>OX393553.1:44457077-45059577 GCA_947650365.1 Chamaelirium japonicum | reverse complement strand
TGAACTGAGATTGGAATCCAATCCAATTAAGGTCGGTTTGGATTGGATTGGATGGTCGGTTTGGGCTTTGGATCATATTCTTATTGGTCCTTTTTTTCCTTCAATTAGGACATAGTTTCAACTTAAAAAATAATAATTGTTATCAAATCATTAGGCCTAAATAAAATTTTTAACTTATTTTGGGTCATCCTACAATATTGCAAAGGTTTTTGGTAGCAAGGGAATATGAGGACATATGGTATATTTAATAAAATATTATATGTATATACATATGTCGATTCGGTTTAGGTCGGGTTTAAATTTACAAATCCGTCAACCGATCCAATCAAGTCGGTTTTTAAAAAACCCAATCCAATCCGATACATTGAGTGTGTCGAAACCGATCAAAATTGGTCGGGTTGGTTTGGTTTGGTCGGTTTGGTTTGGATCCTGCGCACCCCTACCGTCGGTTATTGTTCACTTGAGTCAATTCTTTCACAGCGTTTAATTAGATGAATGACCGTGATCAAAATCCCTTAGTCATCTCCTTTTTAGGGTTTTGGTGACTTACAAGTGTAGTTGTTGATCCGATCTAATGGTTGAGATCAGATCCCCTTTAGCCCTCACCCCTCTAATATGTTTCAATCGCTCCAACTAAAGGTGATGGCTACGGCCTTCAGTACAACAGGAAGGGGTCAGGATCCTTAGGGTATCTGTTCCTTCGACAATCTGAGTGGTACATAATTAAGAGGATCCAACGATCTGATTTGTAAGGGAGCGACAAAGATCAGAACTGCAGAACGACAACGATCCAAGATGACAACGACAAGATCCAGATGAGTGGTGGAGGATGAAGACCCAAAACTCTGCAACTAAGGCAGATCCGAAGAGTCACTCATCGCCTCTCAGTGGTAATAGCACATAAGAAGGGAAGCGATTAGCTCAAGATTGCAACATAGGAACATATCTCAGAGATGCTTGGATTCAATGGAAGCTCGCGACTGATCTACTTTAAGGATTAGATTCAAGGGAAGCTCCCACAAACGTTTTGCGATGAGATTGTCATTGTGTCGTGATGGGCTGGGGGAAGTGATTGTGTTAACCAATATCCGAGATCAAGAGAGAGCTATATTTCTATGACTCGTGATCGTGAGGTTGTGGCTCAGCATGAGCATGGGTAAGGGCTCCATTGCCGGTGTCGAGTATGGACGACAGCTGAGGGCTCGGACACAAAGATGGCGATGGATTTGATCGGCGATAGTTGATGCTGTGGCAATAAATGGACGAGGCCCATTGGGTCAGGTCCGATTTGGGTTCCACTTTGGGCGGAGTTAACTTAGGCTTGGGGCCGGTTCGGGCTTGAACATTCAAGCCTGAACAAATTATGGGCTGGGTATGGCAGCCCCTAAATCGATCCAATGCCCGAACTGAAGCCCGGATTTTTTTTTTGTCTACTATGAATGTAAAAGTTTAAACACATCTTACAAATTAATATCACTGCCCTAGACTTTATGTGCATTGCTTCACAGATATCCTTCTAATTCCCATCATAATAAATACTATTTTTCCCTTTTGTCGTGTGATCAAGAGAAACGAGAAGGTTTTGGCATAAGCCTTGCTAGAAGTTCGGGCTTTATTTGGGCTTGGGCTTTGTAAAAATGGGTCGGGTTTTGGCCTAGCCCAAAAAATTTAATTCGGACTTGGCCTAGGTTTGGGCACCCAATCAGAAGTTCGGGCTGAGGCCGGGGCCGGGCTTGGGCTTTGGCTGGCCCGACTTGAACACGGCCCATTTACAGCCCTAGTTGATGCCGGATAGCGAAAGCGACCGACTATGATTGGAGTTGAGGAATGGACCGAGCATAACCTCTTATACCATTTTAGCATGGGAAGAATTCCAAAGGACACACCATGGGAGAAACCCGCAAGGGGAATGCTCAATGTACAATGGGCATAAAGGCCAACATTATATACAACGTAGAAGGGTGTGGTCACCCACGGATGGGTGAGAATACCACACAAAGGTAAAAGAAAAATACATATAATATAAAGACAAAAGGTAAAAACCACTACTCTTATCAACAATGTTTTTAGTTTCCTTTCTTGAAGTTCTAGTTTTAAGTGCTCTAACCATATTGCACACTACAAGTCTACAATGCATCTTGGCTTGTGCATTTGATTTTTGATTTTATTTTTTCTAATTTTTAAGTATTCTGCTTTGAGGATTGTTTAGTTGAATGTGGTCTGTATCTTCTGAACCGTTTCTTCTCTAATTTTTTTTTGAACGAACCGTTTTATTATCTTATATCCATTATTCGTGTGAATGTCGAAAATAATTCAAAACCTTAATTTTTTTTTTCACAAAATAGATCGCTCTCCGAGTTCTACAAGTCGAGTTGCCGCCGCTGAGATACTCTGTGAGATGGCGAGCTGCTCCACATCCATCAAGACAGACAGCCATACATCTGGAAGAATAAAATGGCCGAAGGCGCCTTCACAGAAGACGATGAAGGTTCGAAAGTCGACGCCTTCCATGGAAGAAAAAGATAGGTTATTGCTGGCCGATACTCGCTATGATCCGGTTAAAAGTAGGAGGCTACCGTCTGTTAAGCACAAGCCGGTGACTGAAAGAAAGGTTGGTTTCACCCGCATGAACAATGGTGGTAGGGAGCCTGTAAGATGGTCAGTTCCCACAGAGGGCGGTGCATCTCCTGGCAAATTGGAAAGGGATCTCGATGCCCATCAGAGGCCGTCGCATGGGGATTCGGTCAGGCCTTTGGGATTGATGCAATCGCCCGCGCGAGCAGAGGACTGTGACGGTCAACAGAAGCTCAGGAGAGCGATGATGAAGACGTCCTCGCTTGGCTTTGGAGGAACTTATATTAAAGATTGGAGCAGGGGGGGTAGCAAGAGGGTGTGATTGTACATTGTCAGTGTCACAGTTAGAAAGCAAAACTTGGGGAAATGGCTGCGAATCATAAATGGTGGGGCTAATTGGTTTGGGATGAGATTATACCATCAGCTGATATGATCTGCACTGCTCGGAATAGCTGATCGGAGCGGAGCGGGTAAGTGTAACTTAAACATACTTGCAGCTTGGATGGATTGAAGGGAGACTCAAATTGTTTGTTATGGGGTGTATTTGCCTTCTCTCTCTCTCTCTCTCTCTTCTCTCTCTCTCTCTCTCTCTCTCTCTCTCTCTCTCTCTCTCTCTCTCTCACAAGCGTGTGTGTGTGTGTGTGTGTGTGTGCGCGCGCGCGCGCACGCGTGCGCTCTTGCACGCATGTGTGTGTTAAATCAGAGGTCTGTTTAGAGGTGAATTAGTACTGAACACCTTATATCATTTGATTGATCCGATAGAAACGGGTGTACGAAGGCAAGGATGCACCGCTCCTTAGCCAATGCGGGGCTATTGCGACCTTAGGAGTGGAGCACAACGGATAAGTAAAGGCAAGGACGCACCGCTCCTTAGCCAATGCGGGACTATTCCCAATGATTTTTAACAGAGAGATGACCAATGGAGAGGTTGGAATAGGGGGAGAGTGCCAGCATAGGAAACGGCGGTATAAACTCAAATAATATCTGTTGCATGATGATAGATATATTCCTAGTTAGAAATCTTCAACTCGATAGTCACAATTTATATCTGTTATCAGTAATACTACAATGGGGGGCTTAGTGATAGGTCCCTGAAAGTTGATTGGTTTAGAGTAAAGAACTAACAATAAGATGGCTTTGCACCGGGCCCCTCCCGAAAAAGATGCTTTTAGAGCAAATCCCTCCGTTGATTTTTCTTCACTTTAAATGACAAAACCATCCCTAATACTAAAATCATAAATGTTACTTTTAATTGTAGCAAAAGAGTAATAATCTGTAATTGTTTCTCTTTAATACCGAATTAAGTAACAATTGCTATAGTGATTTCAATGTAACAATTTTTTTAAAAGAAATCTCGATTATTTTTTTGCTACAGTGATAGTAAAGTAAATTCGGTGATAAAAGAGTAATAATTTCTACAGTGATTTTACTGTAGTAATTTTTTTTTATCAAATATTGTTTTAAAAAAAATTGCTATAGTAAAATCAGTTTAGCAAATGTTTCTCTTTATGTGATTTCATTGTACAACTGTGTGTAAAGGTAAAATGGTTATTTTCCAAATGGTCTAAGGATAAAATGGATATTTCCAAATAGGAGGATTTGGTGTAAAACCATCTTGTTGTTGGGCCTTATCACTATACTGATATGTTGTCAATAGATTTTTCTCTTAAAAACAAAACAAAACAAAAAGAATAGTAGACATGGCTCGTTCGACGAAGGAAGCATGTGTTTGGTGCATATCAAGGGTGGACTAGACAAAAAGTGCAAAGATTTTAAAATCTATAAGATAAAGTAAAATCCTTCCTTTGACTCATCATGTGACCATATATGAGGCGATGTGTTAGGATTATGATTAACGAGTTAGGATGGCTTACTAAGGCCGTGTTTGGTTGCTTGAAAGTGCAGTTTGAAGTGGTGGGAGTTGGCGAAGTTGATTGCACGAAAATTCAGTCCGAAGTCGGAACTTGAAAATTGGATACACCTCCACTTCCTCCAAATATGTAAGTGTGACTTTGGCCTAAAAAATTCCAAAGCCGCACTTTGGGTGGTTGGGGGACATGACGCCAGCATATACACTCCTCCAATGGCTAGAACATGCCCACTTCCTGACAATCAAACAACAAAATCGATAAAAGTCCTGGAAGCCAAAGTTCCGAGCCTGATCATTTTTTAACAGTCAAATAGCTGAACTGGGATGGAAACAGTACGAGTTCCACCATCTGTTCGCCTCCACTTCAAAGCAGTTAGATCTTTTCTCTGGAGTTGTTTGAATCCGATAACTGTCCATAGGAACTGGATATCAGTTGGTGAGTGTCCCCGACAAGATATCAGTTTTAGCTAAAGTCCCCCAACATATTGTGGACAAAAATACCCTCCAAAACAATTTAAAATTTTAATTAATTTATCATTGGTTTCTCTAAAACTAACCGAACTGATCGAACCTCCAAATCGCTTCGAGGTCGAATCTTGTGGTAGGAGCTAATCGTCGTTGCCGCCGAACCAAACTGAACTGAACCTAACCTAATATTTAAAGGTATGAATCGGAATATAAAGACAAGAAAGTAGCCGTAAGATACAAAGACCAACCAACATCGGAACAGCAAGCAAGCATGCAACCAAGCTTTGGATTCCCCCACACAACACAACTCGAAGCGTCGAGGGGGTATGTATCCTCCCTTTGAATCCTCTCTCTCTCTCTCTCTCTCTCTCTCTCTCTCTCTCTCTCTCTCTCTCTCGGGGGCTTCTCTCTCTCTCTCTCTTTGGTCCCGGGTTTGTCCCTTAACATAGGGACATCTCTGTCTAATTCCTTTGTTATCTGTCTCCACCACAGCAAAGGCATCCGTTCATTGAACCTTTTGCCTTATGGTGGCAAATCTAATCCCAGTTTGACTCGCCTCTCATGCCTCGGTAGTGGCGTAAAGAAAAAAAAAAAATCTTAGCCATCCTACTTTCCATCCAGATCGATAGGACTGAGGTGTCATTTGATTATAACCATTCTAACAAGTGAATCACACTCAACCCAATCAATAGGCAAAAGACGGTTGTGATCAGAAGCCGTGTCCAGATGGATCGATCTGAATGGACAAATGGATGGCTGAATAGCATTGCTTTGGCGTGTATATATACAGGGTACAAGAGGGCGGTTACCTTCACGTAAGGTTAATTACCACCAAAGTGTAGTTTACATATTCATGTGATCGACAAACTCTTCTCAAACTCATGGTGGGTCATACATTACTAGTTTGTCCAATAAAAATCTGAAACGTGGTAGAGTATGAGATTTCTTGAAGAATTCAGCAAGCTGGAACTCGAACAAGATGTGTGGAAGAGTTTGTCCGATGATGATGCTAAATCAGATAGTAGTCAATCTTGATGTGCTTGATCCGCTCATGAAAAATTAGATTGATGACAATCTGAATGACGCTCCACAATTCCAGTAGTCACAGTACATTAGTGTTGGTCCAGAGATAAAAATTGACACCCAAATCACCAAGTAAACGGCGAAATCATATAATCTCGCAAGAGTTTGCCATGACCCGTTACTCGACCTCTGTAGTGGAGTGATCAACAGTGTAAAAAAGACCAAGGAAATGTGATGACTAAGTGCAGTGGTATCAAGAGTCATGTAATGGCAGACACTAGAATCTAGAGCCCAAGAGGATCCAAAGATATCCAAAGAAGAAGACAACGGTGTAGTCACATCTAGGGGTGGCAATGGGTCGTGTCGGGTCGGGTTCGTGCCGTGTCTAGTTTCGGATCGTGTCCAAAACCTCTAGACCCGGACCTGACCCGTTTAACTAACGTCTAGATCCTAAACCCGTACCCGACCCGTTTATAAACGGGTAGACCCGATAAGACCCGTTTACCACACGGGCTTATTCAGTTGACCCAATCCGACTCGACCCGACCAAACCCGGTAGACCCGTTGATACTATATATTACAGTATCGGATTGCGGGTAGACCCGACACGACCCATTGAATATTAAACGGGTATTCCTGAGTCTACCGTGTCCAGACCCTAAATCCGGACCCGACCCGTTTATTAAACGGGTCTATCGTGTCGATCCGTTTACGACCCGAACCCGTTTAGCCCAGACCCAGACCCGCTAACTTCGTGTAGGGTACGAAATTGCCAGCCCTAGTCACATCCATATGTGTAGGTGACTGACAAGAGGGTAATTAGGCAAGCCAAGAGATGATCTCATCACAAATATCCCCAACAGTAGGAATCAGACCTAGAGAAGGTATCGCCGGCCACAACGATTGAGCATCAATCATTGTCCAGATGTCTGTAAATATCGGCAAAAAGGAGGGCCCGAGGGATGGTAGCAAGAAAGGACCGAGGTGACCAACATGATGAGGATGGGCGAGAATATTGGCCGAGAGGGAAATGCACATCTAGAACTATAACTGGTGTCGCAGTCGCAGTCACAATCACAGTCGGTGGTGGGAGTAGTCGCAGACGAGTCTCCTCAGTCATGAGTTCATCAAAGGCTGACTCTAGAGTTGGTAAAGAATAGCAGTGGAGAATGTGACCACGAATTCCCTCAAGCTTAGGTCCTAGGTACATCAGAAACTGGAAAAATCGGAGACGATCTTGAAACTTGTGACGCTTTAAATGCATGCTCAAGTGGAGATGATTGGGGACTGTATGATAGAGAGATGTAAGAGCATCTCCAGCCCTTATTCAAATTTTTATTCAGTAAAAATTTGAATAAAAATTTAATTTGATCCTGAGTAATTTAGTCCTCACTCAAATTTTAGTAAAACACAATCTGATACAAATACTCCGCCCTTTTACTCATATTTTTTTATTCAAATCTGAGTAAAACTCAAAATTGGATAGCATGTTTGTAAATAGGAAGGCATTAAAAAATGACCGTTAGAATTTGGTATGGGATTTGAGCATCTCTTGATTTGGTGAAAAAATTGAGTAAAACTCAGTTTGATATAAGTCTGAGTAAAGGGTTGGAGCTGTTTTTTAGACAATTTTACTCAGATTCAAATATGAATAATGATTTAAGTAAGAACTGGAGACGCCCTAAATCTCTCAAGTGGAGCGGTCACCTATTGTACGTGGTGGTCAGGGACTCTTGCATCAACTGTTATTCACGTGCACGACCATACTGAACATACATGCCATGAAGATACTTCCAGACGGCTTTGGCTGGAGGAAGCCTGAAAGAGGTTTACCAAGATCATGGAAGCACAGCAAGAGCACCAGAATCATGGAAGCTCCAATCAGTATCAGTCATGGAATCTAGATCACTGGGCGGAGGTAGTATGATTGATTGATCTACGGATGCCTGAAAGGTACTTGAAACGGGCAATAATTTTATTGCTGGCAGAAAGCAGAGAATATATAAGGAAAATGCTATGTAGCAAATTAGTTTGCCAACTTCCGATCACCAACTTCTCGAGGCACGATCATAGCCGTTCATTGCACACTGTCCTTATCTATCGAATGTCACTCCTGATGTTTGATATAACACCAGTGACACATGATATGCCACTGGTGAGTCTCAAAATGGAGCTCAGATCTTCTCCGGGGGGTCGGCCTCGGGCGGTGGGCATGGTGCCCATCACAGCCGCACGAGGCCGCTGGAGTGCAATTTATTTTTGGATCGCCAACCATTGTGCGGCTATGATGTGTACATATTGGGCCCACAGACTGGAGGAGATAAAAAGGGATTTACATCCGCCCAACGAGCGCGCGGCTGCTAGCGGGCCACCTTACTTGAAGTTGAAGTTGGCAAGTAATAGCTCTACTCAATGTATAATGGTGGTTTATTACTTCAACTCTTGTTTTTGATAATCCACTCCTCTGATATTTCTTGCTACCATATGCTTTTGGTTAAGATAGCAGTGGTTTGACGAAGGCCTCCAAAGAAGTGAATTACCAAAAAATGGGAGTATAAATATCGTGTGTGTATATATATATATATATATATATATATATATATATATATATATATATATATATATATATATATATATATATATATATATATATATATATATATATTAAGGGACTGGACCACATGTTAGTGTTTAGAGCACAAGAAAGATTAGCGTTCGAATCTTATCTATGCTTGTAATAAGGTCGGCAATATTCTGCGACTTCCCGTTTGTATTGCCATACCGCAGGAGCTGGCGAGGGTTCGTTGTCTGGAGTCGGTGGCGTTTAGTTTTTGGGTTGTCTTGTTTTGTTATGTGGTTTTCTTCCTGTTTTTATTTGTTTAGGAGAATTGTTCCTCCTATTTTTGCAGTCGGTGGCGATGTTTGTCTCTGCCGGTGTGCAGATTGGTCTAGGGTTTGGTCCCATCAGTGTACGGTCTATTTATTTCCACCGGTTGGTGTTGCACCAATGGTGGTGCCTTTCTCTCCCGTCGGGTGGCGGTGTTTGTGTAGGCTACACTGGCTTGTGGTCCCTCTCCGAAGGTCCGTTGACCTCTTCAATGAAATTACCAAAACAAAAAAGTCATTCAGAAGCACATTTAAACCAACCATAAAAGCAAGAGCCATTATGAATTCGTAATCCTAATCAAGCAATCATAGAAAAAGTAAAAGAGACGGTACATACAGATTTACCCAAGTTCGGTCAATGATATCTACATTTTGCTTTGGGACTTACGCTTTATTTTTCTTAAGAATCGTGATCGGAAGGAACAAGTCTCCTTCAAGATCTTACAGAAAAATCACTTATACCACGAATTCTCTTAAGTTTCCTTCAGTGATTGAATAAGGTTAATTCCTTGAGTTCATCGTCATCATAATCGAAGCCACCGATGTAATAGGGTAGTTAGAGAAAAAGAAATGATGGCCGGGCCCTCGATCTCCCACCAACCTCCATGCTAAGGTTTTTTTTTTTTTGGTAGAAACCTCCATGCTAAGTTGGTTGCCAGATTCCATACGATATTTTGTTTGTCTGATAGATGAGGGGTTGTAGATGCCAAAGGGCATGTGCTCCAGCTCCCATTCAAAGCTTTGATGAGGCATATTAGCATCTTCTTGAGTACCCTGGCTTAATTAATTGATATTATCCCTATCATCATAAGCATGAAGCCTCCATAACTTTTTTCGCACCCAAAAAAAAAAAAAAGGCCTCCATGAAATTTAATCTATTGGTAGATCCGCAGGTCGGAGGGTTTCTATACATACTAGTCTGAACCCTGGGCGAGGTCTGGGAATCGGCATGATGCAGGTCGTTTCTAAGAATCGCAGCTGCCTTCGGTTAAACCCCTGTGATGATCTTAAAAATCTTGTTTCCTTATCTTTTTTTTTTTCGGTGCGTGAAACGGTTCAACCAAGGAGTTGGGAGGGATTATTACGAAGTGATTGGTATGATGACATTGGTTCCAGCTTGGCACCTGATCATTGTCGTCCCCTTTGCTTGCCAGCTTGGGTTGAGTGTGATGCACCGATCAGATATGGATGCAGACGATGGGCAGAGAATGGGAGCAGACTATTTGGATTCTCTTTATGCTAAGTTGTTTGACATAGAAGTCAGTCCAATAGTTTGAGAGTGAGCTTTTAAATGAAGAGCTTTTTTTTTTTCCCACTCGAGATTACTTGGCTACTAGCGCTGAACACCAGGACCTTGGCCCGGGTTCGAGTTCTCCATAAGGTGCCATCATCCACCACACTCGGCTGCCACGTCTCCACCATGTGGGTACTCCCTTATCCACCGCACTTTGCCTATCAATTCGGGGTTGAATGTGATTCACTGGTATATGCTGGATGCAATGGACGACTGTGATCAGGACAAATCAATCAGCTTGATCATTCGGGCTAAACGTTTCAGGCTAAATAATATTTTTCCTTCACGATGTTGATGAGCTGCATCATCCACGAGATGGACACTTAATAGTGCCACAACATCGCAATAAAAGCATAACTGTACATAGGGCTGTAAATGAACCAAGCTGTACGTGAGCGGCTCGCAAACAAGCTAGATAAAAACTCGTTCGAGTTAGTTCGGTTACTAGAATCAAGCCAATTCCAAGCCTAGAGTTTAGGCTCGTTTAATAAAAGAGCCAAGCTCAAGCATGTTAAAGATTGCTCGAGTCAAACCCGTCTCCTTTATCAGGTCGTGCACACCATCTTTCTAAGTCGTGCGCGCGGCTGCTTGAGATTATCGACGAGTCCTTCCTCGCTCGACAAGATCGAGCATAGGAAAGTCGTGCCCTTTTCTAGTCATGCGCATGATTTTGTCTTACAACGCAGCTACTCCTATGTTTACACGTTTTGGACCTTCCTTTTGGGGCAATTGAATGGATATTTTGGGATAGAGCTTGTGTATACATATTCCCTTAATATATAAGGGGGTCTAGGGATTTGAAAAATCACATTGAAGCAAGAGAAAATTATCTTCTTTGAGGGAGGCTTGGTGACCGATTTTGGAGTAATTCTACTAGAAGAAAAAGCCTAGAGAAGAACCCACTTGGGGAAGATGTCTTTGGGCATAGTGGTCGAGCCATAGAGGGTGAGACCATGTTACGGAGACCGAGGCCATGATGGGGCGAGTCCGAGATGAGGATCGCAAGGCCGTTAGAAGATCAGTGGTGCTACGATGATGTTTGATCTGACAGACTGTGACTGGTGAGTATCTAGATCATGGCTTTTATGGAACCCATGAGGGTTATCTCTACGGAGATTGTCATGTGTGATCCATTCAGTCAGAGCTTTAGGAGACAGCGCACAAAGAGGCCGGTAGATCTTTCTTCTCCATCTATCATGTAGCATATTTTGTTTGTTCTTATCTGTTGATAGTTTTTCGGAGGACCGTTGATGCATGTTGGAGACAATTTGGTCTCCGTTGAGGTTCATGGTTTTCTTTTGTGGTGGAGAGATATTGTGAGGATTTGTTAGAGGACATGGAGTGCCGTCTCATGTTTATCTCTTCATAGTTAATTTCTGGAGGTGTCTGCCGGAGAGAGGACGTAGCCTCGTTTGAGGTGAACCTCTGTAAAATTTTGTGCCTCTCTATCTATGATTTGCTGAGGGGTTGTGTCGTGCTGGATTGGTTTAGTATTGGATGCACCGATGAGATCTGATGTTTTCGAAATCTGTGGAGAAGGACCGCGAATCCGCATATTCGCTTTCTCTAGACAGGACTCCGTCTCGTCCAGTGCCAGGGTAGGGTTGGGGTCTGGGTCGGCCGGCCCTTTGTTTTAGGGGGCAGGTTCTAGCCCGTCCCTAGCCCTTCAGGGCTTGAAAATGATGGGCCCTAGCTTGATCCTTCAAAGACCAGAACAGGCCAGGGGCGAGCAATAGTCAGGTTAATGTCATTTAGATAAGGACTATCGATAGGTTGAGTTGTTAGCCAAATTGGGTTATGATTACAATTTATTTTTGTTAAAATCCGGTGGTGCTCTGGTCATGGAGTTCTATTGTTCGTGTCTTGTTGGATATGGCGGTCCATTGCTCGTGTTGTTAGCCAAATCTGATGGTGGCTCTGGACCACATACATGTTCTTGGTGGGTTGTTGGACAAGCATCATATTTGGTTGTGTATGGGTATTTAGGTAATTTTATCGAAATCACCTTTTGAAAATACTTGGCTACCAATCATGTTTATAACTAAAGGAATGGAAACACTCCCCCTTTTCTTGGCCTAAAATTGTAAAGGATTTTCAAAACCTGGGTTTTCAACAAGGGGGGAAACGAAATCCCTTTCCCCCCTTTAAGTCATGGGGCAACCAAACATGGCCTTAGGTCATTAAGGCAAGGGTTAAATCTATTTTTTTCCCTAAACTATTCATGTACCATTGCCCTTTGACTTTTGGCAGTCAATTGAAACTATTATTCTATATCCTGCATGAGACCAACAATACAACTTAAAGTATTGTAAGTCTTATGAGTACCATATTATACTTTTAATACTAATATATCCGAACTTGAGAACTACTCCAATTGGCTTTCTCTAGACCGGACCCCGTCTCATTCGCTCCACAACAAAGCAAACCAAAGCTTGGCTCGATTGGGCTCGTGAGTAGGCTCGTGAATAGGCTCATAAATGGCTTGAATAGACCTAACATATATAGTTCATGCTTTTAACTAATTTTGTCATATGGGAACAAGCTCGATAAGGGACAGTTTGATCACTAATTGAGCGAAACCTAGCCTAGCGTTTAGGCTCCTGGAGCTCAAGCAGACCAAAGCTCGGCTCGGTTCGTTTGCAGGCCAAACTATACAGGACAACCTACAAGATCGAACCGTGGCCGTCACTACTAGGAGCTGATGTCTGATCAACTGCACTAACGGTTGGGGTCTTTCAAATGATGAGCAATTGGTTGAACCGTGGTTGCTTGGAAAACGTTGAACACTATACTACATTTACATTTGTCAACTATAAGAGAAAAAACCCTATTCCTTAGCAATCATTTTAAAACCAAGTCTTTGAAAACTATTGTCGAGAAAATTAAAAGAACGATAGGAAAGGCATTCAACGGGTTCGAACAAAAAAAGTTAATCATATCCATAAATCAAAAATAAAAAATGATGGTTCTGAGCTTCAATCCAAACAAAGTGTTCGTTTGAGCTCTGATCACTTCCGAAAAGTCAAGTTTTATAGCAAGCCCTCCAACCACAATTGTTGACTTTTTTAAACCATTCAATTGATAAAATTGCCCTTCCGTTGGTACAATGATTTCATTGTCGCTACAATGAAATCACTCTCAACTGAATTGTTAATATGCTACAGTGAAATCACTGCAGCTTAATAATTTGGTTGAGAGTATTAATCTGCTACAATAAAATCACTGTAGTAGTCACTATATATGTACTATTACCGAATTGTTATTCTAACTTACCGAATTGATACTTTAGGGGTTAAATGGATGTTTTAAAAAAGTAGTTACATATGGGTTAATGCTAAACACAACTTAAGAAGGGGTTTATCATAATACAAAATCAGTTGGAAGGCAACAAGAAACGAAAAGAGAGGGAGAAAGAGAGAGTGAAAAAGAAAATAGATCTAACCAAATTCTATCTTATTCACTAAACCAAATTACTTACGCTTTAAATCTGCATTCACTCATTCAGTCCTAAAAATTAAGATTAAAGATGAGACAATATTAACCAAACATGGAACATACATCATTGATACATGATAGCACTTTCAAATCATGACAACTTATTTAATTTACATGTTGGTGGTCTCTAACACGTCCAAACGATGTACACTTCATCAATTTCTCCAAAAAAAATTATGATTAATTACATACTTATATATTATCATGTGAGATCAAATGGCTAATCATCCACTACTAATTATTTATTTATAATATGACCTGGGCCATGTTTTTTAGAATTATCAGACGTGTATATGCAAGAGCCTAATAATAACCATGTGGTGCAAGTAATTTTAAGTTTCAATTCAGTGATTTAAAATATTTAATTGGTTTTAATTAAAAATATGTTATTTTTACTTTTTTTGTCACTAGTTTTTTGAGAACGATTTTGTTCCAGCCTCCTTAAAGAGGTTGGAACATTCACGGTACTCTCATTGGTCCATTTCAATGGCATATATGTCATTTCATGCTATTAACCATGACGAAATGGTCAAAATCTCTTAAAATGGACCATTGAGAGAATCGTTCCAATCTCTTTAAATCGTTCTCCTAGTTTTCCCCACCCAACAGTTAGAAGCACTCACGATGGAGAGCATTTTTGCTACCTAATCCATTTGCTGCACTTGCTTACGGTCCAATCGGGTTGTGCCACGTCCATCTTTTAAAAATGGATAACGGAGCTAGTAAAGAGTAGTGTATGTCTGCGTAGCAAGTGCAGCTTCCACTCTGCCCTTTTTAATGGTGGACGTGGCACAACCCAATTGTGGCATAAACAAGTGCATCAAATCCATCGGTAGTAAAAATGCTCTCCTCAGGATGCTTGTCTTTTCTCTTGCCAGTGTGAGAAGGGGAGGAAGTTGGCATATCTCCCCCGTTGTCGCATTTATCTTCTTCTCCTTCTGTCGTATTATTTTTCAATTTTAAAAAAAAAAATTAAAATTTAAAATTTAAAAAAAAAAATAAAAAAAAAAATGGTGGACAACATTGAAGAAAACCAAGCAATTTACTGCCTTTTTATATGGCAAATAAAATTAAACGGGGGCAAAAAGGGTTGTCCTTTTGCCGCTCTCTTACAAAGCCAAACATTAGAACAAAGGGATCAACAACATTTTCTCCTTTATCCCAAATTTTGGACGGTCTGGATTCGATCGCATCCTCCGCCTTTGTCCTTAATTCCCTAACCGCTCAGGGAAGGTGACCGGAACACGGACAACAACTTCTCGGCGACGGTGACCGGATCTCAATCTTCGTCCGCATTGAACGACCGCTTGCAATGCGCGATGGCGCTCCGGATCCCGTCTTCCTGCAGCAGCAGCGAGTCGTCCCGCCTCTGAACCACCGGCTGCGGTGGCGCTGCCGCGACGGCGGCCGACGCCGATCTGCTATTCCCCAACCGCTGGCACGCCACCCTCAGCCCCGCCGGCATGATCGCCCTCTGGCTTTTGTCGCCGCAGCTCGGCGCCCCTCGATCGCGCAACACCGGCCCCGCCTTCCCCACCACCCCGTCGAAGTTTATCAGCCCCGAGAACCTCAGCTTCTCGCTGTACCTCTTCGAGACCCTCACATAGAGGGGCTTGATCTTGTCGAGGTACTTCTGAACCAATTCCGTCGAGAACCGCTTCTCCTCGGCCGCGGCGTCCCCCGCGCGCGGCTTCGCAGCTCGACCGGTGGTACTGGAGTTGCCGTATCGGGCGAAGAGCGACACGATCGGAACCTCCTCGACTTTGAACCTTATGAAGAACTTGCTCTGCTGCTGCTTTGGGGATGCAGCCTCCGCACCGGTGGATTCCGCCGCAGCGGATTTAGGCTTCCTGAACCCGAGAATGAAGACGCGGAGCTTGGTGGCGGAGTTGAGGAGGGAGACGGGGAACGGTGGCCTCGAGTCGGCCTCCGCGGTGGCGACGACGAGGGAGGAAGGCTCCAGCGGGTGGAGGCCCCCCTTGAAGAAGAGACCGTCGGAGGGGGAGGAGAGGCTCGAAGCACAATGGCCGCCCCCTCTTCCTCCGTTGGTGTTAGCGTCTGAGGAGACCTCGAACTTGAGCTCCCTCTCCTCCTCCTCCTCCTCGTGCGAGTCGGCGGTGGAGTCATCACGGTTCTCTCCGCCGTCGCTGCTATCTTCGTCTGGCACGACGAATTCCAGATCGAAGAAGGGGCCCTCGTCGTCCGTCTCGGATGAGGGACGTAGGACAGAAGTGGCGATGGTGGTGGTGCGCATGTTAGCGGCGCCACCGCCTCCCCAGTACTTGAGCAAGCTGAAAGATTCCATGGTTGCGAGAGGCGGAGGTGGGCTTTGGTGGTCTTTATTCCGATTCTCCCATCTGCTTTTTTTTTTTTTATAATCTTTATTGTTTTTAATGTACGATTTGGGGATTTTTTAGGAGAATAAAATAAAAAAAAGTACACCTGTCATGTCGCGCCACACTGAGCATTACGGTGGCCCCGTACGGCAATGGCACGTAGTACACGACGCACGGTTATATGTATCCTCAAAATGTTCTGCATCAGGACCTCCCATCCAAGATTTTAGATTCCTGATGTGACACATATAACACTAGTGTATGCCCGTGCCGATTGACACGAAGAGGGCACCTTTGGTGCGACCACCGCCCCCCAACCTTTGAATCCAAATCTTCTGCCCCATTTCTTTGCCCCATTTCTTTGCCTCATCATCTGCCCCCCAAGTCACAGCCGTCCGTTGCACCCATACTCGACCCGTGCATCGATATTGGACTCAGTCCCAACCGGCAGGCACAGAAATGGATGTGATTGGCCCCTCGACATATGCTTTAGGTTATACATGATCACTGTCGTCCCTTTGCTTGTTTGTTGGGGCTGAGTGCGATACACCGGTCGGGTCAGGTGTAATAGACGGCTGTGACTTCGGGGGCAGAAGATGGGGCAGAGAAATACGGCAGAAGATTTGGGTTCCCAACCCCCCGGAGAGAGAGAGAGAGAAAGAAAGAAAAAGAAAGATTGTGGAGAAGAGAGAGAGAGAGATATACGAAGAGAGAAAGAGAGACGGATAGAGAGAGAGAGACGGCGAGAGTAAGAGATCACGGGGAAAAGAGAGATAATGGAGAAAAGATAGAGAGACGGAGAGAGAGAGAGAGAGAGAGAGAGAGAGAGAGAGAGAGATTGTGGGGAAGAGAGAGAGAGAGAGAGAGAGAGAGATCGTGGGGAAGAAAGAGAGACAGAGACAGAGAGAGATCATGGGAACGAGAGAGGGTCATTTTTGTCTAGTCAGCATGCACGTTTTTATCTAGTCAGTGTTCCATTTTGTCTAGTCAGCATGTAGACCGTCGTGCCATATTATATAGATGAAGTTCATATCTTATTTCATAAATGAATAATTCATACTTTTAGATAAATATGGAACTATTGACCAACTCAAGACTATTTATCAGGTTGGTCTCACCTCCTGGGTCTTATAGGCTAGCCCCACACCTATGTTGGTCAAGCTTTTCATATTTCTATCATCACATACCAAGTAACAACACATAATTTATATATGTATATAACGTGTTAGGGCAGTTCGGGTTACTTTCAACCCTGTCATCCTCAAAATTGACCAGAAACAATCCATCCATCCGATCAAATCGAACGAATCAAATCCTTCCTTATAACCCAAATAACTGATCTCGCGATTCCGCCGCACGTGCTCATGCATGATCTCTTCGTCAGTTACCCCCCTGCTCTCTCACCCTACAAGATCTCTCTCCTCTCTCCGACCTCTCCCCTCTCTACTCCTCTGCATGCGATTTTTTATCCATTCGATTTAATCGTATGGATCTCTCTCTCTCTCTCTCTCTCTCTCTCTCTCTCGCAAATCGCACAGTCAGCAAGTATACAAAACCAGTGGGGAGATAGATGGCCTTCAACCATCTCTCAACAGAAAGCCCCTAAATGAGGGCAAAACGCTAAAAAAAAGTGCAAACAATGCACTAGGGACTGATATGCAAGTAATAAGGATAAAATAATAAAATTAAGGACCACTCATTGGAAGCCCCCAGATCCATCCATAATAATCCACCGTAGTTTCAAAAACCCTAAAAAAAGAACATTGCATATATAATATATCGTTTTCAAATTGTAAAAGAATTATATTATTTTCTATGAGTTGTCTACAAAATATACAGTTTAGGGATACTTTTATCATTAAAATTTATATTAATATCACATATTGTAAGGGGACTATACCTAATCCGTACTTTTGGCCAAGGACCACAGCCTGGGTCGTTTTCACATTATAACAGAATTTTGTTATTATTTATGAGCTGTCTCCAAAATATTCGGTTTATGGATACTTTTGTCTATAAATTTATATTAATATTTGGCTATTGTAGGGGACCACACTAAATAGATAGAATGTAACAGAAAAGTTGGTCAAAGAATTTTAGGTGTTTGCTACTTTTAGTTAAGGACTTTACAACAAACACACATAATTATTGTCCTTTACATAATTTGTACTTTTGGCTAGGGACCACAACCAAATAATCCCAATAAAAAATAACCAACATGATAGTTGTAGATAATTTAAATGTCTTCAATATCACTTTAAACCATGCCATCATCCTAGTTCATCTTTATATTTAAAAATAAGAATTTATAAGAAAAAATACTCGATGTTTTTTATCCTCTTTAATAGAGATTCTATTTCTGTTTATTTTTTGACTTCTATATATGATCAAAATAAAAAATAAATAAAATTAAAGTTCACCAATTCTTTTTCCATCATATAATATTCTACTACTATAGTTTAACATGCATTTTTTTAATTTTGATATTTTTTATTGTAGAAATATTGTATCTTATATTGATCACTTTCATAAAAAAAATCACTATCACGTACGAAAATATCTTAGTGACGAATATATTTGTTGTTGATAATCAGGAAAACATACAAGCAAAAGTTTTTGGTGTAACATATTCAAAATTATTTTTATAGCCTCATGGGTCCTATGAGAGCAGAATAGAATCATATGATAACACATATAGCTCTTAACCAAAATGAATAATGATGAATGATTCATAAAATCAACCCCACATAGATAAAAAATTACTTGATATTTATGATTATGAAAAAGTATTTATGTATTAATTATTAATTGATGATTTACTTTTAGTTAATTATAGCGATGCTATAACTTTAACATGATTTCAAAGAAAAGATTAAATAAATATAGGATTGTTAATCAAGGAGGACATATATTCAAAATTCAAACGCTTTGATTCGCTATTGTCTTTATAGATTTTTTAATATATGTTCCGTTGAGTTTCCTTTTATTTTTTTGTTTGCGTACATTACCTGGCTCGTAGTACTTGATTTTTGATTATTTTTTAATAATCATTAGATTCATTAGGAGATAGATTTTATAATATCCTTTACTCTCGATTGATTTTTATAAAATTATTTTCATACATAATCTGTAGCAAGGGCTCTATTATGTCACAAAAACAATATTATGCTAGTCATCGCTAAGGTGGTTAGAAGATAAATGAATTAAGTTAATAATTACCATTGAAATAGAGAAAAATTAAATTCAACAACTTTATTTATTTTATACAAAACAAGATTATATATATGTAAGATCTTCCAGGTGATATTAATGTATTTTATCATTTTATAATAATCAATCATTACTGGTTAGAGATATCTATACTCATTTGAGCTAAATAATGAGATATCTTAATCAAGATCCTAAAGATCATTATTCAGGCGTGTATCGATAAATCAGAAGTCGGTTAGACTCAATATCAGCCAATACGACTTGGCCAAAAAAATAAAAAGAAAAAGATATGAATATAGAGGCTAAGACTTTCTAACTGCTACTTCTATATAACATATTGCCCATGTGGATTTATTATTACAACACAACAATAATATTGGTCTCGGTCGAGTTAAGAACCATACCGAAATCAATCCTTATATTGGTTTAAGCTTTATTAGTTATAAGTGTCAAAGAATAGTCATAGCCTCAATGGTATTTTGTTCTTTATGGGAAGGGGATGTAATTACGTATGTCTTCTTTGAAGAGCATAAGAAACATAGTTCCTTAAGTTTGTTTTTTGACCATATAATTTTTTTCTATTTGAATATAGATATAGTTTATTTGTCTGATTTATAGTTTTAAGTGACATACTTTTGTTGGTGGTGCTGATATGACATACTTTTTTTTTAGGGATAAAAAACGAATCAATAAATAGAAGTGACAGTTACAACACACATCTTACTCTGAATAAGTAAGCGGTAACAGAGGATACCAGATCCCTATAGTAGACAGGTCAACACAGTAGCTACCGAAGGCATCTGGTCCCTAAACAAAAGACAAAACCCAAAATCTAGCAACAATCACTATACCAATTTGATAAATAAACTACATAAATAAACAAAAAGCAAAGTTTGTCTATTAATAAATGATGATCAATACATATTTTTTAGTGGTAAAAAACGACGGGCATTGAAAAACGACAGACTGAAAAACGATATATTGAAAAACGACGGTTATTGCCCGTTCTTTTTCAACAGTATTTTTTTTTCGCAATCCAAAACCAACCTGTCCATTCTTCTCTACCCCTACAACTCGGGCACTGCGTACCAATCCCAACGGGTTGCCCAGAGCCAGTAGACCCGAGTGGTATAGAAGAGAGGGCGAAAGGATAGGTGGTCTATATTATTAAAAATCATCAACTGCAAGATCCTTACATAATGCCTCTTCAAAAAGAGGAGAGATGCGCCCATATGGCGAGGGATAGCTAAAAAGGTACTACTATGCATCACATGGGCGGACAAGGCATGCGTTGTTTGGTTACATTCTCTGAAAACATGTCTAAACACACACAAAACATAGAGCGAAGAGTCTCCTGCATTCCATAATTAGATTATGGATTTTCCAGGGAGAAGGGGTGTCCTTCTCCAACAGGAGCGTAACTACTGAGAGGCAGTCTCCCTCTAGAATTACGTTGTTCATTCCCATCTGCAAACCAAGCTTGATTCCTTCCAACATGGCCACAGTTTCAGCTTCCAATGGGGAACAAGGATGGAGGACCTTACCTGCCACTCAGATAGGTTCTCCATCCTCATTCCTAGCGATGATTCCGCAAACAGTCGTGTTCGTTCCAATTGCTGCATCAATATTGATCTTGATGACTCTCCCCGGAGGGCGTTGCCAGGACGGCTTGGTGCTATCGTCCAGTCTATCTCTATCCTCAATAGTAGGGCTATAGCCAAAGGTCTTCATTAAGTTCTGTGCTGTCATAGTGATATGACCCGAGTTAGGTGCAATGCCCTCAAACATGACCTTGTTGTGTTCCTTCCAAATTGACCAAAGAATGTAAGCCGCTTGATACCTCTTGTCTTGATTTGAAGGGAGCTGGTCCCAAATGGTGCTCAATCTATTTTGCAAGCTCTCAGATTGAGTGCCAATAAGGGTTAGGAAGCCCTCATGATTCCAAACCCTGCAAGTGAGGTAACAATCAAGAAACAAATGCGCATCCGACTCAGGTTCCATGTTGCAAAAGATGCAGAGGGGAGAAATATGTCGCATGAAATTAGATAATCTGGCTCGAGTAGGAAGGCTTGAGATAACAAGCCTCCAAATGAATAGCTGGACCCGTGGCATAAGATCCTTCATGTTCCAAATTCGTTTCCAAGAGAAGAGATTGTGGTGGATGACGGGGTTGGTCTCTCCCCTAAGCTGCTTCACAACTTGCCGGTAGGCAGACCCCACAGAAAAGAACCCGGACTTCGATGGGATCCAACATAACCTATCTGATTCACCTTCCGGTACAAGACTTATTCGCCTTATGTGGCTACAGGTCATGTCGTCAAACCCCATGGCTTGCATGATATCATTCTTCCAAACACTATTTGAGAAATCAAATAGATCAGCCACTCGGAGGTCAGAAAACCGAGTGTCGCCAATTGCATTGCTTGAGACCGGATGCTGGATGGAGACGTGGTAGCCCTCTACAGTAGGGATCCATGGGTTGGAGGTGACCCAGACATAGTGCCCATCACGAACAAGCCAGCAAGTACCACCTTTTAAGAAATCCCGGCTTTGGATCAAGCTGTTCCATACCGAAAAGTGATACGGTTGCCTTTTGTGATTCCAAAAATCTTCCCCATGCAGGTATTTTTTTCGCAAGAATTTTGGCCCACCAAGCATTTGGGTTTAGCAAAAATCTCCATGCCAATTTCATGAGGAAAGCCCAATTGATAGCTTCGAAATCCCTGATGCCAATGCCTCCTTCCTCCTTTGGAAGTTGGAAAAACGTCCAAGCCTTCGTATAGAGATGGCGACCCCCACCCTCAAAGCCCCACCAGAAGTCCCTAACTAATGCATTAAGAGAATCTGTCACACGTTTAGGTAGGGCGATAGTCGATATAAAATAAGTTGGGATAGAAGACAGAGAAGAATTGATGAGCATAGTTCTGCCTGCGTGAGAGAGCAACTTCGACTTCCAACCTTTGAGTTTGGCTTGGAACCTATCCCCAATAAACGTATACGTCAAGGATTTAGACCTCCCAATGAGCAGAGGACTTCCCAGATATTTTTCTTGATTTGTCATAATGTCATAATTTTCAACAGTATTGGTATAGTGAATACAAGCACAATCAAGCAAGGGTGCAGAAGTATCAGTACTCGCAAGCAGAGAATATATTCAAGAAAAGTACCTGCACCGCCGGAAGCAGCCCAATCACTAAGCCGAGGAAACGAGAAGGGCTTGGGCCCTTCTAGCTCCCAATTGCCAAGTCGAGGAGCTAGAAGGGCCTGGGCCCTCTAATTTTTTTTAAAGAAGCTTAATCTCCACACCAAACATCGCCTTTCATGTCCCTTTCCAGAAGCGCCAACTCGAAGCCAAGCTTTAGCATTTGTCAACCACCAACCCGATCTTCAGCCCAAAGTGAAGAGCAGTACCCCACACGTGACCGACCAAGCTCCATCTAACCAAACTCTTGAAGAAGATATCATGGCACCCTACCGACCTCCAGCAATGAAGATGAGCACCCATGCCAGCCGCCACCCAATCAAAATCCCGGCCCGCAATCCAAAATCCTGTTGAGGTTCAGATCCCAATCACCGCGCGCACCCCATTAGTCTCATGGGAATCCAGATCCTCGACCTCATGTCGACTAGAAACAGAAAAGCCGGAATGAATGAGAGTAGCCCAACTATTAACAAGAGAATCAGCAATATTCCTTTGCCAGAATTAATTGTTTTGTAAGATCTCAACAAACCTGGCTGTAATTTTGGACATCACTTCAGGGATTGAGCAATATTGATCATCATACATACGGTTATTGCGTTCAACCGATAATGTGAAAACCACCGTTGTGAGAAGTGTTGACAAATAGTCCCACATCGATGAGGGAGGCATCCTAGAGCGGCTCACCATCAGTAGCGAGAAGCTTCAAATTGAGCTCCATGGGTGTATCAGCAGTACGTGTGTCAGTAAGAGCAGCATCAGCAAGGATGTCGGAGATGTACTTCTGCTGTGAGACCAACAGACCACGAGCTGACCTGGCAATCTCAAGGCCCAGAAAGTAGCGAAGAGAGCCCAGGTCTTTCATCTCAAACTGACTCTGGAGGTGCCGCTGGAGAGAGGCGATGGTGGCACTGTCATCCCCAGTGATGATCATATCATCCACATAGAGGAGAAGGACTGCAATGCCCTGACTGGAGGATCGAGTGAACAAGGCATAGTCGGAGTGACGCTCAACAAACCCGGCGGCCAGAATTGCACTGCGAAATCGCACAAACCAGGCACGAGGGGCCTGCTTGAGCCCATAGATGGCTCGGTGCAACCGACACACGTGTCCTGGAGGAACTGAAGTGCCCGAACGGAATACGCTTTTGAGTCGATCACTCGATATATGACCTAACCTTCTGTGCCACAGGTCGGCATCAGAGGTGACAGACATGACAGACGCAACTGAAGGCACATGGAGATGGTCCAACTGGTAGAGTCCGCCTGCCCTACGGCCCAGCCCAATCCTCTGACCCGTCCGCGAATCCTGCACAACACAAACAGAAGGGGTGAAGGTGACAGTCAGGCCAGAGTCGCAAAGAGAACTGATAGAAATTAAATTAATATTAAGACGGGGGGCATGATGGACATAGGATAGGGTCAGGCGACCAGAAGGGTCAGAGGTGGTGGTGATGGAGCCACATTGCGGAATAGGGACGAGAGTCCCATCCGCAGTGCGAACCTCCTGGTGGGTGGAAGTGGGAGAGCAGTCCGTGAGGACAGTAGAGTCAAAAGTAAGGTGACAGGAGGCACCCGAATCGAAGATCCATGGAGCAGTAGTACCAGAGGTGGCAGACAAGCCGTGCGCAGTCACGGAGCCGGTGGAGGCTATGTGGCGAAGAAGGAGCTCCTCGAGGCACTGAAGACGGTCCGGCGCAGGCGGCGAAGGAGCGGTGGGAGCAGTGGGGAGCGTCGAGGCCTCTGCAGTAGCCGTTGTACCACCAAAGTGGCGGAAAGAAGACGAACCACGTCCACGGCTCCGTCCACCACGACCGCCGCGTCGATCATCGCTTGAAGACGAAGTCCAGCGTGATGCTCTCTCATCCGGACCCCAGCGGGGGTTGCGTGGAGGATGAGTAGGGCATTCATGCTTCATGTGACCGGGCTCCTTGCAGTAGTGACAGCAGACAGCCTCATCGGAGAACCCGGCTGCCAGGACAGTGTCGGAGCTAGGAGCAAGTGGAGGAGGACGAGCGCCCTGGGTCTGAAGGCGGGTCTCCTCGTCGACCAAAGCGAGTAGAGCATTCTCCAGCCGAGGGAGTGGCTCACGGTGCAGGAGCTGGGCAGCTATGAGAGCAAATTCCGGTCGAAGCGCTGACAGGAACTGGTGTAGGTGGCCCTCGTCAAGGTAGCGCTGGAAATCCCGGGAGCGGGGGCAGGCACACCTCTCCGGGATCAGTGAGTCCAACTCATGCCAATAGGCACTCATCTGACTGAAGAAATCCTGAATGGTGCGCTCCCCCTGACGTGCAGACTGTGAGTCACAGATGAGCTAATGCATGCCGGCGTGCGCCTCCGTGCAGGAGAAAACAGTCCCGGAGATACTCCCACATCGCGCGCGTTGTCGGAAGGCGGCCGATGGAATCAAGGAGTGGATGAGCAACAGAGGCCAGAAGGTACACCCGGATGGCCTGATCGTGGTGACGCCACGTAAGGGCAGCAACGGTGGTGGCCGTGGTAGCAGTCGCAGCAGAGGAGGCTGCACTGCTGGAGACAGATAAGGAACCGGAGTAGTCAGTGGGAGGAGTATCCTCGCCGGTGATGTGACCCCACAGATCACGACTGGAGAGATTAGCCTCGACGGTGAGGGACCAGTCAGGCCAGTCGCCGGCCGATGACAACTGAAAGGCGACCGCCTTCAGCGGTGGAGAGATCGCAACGACGGACGGTACGACTGGAGAGGCCATTGAAGTGCCCGGAGGAGGAGCCATGTAGACTTCCTCGGAGAGATCACCGTGGAGAAACGCATTGGTGACATCCATCTGAAGGCGGGTCTCCTCGTCGACCAAAGCGAGTAGAGCATCCTCCAGCCGAGGGAGTGGCTCACGGTGCAGGAGCTGGGCAGCTCTGATACCATGTTAGATACCCTCACACCTCAAAACCCGGGTTTTGAGGTGTGAGGGTATCTAACATGGTATCAGAGCTAGCTCGTCTTCTGCTCCTGCTCCCGCTCCGGGTGCTACCCACCGATCATGCCTTGCCACGTGTGCGTAATCCGCGTGGGAGGATCCTTGCCACGCATACTCCGCGTGAGGGGGAGTGTTGACAAATAGTCCCACATCGGTGAGGGAGGCACCCATCACTAGCTTAATATATCCCCTGTGGACCTCCCCTTACAACCCGGGTTTTGAGGTTTGAGGGTATCTAACAAGAAGAATCTGTGCTACTAGTCTCCCTGGCCCTCCATGAATCTGCAAGCCTTCTTGATAGAGTGGATTGAGCATTCTGCGGGGCATCGCATAATGACTTTGCATTGATCCCACACTGCACAAGACCAAGGGAAAGTGAAGAACAGGTGTTTAACAGTTTTAATCGCATGTTCACAAAGGCAACATCGATTAGCAAGATGGACACCTCTCCTTTGGATCCATAGAATTATTGGCAGATGGTCCCGGACAGCCCGCCAAGTGCAAAAGCTATGATTCGGAGGAGAAGCAGAGTTCCATATAGCCTTAGCCCACCCCTTAGTGCATGGTACTTGAATTCCGGATCGACTCCCAAGCTGCCTTAAGAGAGAATAAGCCATTGCCCTTATTAGTCCACAAAATTTTATCAGCAGCCTCTGCCTAATCAATTGGGATATCCCAGACCAAACAGAAAACAACTCAGATAGAGCTAGATTTGCTGGGTTAGGCAAGTGCCACTCACGATCTGCGATCCAGCCACTTAAGTCCGGCGAACCAGAATCTGGGATTAAGCAGATCCCCATAATTTGCAGCAGACTCCTACCATCCACCCAAGGATCCCTACACCTGTCAATTATGTGGCCATCTGCCATGCAATACTTGAGATTAATCGCTAAATCCTCCCTACGTTAGAGAATACCACACCAACACTCGAAGAGGCATGAATGCGGCTCCCTTCCCAGAATGATTGAGTACCTAGGTACATGCCCCTTATCCAACTAGACGAAATGTTCTCCGTGTCATTGATGAAGGTCCATCCGAGCTTAAAATAGCTCACCTTGCTAATATCCGAGATTCTCCTGATTCCCAAACCTCCTTCCCGAAAAGGTTTACACGCCTCGGACCATTTGACATGCACTGAAGACGTACCCCATAAGAATTTGCGCATCCATCTCTCTAGCAAATTTTGAATGCAAGTCGGAATGGTAAAAACAGCAGCCTAGTAATAAAGATAGGCATACAGAACGGACTTTATAAGAACAAGCCTCCCACCGAAAGATAGCTTAGATGTTTCTCAAGTTGCACACTTCATCCTAAACTTTTCCAGAAAGGGGTAGAAATGCCTCGAATTCTTCCGGGCTGAAAATAAAGGCAAACCCAGATATCTAATTGGCAGATTACCAATGGCTATTCCCAACCCCTCCACCAACTCCGCTCCATTATTGACTGCCCGGGAAAGATACACCATGCTTTTCTCTGTACTCACATGCAGCCCAGTTTCTCTAGCAAATTCACCCAAAATTTGAGCTACTCCTCGGAAAGATTGTTTGTTAGCCGCAACAAATATCATAAGATCATCAGCAAATAATAAATAGGAGACACAGGGTGCCGAACCAACACAGTAACTAGTCCAACTACGGGTCTCCAGCCCAAACTCCAGAGCCAAGGAAAGCCCCTCCATCACAATAGAAAAGAGGTAAGACGAGAGAGGATCCCCTTGCCTTATTCCTTTATTAGATCTGATGAAGCCCGTCGGAGTTCCATTCATTATCACCGATAAAGTTAGAGTGCCAATGCATTTGTTAACCCAACCAATCCACTTTCTAGAGAACCCCAGATAATGAAAAGCATGCAAAATGAAGGGCCGACTAACCCTATCATAAGCATTCACAATGTCGATCTTGACATGGGCCCTCTTGGGACTTCCACTACACCAATACAGTTGAAAAAGGACAGGCAATGACCGTCATTTTTCAGTATGTTGTTTTTCAATGCCTGTCGTTTTTTACCACTAAAAAATATGAATTGACCATCGTTTATTAAAAGACAAACTTTGCCCGTCGTTTATTTATGTAGTTTATTCCTCAAATTGGTGTAGTGTTTTCTTCACTTTAAATCCTCGAACTAGTTCATGCGCAAGAAGGATATTATAGGCAATGCTCTGACCCGGAATGAATGCTGATTCATTAGAGGAAATAATTTCTTTAATAAAGACTAACAATCGATTGGCCAGAATCTTGGAGATAAATTTATATAATGAGTTGCAAAGACAAATTGACCAAAAATCCTTGAGCTGACACGAACTAGCCACTTTAGGGATAAGTGCAATAAACGTATGATTGATCTCCTTTAACAACTATCTGGAGTTGAAAAAATTTGACACCACTTGCCGCACATCCTCCTTGATAAAGGGCCAGGAACTCTAAAAGAAGTGAGCCAAATACCCATCAGGGCCTAGAGCTTTCTCCCCATTCGAAATAAACAAACATAGTCCAATTCATCACGGGTGATTGGGCATTCAGCCCAAGTAGCAGCCGGTGCCGTAATTACTCGTTTGGAATGGATATTGTTGAAAGTGATCATCTCTTCCTCGTGGCTAAACAAGTCAGAAAAAAAAACAACTAGCTTTCTTTTGGATTTTATTTGGGCAAGTTAATACCGTCCCGTGAGAAGACAACAAAGAGGTGATACTATTAGCATGACAATTCGCCTTGACATGGGAATGAAAAAACCTGGAGTTACGATCACCCAGTTTAACCCAGCAAGCCCTCGACTTCTGCCGAGCATCAGCTTCATCTTCAGCTTGTGCAACATTAAGATCTGCCACTAAAGACTTCTCTTGCAATGCCAAGGACACCGAAAAGGGATCCTCCTGAAGCCGAGTCTGGATAACATTCAGCTCTTTCTTAATCGAGCAAACTCTCATTGATGTCGACCTTTCTCCGCCCAGGCAAGACTTGTCCCACTCACAGAGCCCCTATTTTAGAGATTTGAGCTTATTAACCAGCTGGAACTGAGGAACCACCCCATGAGGATCGAAAGCCCAAAATTTAGAAATCTGCATCTGAAAATCACTGCGACTACTCCAGCTGTTAAAAAATTTAAAAGGCTTCGGCCCCCAGCTATTAATATTATCCCAATAGAAAATAAGAGGAGAGTGGTCACTAGTGCCTGTGGGAAGAACAGAAACATAAGCTCCCGAAAAATTCGCCATCCAGCAACTATTCACTAATCCTCTGTCCAATCTACCCAGAATACGTTTGCCACCTTCCTATCAATTAGACCAAGAGAACTTTAATTAATTGATAGGTGGTCAGAAGCCGACAGATCATCCAGATTTGGTTTTTCGAGTTTTCGAGCTCAAGACGAAGGCACTGACGAAGGAAATAAATGTTAATGGGATTTTTGGTAAAAAAGTTGGCCATGTCTATATTATCGAATTGCAAAAGAGAGGCCTACCGCATATGCATGCATTGATATTTTTACATTCACAAGATAAGATCTGAAATGTTATTGATATTGACAAGGTGGTTTAATTAGTAGAGCTCCCGAGCTGTGATGATATAAATCTATACCTAACAGTCACTACTTGCATTATACATGGTCCTTGCGATGCTCAGAACAAGTCAACACCCTGCATGGATAACGGACGATGCACAAAGAGATATCTGTGGGACTTTTATGATGCAACTACGATGGATTAGGACATGTATCCCATCTACCGCAGATGCAACACCGATAGCTTTCGTACACGTGATGGTCATCTGATTGATAATCGGGATGTAGTGCCATACAACCCGTACCTAACAAGAAAGTTCAACTGTCATAGCAATATCGTGGTCTGTGCATAATTGTTGTGCGTCAAGTATATACAAAAATACATATACAAAAGGCATGATCGAACGACGTTCATTATAAAAGGGGTAGATGAGATAAAATATTATCTTGATGTGAGGTATATCAGTACAACGGAGGCAGCATGACGGTTGTTCAAATACTCCATGCACGAGCAAATATCAAAGGTCGAGCGACTCGCCATTTATCTGCCAGGGGAGCACCTAGTTATATTCAACCCTAACCAGGAGATTGAACAGATTCTTCAGTATACCAGTACCCAAAAGTCTACACTGACTGGTTTCTTCGACTACTACGCGATAAACCAACATGCTCGAGGCCTGACATTTCAGGAATTCTCAAAAATTTTCGTGTGGAATAAGTCACAAAAGAAGTGGACCCAAAGAAAATCTGGCTTTGCGATTAGCATGGTGTTTTTTGCAAGTCCCAGTTCCGACAAGAGTTTCTACATCCATATTTTATTGCCTAATGTTTGAGGCCCGATGTCATTTGAAAGTTTATGCACTATTGACAACGTACTGTACAACACATTCAAGGCTGCGTGCGTAGCGAAAGAATTGCTAGATGATGATGAAGAGTGGGCCCAATGTCTTAAAGAGGCTACGGTAATGAATATCATATACCAATTAAGAAGGCTATTCATTGTCATTCTTTTACACTGCTCCTCGGTTGAACCGCATACCTATGGATGTGATTCCATGAAATATCTTTTACGACCTGACCTACAAGATACGCAACACCTACATGACCATGGAACCAAATAAACGTCAGGTCGAGGATTACGGACTATACCTCATGAATCACTTGCTTGGCGAGTCCGATAAGAGTTTGGTCGACTACCCCCATATATCAATTCCTACAATAAATTAGTGCAATGTGCCCGGTAATAGACTAATCATTGAGCACCGATAACTGTAGCTGTGGGGAAAAATCTTCGTGCCGACCCGAAGACTTCGCCTTACCAGTCAATTGAGGTTTCGAGTCAAAGAGATCGTTGTTCGATCTGCTGATTGAAGTTGTTACTTTCGATATGTCAACAGAGAGGGAGATGTAATCAGAGAGTTGACTCGAGAGATGTGATCTCGGAGTTCAGTCGAAGCCTACGTCTCCGTGCTATAGGGAGCAACCCGAATTCACTAACACTTTGATCAAAGTGGCCTCGACAGACCGAGTGTCACTGAAGTCTCTCTAATCTCTTCGAGGACAAGAAGAAGATCGAGAAGAGTTAAAGATTGAGAGGGTTGGAACTTCCAGAGCTCTGATTTCTAAAATCAGATATCAGATGATGATGGCACTGATCTTTCTTTCTGGGTTTTCTCTCTGGATTTGAAATCGGATCCTTTCACATTTGAAGGCTCTGCTATTTATAGGATTCTTTGGTGGTAAATGGCGGTTTCTGCTACAACATCTTAGTATTCTCTGGTGGTGAACTTCCCAGGGAGGTCACCCATCTTAGTACTGCTCTTGCCCGATCACGTTTAACTATAGAGTTCTTACAAAATCCGTAGCGATGCACAGTTTTAAAATACGTCTTCTATGTTTGGGAGGAAAAATTATATAAGTAGTTCATGATCTCCTTCTCTCCAAGCGATGTTGGGCTAACTCATGGCCTTGTACACCTCACCTCACCTCATCCATCTTGGCATCACAGCCTTAGGAGTCTTGGCGCTTGGCTATTGGCCTATTGGATCTTGGTCGTCACAATCCACCCCCCTTAAGGGCTACACGTCCTCGTGTAGGGTTAGACCCCCCCCCCCAACCTCGAGGAGAACCGGCTCTGATACCATTTTGTAACATCCGCCCCAAACACATAAGATATTGTCTGCTTTGCCCGTGCCCGCATGAGAACTTCCCAGGGAGGTCACCCATCCTAGTATTGCTCTTGCCCGAGTATGCTTAACTACGGAGTTATTACGAAATCCGTAGCGGTGCATGGTTTTAAAACACATCTTCTATGTTTGGGAGGGAAAATTATATAAGTAGCTCAGGATCTTCTTCTCTCCAAGCGATATGGGGCTAACTCATGACCTTGTACATCTCACCTCACCTCACCTCATCCATCTTGGCATCACAGCCTCAGGAGTCTTGACTCTTGGTCTATTGGATCTTGGTCGTCATAGTTATTCTTTGTGTTATAACGTCCGATAAGTAAATTATATGCATCAATACATTACAGGAGTGCCTCCTCTGCTATAACACTGGCCGAGTGGAATGCTTGAGGACCTGCTGCCTGTGTGACTACATAGCCCACACGTAAGTAAATCTATCAACCATTTTTTTAGTTCTATGTGTGTATTAAACGGACTGTGTTTTACACTGTTGTTTGTTTTCAACATATACTGCGTCAACGAGTAGAAATCGACCTCTCTTAAGGATTGGCTTTGTCCGATGGACAAGGTCATAGCCGATGCTCTGGCGTGTGATGCCTGTTAGTGATTCTAGGCAATATCATTCATAAGGAATGTAGTTCATAAGTGGACTACATCTCGCTTCCCCTATATCGTATTCATTGCTCTCTATGTTGAACACGTTTAATTCATGGTTTCAGTAATAATTTCAACTCTCTCTCTCTCTCTCTCTCTCTCTCTCTCTCTCTCTCTCTCTCTCTCTCTCTCTCTCTCTCTCTCTCTGTGTGTGTGTGTTTCAATCTTTTTAATTAAGCAGGCTGAGCACAATGCCCGTAAATAGGAAACGTGCTGCAAAAAACCTGGTGGCCACCATCTGTGAGGCCAAGCTATGTGGCCTAAAATAAATGGACGGTACCAAAGGCCCTATAGAGATGCAGGAATAGCTCAATCATGCAGAGGAAGTCTTTTTCGGCCATGGAGTGTACTAATAGCGAGAAATGGCTCCTATTCAACATTGTCATGGTGGGCGATGCGAAGAAGTGGATGGAAACGGTCACTAAATAACAAAAAAAAAAAAAAGGATGCTAATTATTCAAAGTTTTAATACGTATTTTATACGTGATTGATGGTCTTCAGAATCTTTCAAATCGAATTTGATTTGAATATTAATTTCTATTTGTAAACTGTGGTTTTGTGAGATTTTAATTTTCTTGAATGTTGATTTATCTCTTGTTAATGAGGTTGTAGCAATGCATTTGCTTAGTGTTTTTGTTTTAGATGTTCTATATCATTTCACGAATATCATAGTAACACAGATATTGTGAAAGTTGGATGTTTCAGATTGACATTATTAATTTATTTTTTATGAGGACAAACAAATATTTGTAACGAAAATATCTGTTTTACTATGATAAAGTTTTGGATTGGCAATATTTGGCAGGTGCTATGATGACATGCCTCTCTAAGAGCTGCAAGCAACACTGGAGCATCATACCATCCAAAACCTTGGTGATACGCTTTGAACCATCCTAGGGTTGTAAGCGTTGTGACTTGATGAACTGGTGATGATGGTACACTGAATCCAATTGCTTGTTTTGAAGATACAAAGGTGGTAAGATTCTCTTTCCTCCGTCCGATAGGCCATCTACAGTTGCATCCGTTCCATCCAATTTATATTAGGATAAATGCTTGAAAATTATCTTAGTTGGATAAAACTGCTCCTAAACATAAATTTGTATAGATTTTTTGTCATGGTTCTATGTCAAATCCTTTCTTTCTTTATCTTAGAAAGTGGAGATTCTATTTTCATACCAATTAATAATATTGATATCAATTGTGTGTGCATTGGGTGGGGTGGTATGGGTTGGGTTGGGTGGGGGTTGTGGTCGCGCCAAAGTCGCCCGCTGGCACGGGCATGCACTAGTTTTTAATAAACTGAGGTTGTACATATAATTGGACCATATTTAATAAAATGGGGTTGCCTATATAGGCACAGTTTGATAAATTGAGCTTCTTACGATAATGGGTTGGGTCCAATTTAATTGGGCTGGACCCATTAAATTAACAAGACTGAGCCCAACTATAAATTGGTCTTGGCCTAAATTGGCATAGGGCTAGGTCCACAATTAACTGCGTTAGAGCCCATTGACTGACTAGGCTTAGCCCAAAAATTATAAATAATTGACCAAACGGATTTGGCCCACATATTGGGTGTGGCCCAGCTAATTTTAAATGAAGAGGCCAGTGGGCTAAATAACTTAATCGCGTTATTGGGCAGCTTCCAATTGCTCGTTGGGTATGGACTGAAGGATTTAATGAGTTAAGCCTGATTTAAATAATGGGTCAGGCCCATACATTTTGGTGGGATGGGCCCATGCGTTTAGTACGCTAGGCTCACTGATTTAATTGAGTTAGGCCCAAGCAGGCTTGAATATTAAATGTGCTAGGTCCAATTGGGCTTACCCAGTGTCGGCCTGCATCGAGAGGGTTAACTGGTGCTCCGGTTGGCGGTGACCAGTGACGGATGGCCGGTGGCGGTGATGGCTGACGCATGGGACTGGCGGATGATGCTTGGTCAACCGACAAGGTGATGACGGTGGTGGTGTCTTGGCCTTCATCTTTCTAGCGATTAGCGAAGTCCACGGAATTGCAAAGGTGGGAGTTCGATAGTCTTGCATGAACCCCATGCGAGAGAGAGAGAGAGAGAGAGAGAGAGAGAGAGAGAGAGAGAGAGAGAGAGAGAGAGAGAGAGAGAGAGAGAGAGAGAGAGAGAGAGAGAGAGAGAGAGAGAGAGAGAGAGAGAGAGAGAATCTCCAACGGGTTTCTTTGGATTTCTTCGTTTCTTGTTTCACCAGAAGAAATAGGGAAAACAGTAAAAAATTGACTGCAATAGGCTCCATCAAAATTTTCTATTTTGATATTCTCCTAGTCTTCTCCCTAAGGTTAACGACTAGCGAGACAAGAGGCTCCACCAAATTTATCTACTCGATGAACCCTACATGGCTAGTGACCTTAGATTTTCATTTTGGGCATTTATTAATCAAATATGATTAGCTAAAAAAAATTATTGCTATCATAAATTCACATATAAAAAAATGGGGTTATTAGCCTAAGACCCCTCTAGCCAATCCAACGTTAGGACAAACCCACTGAATTATTTTATTTGAGCTCCAGCCCTTCTTACCAACCAAATATTAGGATAAATAATTTCTCTTTTTTTTAATCCCCAGACCACCCTCACATCCTCTCCTCTCTCGATCAGCAGGGTCGTCAGGTCCAGCGGAGGTGAAGGTGGACGTGGAGGCGGTCACGAGCGGCGGAGGCAGAATCGGCCGCGAGCTGAGATGAAGGAGGCGGAGGCCGCAAGCTACGATGAGGCGGAGGTGGTCGCGATCAGCTGTGACAGAGGTGGCGGGCGCGAGCAACGGAGACCAAGGGCGGAGCCAATATAGGCCCAGTGGCGGCAGCTACCCCCACTGGGATTTATATATTAAAAAAAAAGTACTGCTATTTGTACAATCTCAATCAACAAACAAATTGATAATCCAGACCAATGATGTGGAGGTGGGCTCAGTCCATCAATATTCACACAAAACACTGAGCATTGGGGCCCGCCCCCACTTCATGGGTCTGGTTTGTCAAAAAAAAAAAAATAGTATGCTTTGCTCCCGTGAAGTTTAGCTCAAAGACAACCCCCCTATAGTTTTAAAATGACCCCCCCCCCCCCCCCCCCCCCCCCCCTTTCAATTCAGGTTTGATGATATAAACATTACAAAATGAGAAAAATTAAGTAGTTGACAATAGGGCGTAATGTGCTAATATTTTAAACTTTAGCGAGCCATTTGGAACAAAATAAACTAAGGGTTTTAAGTGTTTTTGAGCTAATTTTAAGTTGGTAAAGTATAATTTACCTAAAAAAAACTCGGCAGTAGTCTCTCTCGTTCATCCCACGACTACCTTGTGGTAGCCTCGCAAAATCTCATGGCTCGAATTGTATTTTTTTAGACTCTATCTCTGTCCACTTCAACCATCCACTGTCTGAAACCCGCGGCCGATGACGCAACCGGCAAGTGCGACTTGCCTGTAGAGCGAGCTGAAACCCTACTCTTTCTCTCTCTCTCTCTCTCTCTCTCTCTCTCTCTCTCTCTCTCTCTCTCTCTATATATATATATATATATATATATATATATATATATATATATATATATATATATATATATATATATATATATATATATATATATATATATATATATATATATATATATATATATATATATATATATATATATATGGGGATGCTTAAATGCGGTCTGCGGTCCGTGCGGTCCACGTCCGCAGCCGTCCGATTCACCCGCCGCGTGCATCGGATGCACGGTGTGGTACATCGGATGGCTGCGAACGCGGATCGCACGGATCGCATTTAAGCAGTTTCCTATATATCTAAGGTAAGATGATCATCCTCAAAAAAATTCGGCACATTCTAAATTTTCTAGCATTACTAATTCACCCTAATTTTGAATCATTGATTAGTTCGGGCCAATGGATTTGACAATCTATAGATCTGACGGTTAACATAAGACGACTAAGTTGTGTTGGGTTTTCTACACGAGAATAACCTGTTGGAAATTAATCCACACAGAGGCTCGCAGCGGAAACGATTTTGCGGTCGAAAGACCGTTCATGGTGCACGTTACACGATTTAAACTTTTATCAAAATTAATCTACATATGTGTGCATATGTATGCACGTGAATCGAACACCCTAACGGCAATCTAGCATAATGATTAACTAGCATGCATGCAAATCATAATACTCGCTAGATCTACTTGTTAGATTACACATACCTTTCGTACGGATCTTTTAACCGCGGAGAATTGTCTTCTTTGTCGATGGAGACGGAAGATCGTTCGCGAAGATGCCGATGGTACGATTGGAGACGTTGCCTTCTTGTTCACCCGATCTCACACGATGCACGGAACGTCGCTCTCGGATCTCTGAGTGCCTCCGAAGAACGACCCTTCTCCTTCTTCAGAACTCCACGCGAGGAAGACGAAGTTGCAAGCGGGAAACGGGAGATGAATTCAGGAGAGAACTAGAGAGATGAGAAGAGGGGGGGTTCGGTTTTTTCACACGTAGGGCCGGCACCCTATAGGCCCTTTTATAGGGCCGGCCTACCCCCTTGGATAAGGATCCAAGGGGATAAAGACCTCCCACAATTATCTCTCCATTATCTCCTTTTTATCTCTCCACGTATTTATCCGTTTTCCCACTTTTTAGGGCTCGACTTTATCCGTTTTATCGCCCTATCCCTATCTATATGGCCGGCCCTATAGATGAGGGATTCTTATCCCTACATCATAGGGCCGGCCCTAACAAGGTGTCCCACTACTAGGGTCGGCCAACAGTGAGGTCCGGCAGAGTGAGGTTTTTACCAAAACGCCATGACGCCTCATTTTGACCATTTCTAGCGTGCGATGCCTAGCGACCATTACTTAAGTGATATCTACTAGTTACCTACTATTAACTGAGGCCACCGGAGGGTGCCTCTAGTAAAGTCAACTAGTCAACTCGCAGCACATCCCGGTGCATCGCACCTGTGCAGCGAAGTTTACTTATGGCTAGGGATTACTACATGCGACTCTGTACTAGTCTCGGGCACAACCCTTAGTACTCGCATATAGTTACGCATCTACCGTGCTCTAGTGCCAAGCACACACGGAGCGTTTACTTCTTTCTTCCTCCTAGTGCTTATGGTGTTCCGAGGAGATGGTTCAAGAACCGTACATAATGTTGATAAGGTGGAACCATCAGGGACCGGGGTTCATGGCTTCCAACTCAAGCTCGATCGACACACTACCCGAGTGTACCATTGATCCTCTGAGCTCGAGTTAACCTGCGTAGCCACCCAGAGTGCGACGCAGGCTGCACTCCAATTCACCCAGACTTACTATGTTCTCCATCATACCCCTGCTCTCCGCTTAGTAGTGATAAACCCGATGTCCCTCCACTTGATGCCATGATTCACTTCGAGCGGTGGAGACTACCGTCAGACTCGAATGATCATATGACTTGGTTCCTTCCAGGTTGACCTATACATCGTACCTCTGATTACCCCGTCGAGTAATCGAACCCGGTCAACAGTCAAACTGGTGACCACCAGGCCTGGGTTTGGTACAGTGTAAGTCACACCAAGGAACGCACCTCCCTTCAGGGGTGTGGATGGCCTGCAGGAGTGACACGCTAATGCAACGCCAGCCGGGTAACCCAGTACACCGTGGTATTGGATCACTGCATACGGATCCTCACACATTGGTGCGCCAAAGCACCACTCAACTGGTTAGTCCATCAGACGTGGTTCCTCAGGGTTTAGGACCTTTTTACTCTAAGCAGAAACACGGCTTAGTGTACCAGTGTCTGCTCACTGATCTGTACACCGTGTTAGTTCCGTTCAGCCACAGACACTGTGTCTGGTGATGACCATGGTGAAGACTTCCCATGAACTGTCATCGCCAACAGCTTAACATGATGAGGCGACCAACCTGATCATAGCTGCGAACTGATTTAGATTATATGGGACCAATCCACTCAGTCTTCAACTCAGTGGACTACCATATAACCATGGCTCACTGTTCTTAAAAGAACACGTAACTATGTTACGCACCTATATGCATCTCATATAATAATAACTATCAATCTTTATTAGACCAAAACATAAAGTTTTACAAGCTTAGAACACATCAATCCTAACATAACCCCGATCGACAGATCGAGATCGTCATCCTGGATGAAGAACATACCTTTGTGTGACGAGAGAGATCGTTCGCAATACCGGGTGAAGATCTTCCACACGCTGCCGTCTCTCGCGGATTCGATGGGTCCTCCTGAATCCCTCTGGATTCACAACGGCAGCTCTGAAGACGTGCGTTTGGGGACTTTATCCCTGCACATCTATTTATAATAGATGTGTCCAACCGGTAGACGCAACCCATCAGGGCATCCACTGGTTATTGGGTGCACATGAGAATGAGGCTAGGTTCACCACCAACCCTGTCAAGCCTCTTGGTTGAGTCGCCCGGTCTGACCAGGACCGCGACAACCAACCCGGTCCACCTAGTTCAGTAACTCTCCCGTAAAGGGTCATCAAAAACCAACAATCTCCCACTTGGCCCTTTACACAATACAAGTGTAGGAACTTGTTTCAAATATAAATATATAATTTTGTAATGAAAATAAATTTTTTTTTTTGAAACATTTGGAGAGTCACTCAGTTTTGAAAAACACGATCTGGATCGATTTTAAAAGAAAAATACTAAGGGACCATTCATGTCTTTGTTCAAAATGACCCTAATAGGAGATCATGATTGTTCCAGTATATCCTATGCTTATTCATATCCATGGTCAACTTATCAGACCCACAAAGAACTCCAACAAACAAGGTGGTTTTCTCATGTGTCTATGGGTTATCTGAGCACATTATCACTTGGTCTTATGCCCAGACCCATGATGTCCAACCTCATGCTTGTCCAAGCATGTCATTCTAATGCCCATGTTGATACCCAATCAACTATAAATAGAATGAAGGCGTTTCGACGTGGTGCCCACCCACGCCTAGCCCAGGTCTCTCTTGAGTACCGTGTACTCCAGGCTTACTGGATGTTCTGACGTGTTGCCAAAGCATGTCTAGTCTCAGTATCTTGAGTAAGTCATCTTACTCCAGGCACATTGGACTATCTAACATGTTGCCTAAGCATGCCTGGTCTCAATGTCACTTGAGTACTGTGTACTCCAGGCAATGATCTTGCTTACATTTGACATAAATCAAATAAGAAAATGGCATCGAGCTTTATTCATCTAAAGACGAAATAACAGTGATTAAACGCAAAGCAAAGGGACTCAACTACTGATACAAGGACTCCACCAAGCCCATACGGGTTACATGGCTCTGGAAAACCTTTGGTGCAAGTCCCTTGGTGAGAGGGTCCGCTACCATCAGCTCTGTGCGAACATGCGGGATCTCTACCACTTCCCCTTTGACTTTCTCGCAGACAAGCATATATTTGATATCCAAGTGCTTGTTGCGTCTGGTAATCTTCTCATTCTTGACATACTGACAAACAACCTCATTGTCACAGAAAATTGGCAAAGGCTTTTGGATCGAATCCACAATGCCTAAGCCTCCAACAAAATTCTTCAGCCAAAGAGCATGCTTTGTAGCCTCATAGCAAGCAACATACTCTGCATGCATAGTGGAGTCAGTCACAATTGACTGTTTGGAGCTTTTCCACGAAATAGCTCCTTCCGCCATCAGGAAAATATATCCCGAAGTGGATTTCAGGATGTCTTTACAGCCAACAAAGTCTGAGTCGGTGTAGCCAATCACCTGAAGCTCACTGCCTTGCCTGTAGGTGAGCATGAACTCTTTGGTACGCTGAAGATACCTCAGAACTTTCTTAGCTGCACGCATATGAGCTACACCTGGATTCTGCACATAATGACCCAACATCCCAACAGCAAAACTGATGTCTGGTCGAATACAAGTCATAGCATACATGACACTCCCCACAATGGAAGCGTACTCATCTGTATCCACTTGATTCCTCTCAGCCTGATTCTTGGGACACTGATCCTGGGAAAATACATCTCCCTTCAGTACTGGTGCCTCACCCGGAGCACACATATCCATCCTGAACCTCTTCAGGACCTTCTCAATATAAGCTGCCTGCAAGAGTCCTAGAATTCATGATGCTCTGTCTCTGTGAATCTTGATCCCAAGCACATAGTCTGCTTGACCCATGTCCTTCATATCGAATTTCTTTGATAAGAAGTGCTTAGCATCATGGAGCATATGAATGTCATTACTTGCCAAGAGAATATCATCAACATAGAGGACGAGTACGACAAACCTGCTCCCACTGGCTTTTAGATATATGCATCTGTCAGCCATATTCTCTTGGAAACCATACTCTGTAGCAACCTGATCAAACTTCAGGTACTACTGCCTGGAAACCTGCTTCAGCCCATAAATAGACTTCCTCAATTGGCAAACCAGCTGTTCGCTCCCACTGACTGCAAAGCCCTCTGACTGTGATATATAAATGTCCTCTATCAGATCATCATTCAGAAACATTGTTTTAACATCCATCTGGTGCAATTCCAGATTGTGATGGGCCATAATGGGCATAATCACTCTCAAGGAGTCCTTAGTAAAAACCGGAGAGTAAGTCTCGCCAAAGTCAATACCCTCCTTCTGCCTGAAACCTTTAGCCACCAGTCTGGCCATGAATCTCTCGATCTTGCCATCAGCATCTCTCTTGGTCTTAAAGATCCACTTGTATTCCACCGCCTTCCGGTTTTCTGGTATCACAACAAGATCCCAAACATGATTCTTCTCCATAGATTGCAACTCCTCTCTCTTGGCCTCCGGCCACTGTCGAGATTCATTGCAACCCATGGCTTCACGAAAGGAAGTAGGGTCAGTAATATCAGATCCCTCACTCTGAATCTTCTGAAAATAGACCTCATAATAGTTTGGGATAGCTGACCTACACTGTCGATCTGACCTCCTCGGCTGGACTGGCTCCACTGAAGTATCTAAAACCGGTACAGCCTGAACTGGTAATGGGTCAACCTGCTCAGCCACAGTCTCAGCAGGTGCTGGAGTCGTATCTGCTATAACGTTTGGTTGAACAATTGGAAAAAATGGCGCTGGCACAACACCTTCCGAAGAGTTCTCTCTGAAAAAAGTATCAAATGGTCATTGGCTCCCACTGAATTCTGCATCCTCCAGAAATACAGCCCTATTGGTCTCCACTATCTCCAATGGTCTGGAAGGACAGTAGAACCGAAAACCCTTCGATATCTCAGGATAGCCAATAAAGAAACATCGAACTGTACGGAAATCAAGTTTCTTTATTTCTGGATTATAGAGCTTAGCCTCTGTCGGGCAACCCCAAACATGCAAATGATGGAGGCTAGGAGCCGAACCTTTCCATCTCTTGTAAGGGGTTTCTGGGGCAGCTTTGCAAGGCACACGATTCAGAATATAAACTGCTGTCTTCAAAGCTTCTCCCCAAAACTTCTCTGGAAGAGAAGAGTGACTCATCATGCTACGAACAGCCTCCTAATAAGTCCTATTCTTCCTCTCTGCCACACCGTTCTGCTCAGGAGTACCAGGTGTGGTATACTGGGGAACAATCCCCTACTGCCTCAGATACTCAGAGAAAGGGTCATGATTCACACCATCCTGGTTCACCCTTCCAAAATATTCTCCTCCACGATCTGAGCAAACTACCTTGATCTTCTTATCAAGTTGTTTTTCCACCTCCAACTGATATGTCTGAAAGACTTCCAAAGCCTCTGACTTGTGGTGGAGAAGATACACGTAGGTATATCTAGAGAAGTCGTCAATGAACGTGATGAAATAACTATGACCACCACGAGCTTTGACTGGGAATGGACCACAAATGTCCGTGTGGATCAACTCTAAGAGCTCTGAAGCTCTAGTAGCTGTGAGTTTTCTCTGCTTAGTCATCTTCCCTCTGAGGCAGTCCACACAAGTACCAAAGTCTGAAAAATCCAGACTAGGTAGAATCTCATCTTTCACCAAGGCCTCTACTCTCTTCCTAGAGATGTGGCCTAATCTCTTGTGCCAAAGCACAGCAGAATCCTCTGCTAGAAAGGAACGCTTCGACCCAGATATAGTAGCATCTAGTGGCTCAGATAAACAAGAGACAGAAGTAGAACACAAAGATAATCTGAATAAACCATCCACTAGAAAACCATTGCCAACAGTCATACCATTCAAAGAAATAACTAGACCGTTCTGACTAAAAGCAAACACATATCCAGAGTCTGATAATCTACTAATAGAAAGCAAATTTCACCTGAAGGTCGGAATGTAGAAAGCGTCCTCCAACACCAGAATGTGACCCGAATCCAGCACCAAGCCGTAGCTGCAAACCGCCTCTACTCTCATCGAGTCATTATTGCCGAGGAAAAGCCTATCCTCTGGCCTGGGTCTTCTTCTGCTCCTGAGCCCCTGCAAAGTGTGGGACACATGAATAGAAGCTCCTGAATCGACCCACAAAGAATCTGACGGTATATCTACAGCATTAGACTCACAACAGACTAAAGTCGTACCTCCAGAAGACTGTGCCTCAGCATTCTGCTTGACTCTGCAGTCTTTCATCAAATGCCCTGGCTTCCCACAGTGCCAACATCCAGAGGCCTGTGACTTCTTGCCTTTGACCATCTGCTTGCCCTTGGCCTGAAACTACTTCTGGAGCTTCCCTTTCGATTTGAAGGTCTGCTTCTGCTGCTGAAGTTTCGGCTTAAATGGCTTCTTCCCAGAACCACCAAAGCCTAAATTAGCAGACTCCTTCTTTCCTCCCTTCAGTCTCTCTTCCTCAGTTACACATACGGTGATAAGCTGATTGAGATCCCACTTGATCTCCTGAGCATTGAAGTTAACCTTGAAGGTGTCGAAAGACTTAGGTAGAGAGATCACTGCAATATAGACTAGAAGCTCCTCCTCAAACTGAAGACCCTGCTCTCTGATTCCTATGGCCAGCTTCGAGAGCTTAAGAATATGCTCACGAACGCTGCCATTACCGTCATACTTCATATTCATGACCCGAAGCATATTGTTATACAACAGGGACTTCTTGGTACCCACGAACTGCCTTTTCAGTAATGCTATCAACTCTGCTGCAGTCTCAGTCTTGGCAATGCCACCTCGAAGCTCCTTACTAATGGTGGCCCTAATCATCATCATAGAAAGACGGTTCGTTTTCTCCCACTTAGCAAAGTGGATCTTCTGGGCCTCAGAAGAAGAGTCTGTAAGCTCTGCCGACTTTGGCTCCGTAAGCACAAAGTCATAATCCATACAATCGAGCAAGATCTCAATATTCATCTTCCAAGATGAATAATTAGAGCCATTCAGGGGCTCAATACCAGCTAGATTCTTCGAAATAGCTAACAAATCCATCTCCGAAAAGAGAATTACAAATTTAGTGATAGTTCGATACTATTCACACATATATGTTGACATGAATTTAGGGGTTATAATTCAAATCAACCGAAGAGAACTTCATGTGCTAAGTTCTCTTCTAGGACAACTCCCTCACACCATCAAGACTCAGCTTTGGCCAGATCCCTTGATGTGCTTCAGTTTCCTAAGTCACGTATAGAAACGTGCACAGACCTAGTCAGCTGTAATAGGGTTGAGTCGGACACTATCCAACACCTTTGGGCAGAAGGGTTTCTTATCTTCCCCAATCACAGGCTACTATTCTGCTCGTTCTACTGCACTCAGTATAATAAAATGCCTAGTGACCCTAGTGGAAGCCCTCCAATCTGACTACCCACAATCTCCATGAGCCGCCTACCTTTGGGCAAATCCGACTCATTTCGAAAATGAGCCTCAGACGGTCACTTGGTCTTCTCTAAACCCCATGGAAGACCTAATATGTAGTATAATGCCAATATATACCCAATAGGGTTCAATGGCAGCCATCAGCTGTCAATTACATCTTATGTGTGTGCCTACTAGCAGGGAAGCATGAAACCTTTAATATCATCAGGGCACATTTACAATTTCAGCATGACTACCTTACACATGTGATAAAAACAATAATTTAAAATTAGCACAAGATGACATATTGGAACATTAAAATATTTACTATTTGTACCATATATGCATCAAGTTGTAAAACAATCCGAATTTGTGAAATCGGACCGTACCGATGTGTCCGAAACGGTCCAATTAGCTAAGATCTATATACGGATCGATCAGATCGGACCCGATTATGCCTAAATCACTGAACCATAATTGACGGCTCAGATTAAGCCTAACAGTCCAATAGAGTTTGCTGATTTGGGCCTGGGCCTGGGCCTGGACCTGGGCCTGCCTGAGCCTGGGCTCAGGTCTGCCTGGATCTGGGTTCGGGTCTGGGTTTCCCCAGGATTTGGGCTTGGGCCTGGGCCCGAACCAGTGCTTCGGGTCGGGTCTGTATAGCACTCGGGTTTACCAACTTAATGGGATGGCGGGTCGGGTAAAAGGCTGTCGGGTTTACACCCAACGAAACCCAAAAAATGATAAACCCTGATCATCTCCCCCAAAATATTCGGGACAAAAAAAAAAAAACCCTAACCTGCCGCCACCATCTCCCATGCCCACACGCAGCCGCTGCTCGCACACGCTCGCGCCGGCCTGTCGCCGCTCGCCGGCCCGTTGCCGCTCGCACGCCCGCGCCCCGGAGCTAGCCGCCGGTGCTGTCGCGCGCCGGAGCCCGCAGCCGCTATCGCGTGCCAGAGCCCGCAGCCGCTACCGCGCGCCGGAGCCCGCTGCCGCTGCTGCTGCGTGCTGGTCGTGGTTCAGTGAGGGGGTTCTGATCGGGTCGGTGATGGGATCAAAATCCAATGACCATGGCCGGCCGGAGTCGATCCAAAAATTCGGAACAAAATCACCGATGAGATTAGATCTCGACGGAAACAACGTAATCGTCATCCGAGAACGACGAACAAGATCTAAACCTTGCTCTGATACCAATTGTTGGGTTTTCTACACGAGAATAACCCTGATCGACAGATCGAGATCGTCATCCTGGATGAAGAACATACCTTCGTGTGACGAGAGAGATCGTTCGCAATACCGGGTGAAGATCTTCTACACGCTGCCGTCTCCCGCGGATTCGATGGGTCCTCCTGAATCCCTCTGGATTCACAACGGCGGCTCTAAAGACGTGCGTTTGGGGACTTCACCCCTGCACATCTATTTATAATAGATGTGTCTAACCGGTAGACACAACCCATCAGGGCATCCACTGGTTATTGGGTGCACATGAGAATGAGGCTAGGTTCACCACCAACCCTGTCAAGCCTCTTGGTTGAGTCGCCCGGTCTGACCAGGACCGCGACAACCAACCCGGTCCACCTAGTTCAGTAACTCTCCCGTAAAGGACCATCAAAAACCAACAAGTTGGACACTAGACGGTGGATATAAAATGATTGGGTTTTGCATCGGACCGACTATAATATATATTATAAAGTTGAATGAATGCATCAAGTCAAATCAGGGTAGATCTATATTTGATCCGATTATATTCCGATCCAGTTTTTAATCAGATATATATATTGGACCAAAAGCCTAATACCAAATCCGGGCCTAGGGAATATATTAGTTATGTATTACCGAAAGCAAAATCCAACTCAAGTATTACCCCGAAACTACATCCTGTGCTACTCGACAGCTAACTTTCACACACAATCGGATACCTAAAGAATATGTATTAATTTAATAACTTTCACACGCAAATACTTCCCAAATTTGTCCATGTTAAGTTAGTCGTCGCATTTGTCCTCTAATGTGGTAGTTTGGCCGCCGATTATACTTCTCTATATATTTTTTTATAAAAAAATTATCCTGTGCGCTAATCCAAATTTGGCGGTGCTGAACTTGTTCCAGCATTTTCCCTCTAATGCGGTGGATTGGTCACGAGAACGATTTTGATCCAACCACCTTAAAGAGATTGGAGCATCCCGCTCTCTCTCATTGGTTCATCTCGAGAGCTTTTGATCATTTTACCATGATAAACAGTATGAAATGACAAACATATCCTTGGAATGGACCGATGAGAGAGCGGGATGCTCCAACCTCCTTAAAGAGGTTGGAACAAAATCGTACTCATTGGTCGCCGATTATACATTTATTTATTTTTTTTAAAAAAGTATAAATGGCCATTAAAAGTTGGCCGGCGATTATGCCGTCGAAAAATGTGGCTTCTGTTGTAGTGGGTGAATTGCTTATCGATGCGCCGATCCTTAATTCTTATGAAAATGTTGTTTGAAAAGATATCCGGAGATGTACTTTTGATTGCAAATATTTATATAGGTGTGATTTATTTTTGGAACTGTTTAAACGTACAGATCTTAACATTAAAAAAAAAAAAAAAAAAAAAGTTCACCAACGAAGAAATACGATCCCAGGATCATGCCGGAGGAGTTCGCCGGAGCTGAAGCCAGCTAAGCGACTCCCGCGCCAGGAGCGCCGAAGGCGGTACGAGATGTGATTGCATGGGGAGGCGCCGCCCCTTCGCCGGAGGGCATGCAGGGCGCATCCGCAGTTCCGGTGGTAGGGCCTCCGCTCGATCTCCGAGTCCGGCGCCGCGATGGACCCCGCCATGACGCAACGGAGCAAGCCCCCAGCTCCGGCGGCCATCGATCGATCAACCGCTGCCCTTTTGACTTCCGTAAAGGCTGTATGGGCCCTGGCTCCCTTTATATAGGGAGCACGTTGAATAGGGCGCTTGTACTTGGCTCCAACAGCGGTTGAAGCGGGTGGCTTCAACCGATACGTGTCATGCGGGGATAACTACTTTTTCATGTGGAGCCCACACCTCGTCCTGGGGCCCGCAATAAGTTAAGCCGGTTGGAACCCACGTTTTCTTTTGGGTTATTTTGACTTTGCGCCCAAACTTTGCCCTGAATTACTTTACCCTCCACATTTTCATTAATAATGAGAAAGGGTGAGTAGGGGTGTGCAGGATCCAAACCAAACCGACCGAACCAAACCAAACCAAACCGACCGAATTTGATTGATTTCGACACACTCAACGGATCGGATTGGATCAGGATTTCTCAAAACCGATATGATTGGATCGGTTATCGGATTTATCAATTAAAAACCGACCTAAACCGAACCGGACTCCGATTTATAATTTACTAATTTAGTGGTAACTGTTGTGAACTTTTGTTTAATTGTTAAAGCTGTACTTTGTAGTTTTTAATATTTAATGGATATGAATATTGTGGACATAATGGTATTGTTATTGATAACTTGGTATTTTGGTAAGTAATGTAGTATCATTTTATAATTTTTGAAATAATCATATGAAACTATGTCTAAATAAAAATAAAAAAAACTAGTAAACATATGGGCCAAAGCCCAAACCGACCATCCAATCCAATCCAAACTGGCTTTAATTGGATTGGATTGGATTCCAGTCTCAATCGGTTTGGATCGGATTGCAATTTCTCAAAACCGACCTAGGTTGGATCGGTTTGGGTTTTGCCTAAATAGGTCGGTTTCGAACCGATGCACACCCCTGAGGGTGAGATGACGGAACAGTTAGTTTTGGGGGGTAAAGTCTAATTAATTAAATAATGGGGGGTAAAGTCTAATTCAAGGCAAAATTTGGAGGGCGAAGTCAAAATAACCCTTTTCTTTTCGTTTGGGGTGGGTGGAACGCGGGTGAATAGATAAAGCAGTGGGGCCCATTTGTTGATGAGCGAGGGGTTCGTGCTCCAACTTTTTCTCCTAGGATGGTGGGGCAAAGGTCAGATGTCTATTTCGGATGGGTCCTCCTAGCGGACTGTTGTTTGGTTGACGATTTTCGTTTCGATTGCGATATATATTAGAAAAAATAAAAGATTTTATTCATACCCTAAGCTACTTCCCATGCCCGTTTCCTTACCAAAAAAACCGATTCCCCTCCTTTTCCATCACCGTTGGAGCCGCCACCTACGCTCGTCGCCGCTGTCAACCCCAGCGTCCGCTTCACTCCCAACCAGTTCCCCTCCATTCTTGACATTCGATCCTATGCCAAATTGCCAACGGCGGACCTCACCCTCACCAGACCTACGATGACGGTGCCGGAGACGTCGACCACGACTTCGTCGCCCTATCCATCAGCGGACCTCACCCAAGTCGCCACCACCAATCCCAACCCGAGATCCACCCCCGCCTAGGCTGCGTCGCCCAATCGCGGCACCCCCCATGACGCTACCCGGAAGACCATCGAGGACTTAGAGGATCTGATCAGGTCTAGAATTAATATAGGGCTCCGACGGTGATAGGGGAAGGAGGGGAAGTCGTGACGGCTCTGACGGTGTGGAAGGGGAGGAACTTGGAAAGAAGCGGATGAAGGTATGAGGTGGGAATCGATTTTTTTGGAAGGAAACGATATGCGAAGTAGTTTTAGGGTATGAATAAAATTTTCTAAAAAAAAAAAACAAATTGATCAAAGTGTTAGTTAGAGATAACACCATGTAGTGAAATAATTATGTTTTTACCGCTCCCCGCGTCCACTTGTTGATCACAACTCTGACCACCTGTAACGTACCGAGATTAGTATATAGAGCCTAATACAAGCCAAAGTAGAAGCTAGTCACGTAGACAGGACAAGAACCAAGTGCATCGCAGGTGAGTATTTAAATTAATTTCAGTGATTGTCAGTAGATGGAAGGAGGTGTATAATGTCAACTTTTAGAATAATAGGGAACATTTTGGCTCAAAAGGAAAGAGTTCATATCTTCTCTAGTCGATCGGCCCGGTCGATACCTTATTGTGCGACTGTGATGCGCACTGGACCCACCGACCGGGCCCGATCCGAACTATTGCATAAAGCCCGATCTTCTGTCCATTGTTTTGATTGCAAATGATCCGATCTTAACCGTTTTGGATAACGATTTTTTTTTAAATATTATAAATACCAATAGTATCCTCCCACATTAGATAACGGTACGTGATATATGACATTTTTTTTACGGCAATAGTGGCACGGGTTGCTACGGTGATTTCACTATGTTGATCAGGGGCGTAGCCAGAAATTTTTTTTGGACTGGGCTGAAGCTAAACTAGTTTTTTTTTTACAATGAAATTTTTACTTTGTAAAAAAATACTAACCAAAATTTTTTAAGCGAACATCGTACTAGAAATTATATTAATATAAAAAAAGGTTAATTACACTTTGTCCGCTTTAATTTTAGCTCAGAAACATTTAACCCCCTTATAGTTAAAAAAACTACAATTTGCCCCATTGATGTCAAATAAAAATTACAAAATGAGGGAAATTAAGTAGTTGACAAAAGGAGTATTGTGCTAACATTTCAAACTTTAGGGAGCGTTTTGGAACAAAGTAAACTATAGGGGGGTTAAGTGTTTTTGGCAATGATTTACGTTTCGTGAGGACTCAGAGGCGATAGCGATTCACGTACGTGTCGCGAGGGGCCAAGGGCCTCGCTTGGTTGATGCAGGCTGAGGTCTTGGTTGAGGCGGGCTGAGACATGTACTTAATAATATAATAATATGGGTTAGTTTTTCTCAAAACTCGGCCGGGCTATAGCCCGGCCGAGCCAACTATTAGGTCCGCCCATGATGTTGATAAAGCAAAATCACTGTAGCTGCTACAGTGAAATCACTGTAGCAAGCAGTGGTTTCATTGTAGCTGCTACAATGTTTTCGCAGTAGCTGCTACAGTGAAATCACTGTAGTAACCATTGATTTAATTGTGGATGTTAAAAAAATATTTCTACAGTAATATCATTGTAGCAAAGTATTCAATTTTACGCAAATAATACTCAGTTGAATTGAGTATTATTTTGTATATTTGAGTACCATGCACGGGTTACTACCGTGATTTCATTATAGCTGCTACAGTAAAATTCACTGTGCCGGCTAAAAAGGCTTCCCTACAGTGAATCACTGTAGCAAAGTACACAATTTTGTTCAAATAATACTTAGTTTTATTGAGTATTATTGCGACTAATATTGAGTACTATTGTGATTTTACTATAGCAAAGTGTTTTTAGCAGTCACGAAAAAATCACTATAGCAGTTAGAGTAATTTCACTGTAGGAAAGATACTCAAATATATATATATATATATATATATATATATATATATATATATATATATATATATATATATATATATATATATATATATATATATATATATATATATATATATATATATATATATAGGGGTATGCTAAAATGCGGCATGCGGTGCGTGCAGTATCGCACCGCAGCCGTCTGATGCACGCGCTGCGTGCATGCGATGCACGCAGCAGTGCATCAGACGGCTGCGGTGCGATGCCGCACGCACCGCATGCCGCATTCTAGCACTTCCCTATATATATATATATATATATATATATATATATATATATATATATATATATATATATATATATATATATATATATATATATATATATATTATATATATATATATATATATATATATATATATATAATACTCAATTGAAATGAGTACTATTGCTACAATAATTTTACTGTAGTAATGTGTTTTTTAGCAACCACAACGGAATACTGCAGCCGCTATAGTGGTCCCACACTAGGTCTCGAAACTGTACGTTTCGTAGAGATCGGCTGAAATATATAGATAATGGTAGGTTGGTAAATTCGAAAACTTAACCAATGCTATTTTAGTCTTGCATTAAGCAAAAAAGCTATTGCAACTAATCTACTGAAATGTGGACCTGGGCTTAGAGGAAAAGGTCGTCGGGACCTATCCTAAAATGAATCCCTTAAAAAGGACTGCTTGCAGTCCACCCCCCCCAAAAAAAAGGAAAATTTTGTTCATACCCCAAAAATCTATAATTAGCCCTCGTCTCCCATCGTTTCTCAATAACTTACTCAATAAAGTATTAATACCAACTATACCCTTTTTTTGTACCCCAAATCCCAACTAAACATAAACCTTTGACTGCGGCATCATCGACAACAGCGCAGCGGTAGCGGCGGTCAACGGCAAAGGCAGCAACGGCAATGGCTACGTCATCCTCATCTGCGGCGTCATCGGCAATGACAACAGTACGTAGCAGCAACAACAGGGCTGTGAGTCATCTTCATCAGCAACTCCAGAGACATGATGGGCAATGGTGTCATCGGCAGCGGTAGCGGAGGTCATCGTCAACTTGTATTCAACAGATGATCCAACAAATGGATTCTGATCGGACCTATTCAATATTATATTATATTAAGTATTATTTACTAAATGGTCGAGTTTCTGGTTGGGTCGGGTTGCTCGAAGCCACTACTCAATCCCAACCCGAATTGAGGTCAGGTTGGGATTTTCCAACCCATACAAGTAAAATCCCAACCCAAGCCCGCCCAAATTTGGGATGGGCTCGAGTTGGGTTCAGGTTGGCCCACCCAAGTTGCAGCCCTATCTGTGCCCTCAAGTACCAACCAACTGCATGGGGTTTATTTAAGAGAGGGGTGTGTTCAAGAGTGCATATAATTGGAATATATTTAAGATTGCAGGTGTTTAATTGAGGTATAATCAAGGTGGGCGGACCATTTAACTGGAGTGTATTGAAGATGGGGTGTAAGGGGGAAGGGTATTTTTGGGATAGGAATGGGGTATGAAAGAAAAAAAACGTGTACAAGTTTGTTCCAAATGGGGGCTAATTACAGATTTTTGGGGTATGAATAAAATTTTCGAAAAAAAAGGACAAATTGTTGTTAGGTCCTTCAAATTGATCATATTTAGTGATAAGGACGGGTAAAGAGAAGATTTAGTATTATGTACTTCTGTTTGGGAAAGGGATATTTTACTCCTACATACAGTTGTACAGAAAAATCACATGGAAGAATAACAATTCGGTAAAAAGAGTAACAAATCTAAGAAATCACATTTCCCTATAGCTACTATAGTGATTTCATTGTAGTAATGAGTAACAATATGCAATTGTTACTCTTTAGCTACAATGAAATCACTATAGCAGTTACTGTATATGCTAAAATAAAATCGCTATATCAAAAAGTAATAATCTGCAAAGTACTGTAGCAAAAGAGTAAACAATTACATATTGTTGCTCTTTGCTACAGTACTTTGTATATTTATTCTCTTTACTACAGTGATATTGCCATAGCAGTCACACTAGCTAATACTGTGAAATGTGAGCTCCTAAAGAATTGTTACTCTTTTCTACCGAATTGTTATTCTTTTATGTGAGTTTAGGATTTTGGATAATTTTATCATTTAAAAGCGGGAGGGGGGAGTCAACTAGGGATTAGCTTTAAAACATCCTTTCGGGATTCAGGAGCGACTTAGTGCAAAAACATCTCTTTGCATGACCTTTATCACCTATAGGATCTGTTGTAGAGACTTATCATTAAGTCCCCTATAACTTAAGTGTTAGTTCGAGATTAGTCGTGATTGTGACACGAAGCAATGGATACCACTATTGGTGAAATCATATTTTACCACCTTTCGAGTGAACTTGGTGATCACAACCTAAATTCCGACATCATGTAAATTATCTAGATTAGTATATAAAGCCCAATAGAACCCACTCATGTAAACAGAACAAAAACCAATTGCATTGAGGTGAGTACTTGTATTAATTTTAGTAGTTGTTTGTTGATGGAAAGAGGTATATTGTCAACTTTTAGAATAATAGCACCAATTTGTTTGTTTGTAGTTGTTTGTTGTTAGATCCTTCAAGCATATCATGTTTAGCGATAAGGATGGATAAAGAGATGTCTAGATGTTAGGTTCTTTCGTTTGGAAAAGGGGTTTTTAGACTATGGCCCTTCTAACTACTCCTGTAGTCTGATAAACCCATGGCATAAGTTCTTTTAGCTTTAACCCCCTCTATAGCCGACTCTTATATATGCCCATTTTACTCCTTGATCTTTGTAGCAGTGCGGACTGAGCGCTTGTGATCCCCCCCCCCCCCCCCCCCCCCTCTCTTTTCATATCAATAAACTGGTAGGGGTCTAGGCACCTCATTCTCCGAGGTGGATTTCTCAAAAAAAAAAAAACTTCTTTAGAATCAACTCAGTAAGTTAGATTAAAAATTCAGTAACAGTGCCAATATAGTGATCGCTACAATGATTTCACCATAGCGCTACAGTGATTTCAATTCGGTTGCTATAATGATTTATTGTAGCAACCAAATTGATACTCTACTGCCCATATTGATAATCTGCTGGATCACTATAGCTAATTAACAGTTCTGGAGTATCAATTCGGATTAGCAGAGTATCAATTCAGTTGCTATAATGATTTCACTCTAACTGCTACAATGAAATCTATGTAGCAACCGATTGTTATTTTGCTACAACAAAATCAATGTAGCAATCATCATACAAACACTATTGATTCTCTGTATTATGAGGGGTAATGGAAGGAGCATTTTTGTCATTTGATAGGGGATAAAAAAGTCAACAAAGATTTAATATCTAACAGCCTTTTCAGAAGAGGTTTGAGCTCAAACGAACACGTTGTCAGGACTGGAATTTAAAAGCATCTCCTAAAAAGAGGTTTTCACTAAGTCGTCCTCCAAACATATCATAAGCGATAATGACTAGTAAAAATATGATTTAGCGTTACGTTATTCTGTTTGGGAAATATCCATTTTACCCCTACATGTGTACAGGTAAATCATATAGAAAAGTAACAATTTAGTAAAAAAGTGTAACAATTCTTTGAAATCACATTTCACGAGAATTGCTATAGTGATTTCATTGTAGAAAAGAGTAACAATCTTTACTTGTTACTCTTTTGCTATAGTACTTTGCAGATTGTTACTCTTTGCTATGGTGAAATCACTGTAGCAGAAGAGTAACAATTGCATATTGTTGCTCTTTGTTATAGTAGTTCGTAGATTGTTGCACTTTTTTATATTGATTTTACTGTAGCAATCACACTAACTACTACAGTACGTGAAATGTGAGCTCCAAAAGAATTGTTACTCTCTTTTACTGAATTGCTATTCTTCTATGTAATTTAGGATTTTAGACAATTTTGTCATTGGGTGGGTGGGGAGGGGGGGCGTGAGGTAGTGAGTTGTAGTAAAATACATCTTTTTTTTTTTTTGAGAGGTAAAAAACGAATATATTACTGAAAATAAAGACAGATACAGGACTCGGCTTTAACTCAGGATGAGTAAGCAGACTACTCAACCAAATAGGGTCTCAACTACAACAAACCCCTATCTCAACACATAGGGAGCAAACCGACATAGTAACCCCAGACAAGAGGAAGACACAACGCCAAGCATAAGACTATCACAAAACACGATAAACCATAGACTTGACATCACTAACTAGCCCCCCTGCTCCTCGTAATCCTATCAGACTGACCCTTAGGTCAAGATTCTTTAGCTTGGGACTGAAGAGCCGGATTCGGTATGGTAAGAAAAGTGGGCCGGTTGGCAAGATGGGGAGGCAACTTCTTGTACTGATCAAAGAAATCAACGCCTGCTTGCACTGCTCGATCTGGATCCTCCCCATCTTCAACACAAAGATCCTGCAAAACCCCTGACGTCGGATCATCAGATAGCCCCGCCGCATCCTGACAAAACCGAACCGCCGCATCCCCCTTCCGACGAGCAAGTTGAAGAGCAGGAATAATAAGGCTGGGGCTTCCCTCTCGTTCACGTTGGCTCTGCTGACCAGCGTACTTCTTAGCCCCTACAATAGAGGCTCCACACTCACTAGAAAGCGCAAGGACAATTGGTCTCTCCCCCTCGCTATCTGTGCTTTCTGCTCTCGTAACATGAATTCCTGCACTCAAACCAGCAGCCACACCTTGCGTAACATCCGCACGAGCCGCACCTACTTCAACTGATGAAGTGCCAACAGCATCTCCTTTCGTAACAGCATCCACAGCCCACCCAGCATCCACCTCAGCTTGCACAGCATCCTTTGCAATAACAGTTCGCGTAACAGTGACCTTTTGCCACACAACATCATCCTGATCTAGCGTAACATCAACCTCTGACAGTGCTGCACCAGGTCTTGTACCATCTCCTATATGACTCATCTCAGTTTGCGTAACATTAGCGATCTCTTTCTGAAACAGCTACGTAACAACAGCATTAGCCTCACATACTACTTCAGCAGCATCATCACCAGCACCGTCACATTCCACCTCAAGTGTAACACCATCAATAACCTCCTCTCCAACAGTAAAACCTCTAGAACCACCCTCAGGTTCTACAACAGCATCTCCCTCCGTAGCATCTGCAGCCGCGTCCCTAGAATCTTCACCCAACACATCAAAACGAGACCTTGTCTACACAATCACAGGAATTGGAATTGGGGACTCCTTCACCCTGGGTGGATGAGCCATGTCGATAGTATGCCACCCCTCATCCACAACATCCATGCCTTTGGATGAGGAGGGCACACGCCTCCTACCATCATTATTCCCCGACACAACTTTAGGTTGCCAAATTTGGCCAACCCTGTCAGTGACCAACTTTGGATGCTTAGTACAAACATCCCCACTATGGTCGAATGTTTTGCATGGCTTGCAGCGGGTCGGGATCCAGTCGTATGTGACCGGTTGCCAAGAAAGAAACTCACCCTTCTCATTTCTAGCTTGAACCCGGCTTGGGAGCGAATCTTCAACGTTGATCTCCACGCAAATCCTCGCAAATTGTGCCTGAGTGCCTCCAGCTGTAGCTTGATCCATGTAAATGGGGGTCCCAAAAATACTCCCCAACCGACTGAGCATGGGCTCAGTACATAAGTCCCCCTATAGGTTAGGAAAGTTTGCCCAAATTGGGATTTTCGGGACAACCTCCCTATCACTGCACATTCCACGTTCCCATTTTCTCACTATCAGAGGTCGTCCTTGAAAGTGCCACATTTTGCCTTCAAGGATTCGGTTAAAATCAACTTCTGATGCGAACTTAAACCAAAAAACACCATTGTCTCTCGAAAAAATGTCCAATCCTCTGGATGGTTGCCAGGTGCACATTATAAAGTTTTTGAGATGTTGATAATATGGCCGCCTCCCTAACACAAAGCCCACCAACGTATGCTCCCATCGTTTAGCATTGGCTTCTAGTTCGACTGTTGGGCAGATAGCCACTTTTTACCCTTCAAAGACTCCGGGTTCTATGTAACGCAATCAAAGCTTCTCCGGGGGAAGTAGAGGCGAAGAAGGCGTAGAAATACCCTCCCAAACACCTACTCGGCGACACCCTGCTCCAGCCCTCACTGCTGAATTAACCTTAGCTGCAGAACCTGAAGCCTGGATTGGTTCAGGCATATTAACAAACACATGGCATCCTGCAGAATTGCAAGCATTATCACTGGAACGAACAGGATCATACCCGTGTCCAGATTGCTTCCTAGCTTCAGAGCGATGACTGGCACTGTTGGACGACAAATTTTCATGGTTCCCTCCTAATTGAGCCATTCTCTTAAACAAGAGGTGTGCATTAACCCCAGAAACTGAATCATTGCAAACTTCCTTCTCACCATCCTTCAGCACTGCAGTACCATTCTTTCTTGGGCTGTACTGGGAATAATTGAGAGGTGGGAACTCCTCATCCTCCAAGGCCACTATCCCTGCTGAATCACCCGTTGAAGAAGATCCTGGATCCAATCTTGATGCAGCTGGGCGCTCATCAGAACCAGAACCAGCAGCAGCACCACATCTAACTCCCGTTGGTTTAGCAGCACTACAGCCCCCGCTGGTAGCAAACGCTGCAGCAATTAACCCATCAAGACCAGGGGCAGCCGGTGGGGAAAATAAATCTCTGATCTCCCGAACTTCTGAAGTACAAACCCGATCAAATGAAGGGGAAACAAGGAGTGCGGCTGGATCTCTCGTTGGACTCGAAATCCTAGGGGAATCCGAACCAGCTTTCTTGCCCCCCACCATCGGAGAGGAGGAGGAGCTGCCATGGCTACCCTCAGCCAACACTGAAACCTCCTGTTCCGTGAGGAGGGGAAGCACAGGAATCCCGATCTTCCCTCCTAAACCAAGAGGATCTGGTTCTTGTGGGGGCTCCATCGCCCCCAGACGGGGAGGAGAGGTTGGGGTTGTAAAATACACCTTTTTTAGTAGAGCTGTTAGTGGGTTGGGATCGGGTTAGGTCACCCCATGCCCAAGTCCGGCCCAAACTTATGAGTGTATGCTCATACATGGCTCAAGCTCAAATTAAAATATTCAGAATTGGTCCAAACTCAGGCCGAAACTTTTTTATGAAACTCAAGACCAAACCCAGTCCAAATTATGCTCACATTTCTAGCGAGATGAATGTCTAAACTTTTTTGCTTCTTCTTTTGATCACACAATAAAAGCAGAAAATAGCATTTATTATGATATACATTAAAAGGTTATATATGTAAAATAATGCTTCTAATGTCTGAGACATTGATATTTATAAAGTGGGTGTTTTTCAAATTATGTATTCATGGTATATAAAATAATTATAACAAAAAAATTTCGGGCTTAGGGTCAGGTTAGCGATTGTCCATTCCTTCAATGTCCGAGCCCGGCCCGGCCCAAAACCCAAGCTAACTCGGCTCAAATTAGTCTCGAATTGGGCCAGACCCGATGGGCATCGAGCTGGCTCGAGCCCATTAACAGTCCTATTTTTCGGAAGGGACCTTAGTGCAAAAACATAACTTTGCATGTCGTTATCACCCACCACAATGATTGAAATCTTATTTTACACTCTCCGAGTGAACTTGCTAAGATTAGTATATAACGCCCAATACAAGCCAAGATAGAAGCCACTCGTAAACAGAACAAAAACCAAGTGCATCCCAGGTAGTGGTGCAACTCGAGTTGGGTTGGTTCGGGTTTGAGTTAACCCGGAACCGAACCAAACTAGCTCGGATTTACCATATTAAAACCCGAACCAACCCGACTTGGGCATGACCCGAACCAACCCAACCCACACTAAGGTCTAGTTGGTTCTCGGGTTGGTAGTTGGTCTAAAAAAAATAATGATCATCGGCTATTTATTAGTAAGCTGGAGGTCCACGTTGCCTTTTGGCTTTAGCCACATGTTGAGTTTTCTTGGTAGTTGGTTCAACATTAGCAAACAACTAATGTGTACTTGGGTGTTAGTATGATGTAGCCCAAAAGTTCAACCCGTGACATTTATATGTGGCCTAATATATATGAGTTTGATTCTCGGATTGGATCGGGTCTACCCGATCCCAAACCCGGAACCGACCCATATTTAGTCGGGTCTATAAAACTTAGAACCGAACTAACCATTTAGTCAAAATATCCGAACCAATCCGACCCATTTAGGCCAGGTTGGGTTGGTTCTCAGTTTACCCGACCCAAGTTGCACCCCTAATTGCGGGTGAGTATTTATATTAATCTTGGTGGCTGTCAGTTGATGAAAGGAGTTGTATAATGTCAATTTTAAGAATAGTAGGCACCGATTTGGTGCAAAAAAAAAAGGTGTTAAGATAAAAAAGAAAGATTGGAAAAAATAAGAGGCAAATTGGTGTCAGTCCTTCAAACATATTATATTTAGTGACAAGGGCAGGTAAAAGATACCTAAATCTTAGATCCTTTTGTTTGGAAAATGTCCATTTTACCTCTACATATAACAGTACGAAGAAATCATATAGAAGAGTAACAATTCTTTGAAATCATATTTTACTATAGCTGCTATATTGATTTTCCTATAGCAAAGAGCAACAATTTCGAATTGTTACTCTTTTGCTATAGTACTTTATAGATTGTTACTCTTTGCTATGGTGAAATCACTATATCTGCTATAGTGAAATCATCGTAGCAAATAGTAACAATCTACAAAGTACCGTAGCAAAGAATAACAAGTGTAAAGTACCGTAGCAAAAGAGTGACAATTATATTGTAGATTGTTACTCTTTATGCGCTACAGTATTTTGTAGATTGTACCTCTTTGCTACAGTTATTTTATTGTAGCAGTCACACTAACTGCTACAATGAAATGTGAGTTCCTAAAGAATTGTTACTCCTTGTACCGATTTGATATTCTTCTATGTGATTTTAAAATTATGAACAATTTTGTCATTTAAAGGGGGAAAAAGTCAACGGTCTAGGGACTTGTTATAAAATGCATCTTTTCAAGAGGAACCTAGTGCAAAAAATCTTATCACCCAAAGCATCAGTTGTCAGGGACCCATCACAAAGCCCCCCCCCCCCCCCCCCCCCCCCCCACCCCAAAAAAATAAAAAATAAAAAAATAAAAAGAGAAGAAAGTTACAAAGTACGGCTGCCAATGGGATGGGGATGGGGGTGGGCTGGGCCAAACTCAATCAGATCTTGTTTGAAGTTGTAGGGTGTTGACGGGGCCACATGACAGGAGGCAGAGTGGGTCTTGCTCTGATACCAAGTCATTAACATCGTGCCCCCTCAAAATCGGTTGTGAGGGGGAGGGGGCAATGGGTGTATGAAGACAAGAATCTCCCACCCCTAATCGATGTGGGACTATTTGCTCAATAGTGTTCATGCTTCGATGTTACCCGAATCCAGAATGGTAAAGGAGAAATAAAAGCATTCTTATGATAAATCAATTTGCGATATATATTTTTTAGGGTTTGTAGGGAGGAGTCGAAGCATCTAGCTTGGCATCTTATCAATCACCATCCATTGGATACCAATATCAAGCATCCAAGTTTTAGTTACCATTATAAGCAACGTGTTGCTTCCCCCAAGTTCTTTAGCTTCGATAGAGAGAAAGATATAGAGATTTGAGAAACAAGAATGTGACGAATAATTAGGGATCATGTTGCAACATCTCTGATTGGTGCCACATTGAGTCACTTTTATTTGTTACATGACGAAATAACATGATTTTTTTTTTTTTGACTTATCCCTCCACTTTTATGTTGAAAATTTGAGTTACACTCGCCCACCCGGGGTTAGGGGAGTTGGCAAAGCAATTAATGCTTAGATGGGGAGGTTGTGGGTTCAATTCCTCTCTCCCTCTTTGAGTTAACCAAGAGTGAGTAGGGAAACTTCCGAGTGCATCGGTGTGCATTCTTAGAGGCCAGAATTAATCTGAACCTCGAAGTGGGTTCATTGCCCGAAAGATTTCGGGACACCCGGTGATCTCAGAGAGAGAGAGAGAGAGAGAGAGAGTTAGTTTTAAGTACACCTCCCATTTTTAAAAATCCCAGAGAACTGGATAAGGATAAAAGTAGAAAGCTTCTTAACACATTTCTCTAGATTGGGTGCAAACTTCTCTGCTTTTTTTTTTCCTTCCAAGTATTCCTAAGAGCATCTCCAGCGGATGGTCAATATACATATGTACTTTAGGTCGTGGAACCATAAGATGAAAAAAAAAAAGAACTCCAACGGGTTATGCATGTGACCGAGCGCCAAATTTGGGTCATTTTATCCATATTGGGGGGGCGCGCAACGGATAGGTCATCCGCTGGAGATGCTCTAAGTGCTTAAATTTGAAGATACTTCTATAAGCATTTTTCTTGGTGTTTGCTCTCTTTGAAAATGCATAGTCAGTCTTCTCCACCCTTGCTGTGATCTCATCCATCTTGATTGGATTACCAATAATGCTCACCATGAGGTTGATGGAAAGCTTTGACCACCAAGGGGCTGACATATTAGGAAAATTACACCCGAATTGGCATTGCGTCGAACAAGTCACGTTCATAGAGTACGCCTGCACTCCAATGCTTCAACACGACCCATTTACCATCAAACAACCATGGTCCACCCCCCAGGACCTTAGTGCAGCCCTTCACATCACTGAACTTAAAGATGAAGAAGCCATTCTCTCTTGAGTATCGATCCAATATTGGCCTAGTAAATAGATGCACTCTAGCCCAGGGACATGTCAATCCAATATCATGCAACTTAAGGGTCGGCTATAAAACCTTAAGAATTAGAGTTTGCTACAAATTAGAGTTTTTTTGTTAACGGGGTGTGACGTGTGCAAACAGATGTACACATGAAACTTTAATTACAATCACATTGTAAACAGATGCACGCATAACATTTGCCTAACATCCAAACGTGCCCTAATTTGTTACGTTGATGGATAAGCTATTGTGTGGAGTTATCAATTATCAGATTTGAATCATCTAAAGATCTGGGAAACTTATCTCGATGGACGGATGGTGAAGCACGTGCAATGTAGGCATGAGTATGGCTGAAGGGATAGACATTTATAATACGGAGTTGTACTAATCAATGTAAATTAGTATTCATAGGGCAGCAAGATCGTGCATCAACTTATTTCATGAGTCTAGCTAGATCGATCGACACTTACCTTCCTCTTTTAGGTTGATGCGACAGTTCATTAACTATTCTAACACAATTTATCTTTGGAACTATTCAAACGTTAAAACGATCACAGCATAAATATATATAAAATAGGAGGACTTAGTGATAGGTCACTGACAAAAGTAACGGCCTGCAATAAGTTGCCCTACGAGTCCCGTATGGCATTAGGTCCCTCCCGAAATCATGCCGATCAGAAAAGAAACAAAGGGCAACAATGCCCAGCCAAAGTTCATCAAATTTATATTTTCGACCATCAATTGAACCTGAACGCTATATTGCATGAAAAACAATTTGAAACCACTCTAGACCGTCAAATTAAAAACCACAAAACAATCTAAAAATATTTCTACATATTTTTATCAAAAAAAATATCAACCAAACATATAGTTACAATTTTTTACTGGATTGTTACTCTTTATGTGTGTCATAGAACCAACTTGGTTTGCAAAGTTAAATGTATTTTTTATTACAAAAAAAAAGTGATCAGATATGCATAAATACTATTTAATAAATAATTACTTTTTCTTACCGAAGTGTTACTTTTCTATGTGCAAACTAGAAGCGACTTTTTTGACACGGTTAAATGTAATTATTTTATCATTAAAATGATCAATTGTAAAAAAATTAAAAAAAAAAAAGATATGTGCATGACAAAAGATCTCACACTTATGGAAGTCCAATCACAGACATAATGTTGCCTGCAAACTTTATCCGTTTTTATCGTTAAACGGGAAACCTTTTAAGTACCTAACACTTATTACCCGAAACGAGAAATTTTTTAAGTACTTAACATTAAACGGAAAACTTTTTAACGTTAAACGGAAAACTTTATCCGTCTTTAACCTTAAACGAGAAACTTTTTAAGTACCTAACACCAATTACCCGGGAAAAAAAAAAAAAAACATAAATGTGGTTCTCCTTTGTCACCAACAAAGAAACACTAACACGAGAATACCTTATCATCAAATTTTCAGTTTGCACTCATATGGGTAACCCCAAGCATTGCATTTGCACCAGAGAAATGGTTCAATAGCTAATTAATTAAGATCCGACCCCATAATCCCGCCGGAGGAGCTTGCCGGAGCTGAATCCAACGACACACGGGCGGAGCCCGCGCCAGGAGCGCCGGACGGGGTACGAGACGTGACTGCATGGAGAGGCGGCGGAACGGCGGCGGAGGTCATGCAGGGCGCATCCGCAGTTCCGATGGTAAGGCCTCCGCTCGATTTCCAAGTCCGGCGCCGCGATGGACCCCACCATCACGCAACGGAGTATGCCCTCGGCTGCACCGCCCATTGATCGACCAAGCGCGCCGCCGCCTCCGCCGCCACCCTTCGAGCACTATCAAGGCTACGTGAGACCTGATATAGGGAGCCCTATGGGGTTTGAACAGCTGTGTTTGCCGAGAGTTAGGAAGGATCGGCCCACGTCACGCCATCGTTATGTTTGGGTGGGGGAAACGCGGGTGAATTGATTAACCGGTGGTCGACTGAGAGGGGGGGGGGGGCGTGCTCCGACGTTTTCTTCTTTGGTTGGTGGGGTAAAGCCCAAGGAAGGTCCATTTTTCGACGGCTCGATCTTCCTAGTAAACTTATGTTTTGGAAGACGTTTTGGTGAATCTCTCTCTAAAACCCTAATGGGCACTGATATTTGAAGACATAAACTCCAACAAGATGCTGATGTGGCGGCATCGGCAATCATTCAGTTCATCGGCCTTCGTCGAGCACCGTCCGATGCCCCCCAGCCTACGGTTTGTTTGTGTCTATGTCCGATTAGAAGTCCAAATGTGTTGGTTCGAGATACATCGTGATGCTGACTTGAATCGATTGATACCACCTTTGGTGGATCATTTTTGTTTGAGAAATGCTATTCAGTCCGAAGGTTTTTTCGATTTCACCTGCCCGATTGATGTGACAGCATGCAACTAGTGATTGAAACCCACTAGTGGGCGGAATCAAAAAAAATCCTTGGGCTGATATCATTTTTCTTTTTGTTTACTCTCCGTCCCCACATACACTTGCTGAGCACAACTACAGCCTTGTAAGGTACTGATATTTGTAAGAAAACAACAACAAAAAAAAGGGCAGAACAAGAAGAAGGTTATAAAATAGTACCGGCAATAGGCCGTGCTTGGGACGAACTCAATCAAGTCAAGATCTAGGTTCATAGTTTTCTCTTTGATCCAAGTCCAAAATCCGTTGGGACGAACTCAATCAAGTCAAGATCTAGGTTCGTAGTTTTCTCTTTGATCCAAGTCCAAATCCGTTTCGTATTAGACTTAAAATACAAGACCCAAGGCCAAGTCCGTATTTATGATTCGGGTATGGAATGGGCCTAGGTCCTAAATCTTTTATTAACTAGCTTTTTTCGATGGAGCTATTTAGTCTTAATTGAGCTTGTTATCGTAATTTTTCTTACGATATATACAAGTATACATATAATTATTTTATAAATTATGTTGTAAGCTTATAATTACTCTAAGAAACTCGAATATTTACTTCAATATATTTTTGTTATCCCATTTTCTTAAAAAAAAAGTGCATTCTTAGATTTGTGGGGTAGGCCCGACCCATACTATTAAAGTGGGCCGGATATCAAACCAAACCTATACAAGCATCGGGCCGTTCCGTTTTACTGTCGGCCCAAACACATTCGGCATTAGGAATAGCAATGGAGTAGATATAAAAATTAATTTTTATGATTTTTGACTAGATCCATCCCGAACCGTCCCGTTTACAATAGAAATTTAAAACCCGAACCCAACCCATTGCCATCCCTAATCCGCATAGGACCTGAACCAGACATTTGTTCCGTTTGGCTCACTAAAGGCTAAAAAGGCTGACGTCACCTAACATTGCCCTTTCACTCTTGGTCCAACTTTATATGGGCACCCACTAGGGGTGGCACTGGGTCGGGTCGGGTCGGGTTCATGTGGTGTCAAGTTTCGGGTCGTGTCTAAAACCTCTAAACCCAGGCCCGACCCGTTTAACTAATCGTGTCTAGATCCTAAACCCGTACCCGATCCGTTTATAAACGGGTAAACCAATAAGACCCGTTAGACCTGTTTACTACGCGGGTTTATTCAGTTGACCCGATCCGACTCGACCCGACCTAACCCGATAGACCCGCTGATACTATATATTACAGTATCGGATTGCGGGAAGACTCGACCCGTTGAATTTTAAAGGGGTATTCCCGGGTCAACCGTGTCCAGACCCTAACCCCGGACCCGACCCGTTTATTAAACGGGTCTATTGGGCCGACCCGTTTACAACCCGAACCCGTTTAGCCTTGACCCAGACCCACTAATTTTGTGTCGGGTCTGCCGTGTCGGGTCCGAAATTGCCAGCCCTAGCACCCACCCACCTCTCAAATCAAAGAATGTGATGGTTAGGTGCTACTGTGATTAGTATATTCTTGACTTACTAAATAGAAATGAGACAATCGCCCACCCGCTAACTTCAACGTTGAGTGGAGTGACACCTCTATATATTGGTTTGTCCAATTATTCGGCGTTTCACAGCTGTGTGGGGTTCACAATTGGGGCCGCATCGTTTGTTGGTCAAGCCATTTAAGAGTGAGGAATTGGATATTGCCATTTGCACCCTATAAATTAGTAGCACCCTCAACTTATCAAATAAAGAAATAACTGATATATCTACGAAGCATCCTAGGCATATTGTGCACATCGTCACCTCCACGGTTCCACCGTCGGAACCACCGATCCCATCACCTTGCCGCCGCCTCCTCCCCGCTCTGACCGTCGTCGCATCCACCTTCTCTCCCTTTCTTCCTCCTCCTCCTCCTCCCAATTGGAATTCCCTCAACCCTTAAAACTAGAGTTAGACGGTAAGGTCCTAGCATTATATTTAAGCAAACTCTCAAAACTCCAAATAACCGCCATGGGGGACTAAACAAACGCAAGCATTCCCCCTCACGTGCGAATCAACACTGAGAGACAATACACGTGGACAACAAAGGGTGGGGCCCCTACAGCCGGGAGAGACTCATGCCGGCTCGGAACCAAATTGGAATTCCCTTTGTTGATGATGGCTCGAGTCAAACCTTCCTCGGACAGGTTGTTCGCACGAACCTCTCTGGACATGCGCACGACCTGGAGTCCAACTTTTTTGACGCGTCTTTCACCAGAAAGACGGAACTTGCTATAGGCAGTCGTGCACACGACTTTCCCAGGTCGTGCGCACGATTTTTCCAGGTCGTGCGCACGACTGTGCCAGGCAAACATGGATCTGACTAAGTCAAGCACGTTATGACTTTCCAATTTTGGCTATTTTGAGAGGAATCTTGTGATTAAGCTCTTGTAACATATTCTCCTAGTATATAAAGGGGTCTAGGGTTTTGAGAATATAATATTCGATCATCTTTGATCCTTGATCTTTTGATCAATCGGCGGCAGCTCTTGGTGAAGCTTCTTTCGGAAAAGATGAACCCGAGGGAGGAGCGTGCCTTACTCCTCCCCCCTTCCCCCCCAGGGTCGGTGAGCGACGTCCACGACGCCGTATTGGAGCACCCCTTTTGTGGGTGTTTGGTGATCGATCTTGGAGGAATTATACTTGGAGGAAAACCTAGAAAAGACCCCATTTCCGAGGAAAATGTCTTTGGGCATGGTGGCGAGCCATGAAGGATGAGGCCAAGTTGTGGAAATTAAAGCCATGATGGGACGAGTTCGAGAGGAGTGGCGTAAGGCCGTTGGAAGATCTGTAGTGCTCTGATGATGCTTGATCTGACAGATCGTGACTGGTGAGTATCTAGATCATGGCTTTTGTAGAACCTGTGAGGGTTATCTCTATGGTGATTACCATGTGCGATCCGTTCAGCCAAATTTGTCAGATCTGTGGGAGAGAGAGCATAGAAAGAGGTAGAGCTTTCTTCTCCATCTATCATGTAACATGTTCAGTTTTGATCTTCTCTATTTGGTGGTTTTTTGGAGGACCGTTAGTGCATGTTGGAGACAGTTTGGTATCCATTGATGCGCATGATCATCTTTTTATGGTGGAGAGATATGTGAGGATTTGTTAAAAGGCATAGAATGTCGTCAGGTGTAATCCTGTTTATCTTCTTTATAGTAGATTCCTGGAGGTGGTGGTTGTTGGAAAGAGGACGTAGCTCTGATCGGGGTGAACTTCTGTAAAATCTTGTGTCCCTTTTGTTTGTGATTTTTATGTATGTCTTGTGTCGTATCGGATCAGTACAATATGGGATGCACCGATGAGATCTGACATTTAGGGGAACTATGAGAGCCGGGCCGCTTATCCGCATCATCCTCTATCTCCCTTTCTCTATGTCGGACTCCATCTCGTTCGCTATGCAAAAAACTGGCATCATAGTCAATTTTGGTATGGGATTACTCTGATTCCAACGATACTGATATCATAGCTTTGGCTAGCTTTTTTAGAGTGTCGTTACGAAGTTACCGACGGGTGACTATTCCAGCCGCCAACGAGCAGGCTGACGTGGTCGCCAACAGGTGGCTGGTAGAGGTGCCGACGGGCACCGACGCGAGTCGTTACATAGCGACTGGTGAAGGCACTTACCAAAGTTTTAGAAGATCGGCATAGAGAATTTCTTTTGGTTTGATCTTGGTGGCACAAGACACAAGTGGGTCTGATGTTATCGATCCTAGAGAGGTGACAATTTGATGTCATCTTTTAGATAGATCTCGTGTTTGGAGTGCGAGCAGTCATTAGCACTATAATCAATATTGCAGAGGAAAAATAGAGCATAGTCTGTATATTTTACTTCAAGTATCGACCAACGACAAGGTCGGGTTCTATGCTATTATGTTTCATCAGATGTGGAGTCTGATAGGGGTTTATCTTGGCGACAGCTCATTATCTGTCGAGATTCCAGTGTTCTTGATAGCAGTGGCCAGTTGTTTCTTCACACAATTGGAGATTCAGCAACTTAGTGTGATGGTGGCATATTGACGACAGAGGTGGTGTACTTAGGTGCTGACAGGAGGGGCCGCATATTTGTCATATGTTGGAGTGTGAGAAGACATCAAATTTCTTTCCAATCCGAGTCTCACATGTGTAGGCTTACTTTTTTGGAAGTGGAGCTTATCAGGAGGACTTGTTTGGATATCATTATTGGAGGCCCCATGAGCTGGGATTTGTTTGGCATTGTTGGGTGTTGGCTTCAGGCGCAGCGAGCTTTGTCACGAAATAAGACTACAAGTAGAGCGTTTTCTCAGTGATGCAGATCTCGAAAAACATGTCCAGTGGTGGAGTTGGCTACTTGATGCATGTCCTCAGGCATAGGACGGATACATCTGTCATCAAAGATGGTGACCAAGCACTCGTAGTAGAGTGTGTAGATGTGCGACTAGTTTTGCTTCCCCGACAGAAATGAAGGAGAGATCGATGGTGAGGGTCTCTCACTAAGGTAGAGATTGTTGAGCATTGTGGTATTGACTCGGAATCCTATTTGGAGGAGAGCCAGTTGACTCGGAATTCTATCCGAAAGAGATCCACATGTTTGCAATCTCGAGCGGGAGCAGATCTAGCGGGATTGCCTTTTGGCACAAGTCCATCGGTGTAGTAGTGCTTGTTGGACATCGAAGAAGACTTCGGATGTTTGTCCATTGGTGGTGGAGCGACATCGGTTGAGATGGAGCTCGTTTGGACATCGGAGGAGACTTCGGGCGTCATGGCCACTAGGGGATGGTTAGTAGAGGCTATCATCGGGAACGATGATCAGCCATCGACATGCAATAGGGTGCATACACTGGTCCAAGGTGTAGGGCACATGTTTGGTGTAGGCACCAGCAGGGTGCTTTCTATGCATCTTCAGGACGCATGTTCAAGACACCAAGGAGGGGTCGTTTGGCACTGTCAGGGTGTCATTTGGAGCGTCATCAGGAAGCAGGTTCGTGATACCGGTATGGTACCACTTGGCACTATCAGAGTGCTTTGAAGACTAAAAATTGATGCCTGGTTTGTGACATCTCGCCATGGTGGAGATTTTTTATGATGGCTCGAGTCAAACCTTCCTCGGGCAGGTCGTTCACACGACAAGTATCGTGCACACGACCTAGAGCCTGACTTTTCCAATGTATCTTTCATCAGAAAGGCGGGACTTGCTACAGGCACTTGTGCACACGATTTTGCTAGGTCGTGTTCATGACTGTGCCAGGCAGACACAAGTCTAACCAAGTCAAGCATGTTTTGACTTTCTAGTTTTGGCTATTTTGAGGGGGATCATGAAATTAAACTCTTGTAACATATTCCCCTAGTATATAAAGGGGTCTAGGGTTTTGGGAACATAAACTTCGATCATTTTTGATCCTTGATCTTTTTATCAATCAGCGGTAGCTCTTGGTGAAGCTTCTTTTGGAGAGGATGAACCCGGGGCAGGGGCGTGCCTTGCTCCTCTATCGGGTTATTGAAGGGCCAGCAAGCAGCGTCCACGATGCCATGTTAGAGCATTGCTTTTGCGGGTGTTTGGTGACTGATCCGGAGGAATTCTACTTGGAGGAAATCCTAGAGAAGACCCCCTTTCCGGAGAAGATGACTTCAGGCATGGTGGCGAGCCATGAGGGCGAGGCTACATTGCGAAGACAGAGGCCCTGATGAGGCTAGTCCGAGAGGAGGAACGTAAGGCCGTTGGAAGATTCATGGTGCTCCGATGATGCTTGATCTGACAGATCATGACTGGTGAGTATCTAGATCATGTCTTTTGTGGAACATATGAGGACTATCTTTGCGGAGATTACCATGTGCGATCCGTTCAGTCAGATTAGTCAGATTTGTGGGAGAGAGAGTGCACAAAGAGGTAGAGCTTTCTTCTCCATCTATCATGTAGCATGTTAAGTTTTGATCTTCTGTATTTGGTGGTTTTTCGAAGGACCGTTAACGCATGTTGGAGTTAGTTTGGTCTCCGTTGATGCGCATGATCGTCTTTTGTGGTGAGAGATATGTGAGGATTTATCAGAAGGCATGGAGTGTCGTCGGGTGTAATCATATTTATCTTTTTCATAGTGGATTCCTGGAGGTGGTGGTTGCTGGAGAGAGGACGTAGCTCCGATCGAGGTGAACCTTTGTAAAATATTTGTGTCCCTCATGTATGTGATTTTTCTATGTGTCTTGTGCCGTATCGGATCGGTGCAGTATGGGATGCACTAATGGCCGATCTTAGGGACGACGCAAGATCCTACTTCTGTCAGGATATTTAGCTGGGTGATAGATCTTCTTGTTATAGACACTTGTACGATTTAGCAGCCACGTTTTAACGGCCCCTTCCCAATAGAACTGCTATTAGATCTAGGCAACTTACTTACTCTTCTGCAGCTAATTACACTCACAGAGGAACCTGACAACGCGAAGTGGAGATGGATGGCCTTAGGTACCTTCATAATTAAAAGCTTCTACAGCTTCATTAACTTTGGGGGAACCACTGCCCCACTGCTAAACACATTTGGCGCACTAAACACCCACCTAAGACCAAGATCTTCATGAGGTTAGCCTCAAAGGATAAGATCCTGACCAGAGTCAACCTCATGAAGAGAGATCACCTAGAGATCGAGGATGCTGGCTGCCCTCTATGTGGCCTCATAGAGGAGACTTCGGATCATTTGCTAATCTGCTGTGAATACTCCAGGGTTATCTGGGAGACCGCCTGCCTAAGATTCACCTGCGAACCCACCCTAGTTCTTTACAACCACTTTGGGGTACTTAGCGAAAACGCAAGATCAAACCGACTATTAGGAAAAGGATGAGACATACTAGCGGTAGCTATCTCTTGGTGCATCTGGCTTGAGAGGAATGACATGGTTTTCAACTCCAAGAGCATTCCAACTGAGGGTGTACTGGAGTGAATCAAATCCCTTATCCATCTTTGGGTGGCGAACCTGATCTTGAGCTCCAAGAACTTATTACTTGACCTTTGTAGTTGATTGCTCTTCCCTTGACCTTTGTATTCCCAATCTCTTCTCACCCCCCTTTCTCTCTATTGTAAATATTTTTACTTACGTTAAGTTATATAGGATGTAGGCCAAACCTCTCCTTATTCACTGAGAGGGATTCCTTAAAGAAAAAAGAAAGATAATAGCCCTGTATCTTAGCAAAGAGGCGAAGATTGCACTAATAATGCTATGACTGCAAAGAATAGATCCACTGTGGTGTCACATTAATAACAGATCTCCTGTTGTGTCAAGATATGCAAAAAAGATTCGTATCAGGATTACAAAGGAAAAAAAAAAAGATCTGATGTGGTGTCACATTAACTAGTGCATGCCCGTGCTTGTCGGCACTGCAACCGGCCGCCTTCGGCGGCAACACACCTGTTGGCAAAGCAGTACTGGGTCGCTTTCGGCGGCAACATACCTGTCGGCAAAGCAGCAGGCCACCTTCGGTGGCAACACACATGTCGACACTACAGCTGTTGAGTAAGATATGGTCTAGGGCATGTAAAAACCATAGTTGATTAATAAATGAGTTGATATTTATATTAGAATAGCTTAATTGGTGCGTATTATACGTATTCTATATACTGAACTGAAAAAAGCCATGGCTGTATAGTGGTTCATCTGAGTAGCAGACTCAGTTGATTAGTACTATTAGCCTAAATTGTTCGCAGTTCTGATTAGGGTTGGTCGCCTTATCTTGTTAAACTATTGGAATGACAGAGCATGGGTTTCTCCACCATGGTCATTGTCAAGCACATTATCTGTGACTGAACAGAATCAATACGGTGCACAGATCGGTGAGCAGACACCGGTGCACATAGCCGTGTTTCTGCTTTGGGTAATAGGTCCTAAACCCTGATGAACCATGACCGGTGGACTAACCAGTTTGGGTAACTTTGGTTCATCAACGTGTGAGGGATCTAACCACGACCCAATACCATGGTGTGCTGGGTTGCCGGGCTGGCGTTGTATCGGCATGCCACTCCTGTAGGCTATTCACATCCCCATTGGGAGGTGCGTTCCTTGGTATGACATACACCGTACTAAAACCAGGCCTAGTGGTTAACAATTGAATTGTTAGACTGGATCCGGTTGTTTGGCCAAAATGACTGGAGGTACGATGTGTGTAATCAAACTGGAAGGAACGTAGTCATCTGGTCACTTGAGTCTGAGGTGCTCTCCACCGCTCAAGTTGACATATGGCACTGAGTGAAGGGACATCTAATTACCTAACTAAGTGGAGAGCAGGGGTATACGAGACAGCTTAGTAAGTCTGGGAGAATTGGAGTGCAGCCTGCATCGCACTCTGGGTGGCCACGCAGGTTAACCGGGACCCAGAGGATTGATAAGGATACTTGGGTAGTGTGTCGATCGGGTCCGGTTGGAAGCCATGAACCCTAGTCCCTGAAGGTTCCACCTTATCCACGATTGTTACAGATCATTACTTTCTCCTTGTCTCACAGCACAATATAAGTTGAAGAAATAATGCCTTAATCGTCATGTGTTCCGTGAGTGCATTGCACTAGGGCATGGTGGTTGCACAGGACTAAGTGTGTTCACTAGCGGGCAACCCCAGAGTAGTGTAGGGACACACGTTGTTGCCATAATGCCATAAGGAGTTCATTCTATGTGTGCGTGTTGCAATAGAACGTGGTATGTGTGTTTAGTGATTTTTACTATAGGAGCACCCCATATTTTACTAAAGGCACCCCAATAAATAGTAAAAACACTATTCATCACCTCATGGTATGTTAAATAGGTACGGATAAGGTATCCTAAGTGTTAGAGTACTTTATCATGCACGGAGATGGAGCATGTATGCTCCGGTATGAGATGAATGGCTACTAGATACATGGGGGGCATTTTGGTCATTTCAAAATATCCCGCATGCCCTAGTGGCCGCCCCCCTCATTAGGGCAAATATGCATGGCCATCAAATCCATATTTAGAGGGATTAATTCAGATTTGAAATAATTTGAATCTATTCCCTTTAAATGCAAAACCTAATATGGCAACTATACAATAGAGGGCATGTAATTCTGAGGATTAATGAGAGAGAGAGAGAGAGAGAGAGAGAGAGAGGGGAACGGTTCATATGGCTAAGGAGAGAAAGGGGGCATGGTTTCCAAGACATAATAGGCAAGGAAAAACCGAGCCTCTCTCAGATTTTTCAGAGAAAGACCGATCCCCCTCTCTCTGGTGTTCGGTTTTGGCCTCCCTCTCTCTTGGGCACTCATCTCTCTCACTCTTGGGTTTGACCTAATGTGTAAAGAGAAAATCATTTTCATCTCACCTTCTTCTCCTCTTAGAGTGTGTGTGATATTGAAGAAGAGAAAGCTAGCAGTCCGAAGCACTCAGAGATTGGAGTGCAAGGATCCAGGTCGATTCACGAGATCGGGTGTACCCGAAGAAGAACGAGGCTTCTCCCGCTCGCGTGGATACTTCCGTCATCATCAACTTGGAAGATTAACATCGCGGTGCTAAATCCCGCATGGAGGTATAATAAACTAAACCCTAGATCTATTGAATTGCATGTATAATATTTATGGTGTGTTTCGATAGATGACCATAGGGGTTCGTTTGCATTTCGTTTCAATCTTGCGCATATGATTGTTTCTTAAGAAAATTTCAAAAAGTATTACACACCGTATCGATCCTATGATCGAGTCCGGCTTCCGTTGCTCCTCCGACATCATTTCCAACAAATGATATCAGAGCTATTTTCGGTGTACGATTCACGAATTTTTTTTCTATGAATCGAATCAAATGCGTATTTGATGAACGAATGCATTCATCGGGGTTAGCATGCGCTAGATCATATATGCATATGTGTTGCATGCTATATTTTTCCTGCAGGGCGCCGCTACAAAATTATAATTATGATTGTTTGGTTTCGGGGGTCGGACGCTGAAAAATGATTGCATAGTTATTTTTTTGTTTTTTCTTTGATGGATGGTTGTAAGGCCTAATAGAACAAGTACGTGGAGATTGTTCCACGGCTTGGTTTTTCTCGGCCAATTATTTCTATTCTAGACCTTTCATTATTCTCCTTCCTAGGAAAATGTGTATGAACGAGTGATTGCTCGGAGCATACTAGATTTTTTCAATTACAGGTTGAAGCTTTGGAGGACAAGATCAGATGGAAAATCCATTACCGAAAAACCGGATGTGGTGGGCCAAAGGAAGAGATATCCAGAAGATGCCATGAACGGGATCATCAGAGCATTGCTAGTCAGGTTCAGGGGTCGGACCCTAAACTTGATATCAATGGATCTTTATGTGTTGATGGTAGTTGAATTTTTTCTAAGACCCCGGTGAAAGTATATATTCTAATGTTGTAGGTATTAGATTGTGGGATGCCCTTTCCCCATTGTGTGTGGGATGCCTATTCCCCACTTGGTCCCTGCGACTATTAGGTTAGATCTCCATTTAATGACACCCGTAGTATAATTGATATTTGATGGTAGTTGGATCCCATAACACTCGGTTATGCCACCATTAGGTCGAGGTCCGATGGAGGTTGTCAGATGTCCCTAATTGGTTTGACATCGAAACCAATAGTGATGTGGTGATCATCTATGACATCAAACATCAAGTTGTATACGAGGAGTCATACTAATGAGAGACCTTTCCTTGTATGTCTAGACCATAGGCTAGGCTCTAGAGCACAAAGGATAATGATCATTTTATTTAGTATCGAAGGCTTTGAAAGTACGTAATGTGATTCTCGGGAGAAAGGTGACAACTGAGTATCCACAGGATAGGGACTATGATCATCTCCAAGTCTATCTATACTTCAAAAGAGGTCTTAACTCCAGTGGGAGCACGGTATGACCAGGGTCTAGGTCTAGGTTGTCGCAACCTAGGATCTAAAATACTTGTATTAAAATAACCCTCACAATAATTAAGGGATGTGTAAGGGGACTCAGTGTGAGTACCCCTGGCCTCCACGGCCAACTGCTGAATTTCTGGGTGATAGGGTATGACTCAAAATCCCCCTCGGGTGAGAGTTATTTTCTGTCATGCCGAAGGCTTAGCAGTCTCCTTCAGGATATGGTGGTCACAATACCAGGAGAAAAGGGCTTTTCCCGCCCTCGTGGGGGCCGCATGAACTCCCGTGTTGTGATTGCCTAGGCTTGTGGGTAAGCATCCGAAGCACCCGTGAGGCTACCCGTTGCGTCGCATGGAGATCACGGGGGGGCTGGATAAAAGAAAACCATGGTCCATTATAGCCCGTCTGTGGCAGATTTGGATTAGGTCCGAGAGACCTACTGTGAACGGAGGACGCTGCACACTGCCCCCTCGGATCGGTGTATCCGAATTCGAGATCTCATATACATGGTAAAATTGATCCATAGATATGTCTCCGCTTTGAGGGTAGCGTTGACATTTGGATATAATTTGACTCATTTTAAAAATACCATAAAATGAGTTTATGAAGCATTTTAATATACTCCCATTTATTTTTCAGATGACCAAACTAGACCCCTTATCTGCCATCCTAAATGATAACAAGCTTACTGGTCCTAACTATGAGAACTGGAAACACAACCTCATGCTTGTTCTGAGGATTGATAAACACACTATGGCCCTAACCACTCCGAAACCGAACCTACCAGGTCCAGATGCCACCGAGGGAGAGACCAAGGCTTTCTCCGACTGGCGAGATTCTAATAAGATATGCAAGTGCTATATCATAGCTTCCTTGCAGACAACTATACAGAAGCAAGTCGAAGAAATGCCTGATGCTTCTGATATGATGCTATACCTGTCACGCCCCAGAAATCTGAAGACCGATCCCTGGGGTGTGAGGTGAGAAAAAGATGGGATTTTTTGGTCTGGTCAATTAATTACACCAATTTGGTTCTCACAGGGCTTCTTCTACGCTCTCTCCTATGAAAAACAAGAAGGAGGGAGAAACAAGAGGAGAATCTTTTAAATTTGATTTCTCGAAAAACATTTTTATTTAAAAAGCAGAGAAAGAGAAATTATCAATAGAGAGAAGATATTATCTAGTCAAGCTCAACCTTCAAAAGTCATATCCTCTCAGTATGAGTGACCTGTCGGTGCTACTACATACTGACATGAGTCTATCTGAGGGAGCACGAGGCTCAAGCCTCCTACGGCTAGCCAAGTGGTCTCATCCACGTCCTAACACTCAGGTGCACCAGTCTAGAGTTCCTATCTATAGGGTTAATCAATTTAGTCATTTATATGCATTTATATTTTCATCATGATCTATCCTAGGCTTGAGGCCTTGAGGAGAGGCCTACCCAAAGGAATTCAGCTGGAACCATTGCAACTACAACCATAGAATACTAACTAACTAATAAAAACTCTTATTCCAATACAATTACAATATCTGAAGAGAAAAGACTACAAGATTGACGTACTAAGCAGAAAGGTAACACTGCAACTCTAACTCCGCCTCTGGAATCCTACTGCTACTCTTGAGCCTCCGGACCTGCAACTGAGCCTACTCGTGGGAAAGAGTAGCCCCCAATAGAAAATTGGGAGATTAGCCAAATTAATGGCTAGTGACATCCTAATAGTCTTTAATAATATGAGACGACCAATCGTAATAAATTAAGATAAGATCTATCAGTTCTATTAGAATCGAAGCTTACAGAATGACACCTAAACCTATCAGTAGTCTATATTCACATGCAATTCCTACTGTCACTAGGTTATCTAACATGAAGTCCATTCAATGTTCTACAGCATTAAAGAACAAACTAAATAAGATATTCATTTAAAGTCACGAAGTCATCATGTAAACAGTCACTCAATTCTAAATTCATATATAGATAAAACACACACTATCAAAATGTGAACCCCGGATATTTTGTTCATCCTGCCCCCGGTCGGGCATTACTATAGGGCCTTTTATTTCGATATAGAGGGCCAACTCTCTCGCCGTGCATCCACCAACACCATGCACAAATCACCCAGATGATCATAAGGGGTTTCCCATTTTTCACGGTGGAGCTCTACCGCCCAACTTGCTTTACTATGGGGACTTCAACTCCCCGGGACAGGGTTGCTAGGCCAATCCCTACTCGAGGGCACCTCCTATTGGCTTTACCACAACCCTTGCCCGTGACCCCTAACCTACTCAACTTCGGCTGTACGCGCAGGGTGGTTCACGGCCAATGCGCGTACGGGGTCCCTACCCTCTAACCAGGTAGACTCACATATAACATCTTTCAACATATACAATGAAGCTACAAAAGGTCTATTTAATGCTTATCAATTTCCAACAATTTACCCTGGTCCCGTACTGCTCTCGCAACCCATGCAACATAATAAATCAATAAAGTAAAACACTCATCCCAGTGACCCGTGTGCTAGGGTTGCCATTCTCCTCTCAGGAGGGTGGGTCCCGATAATTATTAGTTATTCAATTTATCATTTAATTTAAGGGAATCCTAATTACGGTGTCCATACAATCAAAAGCAATCATTATTATTATTCTATTAATATTTTAAGCATGCGTCGCCGGACTCGCGACTCCGCATGCAAGGCGGGGTCCACTTGACCACATGCGATGATGCCCGGCGGGGCCCGCATGCAGTGTCATGGACACCTACCCTTAGTCATTCTCATTTCCCACTATTAAAGACCACGCAAGGGTAGTAGATGTCACCTGGCTGTCGATTACACATGACTCCTGCTAGTTGCCTCTGATCCGCCTCCGTTGGATCACCACGATCACAGTCTGATAACAATCATAGATCTATATCACAATGCTATCGATTAAAACATAAGAGTCAACGACGAGGGTTCTATGCCAAGGATAGTCGGGCACCCTCGATAGGGGACCAACATTGAGTCGACAGCACGCAAATCCGTGCGACTGAAGAACTCGAACCTAAACACTACTAGGTCAAATAAGTAATTAGAAGCTAAACCTACTCATCGAATCGGGCTCGAAGAACCCTGCTCGATGGTTCCGGTTTCGCTGGAATCCGACTTCGGTCGAATAGTTTCGGGTCAAACCACGTAGAACCGGTGAAACCGATCGCATGGTTGGTTCACGAGGCTAGAAGAGGTTCTAGGGTTATCTTCTAAGTTTAAAAGGTAGGGCTCAAAGTTCTGAGCACAATGCCGCTAGTTTCGTCCGAATCCGAGTTCGAACGATGAAATGGCGGTCAAACCACGGTACCGCGATAATATCGGGTCCAAGGATAAAACATGGTATTAAACAATATAATTACTATTCTATACTATGGCCAACAGGTAGTATTTTCCGAGCCGGTCGAAATGGCGCTGGTTTCGTCCAATTCCGAGTTCGGACGGAGAAATGACAGTCGAACCAAAATCGACTGGTTCACGGGTCTGGTTCAGGTGAACCAGACCGGTTCACTGTTTGGCTCGGGTCAAGTCTGCAGGTCGGGTCGGGTATGCAGTGGAAGGTCGGGTCGGGTCTGCAGTGGGAAGTCGGGTCGGGTCTGCAGTTTAATTAATAACCTAAAATTACAGAACTACCCCCCCTCTCCTTCTTCTCCACGAGACCGAAACCAGCCATGGGGGGGGGGTTCCTGCGCGACGGCGGCCGGCGGGAGGGGCGGCCTGGAGCGCCGGCGAGCGCTCGGCCGGCCTCTCCCGCACCACCCCCACGGAGGAGGCACGGGGGGAGGCGACCGGAGCGGCCGTCGGAGCCCGAGAACTCGGCCGGAGGGGGGCTCGCGCGGGGCTTGGTCGGAGGTCGGAGGTCGCCGGGGAGGGGCTCGGAGCGGCGGCGGTGTCCGCCCATGCGGGCCGCGGCAAGGGAGGAGGAAGGTGGGTCGCCGGTCGCGGGTGGGGTCGTAGAGGAGATGAGAGGATGAGAGGGGCTGACCTGGGGGTGTCTCGGCGTGCTCGCCGGGGCTCCGGCGAGGGGCGGGTCGGCGCTCCATCTCCCTCGATCTCTCCTCCTTCTCCGTTTCCATCTCGCTCTGTCTCTCTCTGCATCTCTCTCTCTCTCGTTCTCTCTCTATTTATAGAGGGGGGAGGCTGTTGTGGATAGGGGTTGGTTAAGACCTCCTACTAAGGGGGAGGGGATAAGGATAAGAAAGATAGGGATAAGGGCTAAAAGATATAGATTTGTCATCCCGAAATCTTACCCGATAATTACGATCCGAATTTCGGATTTAAATAATTGGGGAGGGAGGTCAAGAGAGCCTAAATTATGCTAGGAGACCGGGAGGTAGGCTCTAGGGCTGGTCGGGCTCGGTCCCGAGCCCTGAACCGGGCTCGGTTGGAATCCGGGTGCGATTCGTCCATCAACCGGGCTGAAAAAAATAATCACCCGTAACTATCAAATCGGAAGTCGGAATAGGGCCCGAAAGGATTCGTTGGAAAGGTCTCATCAACGTGAACACGTTAGCGCTTAGTACATAATTTTATGACTTCTGGATCTCCCGAAAAGAAGGAAAGACTCCAAAACTCAAAATAGCAATAACTATTCACCCGGGTGTCGGATCGACCCAAACTCAGGCTCATTGGAAGGCTCTCTCAGAGCCCCATCTAACATATCTTGTTTCGTTACGATCCGATCACCCGATCTCTCATAAGAAATAAAACAGCTACAACTATCGACCAATTATCGTTTTTCTAGGGTTTATCTGCCGGGCTGCGGAAACTGGCTGCGCATACACCTGATCGTTGCACGGAATGCGCCATCGTGACACGCTCGAAGTTACGGAGAATGTGAACGTAAAACATCTCATAGGTTTACGATCCATTTATTGGGAAAAAGCCCAAGAAAAAGTCAGGCTGCAAAAAGACGAAACTAGCCATTGAGGATTTCTATTATTCTCAAATCTAACACCACAGGTGTTACAACCTACACACCTTAAAAAAAATTTCGTCCCGAAAATTCAACTACAAAAACCATATATACGAGTCCACTCATCTCTACTACCAAAACAAGAACATTATAGCAATGAAAAGTTAACTATAACAAGCGCAAACATCCTCACTAACAATGCCAACAAGAAAGCCAAGTCAATACACCAAATATTACTAAAAGAAAACCCTGACCCTCTACTACTCACAATTCTACTCTCTCTACTAACCTAAACATGATACGAATCGACTCTCATAATTATTAGGATAAAAATGAACCTCCAATTTCTCGCATCGATCGCGAATACGAGTTTTGGTTTCTATTTTCCATTCTAAGTATTACGGATTAGACCAAAATCATGAGTTCTGATCATTAACCCTGCCTTGATAAGGGGCATCGTATCCCCCTTATTAGTACCGCCGAGGGGTGTCCTCCTCGGTAGGGTAACTACCAAAACTCATAAATTCAGAAACTTAAAATGCACTCAATTGTCAGTGCCGATATAAAAGGTATATCAATGTATATGAGTGCCCATACACCCATATATAATTTATACTTTTGGTATCGACTCTACAATCATAGAAATGTATACTACACATATGCGCCCATACACATATGCTTAAGTACACATTCCAGAATGATTTGACAAAAGAGATGTCTCAACTAGTACGCCTAACGTGTATCTAATACTAAACTAAAATCCTATAAGATTCCTATGAGACCAACACCTACACTAACCGAACTACCAATACTGCTCAAGGAACTAAAGAACAAATGCCCGAAAAATCTATTTCTCAAGTAGGTCCATACTAGATAGCTACACTCTGACAATAGATAGTCATCTCATTGGCTCACTCCAAGACGAGGGGATCGATCCTAAACCAAAACTATTATGAGTTGCTTGAAGAAGCTACCTACTAGAAAACTAATGACCAACTAAAATCAACTGAGCAGATCGATACCAAGTACTAAATTCTACCCTAAACTAATCAACGAGATAGTTAGACGGAAATCTCGCAACCATACAAAAATAAGAATAAAGGACCCGAGACAAATAGAGACAACTTAGAAAAAGGACAATTGAGGGAACTAGCACAATCTTAACATTTTGAGAACTAAAGGCAATCACTCAAAAGAAACTAAAGCAAACAAAAGTTACTAGAATCGAATTATAATTAGAAACATAGCGGGGAGAATCGGCAAAATAATGATCATTCTTAAGAGTCCAACTGATAAGGCATTTCAAAATTTTATAAACATAGGCAATCCATTTGACATCGTCGCTAACATCTTTATAGTACTCAATTATCTCAATTCCATCTTAACGTCACTGTCATCTAGTCAGTGCACTCTCTCCCACGAGTTCCAATAAGAACTGCGAAACCAACCGCCAAAGCCTCCGAAGAGTCAGTGCGTAGCCACAGTATGTCCTCTACCGGACAATCATCACCACCGCCAAAGTTCCATAGGAACAGTGCGTACTCTTTCGCAAGAGTCACTATCAAGGTATCCCGTAATCTACTAACCAAAGGAAAATTCAAACTACCACCTGAGATTTTCATCTCCTGGTGTACTCCTTGAAACCACTATCCCCAAGAGTCATCATCATTACTCATAGGATCCATTAAAAAAAAACACAGAAGCTCTACACCAAGCTAATTATAACCCACGATACACCATAGAGATCTAACAAGAAAACTAATCTAATTATTACATCTATATCGAGATAATGGACAATCCTAAAAACACCAACTAGGTCTCTAGTACCAATGGTCAACAAGAATCAAGGAATCCTAAAACACCAACTAAGCCTCTAGTACTAAGGGTCAACGAAGATCAAGGGATCCTAAAATACCGACTAGGTTTCTAGCGCTTAGGGTCAACGAAAAATAACAAAACCAACAGAAAGGGCAACCTCATAACCATGCCAGATAAACCATCAAGGATATACATCCTTCCAGATATATCAAATACATCCATTCCAAAACCAATCAACCAAATTACTAACTATAGTTGAATATCTAGTCCTTGGTCAGCTCCTTACCACTAGAAAGTTCAAAAGAATCCATATTAGGAGACTCCCAACCTATACTCTGATATAGACTCAAACACTATGCTTCTGCCTAGAGATCAAGAAACACTACCCTTGGTTAAGATGTTCAACGTGGCTCCTTCTTAAGAATTATCACCCGAGTTGCAACGACTAACTCTAAACCTAAACATTATAGCACATCAGAGTTCAAATACAATCATACTCATACGACATATAGATTGATTCACGATTCTCGATCAATCAAAAACTCAATCATAGACAGTTCTTAGTTACAGATCAATTCCTCAAACAAAACCAGTTCTCCAAGTATGATTAACCCTAGGTCCTTATCCTTAGAAATAATCGCTATACCACCACTAGCTACTACGAGAATTCTATCGACTCACTATCTATACAATCCCTAGAAAACCTTCTAACACCACTAGAGTCTAAACTTTCCGAAGAAAGAATCGCAAGACACGAACCACATCCTAACAAAACCCCTAGGAACATATCCCTAAGCTCTGATACCAGCCGTCACGCCCCAGAAATCTGAAGACCGATCCCTGGGGTGTGAGGTGAGAAAAAGATGGGATTTTTGGGTCTGGTCAATTAATTACACCAATTTGGGTTCTCACAGGGCTTCTTCTACGCTCTCTCCTATGAAAAACAAGAAGGAGGGAGAAACAATAGGAGAATCTTTTAAATTTGATTTCTCGAAAAACATTTTTATTTAAAAAGCAGAGAAAGAGAAATTATCAATAGAGAGAAGATATTATCTAGTCAAGCTCAACCTTCAAAAGTCATATCCTCTCAGTATGAGTGACCTGTCGGTGCTACTACATACTGACATGAGTCTATCTGAGGGAGCACGAGGCTCAAGCCTCCTACGGCTAGCCAAGTGGTCTCATCCACGTCCTAACACTCAGGTGCACCAGTCTAGAGTTCCTATCTATAGGGTTAATCAATTTAGTCATTTATATGCATTTATATTTTCATCATGATCTATCCTAGGCTTGAGGCCTTGAGGAGAGGCCTACCCAAAGGAATTCAGCTGGAACCATTGCAACTACAACCATAGAATACTAACTAACTAATAAAAACTCTTATTCCAATACAATTACAATATCTGAAGAGAAAAGACTACAAGATTAACGTACTAAGCAGAAAGGTAACACTGCAACTCTAACTCCGCCTCTGAAATCCTACTGCTACTCTTGAGCCTCCGGACCTGCAACTGAGCCTACTCGTGGGAAAGAGTAGCCCCCAATAGAAAATTGGGAGATTAGCCAAATTAATGGCTAGTGACATCCTAATAGTCTTTAATAATATGAGACGACCAATCGTAATAAATTAAGATAAGATCTATCAGTTCTATTAGAATCGAAGCTTACAGAATGATACCTAAACCTATCAGTAGTCTATATTCACATGCAATTCCTACTGTCACTAGGTTATCTAACATGAAGTCCATTCAATGTTCTACAGCATTAAAGAACAAACTAAATAAGATATTCATTTAAAGTCACGAAGTCATCATGTAAACAGTCACTCAATTCTAAATTCATATATAGATAAAACACACACTATCAAAATGTGAACCCCGGATATTTTGTTCATCCTGCCCCCGGTCGGGCATTACTATAGGGCCTTTTATTTCGATATAGAGGGCCAACTCTCTCGCCGTGCATCCACCAACACCATGCACAAATCACCCAGATGATCATAAGGGGTTTCCCGTTTTTCACGGTGGAGCTCTACCGCCCAACTTGCTTTACTATGGGGACTTCAACTCCCCAGGACAGGGTTGCTAGGCCAATCCCTACTCGAGGGCACCTCCTATTGGCTTTACCACAACCCTTGCCCGTGACCCCTAACCTACTCAACTTCGGCTGTACGCGCAGGGTGGTTCACGGCCCATGCGCGTACGGGGTCCCTACCCTCTAACCAGGTAAACTCACATATAACATCTTTCAACATATACAATGAAGCTACAAAAGGTCTATTTAATGCTTATCAATTTTCAACAATTTACCCCTGGTCCCGTACTGCTCTCGCAACCCATGCAACATAATAAATCAATAAAGTAAAACACTCATCCCAGTGACCCATGTGCTAGGGTTGCCATTCTCCTCTCAGGAGGGTGGATCCCGATAATTATTAGTTATTCAATTTATCATTTAATTTAAGGGAATCCTAATTACGGTGTCCATACAATCAAAAGCAACCATTATTATTATTCTATTAATATTTTAAGCATGCGTCGCCGGACTCGCGACTCCGCATGCAAGGCGGGGTCCACTTGACCACATGCGACGATGCCCGGCGGGGCCCGCATGCAGTGTCATGGACACCTACCCTTAGTCATTCTCATTTCCCACTATTAAAGACCACGTAAGGGTAGTAGATGTCACCTGGCTGTCGATTACACATGACTCCTGCTAGTTGCCTCTGATCCGCCTCCATTGGATCACCACGATCACAGTCTGATAACAATCATAGATCTATATCACAATGCTATCGATTAAAACATAAGAGTCAACGATGAGGGTTCTATGCCAAGGATAGTCGGGCACCCTCGATAGGGGACCAACATTGAGTCGACAGCACGCAAATCCGTGCGACTGAAGAACTCGAACCTAAACACTACTAGGTCAAATAAGTAATTAGAAGCTAAACCTACTCATCGAATCGGGCTCGAAGAACCCTGCTCGATGGTTCCGGTTTCGCTGGAATCTGACTTCGGTCGAATGGTTTCGGGTCAAACCACGTAGAACCGGTGAAACCGATCGCATGGTTGGTTCACGAGGCTAGAAGAGGTTCTAGGGTTATCTTCTAAGTTTAAAAGGTAGGGCTCAAAGTTCTGAGCACAATGCCGCTAGTTTCCTCCGAATCCGAGTTCGGACGATGAAATGGCGGTCAAACCACGGTACCGCGATAATATCGGGTCCAAGGATAAAATAGGGTATTAAACAGTATAATTACTATTCTATACTATGGTCAACAGGTAGTATTTTCCGAGCCGGTCGAAATGGCGCTGGTTTCGTCCAATTCCGAGTTCGGACGGAGAAATGGCAGTCGAACCAAAATCGACTGGTTCACGGGTCTGGTTCAGGTGAACCAGACCGGTTCACTGTTTGGCTCGGGTCAAGTCTGCAGGTCGGGTCGGGTATGCAGTGGAAGGTCGGGTCGGGTCTGCAGTGGGAAGTCGGGTCGGGTCTGCAGTTTAATTAATAACCTAAAATTACAGAACTACCCCCCCCCTCTCCTTCTTCTCCACGAGACCGAAACCAGCCATGGGGGGGGGGGTTCCTGCGCGACGGCGGCCGGCGGGAGGGGCGGCCTGGAGCGCCGGCGAGCGCTCGGCCGGCCTCTCCCGCACCACCCCTACGGAGGAGGCACGGGGGGAGGCGGCCGGAGCGGCCGTCGGAGCCCGAGAACTCGGCCGGAGGGGGGCTCGCACGGGGCTTGGTCGGAGGTCGGAGGTCGCCGGGGAGGGGCTCGGAGCGGCGGCGGTGTCCGCCCATGCGGGCCGCGGCAAGGGAGGAGGAAGGTGGGTCGCCGGTCGCGGGTGGGGTCGTAGAGGAGATGAGAGGATGAGAGGGGCTGACCTGGGGGTGTCTCGGCGTGCTCGCCGGGGCTCCGGCGAGGGGCGGGTCGGCGCTCCATCTCCCTCGATCTCTCCTCCTTCTCTGTTTCCATCTCGCTCTGTCTCTCTCTGCATCTCTCTCTCTATCTCTCTCTCTCTCGTTCTCTCTCTATTTATAGAGGGGGGAGGCTGTTGTGGATAGGGGTTGGTTAAGACCTCCTACTAAGGGGGAGGGGATAAGGATAAGAAAGATAGGGATAAGGGCTAAAAGATATAGATTTGTCATCCCGAAATCTTACCCGATAATTACGATCCGAATTTCGGATTTAAATAATTGGGGAGGGAGGTCAAGAGAGCCTAAATTATGCTAGGAGACCGGGAGGTAGGCTCTAGGGCTGGTCGGGCTTGGTCCCGAGCCCTGAACCGGGCTCGGTTGGAATCCGGGTGCGATTCGTCCATCAACCGGGCTGAAAAAAATAATCACCCGTAACTATCAAATCGGAAGTCGGAATAGGGCCCGAAAGGATTCGTTGGAAAGGTCTCATCAACGTGAACACGTTAGCGCTTAGTACATAATTTTATGACTTCTGGATCTCCCGAAAAGAAGGAAAGACTCCAAAACTCAAAATAGCAATAACTATTCACCCGGGTGTCGGATCGACCCAAACTCAGGCTCATTGGAAGGCTCTCTCAGAGCCCCATCTAACATATCTTGTTTCGTTACGATCCGATCACCCGATCTCTCATAAGAAATAAAACAGCTACAACTATCGACCAATTATCGTTTTTCTAGGGTTTATCTGCCGGGCTGCGGAAACTGGCTGCGCATACACCTGATCGTTGCACGGAATGCGCTATCGTGACACGCTCGAAGTTACGGAGAATGTGAACGTAAAACATCTTATAGGTTTACGATCCATTTAATGGGAAAAAGCCCAAGAAAAAGTCAGGCTGCAAAAAGACGAAACTAGCCATTGAGGATTTCTATTATTCTCAAATCTAACACCACAGGTGTTACAATACCTCAAAGAAATGTTTGAGGGGCATAGTCGTGTAACGCGTTACCTCACAATGAAAAAGCTCATTAGCACTAAAATGTTCGAAGGGACGCCTGCCCGGGAACACATGCTGAAAATGCTTGGGTTCCAGAACAAACTGGCTACCATGAATATTATGCTAGATAACGAGGTTATGACTAATATCTTCCTTGCGTCCCTGTCTGGAGCCTTTGAAGGCTTTGTCACTAACTTCAACCTTAACAAGTTGGAGATGACAAATGCAGAGTTTCTTGGAGCTCTCTAGGCAGCAGAAGACGGGTTTAAGGTTAAAGGTGAGGCATTAAGTGCTAAACGCAGGGCTGCTCTGAAGGCTAAGAAGCCTATGAGCAAGAAGCCTAAGAATAAGAAGCTGAAGGCAGGGCCTCTGCAGAACCATGTGGGGACCTCTAGGTCAAGAGAGATGAAGTCACCAAGCACGAAGTGCTTCAGATGTGGCAAAAAGGGCCATTGGAAAAAAGGACTGCACATAGCCTCAGGGTGTTGGGACAGATAATTCTCAGCTATTTGTAGTTGAGTCACTTCTTTCAAGTAGCAGCTCTTTTGCATCTTGGATTGTGGATTCTGGTTCCACTGACCATGCCTGTAACTCTTTACAGGGGTTCCAGGTATCAGAAGGTTACTTGATGAGGAAGTGGTCCTGAGCATAGGGACTGATGCTGTTGCAGTGGCAGAAGCAGTTGGAGATGTTTATTTATCTTTTTCTAATGAAAAGATTTTCATTTTAAGAGACGTATTATATGTACCGTCCTTGAGACGTAATCTAATTTCTGTTTCTTCTATGGTGAATGATGGTTATTCAGTTTTTTTTGATACATCTGGTGTGTCTATTGGAATGAATGAAACCTTCATTATTAGAGGAATAGTTTAGAATAGTTTCTATATTCTAAGTTCTAAATTAGAGAAAGAAAATATAACCGCTTTGAATATTAACTCATCTAAACGCAAAGAAACCTTCAGAAAATCTAACTCTATTGTGACATCTAAGACTTGGGCATATTGCCTCAGATAGAATTCATAGGTTCGTCAAGGTCGGGCTTCTGGAAATAGATTCCTTGGAGATCCTTCCAACCCGTGAGTCTTGTCTGGAGGGCAAAATAACCAATAGGGCTTTTAAAGCCAAAGGGAATAGAGCCACGGAGATATTAGAGTTAGTTCATTCTGATGTATGTTGACCCATGAGTGTCCAGGCGATAGGAGGCCATTAGTACTTCATCACGTTTACTGATGATTACTCAAGAAATGACTATGTCTACCTAATGCATCGGAAGTCTGAGTCTTTTGACAAGTTCAAAGAATTCAGAGCCGAAGTTGAAAAGCAGACTGGTAAATATGTGAAAGCCCTTCGATCTGATCGAGGAGGTGAGTACCTATCGGACGAGTTCCTTGGGTATCTCAGAGACAATGGAATTGTATCCCAGTTGACTGCTCCAGGTACACCATAATATAATGGAGTTTCTAAGAGAAGGAATCGAACCTTGTTGGACATGGTCCATAGTATGATGAGTTATGCTAGTTTACTGACCATATTTTGGGGATATGCCCTATTAACAGCAGCATATATCTTAAACCATGTCCCATCCAAATCAGTGCCTCTAACTCCTAGAGAACTATGGTCAAAGCGAAATCCTACACTGCAGTATTTCAGAATATGGGGATGTCCTGCACATGTGCGAAAGGACAAGAGGGATAAGATGGAGACTAAGTCTAAAGTATGTATGTTCATAGGCTATCATAAAGAAACAAAAGGTGGTATATTCTATGATCCTGAGGATAAGAAGGTACTCGTTTCTATGAATGACATCTACCTAGAGCAGGACTATATTATGGACCATAAGCCAAACAGTAAGGTAGTTCTGGAAGAGCTACTGGGTACTGATGGAGGTAGCACATCCGGTAACATAGAGGGAAGATGTAACATTGAAACTACTATACCAGAGACTGTAGAAACGAATCGCTCAGTACCACCATTACCTTGTCGCAGTTGGAGACAAATCAGAGCTCCTAAAAGATACTATAGAGAGACTTTATTAGTCGATCCAGAGATTCAGGAGGATGATCCCTTGAGCTATGATGAGGAGATGAAATCTTCTGACAGTTCTGCTTGGCAAAAAGTCATGGAGGCATAAATTGCATCTATGTCCCAAAATAATGTTTGGACACTTATTGCACCATCACCCAATATTAAACCTATTGGGTGTAAGTGGGTATATAAGAAGAAAAAAGGATCCGATGGTTCCGTTGAGACTTATAAAGCTAGACTAGTTGCCAAGGGTTTCACCCAACGAGAAGGGATCGATTATGACAAGACCTTCCCACCGGTAGCTATGCTTAAGTCTATTCGAATCCTTTTATCCATCGCAACCTACGATGATTAGGAGATCTGTCAAATGGATATCAAGACAGCTTTCCTTAATGGGGATTTGGAGGAAGACATATATACGATACAACCTTTAGGTTTTGAGTCAGTAGGTCAGGAAGATCTGGTTTGCAAACTTCAGAGGTCCATCTATGGACTGAAACAAGCATCCAGAAATTGGAACATCCATTTTGATCAGACAATCCGCCCATACAGATTTGATCAAAATGAGGATGAACCTTGTGTGTACAAAAGGAGTGATAATACTACAATGGTATATTTAGCACTTTATGTAGATGATATACTACTGATTGAAAATGACATATGAACTTTATCTACGGTAAAAGTTTGGTTATCCTCGTAATTCGACATGAAAGACCTAGGTAAGGCTAGTTATGTTATGGGGATTAAGGTAACTCAAGATCATCAGAACAAGACTCTCTCGCTCTCACAAGCTGCTTATATATATAAGATATTGGCCAGATTCAGCATACAGGACTCCAAGAAGGGTTTCTTGCCATTTAGATATGACTTGAAATTGTCTAAGGATCAATGTCCTAAGATACTTGAGGAAAAGACAGAGATGCAGAAGATACCCTATGCTTCAGCAGTGGGTAGTCTAATGTATGCCATGCAGTGCACGAGGCTAGATATCTGTTTTGCAGTAGATATGATGGGTCGGTTTCAGTCGAACCTGGGTCCAGCACACTGGACTGCTGTAAAGAGTATACTCAAGTACCTTCATCGTATGAGGGATTATGAGTTAGTTTACACTTCACAGGACTTGACGCCGATTGGATACACAGATATTGATTTTACGTCAGATGTAGAATCTATAAAATCGACTTTAGGTTATGTTTTCATGTTAGGAGGAGGAGCAGTAAGTTGGTGGAGTGTGAAGCAAGGTTGCATCGTAGACTCCACCACTGAAGCTAAGTACGTCGCAGCGTGCGAAGCTGGGAAAGAGGCGGTGTGGCTCAAAAAGTTCTTATTAGACTTATGGTGCGTACCAAAGGCTCAATCACCTATTGTCCTTTATTGCGACAATAGTGAAGCGGTAGCACAGGCCAAGGAGCCAAGGTACCACCAGAAGGGGAAACATATTGAACGCAAGTTCCACTTGATCCGGCAGTTTCAGAAGGAAGGGCAAGTACCGGTGACTAAGATAGCATCTACAGACAATGTTGCTGATCCCTTTACAAAGGCGATTCCTGCAAAGGCGTTTGAGCAACATGTAGAAGCTATGGGAGTCAGAACCGTTTTTTCTTGCTAGACCAAGTGGGAGAATGTTGAGTAAGATATGGTCTATGGCATGTAAAAACCATGATTGATTAATAAATGAGTTGATATTTATATTAGAATAGCTTAATTGGTGCGTATTATACGTGTTCTATATACTGAACTGAAAAGAGCCATGGTTGTATAGTGGTTCATCTAAGTGGGAGACTCAGTTGATTAGTACTATTAGTTTAAATTGTTCGCAGTTCTGATTAGGATTGGTTGCCCTATCAGGTTAAACTGTTGGAATGACTGAGCATGACTTTCTTCACCATGGTCATTGCCAAGCACAGTGTCTGTGACTGAACAGAACCAACATGGTGCACAGATCGGTGAGCAGACATCGGTACACATAGCCATGTTTCTACTTAGGGTAATAGGTCCTAAACCCTGAGGAACCATGACCGGTGGACTAACCAGTTTGGATAACTTTGGTTTACCAATGTGTGAGGGATCTAACCACGACCCAATACTATGGTGCGCTGGGTTGCCGGGCTGGCGTTGCATCGACATGCCACTCCTGTAGGCTATTCATATCCCCATTGAGAGGTGCATTCCTTGGTATAACATACACCGTACTAAAACTAGGCCTGGTGGTTAACAGTTGAGCTGTTAGACCAGATCTGGTTGTTTAGCCAAAATGACCGGAGGTACGATGTGTTAATCAACTTGGAAGGAACCTAGTCATATGGTCACTTGAGTCTGACGGTGCTCTCCACCGCTCAAGTTGACACATGGAACCAAGTGAAGGAACATCTAATTACCTAACTAAGCGGAGAGCAGGGGTATGCGAGAGAGCTTAGTAAGTCTGGGAGAATTGGAGTGCAGCCTGCGTCGCACTCTGGGTAGCCACGCAGGTTAACCGGGACCCAGAGGATTGATAGGGACACTTGGGTAGTGTGTCAATCAGGTCCGGTTGGAAGCTATAAATCCTAGTCCCTAAAGGTTCCACCTTATCCACGATCGTTACGGATCATTACTTTCTCCTTGTCTCACAGCACAATATGAGTTGAAGAAATAATGCCTTAATTGTCCTGTGTTCCGTGAGTGCATTGCACTAGGGCATGGTGGTTGCACATGACTAAGTGTGTTCACTAGGGGGCAACCCCAGAGTAGTGTAGGGACACACGTTATTGTCATAATGCCATGTGGAGTTCATTCCATGTGTGCGTGTCGTACTAGAACGTGGTATGTGTGTTTAGTGATTTTACTATAGGGGCACCCTATATTTTACTGAGGGTACCCCAGTAAATAGTAAAAACACTATTCATCATCCCACGGTATGTTAAATAGGTACGAATAAGGTACCACAAGTGTTAGAGTACTTTATCATGCACGGAGATGAAGCATGTATGCTCCGGTATGAGGTGAATGGCCACTAGATACATGAGGGGTATTTAGGTCATTTCAAAATGTCCCGCATGCCCTAGTGGCTGCCCCCCTCATTAGGACAAATATGCATGGCCATCAAATCCATATTTAAAGGGATTAATTTAAATTTGAAATAATTTGAATATATTCCCTTTAAATGCAAAACCTAATATGACAACTATACAATAGAGGGCATTTAATTCTGAGGATTAATGAGAGAGAGAGAGGAACGGTTCATATGGCTAAGGAGAGAAGGGGGCACGATTTCCAAGACATAATAGGCAAAGAAAAACCGAGCCTCTCTTAGATTTTTCAGAGAAAGACCGATCCCCCTCTCCCTGGTATTCGGTTTTGGCCTCCCTCTCTCTTGGGCACTCATCTCTCTCATTCTTGGGTTTGACCTAAGGTGTGAAGAGAAAATCCTCTTCATCTCATCTTCTTCTCCTCCTAGAGTGTGTGTGATATAGAAGAAGAGAAAGCTTGCGCTCTGAAGCACTTAGAGATTGGAGTGCAAGTATCCGGGTCGATTCGCAAGATTGAGTGTACCCGAAGAAGAACGAGGCTTCTCCCGCTCACGTGGATACTTCCGTCATCATCAACTTGGAAGATTAACATCACAGTGCTAAATCTCGCACGGAGGTATAATAAACTAAACCCTAGATCTATTGAATTGCATGCATAATATTTATGGTGTGTTTCGATAGATGACCATAGGGGTTCGTTTGCATTTTGTTTCAATCTTGCGCATATGATTGTTTCTTAAGAAAATTTCAAAAAGTACCGCACACCGTATCGATCTTATGATCAAGTCCGGCTTCCGTTGCGCCTCCAACATCATTTCCAACAGCAGCGAGCTGCCTTCGGCGCCAAGACACCTTTGGCACTATAGCGGGGTCGTGAAAGGGGGCTCGATATGGGCGACAAGATTTTGAGGGAAATGAGAAAGGGACGACTAGATTGGATGGGCGATCTGGACTACTGTGATTGGGTGCAAAGAGAGAGAGAGAGAGAGAGAGATCATGGGAAGAGAAAGATACAAAGAGAAAGAGAGTGAGAGACGGAGAGAAAGAGAGAGATCGGAGACAGAGAGAGACTTGGACGAAGCCTTTGCCTAACTCGAACTGGTTGAACTAGAACTAGTGAAACGTGAACCGATTGAACCGAAACCGATCAAACTGCTTAAGAGATATGACAATCGGCTCATCATATCCTCCAATGTAAACCACACCGTAGCCGTGTCCCTCAGCACCTCCCAGAACGTCTCGTAGAAGCTTTGGTATGCAGGCACGATCATGCCGGAGATCAATTCCCTAACGTCCTCCCTCAACCTTTCGTTTGCCACCACCTACTCCTCCTGCGCTCGTCATGCCTCCTCGAACGCCGACCTGAAACCCTTCATCCCCTCCCATGACTCAGAAGCCGTAACCTCTATCGTCGGGACCGCGGCCACCACCTTAGCCCACACCAAGCGCTCATAGCTCAACGCGTAGTGCTTCGCCTATGTTCGGTGCCGCGCCACCCACTCGTCGTCGAGGAGCAGCTGCAACTGGCTCTGCCGGACCTTGTTCACCACTTACTAGCTAGAGGTTGTTGGCAAGGAAGAGATAGGATAGTGCTGTTGGAAATAAATCCATGGTAGAGGCCCGCAGCGGAAGCAAAGTGTAGGTCCGAGGACCGTGAGCGGTGTGCGTTACATATCAAAATTTTCATCGAAACGATCTACATATGCGTGTATGAATCTAGCATGGCAACTACGCGAACCCCTAACGACGATCTAACACGAAAGAACAATATAGCATGTATGCATGTTCTAATTATGTTAGATCTACTTGTTAGAGATCATACCTGCGTGCGGAATCTTTCACCGCGACAAATTTCTTCTTTGTTGATGGAGACGGGCTACGGATCTGCTCGACATAGCTTTGGTGCGACGGCCATAACTTTTTGATCCGAACTCTGATTGGGCTGAAATTTGGACTGCAAGTATCCAACTTCGATACGCAACTTTTGCAACAAGTTTCACATCGTTTGGACTTCTGTAGCTCCCGTAATTACAGAAACAACGCTGATTTTCTGTGCAGATTCTGGACAGCAAAAGGTTGCGGGAGATGCCTTCTAGTTCACCCGATCTCACACGATGCACGGCACCTCGTCGATGGATCTCTGAGTGCCTCCATACGACGAGCCTTCTCCTTCTACGAAACACCATGCGAGGAAGACGAGTCGCCATCCAATGGCGCAAGCGAGGGAGAGAGAGACGAGAGAGGAGATGCGAAGAGAGAAGAGGGGCTTCGGTTTCCCCATGGCTTGCATGGCCGGCCCTAGGGCTTGCCCATGCTACTAATTTCGTGCCCCCTCTCTCTCCTTCTCATATATAGGGCTGGCCTATCCATATGGATAAGGACAGTATGGATAAGGATGATTGATTCAAGCCTTATCCCTATATATCTCTTCTTTATCTCTATCCTTTCCTTGTTTTCGAAAATGGTCAAAACCAGCCCGTTTTCTGCGCCTCATAACCGGCCCCTTCATCGGAGGCAACAACCTCCCGAAACTAATGGGGCCGGCCTTGACCAGTCTCTCAACACTTAGGGCCGGCCCCCTTAGTGCATAGTGGCGCATGGTATGACCAAAACGCCCTTATGCCACTAGTTGGCCGTTCCTCGTGTACGAGACTTTGCAAGGCACACATAAGTGAAGTGCACCAGTGATTTCACTATTCTCTGAGGTTCCCGTAGGGTGCCCCTAGTGAAGTCAACTAGTCAACTCGCAACATGTCCCGGTGCATCGCACCCATGTGGCAAAGTCCACTTATGGCAAGGAATTGCTACATGCATCTCTGCACTAACCTAGGGTTTCCCCTTAGTACACACACGTAGCTACGCATCTACCATGCACTAGTGCCACTACAAGAAATAGGGTCTTTACCGACGGACATTATTATCACCGTCGGTAATAATACACTTTTTACCGACGGTGACAATAATATCCGTCGGTATTATAACTTCAATTTTTTTAATTTTCTGTGCATATTTATACCGACGGTATACATATTTACCGTCGGTAATATACTTTATACCGACGGTAACATATAAACCGTCGGCAAAATGTCATCGTCGTGATATTGTACCGACGGACATTGTAGTTCCGTCGGTATAAACAATGTTACCGACAGCTATAATATCTCCGTCGGCCATATACCGACGGTAATAAAATTTCCGTCGGTAATATTGTCCCGACGAAACTCAGTGTAAAAACCGAGCCTCTGGAAAAAAATAGAAGGGAGAGTTTCGTCGTACTATTTACCGACGGACTTAAAAGTTCCGTCGGTATAACTAATTAGACCGACGGAAATTATATTTCCGTCGGCACTGTACCGACGGTAATTACGTTTCCGTCGGTAAAATGTTCCGACAGTTCTCAGGGTGCCAAACCGAGCCTCTGGGAAAAATTGAGCTTGAAGTTTGGTCGGGATTATACCGACGGAATTTATCTATCCGTCGGTATAATACCGACGGTAATTAAATTGCCGTCGGTAAAATGTCCCGACAGTTCTCAGGGTGCCAAACCGAGCCTCTGGAAAAAATTGAACTTGTTTGTTAGTCGTGGAGTTTTACCGACGGACATTAAGTATCCGTCGGTAAAAAGGTGGATTTGTACCGACAGATATTATTGTGCCGTCGATAAAAGATATTTTTACCGACGGAAGTAAAATTTACCGTCGGTAAAACGCCTGCCATAAGTTAATTTCAGCGATCCCCTCCTAGCCTTCTCTGTTCTATTTCGATCTGAAACTCTCCCCCGGCCCTCTCTCTCTCTCTAAATCTCCCCCCCATCTCCCCCCCTCCCCGGCCTCCCTCCCCCCCTCCCCGGCCCCGTCGCGTCCCTCCGGCCGACCGATCGACCGGCGGTTGGTGAGATCCGGCATCCGTCGTCCCTCCTCCTCCTCGTGGGCATCCGTCGTCCCTCCTCGTCCTCGTGGGCTCCGGCCGGTGAGATCCTCCTCCTCCTCCTCCCCCCGGTGAGCTCCTCCTCCTCCTCCTCCTCCTCCTCGTGGGTGATCATTGATGTGTGGTAGCAGTGGCGGAGCCAGAAATTCACTCCAGTGGGGGCAACCTTTGCTTGGCTTTAAAAGTTTTATCCAATTTCTACTAACAAAGGATTTGAATGGACTACAAAAAAATTCCGCTTTCAGTTCATAGGCATGCAAAAATCTCCCATTGAAAAAAATATTACACAAAAAATCGTGAATAACTATCTAGAGAGGGAGAGAAAGAGAAAGAGAAAGAAATGGCTCCCTAAAGTTTGAAATGTTAGCATATACACCCTTTTGTCAACTATTTTATTTTCTCATTTGGTAATCTTTTATCTGATGAAAACTTAATTGAAAGGGTTAAAATGTAGTTCTTAAACTATTGGGGGGTTAAGTGTCTTTCAGCTAAACTTCAGTGGGCAAAGTGTACTACTCATTGACAAATCAGACCCATCAGATCTCTGAACCAACTCCACTTCATTGGTTGATTATCAACGTGTTGTTGACACTGTACAAATAGCATTAGTTTTTTTTTTTTTTTGCTAATCTCAGTGGGGGCAGCTGCCCCCACTGGGCCTATATTGGCTCCGCCTCTGTGTGGTAGTTGTTTAATAGTTGGGACCGCGGTCAACTAGCTCGAGATGTGCGCGTGCCATGCACCCGAACTGTACGTGCCTTTGTAGAACCAAACAAACGATCCAAAATCAAGACCAGGAAGCCCGTACCACCGGTCACAATGAGGGGCGCACCTGAGTCTGAATCAGGGTTGAGTCAAGCATCAGACTCTGGCTGAATATTTGGCTCACCAAGGCCAAGTAGGTCCACTTGGACGGCCAAACATCTGACGCCCTCGTACAAGAGCCAATTTGTTGGTGGACTCAGACCTATGACCTCTAGAATGCACGACAAACCAACCGCAATGGAAGGTTTACTTTTCACCCCCAACCTCTAACCTGAATACCTAACCAGAATGGCGTGTCATCCAATCACAGCCTGCCAATTGGGGTTTTGTGCAACGGACGGCTGTGATCGGGACGCATCATTATGGTTAAAAGAAATTAAAATTTTTTTTTTCCCAAGAAAGGACAAGAGCATTTTTACTTCCCGACTGGTACACTGTACTTGCTTATGGCTCAATCGGGACGGTCCATGTGGATCATTTAAACGTGAATAACAGGTGCAGCAAGTGTGCAGCCAATGTTGTTCCCGTTTAATTTTGAACCCAAAAGGATGCTATCAAGGGCTGTTGGTTAAGCCAAGCAACTCTGGATATGTCCCAAACGCATATGGCTAACTGGGTTTGTACGTAAGTGGTCTTAATTAAGCTAGAGACGACTCATGAGCATAGTTAAGCAGCTCGACAGTCAGGTCATGGTCACAGGGAATGCCTAGCTAGATGTTAGATAACTATCTTACCCAAAAGCTTAAGATGGTCACGTGATATCAGAGTTTTGGTTTCTGCGAGGTCCTAGGTTCAAATTATGTTGCCTCCATTTGTTAATTTCAGTATTACCCCATCTATTTAATTCTCCACCTACCCGGGAACCGAAACCGAAATTGTGCGGAGTCTTATAACATTGTTTGAAATTATATGTCAGGTGTTGTATAGCCAGATAGACGAAGATGTCTTCGATCGATAAGAGTTGGATGCGTAATTCGAATCGCATGAGCCAAGAGTACAGAGAAGGAGTCAGGAAATTTCTGGATTTTGCATTTGAGCGTCTTGCACCGCTTGATGGAAAAATTGTGTGTCCCTGTATAGACTGCGGAAGGGTGATTAGGAAGGTTCGAGAGGAATGTGAGGTTGATCTGGTAATGCGTGGCATTGACGTTACCTATACCCGTTGGTTCTCGCACGGTGAGGAGCTAGATGCAGTCCCCATGGCAGCTCACGGTGAAACTTCAAACACAGTGATCGCTGATGATAATATTAATACAGACGATGACGATGACATGCAGGGTATGATACATGATTTGCAAGGTGGAATAGGCACGGAAACACCGTCAGGTGATCAGCCCAATATCGAAGCGGACAAGTTCTACAGATTGCTTAAAGATGCCGAACAACCTCTATACCCGGGGTGTGAGAAGTTTTCAAAACTCTCTTTCACTGTAAAGCTTCTTCATTTGAAGTGCCTCAATGGTTGGAGTAATAAGTCATTTAATATGTTGGTAGAGTTGCTGAAAGAGGCTTTTCCTATGGGTGAGACAGTACCGAAATCATTCTACGAGGCGAAGAAGACAATTAAAGATCTCGGTCTGGGTTATGAGAAAATTGATGCATGCGTGAACGATTGTATGTTGTACCGGAAAGAGTACGAACATGCGCGGTCATGCCACATATGCGGAGCAACGAGATATAAAGAGACGGATGCCGAGTCTAGTACCAGTCGAAGGAAGAAAAATGTATCTGCAAAGGTTCTCCTATACTTCCCGCTCAGGGACAGGCTTCAGAGGTTGTTTATGTCATCGAAGACTGCTGAGCACATGAGGTGGCATGCACGAGAACGTACAGATGACGGGATTATGAGACATCCGGCCGACTCTCTGACGTGGAAAGATTTTGATCATACATATCCTGAATTCGCATGTGAAGTTCGCAACGTCAGGTTAGGGCTTGCTAGCGATGGCTTCAATCCCTTTGGGAATATGAGTGTGTCGTACAGCATTTGGCCAGTTGTCCTAGTTCCATACAATTTGCCTCCCTGGATGTGCTTAAAAAAGCCATACACAATGCTCTCCTTGCTCATTCCCGGACCCAGGTCGCCTGGTAATGATATTGACGTTTACTTGCAGCCGTTGATTGAGGAGTTGAACGAGTTATGGGAAGTTGGGGCCGATACGTATGATGCCTCGTTGCGCCAGAATTTTCGGATGCATGCGGCACTTCTATGGACCATCAACGATTTTCCTGCATATGCCAACTTATCCGGGTGGAGTACTAAAGGAAAATTGGCGTGCCCTACATGCAATAAGGAGACAGATTCATTACGATTGAAGAACGGAGGCAAGTTCTGTTATATGGGCCATCGAAGATTCCTTGTTGACGGCCATAAGTGGAGGCAGAACAAAAGAGCTTTCAACGGCAAGAAGGAACTTGCAAAGGCCCCGGAGCAGCTTTCGGGGGTAGAAGTCTTGTGCGAATTGGATCAGCTTGATGCCGTGGCACTTGGAAAAGGTAAAAAGAAGAGAACGCATGAAGATTCAACGCGTGAGCATAACTGGAAGAAGAAGAGTATTTTCTTTAAACTACCGTACTGGAGCAGCCTACTCTTGCGGCATAACTTGGATGTCATGCATATTGAGAAAAATGTGTGTGACAACATTATAGGAACACTGCTGAATCTCGACGGTAAGACGAAGGATAATCTTAAATCTCGTCTCGATCTTAAGGAGTTGGGCATCCGAAAATCACTTCATCCCCAAGAGATTGGGGATAAGTATGTGTTGCCAGTTGCATGCTACACCATGAGCTCACAGCAAAAGGCAGCCTTATGTGCATTCCTACGGTCTGTGAAAACGCCAGACGGTTATTCTTCGAATATCGCACGATGCGTGCAAGAGAACGGCCGGAAGTTGTCTGGATTAAAGAGCCACGATTGTCATGTTCTTATGCAGCGATTGTTATCTCTTGCTATACGTGGGAATTTAACCGAAGAGGTGTCCGGTCCGTTAATTGAGCTCAGCACTTTTTTCAGACAGTTGTGCTCGAAGGTACTTAGAGTGGACCAACTTGAACAGATGGAGAGGGATATTGCGCTCACATTGTGCAAGTTAGAGATGATATTTCCACCTTCATTCTTTGATGTCATGGTGCATTTGACCGTTCACTTGGCAAATGAGGCCAAACTCGGCGGCCCAGTTCATTACCGGTGGATGTATTTTATCGAGAGGTAATCGTCTCGTCTCATTCGCACAATGTATTTGATCGTTCTTGATATATTCATACAAATATTTTTTTCTCAAATTAGGTACTTGCGAACATTGAAATCATATGTTCGTAATAAAAGTCGTCCGGAGGGATCAATTGCTGAAGGATACCTAGCAGAAGAATGTCTAACATTCTGCTCAAGATACCTACATGGTATAGACACGCGATTCAATCAACTTGAGCGGAACTATGACGGTGGTCCAATAGACTTCGATGGGGGTCTGTCTATATTTGCCGAAATGGGTAGACCTGTAGGAGGAGGCAAAACCCGTCGATTGTCTGTAGATGAGATTCAACAGGCACATATGTATGTGTTGCGCCAATGTGATGAAGTGTGGCCATTCATTGAGTAAGCATTTTACGATCATTTACTCATTCTTTCAGTCCATTCATTAAGTATATGTGCTAATTATAATCTAATTCATAACCGGTAAAACAGGAAGCATAAAGCCATCATTAATAATCGGGGTATTCGAAATGCTCCCCAAATTCATGATCGTGAATTCCCATCGTGGTTCGAGAAACACGTAAGTATTCACATCATTACTGAATTTCATTGACATCCATTACCGAACAATAATTATGTGTTCATATCATGAATGTCGTGTGGTTATTATAGGCACAGGAGCTGCACGACAACCACGATCCGCTGATGAATGAGGATCTCTGGCGCTTATCTTGTAGTCCTTTGCAAGACGCAATATCGTACGATGGTTATATCGTGAACGGTTATAGATTTCGGACGAAAGATAGTGAAAAATCACGAAGAACCCAAAATAGTGGGGTTGTCGTCAACGGTGAGCAAGAAGAATTAGAAAATATCGACTTCTACGGCGTCCTCAACGAGATTCTCGAGATTAAATTCCTTGGCCAAAATCGGATCGTATTATTCAAATGCGATTGGTATGATGTTAATAATCGCGGGACTGGTTATAATGTCGACAAATACGGTTTTATCAGCATCAACACTGCCAAGAGATTGAATACCCAATATGAAGATCCATTCATTCTTGCCTCTCAAGCGCAACAGATATTTTATGCACCGGATAATACCTCTCCAGGTTGGCAAATTGTAGTCAGGTCACCACCCAGAGATTTTTACGACATGGGAGACAAGGATGCGGGGGTCGTCGATGATGATTTGGATGCATACCAGAATGATGAGATAATCATTGTCGACGCAGTGCACGACGAAAATGAAGATGTCGACAATATAAACTGGACAGCGAATGCAGATCAAATAATAGAAGAGGGAAGCGATGAGAGTGACAGAGATGAGACAGAAAATGACTAGACCGTATGTAAATCAAATTGTTTCATATTTAAATCAAATTGTTTCATATATAAATCATATTGTTTCATATGTATATCATATTGTTTCATATGTAAATCATACCGTTTCACCGATTCATATGTAAATCATACCGTTTCATATGTAAATCATACCGTTTCACCGATTTACGATCCGACCGATTCACCGATTTAGAGTCTAAGAGTTGGAAAATCATAAGTTAGCGTGTTTCGGATATGAAATAGGTTTGGATTCGATCGGATCGTCATCGGATCGGCATCCGATAATTCGAAGTTGGATTTATTCCGTATTTCGGACTTGCGAGCGGGTTCTAATTGGATATTTGACCAATTTACGCTCCGATTCATCGATTTAGAGTCTAAGTGTTGGAAAATCATAAGTTAGCGTGTTTCGGATATGAAATAGGTTTGGATTCGATCCGATCGTCATCGGCTCGGCATCCGGTAATTCGAACTTGGAATTATTCCGTATTTCGGACTTGCGAGCGGGTTCTAATTGGATATTTGACCAATTTACGCTCCGATTCACCGATTTAGAGTCTAAGTGTTGGAAAATCATAAGTTAGCGTGTTTCGGATATGAAATAGGTTTGGATTCGATCGGATCGTCATCGGATCGGCATCCGGTAATTCGAAGTTGGAATTATTCCGTATTTCGGACTTGCGAGCGGGTTCTAATTGGATATTTGACCAATTTACGCTCCGATTCACCGATTTAGAGTCTAAGTGTTGGAAAATCATAAGTTAGCGTGTTTCGGATATGAAATAGGTTTGGATTCGATCCGATCGTCATCGGCTCGGCATCCGGTAATTCGAACTTGGAATTATTCCGTATTTCGGACTTGCGAGCGGGTTCTAATTGGATATTTGACCAATTTACGCTCCGATTCACCGATTTAGAGTCTAAGTGTTGGAAAATCATAAGTTAGCGTGTTTCGGATATGAAATAGGTTTGGATTCGATCGGATCGTCATCGGATCGGCATCCGGTAATTCGAAGTTGGAATTATTCCGTATTTCGGACTTGCGAGCGGGTTCTAATTGGATATTTGACCAATTTACGCTCCGATTCACCGATTTAGAGTCTAAGTGTTGGAAAATCATAAGTTAGCGTGTTTCGGATATGAAATAGGTTTGGATTCGATCCGATCGTCATCGGCTCGGCATCCGGTAATTCGAACTTGGAATTATTCCGTATTTCGGACTTGCGAGCGGGTTCTAATTGGATATTTGACCAATTTACGCTCCGATTCACCGATTTAGAGTCTAAGTGTTGGAAAATCATAAGTTAGCGTGTTTCGGATATAAAATAGGTTTGGATTCGATCCGATCGTCATCGGATCGGCATCCGATAATTCGAACTTGGAATTATATTCCGTATTTCGGACTTGCGAGCGGGTTCTAATTGGATATTTGACCACTTTACGATCCGATTAACCGATTTAGAGTCTAACTGTTTCATATTGTTTCATATTGTTTCATATTGCGAGCGGGTTCATATTGTTTTATATTGTTTCATATGTAAATCATACTGTTTCATATGTAAATCAAACTGTTTCATATTGTTTCATATGTAAATCTTAAATCTTACTGTTTCATATGTAAATTAAATTGTTTCAGATGGCATCACGGTCATATGTTCGTAGAGGCAGAGGCAGAGGCAGGGGTAGGGTAGCTGAGAGCGCTCCGGCTGCCACCCCAGGGTCCGAGGCTGAGCCGTCCGGATCTGGTAGTGCTGTTCCTCTCTCCACACCAGCTCCTGCTGTGGTCGCAGCCTCCGGAGCTTCGAGCACTGCTCAGCACTCGGCTGCAGCGTCTACGCCCACAGGTAATGTTTAGATCTAAAGTTTTATACATGTTGTAAATACTTCTTCAGTACTGATGTATATTTTATTTGCAGGGTCGACCAGGTACGTAGGCGACCGGGGCGTGACGACGGCCCGGCGCTTGTCGGCCTTACGCGAGCCGCTGTCCCTACAGTGGAGCGGCCATACCTTTGTGGGCGAGCACGCTTCTGACGCCGCCACGTGGGTCGGCATGATAGTACGGGAGGAGAGGAATGCCCCGATTGTGGGGTTAAGGGGGTGGAAGAACATTGATGCATCCTATAAGGAGAGGATGTATCAGCAGTTTTTGGTACGTTAGTTTCATTAAAGCATTTTAGAATAATATCGTACTTCTTTATAATTTGATTTGATAAAATGACTTGTTTCTAAATTGATTTTGCAGGAGAAATTTAAATGGGAGAACATGGAAACCGACACCCATCGGGAGGACTTGTGGAAGACGATGGGTGAGCGGTACAGGGATTACCGTCACGAGCTCTACAAGCTCTACGGTTACTTGGTCGGCCAGCCGGCTGAGGAGGTACAGGCTGCGGCTGGGACGAGAGACGCGCCACCGCTACACATTCTACAGTTTTTGGTCGCTCACTGGGCCACCCCTAACTTTCAGGTATAATTATAATTTTGTTGATTCGTACTTGTTTTAATGTTATACTAAAAATTTGTATTGATGTTTCAAAATTTAATCGATTGCACAGAATAAATCTGCTATAGGCAAGCAGAATAGAAGTGCCTCGACGACACCTGCTCCAGTGAAGGGGAGGACCTCCATGCCCCAGCTTGCCCAGCAGCTGGTAAATGATACAAACATTGTTATTATTTAAAGCTCTATACATGTTATATTAACTCGTCTATTTATTTTATATGTCCAACAGACACAGTCCTTGGGCCACGAGCCTAATAGGATTGACCTTTTTGAGGCCTCTAGGAGGCGGCGTGTCGATGGGGCATTTCTGGACGACAGGGTTGCCTCGCAAGTGGTAAGTAATTAAATTACTGTTAATATATTCTTATACATATGCCATAAAATATCATTGAATATCATTGGTTGCTTTTATATAGGAGAGGATGCGACTTCTGGTGACCCCGTCGGGCGAGGCCGGCTCCTCCTCCAGCTCAGTATCTGTCGACTCAGCGATGGATACTGTGCTGAGACCTGCCACGCACGGCCGTGTCCTCTGTACGGGCCTTGGAGTCACGCCCTCCTCCTACTTTGGACGAGAGGGTATGCGCTCGAGGGCACGGGACACCCAGACCGGTGCTATCACTCAGCTGCAGTCTGCGCTAGACGCGGAGCGAGAGCAGAGGCAGGCCCTCGAGCAGAGGATGGAGGTGGAGCGAGAGCAGAGGCAAGCCCTCGAGCAGAGGGTTGAGGCGGAGAAGAAGGCCCTCGATGAGGAAAGACAAGCTCGCAGGGAACTGGAGCGTAAATTTAATGAATTCATAAGCCGGTCTAGCGGTGGCTCATCCTCATGATCAGGTACTTACTAATCTTTATAATATTAGCAAAAAATATGAATCTTACTAATTTGAGTTTAGATCATATTATCACATTTATGATTTTCCAACACTTAGACTATAAATCAGTAAATCGAATCGTAAATGGTCTCTCTTTCTCTCATGGTAATGATGTAGCCTCTGTTTTTCTTTTAAATACGGAATAATTCCAAGTTCGAATTACCGGATGCCGATCCGATGACGATCGGATCGAATCCAAACCTATTTCATATCCGAAACACGCTAACTTATGATTTTCCAACACTTAGACTCTAAATCGGTGAATCGGACCGTAAATTGGTCAAATATCCAATTAGAACCCGCTCGCAAGTCCGAAATACGGAATAATTCCAACTTCGAATTACCGGATGCCGATCCGATGACGATCGGATCGAATCCAAACCTATTTCATATCCGAAACACGCTAACTTATGATTTTCCAACACTTAGACTCTAAATCGGTGAATCGGAGCGTAAATTGGTCAAATATCCAATTAGAACCCGCTCGCAAGTCCGAAATACGGAATAATTCCAACTTCGAATTACCGGGTGCCGATCCGATGACGATCGGATCGAATCCAAACCTATTTCATATCCGAAACACGCTAACTTATGATTTTCCAACACTTAGACTCTAAATCGGTGAATCGGAGCGTAAATTGGTCAAATATCCAATTAGAACCCGCTCGCAAGTCCGAAATACGGAATAATTCCAACTTCGAATTACCGGATGCCGAGCCGATGACGATCGGATCGAATCCAAACCTATTTCATATCCGAAACACGCTAACTTATGATTTTCCAACACTTAGACTCTAAATCGGTGAATCGGAGCGTAAATTGGTCAAATATCCAATTAGAACCCGCTCGCAAGTCCGAAATACGGAATAATTCCAAGTTCGAATTATCGGATGCCGAGCCGATGACGATCCGATCGAATCCAAACCTATTTTATATCCGAAACACGCTAACTTATGATTTTCCAACACTTAGACTCTAAATCGGTGAATCGGAGCGTAAATTGGTCAAATATCCAATTAGAACCCGCTCGCAAGTCCGAAATACGGAATAATTCCAAGTTCGAATTACCGGATGCCGAGCCGATGACGATCCGATCGAATCCAAACCTATTTTATATCCGAAACACGCTAACTTATGATTTTCCAACACTTAGACTCTAAATCGGTGAATCGGAGCGTAAATTGGTCAAATATCCAATTAGAACCCGCTCGCAAGTCCGAAATACGGAATAATTCCAAGTTCGAATTATCGGATGCCGATCCGATGACGATCCGATCGAATCCAAACCTATTTCATATCCGAAACACGCTAACTTATGATTTTCCAACACTTAGACTCTAAATCGGTGAATCGGACCGTAAATTGGTCAAATATCCAATTAGAACCCGCTCGCAAGTCCGAAATACGGAATAATTCCAAGTTCGAATTACCGGATGCCGAGCCGATGACGATCGGATCGAATCCAAACCTATTTCATATCCGAAACACGCTAACTTATGATTTTCCAACACTTAGACTCTAAATCGGTGAATCGGAGCGTAAATTGGTCAAATATCCAATTAGAACCCGCTCGCAAGTCCGAAATACGGAATAATTCCAACTTCGAATTACCGGATGCCGATCCGATGACGATCGGATCGAATCCAAACCTATTTCATATCCGAAACACGCTAACTTATGATTTTCCAACACTTAGACTCTAAATCGGTGAATCGGACCGTAAATTGGTCAAATATCCAATTAGAACCCGCTCGCAAGTCCGAAATACGGAATAATTCCAAGTTCGAATTACCGGATGCCGAGCCGATGACGATCGGATCGAATCCAAACCTATTTCATATCCGAAACACGCTAACTTATGATTTTCCAACACTTAGACTCTAAATCGGTGAATCGGAGCGTAAATTGGTCAAATATCCAATTAGAACCCGCTCGCAAGTCCGAAATACGGAATAATTCCAACTTCGAATTACCGGATGCCGATCCGATGACGATCGGATCGAATCCAAACCTATTTCATATCCGAAACACGCTAACTTATGATTTTCCAACACTTAGACTCTAAATCGGTGAATCGGAGCGTAAATTGGTCAAATATCCAATTAGAACCCGCTCGCAAGTCCGAAATACGGAATAATTCCAACTTCGAATTACCGGGTGCCGATCCGATGACGATCGGATCGAATCCAAACCTATTTCATATCCGAAACACGCTAACTTATGATTTTCCAACACTTAGACTCTAAATCGGTGAATCGGAGCGTAAATTGGTCAAATATCCAATTAGAACCCGCTCGCAAGTCCGAAATACGGAATAATTCCAACTTCGAATTACCGGATGCCGAGCCGATGACGATCGGATCGAATCCAAACCTATTTCATATCCGAAACACGCTAACTTATGATTTTCCAACACTTAGACTCTAAATCGGTGAATCGGAGCGTAAATTGGTCAAATATCCAATTAGAACCCGCTCGCAAGTCCGAAATACGGAATAATTCCAAGTTCGAATTACCGGATGCCGAGCCGATGACGATCGGATCGAATCCAAACCTATTTCATATCCGAAACACGCTAACTTATGATTTTCCAACACTTAGACTCTAAATCGGTGAATCGGAGCGTAAATTGGTCAAATATCCAATTAGAACCCGCTCGCAAGTCCGAAATACGGAATAATTCCAACTTCGAATTACCGGATGCCGATCCGATGACGATCGGATCGAATCCAAACCTATTTCATATCCGAAACACGCTAACTTATGATTTTCCAACACTTAGACTCTAAATCGGTGAATCGGAGCGTAAATTGGTCAAATATCCAATTAGAACCCGCTCGCAAGTCCGAAATACGGAATAATTCCAACTTCGAATTACCGGGTGCCGATCCGATGACGATCGGATCGAATCCAAACCTATTTCATATCCGAAACACGCTAACTTATGATTTTCCAACACTTAGACTCTAAATCGGTGAATCGGAGCGTAAATTGGTCAAATATCCAATTAGAACCCGCTCGCAAGTCCGAAATACGGAATAATTCCAACTTCGAATTACCGGATGCCGAGCCGATGACGATCGGATCGAATCCAAACCTATTTCATATCCGAAACACGCTAACTTATGATTTTCCAACACTTAGACTCTAAATCGGTGAATCGGAGCGTAAATTGGTCAAATATCCAATTAGAACCCGCTCGCAAGTCCGAAATACGGAATAATTCCAAGTTCGAATTACCGGATGCCGAGCCGATGACGATCGGATCGAATCCAAACCTATTTCATATCCGAAACACGCTAACTTATGATTTTCCAACACTTAGACTCTAAATCGGTGAATCGGAGCGTAAATTGGTCAAATATCCAATTAGAACCCGCTCGCAAGTCCGAAATACGGAATAATTCCAACTTCGAATTACCGGATGCCGATCCGATGACGATCGGATCGAATCCAAACCTATTTCATATCCGAAACACGCTAACTTATGATTTTCCAACACTTAGACTCTAAATCGGTGAATCGGAGCGTAAATTGGTCAAATATCCAATTAGAACCCGCTCGCAAGTCCGAAATACGGAATAATTCCAACTTCGAATTACCGGGTGCCGATCCGATGACGATCGGATCGAATCCAAACCTATTTCATATCCGAAACACGCTAACTTATGATTTTCCAACACTTAGACTCTAAATCGGTGAATCGGAGCGTAAATTGGTCAAATATCCAATTAGAACCCGCTCGCAAGTCCGAAATACGGAATAAATCCAAGTTCGAATTACCAGATGCCGAGCCGATGACGATCGGATCGAATCCAAACCTATTTCATATCCGAAACACGCTAACTTATGATTTTCCAACACTTAGACTCTAAATCGGTGAATCAGAGCGTAAATTGGTCAAATATCCAATTAGAACCCGCTCGCAAGTCCGAAATACGGAATAATTCCAAGTTCGAATTATCGAATGCCGAGCCGATGACGATCCGATCGAATCCAAACCTATTTCATATCCGAAACACGCTAACTTATGATTTTCCAACACTTAGACTCTAAATCGGTGAATCGGAGCGTAAATTGGTCAAATATCCAATTAGAACCCGCTCACAAGTCCGAAATACGGAATAATTCCAACTTCGAATTACCGGATGCCGATCCGATGACGATCGGATCGAATCCAAACCTATTTCATATCCGAAACACGCTAACTTATGATTTTCCAACACTTAGACTCTAAATCGGTGAATCGGAGCGTAAATTGGTCAAATATCCAATTAGAACCCGCTCGCAAGTCCGAAATACGGAATAATTCCAACTTCGAATTACCGGGTGCCGATCCGATGACGATCGGATCGAATCCAAACCTATTTCATATCCGAAACACGCTAACTTATGATTTTCCAACACTTAGACTCTAAATCGGTGAATCGGAGCGTAAATTGGTCAAATATCCAATTAGAACCCGCTCGCAAGTCCGAAATACGGAATAAATCCAAGTTCGAATTACCGGATGCCGAGCCGATGACGATCGGATCGAATCCAAACCTATTTCATATCCGAAACACGCTAACTTATGATTTTCCAACACTTAGACTCTAAATCGGTGAATCGGAGCGTAAATTGGTCAAATATCCAATTAGAACCCGCTCGCAAGTCCGAAATACGGAATAATTCCAAGTTCGAATTATCGAATGCCGAGCCGATGACGATCCGATCGAATCCAAACCTATTTCATATCCGAAACACGCTAACTTATGATTTTCCAACACTTAGACTCTAAATCGGTGAATCGGAGCGTAAATTGGTCAAATATCCAATTAGAACCCGCTCACAAGTCCGAAATACGGAATAATTCCAACTTCGAATTACCGGATGCCGATCCGATGACGATCGGATCGAATCCAAACCTATTTCATATCCGAAACACGCTAACTTATGATTTTCCAACACTTAGACTCTAAATCGGTGAATCGGAGCGTAAATTGGTCAAATATCCAATTAGAACCCGCTCGCAAGTCCGAAATACGGAATAATTCCAACTTCGAATTACCGGGTGCCGATCCGATGACGATCGGATCGAATCCAAACCTATTTCATATCCGAAACACGCTAACTTATGATTTTCCAACACTTAGACTCTAAATCGGTGAATCGGAGCGTAAATTGGTCAAATATCCAATTAGAACCCGCTCGCAAGTCCGAAATACGGAATAAATCCAAGTTCGAATTACCGGATGCCGAGCCGATGACGATCGGATCGAATCCAAACCTATTTCATATCCGAAACACGCTAACTTATGATTTTCCAACACTTAGACTCTAAATCGGTGAATCGGAGCGTAAATTGGTCAAATATCCAATTAGAACCCGCTCGCAAGTCCGAAATACGGAATAATTCCAAGTTCAAATTACCGGATGCCGAGCCGATGACGATCGGATCGAATCCAAACCTATTTCAAAATCGAAACACGCTAACTTATCATTTTTTAACGCTTAGACTCAGTTATAGATATAAACCATTTTTTTAACAAATACATGTTAATTGCAGGAGCAGGGCGGCGTCAGGGGATCGATGAGAGCACCAGCGTTGGTGGTGGGCGGGCGTGGTTGAGATAGGGCGGCGTCAGGGGATCGATGAGAGCACCGGCGTTGGTGGCGGGCGGGGGTGGTTGAGATAGGACATGTATCATCTCTCAGTTCTGGATTGTGTAAATATTGTTTTGTAATATATGGTTATTTTTTCTTCTATCTATAATTGTCGGCCGGGAACTGTGGTAATATTTGATAATTTGCTGTAATTTTTTATCAATTTAGGTAATATTTTATAAATTGTGGTAATATTTGATAAATTGTGGTAATATTTGATAAATTGTGGTAATATTTGATAAATTGTGGTAATATATTGTGGTATTGAATCACAGGAATTAAATAACATTATTTAGGTAAATTTATTAAAAAAAAAAAGATACTTATTACCGACGGAAATGAATTATTCCGTCGGTAATAATATTTTTATTTTTTTTAAATTATTAATGATTTGCCGACGGCATATAATATCCGTCGGTAATATATATAGTATTACCGACGGGTAATATATATATCCGTCGGTAATATATATAGTATTACCGACGGTGATATTAATTTGGTCGGTAATATATATATTATTACCGACGGGTAATATATATATTTGTCGGTAATATATATAGTATTACCGACGGATTCTTATAGTTCGTCGGCAATACTATATTATATTAGTTTTAAATTTGTTAAATATTACCGACGGCGTTCTAATTACCGTCGGTATTAATTATTAATACCGACGGTAATATTTGGTCCGTCGTATTGTTTTCCCCGACGCCTTTTTTCCCGACAGCCAGCGACGGAAATATCTTCCGTCGCTATATAATATTACCGACGAAATTTTAATATTACCGACGGATATTGTCCGTCGGTAATAACTGTTTTTTTTGTAGTGTGCGAAGCACTCACGGAGCGTAGGCTTGGACTTCTCGCTTCCTCTAACTACGTTCTGTGTTTCGACGAGATGGTATAAGAACCGTACATAATGTCGATAAGGTGGAACCTTCAGGGACCAGGGTTCATGGCTTCCAACTCAGACTCGATCAACACACTACCCGAGTGTACCATCGATCCTCTGAGTCTGAGTTAACCTGCGTAGCCACCCAGAGTGCGACGCAGGCTGCACTCCAATTCCCCCGGACTTACTATGTTCTCCCATAAACCCCTGCTCTCCGCTTAGTATGGTAAACCCGCTGTCCCTCCACTGGTGCCATGACGCAACTCGAGCGGTGGAGAATACCGTCAGACTCGAGTGCTCATATGACTCGGTTCCTTCCAGGTTGACCACAAACATCGTACCTCCGATTACTCTAACGAGCAACCGGATCCGTCATCAGTCCAACTGATGACCACCTGGCCAGGGTTTAATACGACGTAGGTCAGACCAAGGAACGCACCTCCCGTTAGGGGTGTGGATAGCCTGCAGGAGTGACACGCTGATGCAACGCCAGCCGGGTAACCCAGTACACCGTGGTTTTGGATCACTGCATCCGGATCCTCACACATTGGTGCGCCAAAGCACCACACAACTGGTTAGTCCACCAGACATGGCTCCTCAGGGTTTAGGACCGTTTTACCCTAAGCAGAAACACGGTTTAGTGCACCGGTGTCTGCTCACCGATCTGTGCACCGTGTTGGTTCCGTTCGGCCACAGACACTGTGCCTGGTAATGACCGTGGTGGAGACACCCACGCTCTGTCATCCCAACAGCTTATCCTGATAGGGCGACCAACCCTTATCAGAGCTGCGAACGTATTTAGGTTACATGGGACCAGTCCCTTGAGTCTCCCACTCAAGTGGATTACCATGTAGCCATGGCTCTCTGTTCTGTAATCAGAACACGTACTAAGGTACGTACCAATATGCATTCCTATACTATCAACCATACATAGCTAAACTATAGGTTTTACGAGCTGTAGACCTCACCAATTCTAACAAGTGCCACCTCCCAATATGACTCCGCCTTGGCGTCCATCTTGCAGAGGAGCACCGGCACTAGCCACAGATCCGCATGGAGATCGAGCCGCCCCTGGGGCTCCCCTCGAAGGTGGGGGATGACAACGGCAACGGGGCCGAGGCGACCGGCGCCGTGACCACCGGTGAGTTGAAGAATGGCTAAGCGAGGGGGGCCGATACTTGTGGGGGAAAAATCTTCGTGCCGATCCGAAGACTTCACTCCACCAGTCAATTGAAGTTGTGTGGTAGATCTTTGATTGATCTATTGATTGAAAGGTGGCTCCGAAGGTCGATGCCTTGGTGACTTTGAGTTAACACTTTTGATATGCAAACATAGAGAAGATTGACACAACATGTGGTCTCGGAGTTCAGCCGAAGCCTACGTCTTCGTGCTATAGGGAGCAACCCAAATTCACTAACTCTTTGTTCGTCGTGACCTCGACAGGCCGAGTGTCACTGAAGTGTCTCCGAACTCTTCAGAGACAAGAAGAAGATCGAGGAAGTTTGGAAGATCGAAAGATGGGATTCCAGAGCTCTGGGATTTCTGGATTTTGGTCTTTGGTTTTTGAAATCAGATTTCATATTTTGGTTCTGGATCTGGATCTCTTTTACATTTGAAGGCTCTGCTATTTATAGGATTTCCTGGGAGGAAAACTAGAGCAAATGGCGGTTTCTGCTGTCGTATCTAGGGATCCTCCTGGCAGGGCTGGTGGGTCCCACTGTCGTTTCTGGGGATTCCACAGGCAGGGCCGGTGGGTCCCGCTGTCATCGTCTTGGTGGACCCCCCCCCCGGCAGGGCCGGTGGGTCCCGCTGTCGTCTCGGTGGACCCCCCAGGCAGGGCTGGTGGGTCCCGTTGTCTGCTCGGTGGACCCCCTAGGCAGGGCCGGTGGGTCCCGTTGTCTGCTCGGTGGACCCCCCAGGCAGGGCCGGTGGGTCCTGCTGTCTGCTCGGTGGACTCCCCAGGCAGGGCCGGTGAGTCCCACTGTCGTCTCGGTGGACCCACCAGGCAGGGCCGGTGGGTCCCGCTGTCGTCTCGGTGGTCCCCCCAGGCAGGGCCGGTGGGTCCCGCTGTCATCTCGGTGGACCCGCCAGGCAGGGCCGGTGGGTCCTGCTGTCGTCTCGGTGGTCCCCCCAGGCAGAGCTGGTGGGTCCCGCTGTCATCTCGGTGGACCCCCAGGCAGGGCCGGTGGGTCCCGCTGTCTGTGAGGCTTCTTGCCAAAATTTGCACCCAGAGTTACCCCCTCCAAGTTAGATAAGGGCTAACCTGGCTGACTTGGAATTTAGGTGCAAAGGCCAAACCCCCTGCCAAGGGTATGTGCCAGTTGGCTTTCGTAGAACTCTGGTGTCTGCAAAGAAGAAAAACTCATTGATAGATCGATTTGCAGTCGATAGGTTAAATTCATCCGATCGGTCAAATTTGACCGATCAGATAAATTTGATCGATTGGTTAAATTTATCCGATCGGTCAAATTTGACTAATCGGTCAAATTCAGCCGGTGGAGCTTGAGGCGATCAGGCAAAAAGTAGAGGGGTTTGCCAAATCCAATAGAATATCGATCGATCGGTCGAATTTGCCCGATCGGTCAAAATTGTCCGATCGGACAGTTTTGACCGATCGGTCAAATTCAACCGGTGGAGGTTGAGGTGATCGGGCAAAAAAGCATATTTTCTGCCCGATCCTGTGGGAAATCGACAGATCGATCGAATTTGTCCGATCGGTCAAAATTGTCTGATCGGACAGTTTTGACCGATCGATCAAATTCAACCGGTGGAGGTTGAGGCGATCGGGTAAAAGAGCCTGTTCTTTGCCCGATCCTATGGGAAATCGACCGATCGGTCAAATTTGTCCGATCGGTCAATATTGTCCGATCAGACAGTTTTGACCGATTGGTCAAATTCAACCGGTGGAGGTTAAGGCGATCGGGTAAAAGAGCCTGTTTTTTGTCCGATCCTGTGGGAAATCGACCGATCGGTCAAAATTGTCCGATCGAACAGTTTTGACCGATCGGTCAAATTCAACCGATAGAGGTTGAGGCGATCGGGTAAAAGAGCCTGTTTTTTGCCCGATCCTGTGGGAAATCGACCGATCGGTCGAATTTGTCTGATCGGTCAAATTCAACCGGTGGAGGTTGAGGCGATCGAGCAAAAAAGCACGTTTTCTGCCCGATCCTATGGGAAATCGATCGATCAGTCAAATTTGTCCGATCGGTCAAAATTGTCCGATCGGACAGTTTTGACGATCGGTCAAATTCAACCGGTAGAGGTTGAGGCGATCGGGTAGAAAAGCATGTTTTTTACCCGATCCTGTGGAAAATCGACCGATGGATCGAATTTGTCCGATCGGTCAAAATTGTCCGATCGGATAGTTTTGACCGATCGGTCAAATTCAACCGGTGGAGGTTGAGGCAATTGGGCAGAAAAGCACGTTTTCTGCCCAATCCTGTGGAAATTCGCCCGATTGCCTGCCTGTCAAACGGGTGAAGTCTTGTAAGGTGATCGGTCAAAATTGCCTGATCGGACAAGTTTGACCGATCGGTCGCTGAGTTGTGGCTGTCGGTCGTAATTGGGCACTGCTTGCCGGTGTCGAGGAAGAGGAGATTGCCAATCGGGTGATTTTGCACTGCATCGGATGGAATAACCCTCCTGAAAACCGATCGATGAAATCTTGACCGGTTGCTAGTGACCGATTGGTCGCCAGCCCCCGATCGGTGGTAGAGTTGACGTTATCGGTGAAAATAGGAGACGCTGCAGCTATGCTGATTGGAGTCAAGGGTGGCGTAGATGAGGCTGCTACTGGATTCACGTCCTGCAACCACTTGGAGGGCCTCGGTGTTGCTTGTCATTAAGTATCAGGGCAATAACTCGGACTTGTTGCCTGCCGAGGTGGTGAAGCCTACCTCAGACTATGTTTTCGAAGGCCAAGGCTATCTCCTTGGACCGAGATGATGTCGACGTCTTCGAATGCCATGGCTATCTCCTTGGGCTTGTTTGAATGAAGAAGGTTAGAATTCGGAGTATATTAGCGTAGCGCCTTTGTATCGGTTGAACTTAGGCGAAGCGCTGTTTTAGCCCAACCTATGTCTTAAGCACGTAGCTTTGTATTGTTGCAGGTTAATCGGTCGTGTCGCAACGCGAACCAATCTAACTGTGGTGAGGCACGGGGGCATGTGTCCTTACGTGACAACGGGAGCGTGTGCAACACCCATGATTCGGAGTACTTTGCATAGTGCCTTTGTATCGGTCGACTTAGGCGAAGCGCCGTTTCAGTCGAACCTACGTCTCAGGCACGTAGCATTGTACTATTGCAGGTTAGTCGGTCGTGTCGCAACGCGAACCGATCTAACTGTGGTGAGGCACAGGCGCATGTGTCCTTATGTGACAACGGGAGCGTGTGCAACACCCATGATTCAGAGTACTTTGCATAGTGCCTTTGTATCGGTCGACTTAGACGAAGCGCTGTTTCAGTCGAACCTACGTCTCAGGCACGTAGCGTTGTACTGTTGCAGGTTAGTCGGTCATGTTGCAATGCGAACCGATCTAACTGTGGTGAGGCACGAGTGCATGTGTCCTTACGTTACAACGGGAGCATGTACAACACCAATGTTTCGGAGTACTCAGCATAGTGCCTTTGTATCGGTCGACATAGGCGAAGCGCCGTTTCAGTCAAACCTACGTCTTAGGCACGTAGCTTTGTATTGTTGCACTTGATGGGCTTTGGAGCATTGGTTGGATAGAATTTGAAATGAAATTTGAAGAGGCGACGACCGCTCCGAACTATGTTTTCGAGTGCCAAGACTATCTTCTTGGACTGTCGCGTATCGAGGCGGCGATTGCACTTCGGACTTTGCATTCGAGTGTCAAGGCTGTCTCCTTGGACTTTTTAGATCTGTAACACATACCTTTGCCTTTCACCTCATTGTAGTCTTCAGGTGAGCCTCTTCGTTTCGAACATCAACCCCAATGTAGGGATTGGAGGAGAGTCAGAATTGAAAGACTTAGGATATCGACGGGAGATGTCGACGATGGATTGTCTAGAAAGAGCGGGTTGTTGGATTGAAGTTGAGCTGCCGACTCATTGAGCGAGTCTTGAGTCGAAACTGATGTCGTTGTAAGTAAAAGTTGAGATAGAATTTGATAGTCTTTGATATAATTTGAAACAACTGTCATTTCATTGATAACTCGGAAGATGTTACATCATGAATTCTAGATGAGTGACATTTCGAGTTATTGACAGTTTACGACGGCCTTCTACTTTGATCAGTGGATGGGTTGTTTCCCTTTGGTGTCGGAGGTCTTCTGAGGCTTTACGGGTCTATCGTCTACCTGCCTTGGCCTCTTGAAGGCTCCTTCTTCAGCCTGAGCGTTGTGAACTTGAGTTGTTAGTTTTGTTGGTGTCTTATCAGAAAGGCGCTTCTCGAAGTCACGTTTCTTGCGAGCGACTTGATCGTCCTCCACCTCGATCTCTTTTTGAATTCGATCGAATAACATTCCGAGAGAGGCAGGAGGATTGCGGATGAGGTCATTGTAGATGTGGAGATCGAATCAAAGGGCATTTTGGAAGGCTAACATGATAGCCTGTAGAGAGAGTCAAGCTTCTTCTCCGGTTTCAAGTTGAGCTGATAGTGTTGCACAAAGTGGTTAGCCAAGCTCCGAACTGGGTGATGGACCCAGCCCGAAGGTTGTGGTACCAATCAAGAGATGGTTCATCGAGGCTCCCGGCAAAGGTGCGGCAGAGCACGTTGTTCTCTTCTTCGTGTGGCGTTAGAGCTTGCTTGAAGGCCAGGATGTAGAGAGTCAGATCTCCTTTGAGGCAATTGAATTTGGGGAGAGTTGGAGTTCTTCACCCCTTTGGAAATATCGATTGAAACAGACTACGGTGGAGAGGTCCAGCAGAAGAGTACCCCTCTCTACGACCATGCCCTCGACCTGGATGCAGATCGAGAGGCAAGATTGAGAGGTCTTGTTCGGGCCTTTGGGTAGTTGCCGGATGGAGCCGGTGACGGAGATCCATTCCACTTCATGTTGGAGTAGGGGGGATGAAGAAGCTCTGCTCTTTGAGGGTGCTCCTTTCATCTGGTGCCTCCCTTGTAAGTTGGGCTTCGACTGTGTCTATCTGACACAGTTTGTGACCTGAAGATGATTAAAAGGACTCATCATCGATACGATCCCAGACACTCTATTTCCATGGAGCTACAGATGGAGTTGGATCGCGACAAATCTTCTCAAGGGCAGCGGTGCCCATTGACCTTCGTAGTTCAGAGTGAATCGATTGCCGTGGCGGATCAACTCTTTCGTCGAATGAAGGGATAGGGAGAGCAATTCCGGCCTCGGAGGCTGCCTTCTTGAGGGCGTCCCTTTCAGCTGTGAGGGTGGCATTTTGCTTAGCCAATTGTAGCAGCTGAAAGTCGACCGCCGAGATTTAGTAGGTAGATGGCGGGTCTTCAGCAGGAGCAGGGGCAGTCTGCCCTATCGACTGTCGAGGAGGTGGGGCGATCGGTCGATCGACCGATCTTTCGCTTCCTGAACGAACCCCAATTTCGGGGACAGTGAGGGGCCGCCCGAAGTTGAGTCGTTGACTCATTGAACGAGTCTCTGGTCGAGGCTGACGTGTGTTACGTTCCTTTGGATGATCCTGATGCTTCGTCCTTGCCATTTAGAGAGAGCGAAGGATGCAACAAGATTGCCGGTGCCCTAACGGTTGTCTGCTCAACCGAAAGGGCTGGGAAGTTTGACTATCTAGACCAATTGTCTGCTCAACCGATCTGATGTTTGTTGTAGAGCGAACTTGGCTTCTCGTTCTGATCCCACAGACGACGCCAAACTGTGGGGGAAAAATCTTTGTGCCGATCCGAAGACTTCACTCAACCAGTCAATTGAAGTTGTGTGGTAGATCTTTGATTTATCTGTTGATTGAAAGGTGGCTCCGAAGGTCGATGCCTTGACCTCGACAGGCCGAGTATCACTGAAGTGTCTCCGAACTCTTCAGAGACAAGAAGAAGATCGAGGAAGTTTGGAAGATCGAAAGCTGGGATTCCAGAGCTTTGGGATTTCTAGATTCTGGTCTCTGGTTTTTGAAATCATATTTAAGATTTTGGTTCTGGATCTGGATCTCTTTTACATTTGAAGGCTCTGCTATTTATAGGATTTCCTGGGAGGAAAACTGGGGCAAATGGCAGTTTCTACTGTTGTATCTGGGGATCCTCCAGGCAGGGTTGGTGGATCCCGTTGTCGTTTCTGGGGATTCCACAGGCAGGACTGGTAGGTCCCGCTGTCGTCTTGGTGGACTCCCTAGTAGGGCTGGTGGGTCCCGCTGACGTCTCGGTGGACCCCCCAGGCAGGGCTGGTGGGTCCCGCTGTCTGCTCGGTGGACCCTCCAGGCAGGGCCGGTGGGTCCCGCTGTCTGCTCGGTGGACCCCCCAGGCAGGGCCGGTGGGTCCCGCTGTCGTCTCGGTGGACCCGCCAGGCAGGGCCGGTGGGTCCCGCTGTCGTATCGGTGGTCCCCCCAGGCAGGGCCGGTGGGTCTCGCTGTCGTCTCGGTGGTCCCCCCAGGAAGGGCTGGTGGGTCTCGCTGTCTGCTCGGTGGACCCCCCAGGCAGGGCCGGTGGGTCCTGCTGTCTGTGAGGCTTTTTGCCAAAATTTGCACCCACAAATACTTGAAGCGGAAAGTCGGTGAATATGTCGGCGGGGGAGAGCTTTTAGTCCGTGAGAAAGATGATTTAGTTCATCACGTAGCGGGTCAAGGGGTGGACCTCATCGCCAGGGATGGGCGCTTTGGAGGTGTCCTTCTGGATCGCGAGCTCGAAGTTGGCGAGCGTGGCGCGGGCAGCCTCGGTGAGCTTGAGGAGAGAAGTAAGGGCCTGGGATCGGACGACGGAGGTGGACTCGAAGGAGAAGACAGACTCGATCTCAGGACAAAGGTCCGTGAACACTTCGTACAGATCCAGGATCCGGAACAGCTTCTCCGGTGACCACTTCGATCTCGTCACAGACTTCGAAAAGTAGAGGAACTGGACGACGGCATCCCGGACGATGTGGGCGAAGCAGGACTCGTTGATGGAGTCTCTGCTGGCGAAGATGTAGTCGCAGAGGATCCGCTTGCTGGAGAAGAGAGTCCTGACGGTGACCTGAGCGGCGCATAGCCAGGACTGAATAGGGAGGTCGAGGACCTCCCAATCGAACTTCTAGATCTGGGAGGGGCCAGCCCATTCGAATCCGAGGCGGTATAGGAGAGACAAATCGGAGAGAGAGATACAGAGAGAGACGGAGAGAGAGAGGATCAGCATTTGTTTTGTCCTAGTCAGTTTTCGTTTTGTCTAGCCAGCACAAAACCGACGTCCCTTGTTATATAGATAACAGATCCCATGTGTGGTGTCAAGATATACAAAGAACATTCGTATCAGGATTCGAAGGAAAAAAAGGGAAAGTTTGACATAAGTACATTTTGAGAGATGACTTTTAGTTGGACACATTAATTTCAAAATATAGCTCAAGTACCTCTCGACGAATATATACTCTTTTTGAAACGAATATATAATGTTTCTGAACACGAATATATACTCTTCCCGTAGACGAATGTATACTTGTAGGGACCTTAGATAATATAGCAAATTATGGTGTCCTGCGGCTAATATTGCAAAATAGTTAAGGACCTATACCAAATTTGTCGGAAAAAAAATCGCCTTACAGTCGTATCATCTTGAATTAACATAAAAACTAGGGATTTACAAAACGAGAGAAGAAACGAGAAAAAATGGACTTTTTTTTCAAAATATTATTAAAAAACAAATATTTAACTAAATAGCGGTTGACCAAAACTATTTACCAACCTAGCACTCTGACAATCACGTGGCATGTCAGCGTCGTAAAGCGAGCGCAAGATTTTTCTTTTTTGGTACAAGTAGAACCCGGTATTTGAATTACCGGGTTTAAACCCGGTATTCTGGATACCGGGTTTACCCGAAAATCCAACGAGAAAATGGCAAGTATGGGACAGAAAACTGAGTATGGATTAAACCCGGTAACCAGAATACCGGGTTTAAACCCGGTATTCCAAATACCGGGTTCTACTTGAAACCAAAAAAAAAAACTGACTGCTCGCTTTACGGTATTCCAAATACCAGTCTGTCAGAGCGCTAACTTGGGAAATAGATTTGATCAACAGCTATTAAGTTAAATATTTATTTTTTTAATAATATTTTGAAAAAAACCTCGGGAAAAATTAGGGTTTTACAATCGATAATACAAGAAAAAAACCAGGGTTTTACAATCAGATAAAAAAGGGGGAAAACTAGGGTTTTACAATCGATCTCAGGGGTTTTTTTCAAAATATTATTAAAAAAATTAATATTTAACTGAATAGCTGTTGATCAAAACTATTTCCCAAGTTAGAGCTCTGATAGCCACGTGGCATGTCAGAGCCGTAAAGCCAGCAGTCAGGTTTTTTTTTTAATTTCAAGTAGAACCCGGTATTTGGAATACCAGGTTTAAACTCGGTATTCTGGTTACCGGGTTTAACCCACACTTAGCCGTTTTCTGTCTCATACTTGCCATTTTCTCGTTGCATTTTCGGATAAACCCGGTATCCAGAATACCAGGTTTAAACCCGGTAATACAAATATCGGGTTTTACTTGTATCGAAAAATAAAAAAAAATATTGCGCTTGCTTTACGGCGCTGACATGCCACGTGGTTGTCAGAGCGCTAGGTTGGTAAATAGTTTTGATCAACAACTATTTAGTTAAATATATATTTTTTAATAATATTTTGAAAAAAAGCCATCGATCTCATTCAGAAAAAACTAGGGTTTTCCAGATCAGAAAAGAAAGGGGAAAACTAGGGTTTTTCAATCGAAAAATAAAAATTAAGTTACGTGTGGTTGGTCGGGGCGACGTTGGGAGTATGGTCGCTGGCCCTTCGTGATGACCCTTGCTACCGTTCGAGGTGACTTGACTTGGAACCGGCGGGAAGTGAAGAGATTGACGTAGCCGACTTACAGTTCCCAAATAATCCAGACCTGTGACTTCGGAATCAAAAAGGTCGGAAGTCACACTTACATAATTTGTTGGGGAAGTGGAGGGGGACCGGAAGTCCCACTTTCCACCTCGGGTTACACTTTCGGACGGCCAAACGCCGGAACTCGGGCCACTTCGGTCTGCACTTTCGGGCAACCAAGCACGCCCTCAGCACCACCTGGAGCCAACCTCCGGTATCTCTCTTCTCCGACGCAGCCGGCGACGACCCCGACGAGGCGCGTCAGCCCCGACGCACGACTAAACCCCCAACCGGCGGCGACCCTCCCTCCTCCTTCCTCCCCTGCGGCTGCTCGCGGACCGATTATCATTTGGCGCATCCCCCCGAAGCCACCCCGACGACGTGCATCAGCCTCCGCCGAGACCCTCTGCTCGGCCGGTGGCACACGAGAGGGTTCCCCCCACTCTTCCCTTGGCCTGCTGCGATTCTGAATCAGGCAAGGAATCTCCATTACATTAGAACCAGGTTTTGGCGTTTTCTTTTCCATGTCTCTTGTTCATGGTCATCTGATTCCTGTTGAGGGTAGCTGATATGATGAGGGTTAGGCAAAAAAAAAAAGGGGGGGGTTGCTGGTAATTGTTTGCTGCTAATCATACATCCATGACATGCTGTTTTGTATCAGAATCCATCTGGATTGTTGAATGAGTGCAGCATTTGATTTCATTTTTGCTTTTCAATGCAAGTTTAGATAGTGATCTCAGCTACATTGATTTTGTGTAAATAAATAATGCAGAATTTCAACTCAAGTGCTGATTTGTGGATTAAGTTTCAGCTTTAATCTATGCTTTCTGAATTCCTAGAGGTTGGATGCTTACTGCTAATTTGCTTTCACCCTAATACCTATCCGTTTGTTTTTTCATTGTCTTAAAGTCCTTCGCAGGCATAATTTTAAATTTTTAATCGATGAATTGTTGAACCGAGTATTGCAATGCTGCAATAGGACTCTTGAAGTGGACAAGAGTCATGCCACTGTTGATCTTGACTCAATGTTTAGGCATTCAAATAAGTATGTAGATTGTCTTTCCTCCCTCCTATGACCTAATTTGTAAGCTTTTAAAACACGTAGTACTGAATAATTTACTTGGTGCTGGAGTGCTCTGTGTGTGTGCTGTCAGAAAAGAAGAAGGGAAGATGGGTTGTTGTAGATGTGGGACTGCTGCTGGTGATGTAGGGATGAGGTATGATGATGGAGAAAAGATGTAAAAGTGAGGTGAGGTAATGATGATGATGGGAGGTTGGTACTACCTCTGTGTATAGGTGTGGACATGTAAAGAGGGTGGATGATGATGATAGGAGAGTGACGATGTTGGAGGGTGGTGGAGATGATCTTGATGATATTGTGTGTATACGTCTGCGGTGTGAATGATGGGAGTTGTGGGGGAAATTTCTGTGCCGTCTTGATCAGAGATCTCGCCTCACAATTCTTGATTGAATTGGATGGTTTGTAGAGTTAGAGAGATGGATATTAGAGAGTAGAGAGGGAAGACACGAGAAGTTATTGTCGAAGTTTGGTCTTACGACCTACGTCTTCGGACGAGAGGTGCCACTTGGTTTCCACTATAATATGAATAAATGAGGGTTGAGCGTTCTCCCGACAAGCCAAGAGAAGTTTCTTACAGTGGGGTTGCACAGAGCAACTAGAAGAGGACTCGAAGGAAGAAAAGAGCTCTGGATCTGGAATACCCTCTTTCTCTGATCGAATGACCAACCATCAGCCCTTTCTCTGGATGCCAAAGGGGTCCTTTTATAGTTGAAACCTGTGCTGATATGGTAGTGATGACGTGATAGTGTTGAGGTGGCGCTGGTCCTGGGTCTCCTCGATGGGCCTCTATTGGGCCGTTGTTTGGGCCCAATAAAAGAGGGCTTGATTTGCGAGACCTGTAGAGCAGATCCATGGGCCTGGACTGCCTACTTGGGCCGTTGCGCGGGCCCATGCAGGTCTGGTCCGGCCCAGTACAATTTTTGCACCTACAGGAGTATGTTGATAAAGATGATTGAGATATTGGAAATGATGATGATATAGTTGATAATGATGGTGGTTGTGGTGAGGTGAGATGGTGTTGTTTAATGTTATAAGGGTGATGTGTGCTATTGTGAATATTAATGATGATGATGACAGTTGGAAGAGGAAGATTATGATGCTGATGGTGGTGTGGTGGTTTATGATGCAGAGGATGATAGTGGTGAAACTCGAATAATGATGATTAAGTATGATGATGGTAATGGAATTTGGTATGAATCGTATGATGTGTGTATATGTATGTGTGTATTAGGTGTTGTGTATGAGATGGCATGGTTTTGAACTTAGATTTCGTGTCTGGTTTCGGTCTAGGCCAAAACTGAAATTTCGAACGAAATTTTGAATTTTTGACTAAAATAGTGGAAATTTTTTCAAATAGTTCAAAGGGGTTATTTTGTTGGATTTTTTTAAATTTTAAATTAAACTCTTGAATTGTTTGAAGAAAACACACACTAGAGTTTGAAATATTTATATAAATTTATATTATTTATGTCACGAAGAAAACAAAATCACTCATTCTCGCTCGTCTAAGTCAACTCTTCTTCGCTCATCGTCCAACTGAACTCATCATCATTTGCCCTTGACGCACCAGTACCAATTTAACCTTTGGCCGCCGAACCAGGTCCACTGCCGCTGCCACTGGGTCCAAACTGGCCGACATCCCGTCTCTTAGCTTGTACCTGCTAGGTTCGTATCGAATCTAAGACTGCCTGTCGATATTGATCCATCTCTTCTTTTTTCTCGATATCGTCATCTGGTTCTGAACAATCCCTAGTGGATGGAGTTTGGATCTGTCTTTTATTTGATGGCTTGGGGGTTCGAATCTGATCTCCTTCGTATTCCCTGTTTCTTAATAAAGTGTGCATGACTATTTTGACCTCAGTCTGGATCTTCAAGCACTCTGCTACATTGGGGAAGCAACCAATGAGGTGTTGCTTCAGTCGTGTAACACCTCTACTTCCGATATGTTTGTCACAGTATGCACACTATGACTTCTGCTTCTTGCGTCCAAGGGGAACCCATATTGCCAACCTACATCTTTTGACCTTGAATCCTTATGCGGGGGAGGCTGTGAGACCATATGTTTTTTTTTAAAAATTAATACAGATTTAAACAAATTTATAATTTGTAAATATATATTAATTTACAAGTTGTACCTGGCGACGAGATTCGATGAATAGGGTGGTGAGATCCGGCGAATCGAACGGCAAATTCGGGAATCCGATGAGATCCAGTGACGTTTTTCAGTGAATCCGGTGAGCTTCGACAGAGAAATCCGACGATTTCGGTGAAATCCGGCGAGACGACGTCTAATTTCAATGAAATCAGGTAGCTCCGGCGAGGTTGGACGTCGGATTCTGGCCATTCCAACAAAGTTCCGGCAACTCCGGCCCTCCGGCAGCGAGATTTGTCAAGGTTTCGGTCGAAATTCGACGAAGTTTAGTGATCGAAACCCGCCCCCCCTCCTCATTTAAAGACCCAGCTAGCCCACTTTTTTTCGAAACTAGCCCACGGTTTTTCGAAACCAACCCACATGTTTCACAAAATCCGTGGGTTGGTTTCGTTCGAAATGCCCGAAATGGCATTCAAAACCAAAACTTCGACAAAATAGTAATAGTTCGGCGTTTCGGTGAAATAATAACAACTCATGCTTTTTTTACATTTTACATGTGAAATATGCTAGGACATCAGAGCCAGAGGTTGAGGATATACATGATGCTAGTGAAGATGTTGATAAGCCCTTCAATATTTTAAGGGACTTAGATGATATTAGGTTAAGATACTTGGGAAGCATATTTAGTACTTTTGAAGAGGTAAAACTTATGTAGGTTTAACTTGTTAAATTTTTGTTTTGTTTGATTTGGTGTTACATAGTTTTAGAATTTATTATAAGTGGATAATATAGATTTAAAGATATAGACCTTGATCTTCTTGCACACTTTTTGCAACTTGAAAGTTACACTTGTAAGAAAAGACTATCTTTTAAGAATTAAGATACATCTGTCAAATTAATTACGCTGCCTATATTTCTTGAGTTTTTGGCTAATTCTTAATACATGTTAAGGTTTATTAACATATAAACAAATTACAATTTAAATTTATTCTTATTTTGTGGAATCTTATAATCCTTGATCGATCCTACGATCCGATTCTACAAACACTGATGGGGACATCGAGCAGAGCCCATGGCGCGTGTACGAGCGCAGTAGGCGCCACCTGAGCCTATGGCTCTAATCAGACAGCCTGCACCATCATGGATGTTTGCATTTGTTTTTTTTTTTATTTTCTGCATTGTGTTATTTAGTCCCACCTCGACTTTCAGGGGTTTTCGTTTGTTATCGCAGGCCTTTATATAGGCCTGCCCATGGAACATGTAATGGCACTGAATAATGAAATAAAATTTTTGTTTCTCCACTATTGTGTTGAGTGACAACAGGGTGAGGTGTGTGAAACCCCAATCCCAAACCCTAGGCGTGTGAAACCCTAGGTGGGTACTAGGCGTGTGAAACCCTAGCCCAACCCTTACCTCACCTCTCTCTCTCTTCCTCTCCTTCTCCCCCGCGAGCCACCCGGCCCTTGCCCGTGCCGCCCGACCCCCGGCCTCCCTCCTTGCCGCCGCCCATCCCGATCCCCCTCCCTCCCCTCCTACCGTGCCGGACCGACCCCCACTCCCTCCCTTTCCCCTCCCGCGGCCCAGCCGACCCCGGCCCCCCTTGCCCGCCCGAACCCCGACCCCCCACTTCCCTTTCCCCTCCCGCGGCCCATCCGACCCTGGCCCCCCCTGCTGCCCGAACCCCGACCCCCACTTCCCTTCCCCCTTTCCCGCAGCCCTACCCGAACCACACCCCTCACCCCGCGCCCGATCCCACCTCCCTCTCCTCCGCCACCCGAACCCGACCCCATTCCCTCCTCCTTCTCTCCCCTTCTGTCTCTCCTCTGCAGCCCGACCATCAACCCGACCCGACCCCTCCTCTCCTCTACAGTTCGCTCCCAACCCGACACTAACCCTCATCCCCGGCTTCGCCCCGTGCCCGAGTTCGTGTTCCCCGACGCACTTCAGCCTGCTTGCATGGCCGCACGACTGGATGGTTGACCCGGACGCTGATCACGGGTTCAATTGAGGGTGCTGACGGCTGACCCGGACGCTGATCACGGGTTCGATTGAGGATGCTGACGACTCCTGGATATTTGATCATCATCTTCGGAGTCTATTCCTGAGGCCAAGCATGAGCCTCAGTAGGTACGTCTCTTTCCAGTAGGGTATTTCCGGTAATTCTACTAATCGGATCTCCAGTCTATTATCTGTGCTGACGGCTGTCCACCATCGTGAGGTTGTGCGTCCCCACCTGCCTGTTAAGTTCATTAGTATTTGATATTGCGGGACGGACTCGTGCCGTTTAATTTAAGCATTATTTATTGTAATTCTTAGAACTGAGATCGAATTGCCTGATGCGAGTAGTTTCTGTTAAAACCCATTATTCCCTGCTGATGGTTTGAATAAACTTTCTACCTGAGACTTTTAATTCTTAGCGAAACATTGCTAGGACAATTAAACTACTGATTTCCTGCCCACCCACATTTGTTTCGCATCATTTTGGTATCAGAGCATGGTTATAGGTAGGAACTGTCATGCATTAGTTGTACTGCATCTAGAAAAATTTTCTTTTAACTTTTGCATTTGATTGCCATATTTAACAAAAAAAAAAAAATTCAGCATGCATCATGTTGTGAGTTTGTCTTTGCATGCCAACCCCTGAGGTAGGTCCTATCTGTTATGAGAATCGAGTGAGTCGGACAATATGGATCCTGATGTCTTAACTAGGGCACTTGCCGAGTTAGCCCAAGGAATAGCAACTATGAACCAGAACCTCACCGCTTGTCAGCGTGACACCAATGGTCGCTTTGGCCGTTTGGACCAAGCTCCACCGCTAGCTTCACCACCCCTAGGCACTCAAGATTTTCGGCCACCTTGGCAGAACAATCAAAATCCGGGTAAATAGTATCTCCGGAGCATCAGGTTAGAGGTGCCCTCTTTCGATGGCAGGCACGATCCCCAATTCTTTTTGGACTGGCTCCAGTCCATGGACCGATACTTTGCCTGGTACCCTTTAACCGAACCGCGAAAAGTGCAATTCGCTGCCATGAAGCTTAGTGGACCCGCCAGCCAATACTGGACTAATTTAGAAGCCTTGAGAGCCGCCAAAACTCAGGACCCCATTGATACTTGGGTCGCCATGAAGAATGAGCTAAAAGGCAGGTATGTGCCCCCATCATATCGAGCCCACCTATTGGACCAGTGGCACCAATTCACCTAAGGCAACAAATCAGCCAGGGACTATGTCACCAAATTCGACGAGTTCCTAACTCGCTGCAATGTCCTCAGAACAGAAACCCCTGCCCAGGTCCTGGCACGTTTTCGATCAGGTTTGAGAGAAGACCTGAGAAGTGAGCTCCTTGCCCGAGATGTTACAGAGTTGGAAAGAGCCTATGCCTTAGTTCAGAACCTCGATAGCATTAGGTCCAACCATTTCCATCGGGATCAAGATTCCCGAAGCAAAGTCCCTCGGCCTTTCTCGGATAGCTACCTAAGTCGGCCCTACCCCAACGACTCCCAACCAAGAGCCGACTCCACCAGTAGAAGCAATGAGAGAGACAACCATGACAAGGTCCCTGAGAAAGACTTCTCCAAAGTTAGTCCCCTCATCACGTGTTGTAAATGCCAAGGCTACGGACATGTGGCCGCAAACTGTGCAAGCCATGTCAAAGTCAACATCATTGATGGCAATCTCATTGAAGTGATAGAGGCTAAAGAGGCAGAATTCGTCTATCAAGCTAAAGAAGAAGATGGAGACTTTGATGATGATGACGAAGCCATCTTGACTTCCCTTAAACCAATGTCATCTCCCTCCATGTCAGTTGTTAGGTGCGCCCTGTCTCAACCCAAGGACAAGAAGGTCAAACTGGGTCCCTGCCAACCTAAGAGTAGTCAGGCCGAACAGCAATCAACTCTAGCTAAAAAGATTTTCAAGGAGCATGATTCGGTCCTAATCTTCGTAGACCAATTTTCTGAGGTGACCCATTTCCTCCCTTGTCCCAAGACGTCCGATGGCGTCATAAAGTTACACGGATTGCCTGAAATCATGCCCAACAAGGATGTCAAGATCACCAGTTTTTGTTGGAAAATCCCATGGCACAAGCTGGGCACTAGGCTCCAGTTCTCCACTACCGTCCATTCCCAGACCAATGACCAGACTAAAGTTGTCAATAGGAGTCCGGGAAACCTTGTCCGTACCTTGATAGGTGAACACGTTAAGACTTGGGATCTGAAACTGTCAGTAGCCGAGTTTGCATATAATACATCTGTCAATAGGTTCACCGGTATGAGTCCTCATGAAGTCGTGCATGGGTTCAAACCTAGGCAACCAGTCGATCTTATTCCCATATCTGAGCATCATAGAATTTCCTAGTCGGCATCTGCTTTTGCATCTCATGTGCATGAACTACATAAGGAAATCAGTAAAAAAATTGAACAGAGCAATGCGAGCTATAAATTAAGGGCCGATGCCCGGAAGCGAGTTCAGACTTTCAGTATGGGAGATTATGTGATGGTCCGGATTCGTCTGGAACGGCTTCCTTCGAGAGCCGTTAAGAAACTACATACGCGCAGTGCGGGTCCTTTTCGGGTTCTAAAATATATAAATGATAATGCTTATTTTATTGTATTACCCGAGGGTTTTGGCATCAGTCCCACCTTCAATATTAAAGATCTAGTGGCTTATAATGGCCCATATTTTAACCCTAGAAATCCGCTGATAATTGAGCCTACCCTGGACCCAGCCCCTGAGTGCCCTCCCCTACCCCCACTCCCAGAAATATCCCCACCATATACAGCAAAAGGCATTGATAACATTCTGGATGACGAGATTGTCTCTAGTAGAGACGGTGGAATCCGGCGGTACCTGGTTTGCTGGAAAGGAAGGCCCCATTCTGAGGACGCGTGGATTGAGCATCAGGGACCCCAACAGATGGACCCAGACCTGCTGGAGCTGTACGAGAGCCGCACCGAGCCTTACTCGACGGAGTCGAGTTCTCTCCCACCCCGGGAGAATGATGGGGACATCGAGCAGAGCCCATGGCGCGTGTACGAGCGCAGGAGGCGCCACCTGAGCCTATGGCTCTAATCAAACAGCCTGCACCATCATGGATGTTTGCATTTGTTTGTTTTTTTTATTTTCTGCATTGTGTTATTTAGTCCCACCTCGACTTTCAGGGGTTTTCGTTTGTTATCGCAGGCCTTTATATAGGCCTGCCCATGGAACATGTAATGGCACTGAATAATGAAATAAAATTTTTGTTTCTCCACTATTGTGTTGAATGACAACAGGGTGAGGTGTGTGAAACCCCAATCCCAAACCCTAGGCGTGTGAAACCCTAGGTGGGTACTAGGCGTGTGAAACCCTAGCCCAACCCTTACCTCACCTCTCTCTCTCTTCCTCTCCTTCTCCCCCGCGAGCCACCCGGCCCTTGCCCGTGCCGCCCGACCCCCGGCCTCCCTCCTTGCCGCCGCCCATCCCGATCCGCCTCCCTCCCCTCCTACCGTGCCGGACCGACCCCCACTCCCTCCCTTTCCCCTCCCGCGGCCCAGCCGACCCCGGCTCCCCTTGCCCGCCCGAACCCCGACCCCCCACTTCCCTTTCCCCTCCCGCGGCCCATCCGACCCCGGCCCCCCCCCTGCTGCCCGAACCCCGACCCCCACTTCCCTTCCCCCTTTCCCGCAGCCCTACCCGAACCACACCCCTCACCCTGCGCCCGATCCCACCTCCCTCTCCTCCGCCACCCGAACCCGACCCCATTCCCTCCTCCTTCTCTCCCCTTCTGTCTCTCCTCTGCAGCCCGACCATCAACCCGACCCGACCCCTCCTCTCCTCTACAGTTCGCTCCCAACCCGACACTAACCCTCATCCCCGGCTTCGCCCCGTGCCTGAGTTCGTGTTCCCCGACGCACTTCAGCCTGCTTGCATGGCCGCACGACTGGATGGTTGACCCGGACGCTGATCACGGGTTCAATTGAGGGTGCTGACGGCTGACCCGGACGCTGATCACGGGTTCGATTGAGGATGCTGACGACTCCTGGATATTTGATCATCATCTTCGGAGTCTCAATTCCTGAGGCCAAGCATGAGCCTCAGTAGCTACGTCTCTTTCCAGTAGGGTATTTCCGGTAATTCTACTAATCGGATCTCCAGTCTATTATCTGTGCCGACGGCTGTCCACCATTGTGAGGTTGTGCGTCCCCACCTGCCTGTTAAGTTCATTAGTATTTGATATTGCGGGACGGACTCGTGCCGTTTAATTTAAGCATTATTTATTGTAATTCTTAGAACTGAGATCGAATTGCCTGATGCGAGTAGTTTCTGTTAAAACCCATTATTCCCTGCTGATGGTTTGAATAAACTTCCTACCTGAGACTTTTAATTCTTAGCGAAACATTGCTAGGACAATTAAACTACTGATTTCCTGCCCACCCGCATTTGTTTCGCATCAAACACCCTTACCTATCTTTGTGGGATCCCGATCTTGACAATCTTGAACATAACTTGGGAGAGAAATTTGGGCGATATTCTGTGTCCCATATTCATGTTTGCCATTGACTTCCCCCTAGTTTTCTTGGGTTGGATCCTAGGGTGTTACCATGTGTTTCTTAAGTGTATATGTTCCCCCAAGTGTTAAAATGAAGAAATAAGTGGCAACACTGGCAAGGCACTTCACCCACTTGTTTACAATAAACACACTAACTAGTGAATATGTTTCTTTGATTCTGAAATGTGATCATGGGTGCGACCTTGGCTAATAGATTAACAACTAACGAAAATGCTTGTGCCTGAAAGTGGATAAGAAAATGCGACTATTACATGCATGATCAAAAAATTCCACAACCACTGAGAAAGAGAAGAAACATTAACTAGGAAATCTAAGTACACATATTCCCCCTTTTTTGCATACCAAAACCAAATATGAACATCATCTTCACTTGTGGTTTCGTTTGTCCCTCATTTGAAGGAGGTCTCTTAAATCATCATTCTGATCGTCAATTAATTTCGTTCTTTGTTTTGAATACCATGCAAGGTACCATAATTTAATTTAGGGCAAATTACAAAAAATTCCCCTGAACTATACATCGTATGTCATATTGGTCCCTCAACTTTTTTTTTAACAATTTGATCCCTGAACTATGCTCTAACTACATTTAGGCCCCTCTGTCAACTTTTTATCCCGAAAAATACCCTTATCAATTTCCAATAAGACTAAAAAATGATTTAAAATGTTTAACTTATGCTTTCTAGGACAAGGGTATTTTCAGAATAAAAGTTAATAGAGGGGGCTAAATGCAGATGGAGCATAGTTCCGGGATCAAATTGTTCAAAAAAAAAGTTGAGGGACCAATATGAAATGAGGTGTATAGTTCAGGGGAGGTTTTTGTAATTTGGCCCTTAATTTATAGACCTAAAGTTATGCACTATGAATTTCACCAATGAAATTGCACTTCCATGATAATTGGAAGGCAAGACCATCTTTTGCAGATTAAAGATTATTTGAATCCTTTTTGGATATGGGATTGGTGTGACATTAAAAGATGTATATTAGACATATCTTGATCAAAATAGGAGAACATCTTCTTAATGAATTCCTGATCATTGTAAGAGCCTTCTTCCTCTATATTCATCACAAACACTCTTTTGAATTGCCATGATATTAAGTTATCACTTGCAGGTCTTCAGGTTGTCTTCTGGATATTTTTCCTTTTATTTTAATGTATGCCTTTTAAGTCTTAACAGATTGCAAAAGGTAGGATACCGTCTAGGCTGCACCAGTAATACTCATGGTAGCCAACTAGGTTAATGGTAAAACAATGCCAATCACAGAGATTGCTTTAGAGCACTGGAACACCATTTATTATCCAAGAAGATAGAAGGAACCCCATTTATTATCCAAGAAGATAGAAAAGATTGATGTTGTTATAGACATCAACGTTGTTGATCCACTCCAAAGCTTTCAAACATTTATCGAAAAGGTTTGCTGTTGTTAATGACATTACCTTTGCGATCCACTCAATCTTTCAAATATTATCTGATAGCTTTCTTTTGAATCCTCAGTAGAGCAACTAAATCCACTCCATAAATTTCCTATATATCACCTGATTCACCTTTACTGATTACAACCAGCTCAAATATTCTTAGATAGATGTCTTAAAATGTGGGGTCATGTTCCATACTTCCTTGCCTGCTGTACAGTGCATTGGACCACACATGGTTTTGGTCATGACATCAGAGTTGTCCACTTCATATTAGCAAAATTTAGGAAGTTCTTCATGTATTTATTCCATCTCACATGGAGCTAGTATTGAGTGAGTACAAGGAAATGTAGGCCCAAAACCCGGGCATGAGGCCTGTCAAATATAGAAACTCACTGAACTTCTGCTTAAGCCAACCGAGCCGATCCACACCAATCATGCCAAATCCATGTTATCCAGTTGATTTGCACTTTCGCCGACCCACAATAAATCCTGCAATCACTGCAAATCATGTTATTCATACCTGCCTATGCCAAAACTTGCTCCAGTGTACGAAAAACTTAGAACATCTCATGGTGTTCTCCCAGAGGTAGGTAAAATTGTTACACACATGCTAAGTGAATTAATAATGTGAAAATAGATGAGATACTCTTCTCTTCTTGCATACAATGGGGGTAATGTGTACGTAATTCCCACCCCATTTTTGTAATAACTTGTTGGTGGAGCATTTTTTCAAGGACAGACAAACAACCGCAAAGGGTTCACTTTCTTGAGGGACAACTGAATTTCAAATTTGCTTTTGGTGAGGAAATATTAACTTCTAATTTCCTAATTTAGTTGAAAATAGGTTGTTAGCTGCACTATTGCTGGTTCCTACTCGGATGAAACAAGATGGCTAATGTTAGTTTGATTGCTGTTTGTAATTAACGAAAATCCGTGCAAAACATGCTTACTCATTTTCTGTTCCAGCAAGTTTGTTTCTTGAGAAACAATTTGCGGAAGCTCACAATGATGACAGATATTACTGCGTCTTGATCGGAATGGATGGAAGAAGATTCAAGAAGCTGACCCTTACATGTTGGGATTGGTTTGATGGTTATGTCTTGTGATTAAGTATTCACATTAGGACTTAGTAGATTTTTATGTGAACATGCTACAGTAGAACATCCCTGAACTCTTCCTACTATCTGGTCTTCTTTCTGTCTCCATGTTTTAACTATATGCTACTGTCAGGAAGTATCAAAATGCTGTGTATTATTTAAAATCAGCTGGTATGCTTAATGTGGACAGTAGTTTCACATGCAGCTTCTTGTTTCTCCTACATCGCACAATGATTCCAACAGCGTCATCATTTGGAGCGCCTCCGTTGCAAGCATTACAGCCAGTTCAATCTACTGTCAGTTCCTTTTGGCAGGTGGAAAATGTTCATGAGCATCTAAGTAATTTACGAGAAACTGTTGATCTTTTAAAAGCAGTGTATGTTACTTGGATCATGTTCAAGCTCAATCTGTCTACGCTTGGTTTGTTATTTACTTGTAGGTTGGAACAGAATTTCAAATTTATTGGTTTTATCCTCATTTCTGGCAGACAGAACGAACTAGAGGAAATCCTTCTGCTTGGAAGATCACGTCAAAATAATGATAAAGGAGATGACTTGTCTTCTGGTCATCTATCAGAATGTACTTCTTCACAATCTTCAAATGATTACTTTCTCACTGATGTCTCCAATTGTTCTCGAAGTGATATGGTTCTTCAGTTCTCTGAGATGGTTAAAGCAAAGCGGATTGGTCTGAATGTTCAAGAGTTTCTTTCCTTGGAAGCTGCAAACTCCTTATTTTCAACTCTTAAAAATCAACTTGTCCCTTTCGGTGTTATCACAAATCAAACAAGTTCATGGGAAGAAAGGTCCGTGGCAGTTAAGTTAGCTCAGAAATTGCAAAAATCCAGACGAAATAAACGATGGAAGAAGAAAAAGAGAAAACATGTCACTGAACTACTACAGAAGGTGGTCCATGCCTGGTTTACTAGATCATGTCACCTCTATTTCTTTGCAAAGCATGCTAGATTCAACAATTTTCCCAATATTATATGCAAATCATCATGATGCTAAGTAATTATGCCAAATTCTTTCCGGCATTTTGTATGTTCTACAGAAGCGTGAAGATTATGATAAAGCTGATCAAGATGCCGATGAATGGAGGGCTAGAGAGATTGCCAAGGATATTGCAAGGCGCAAGGTACTGTATTATTTTCGGTTCTTCATAGTCCATTGTTCTTGGTGGAATAGTTTGGTGACCAGCTGATTGCTAGGATTAATTTTAGAATTATTCGAGTTCTCAAGAAAGCTAATAGGCCATTAACTAATGATATGAGACTGTATATTAGAATATCCTTGACTAATTTTAAAATGTAGGCATTAAACATTTAGTTATTGGACAACCGCCACTAAAGAGATTAATATTTAAACAATTTACTTATGCTTACATTAATGCTTTTACATCTTATAATTGAAGTAACCTATACCAATGGGCTCTTGTCTGAGTGGTACTTCCTCTCTCCCTTGTTGGAGAGGTTCCCTGTTTGACTCCGGTTATGGACACCGTGGATCGAACTTTCCCTCAAGACCGTTGTTGCCTTGTTTGTGTGTGGTGAATCCTTGCCACTGATGTCATGTTCACGGGATTATGGAGTTTAATAAAAATAGCAGTGATGCTGCCTTCCCATTGTTTCGATCTCCGAACCTCTTTGAGCCCATGCTCTAGCGCTCTGTCCTCTGACCGCCTGGTCGGTTCATAAAAAAAAAATTGAAATGATCTATATAACTTTCCATAAAGTGTGGTTAATATAGGGAAGAGTTATAACGCTCTGGCTAGAGCATTCAATTGCATCCTAATGAAGATGGAGTAACTTCTCACGTGTATATGGACAAAAGCTTGTAATGTATAGGGGTGTTTTGGTTGTCTTCACCAATTCAATTTTTGTACAATAGCTACATAGTTACATTGTTTTTTGTTGCATTTAATTCATCCGTTGAAAGTCTCCAAATGCCACCATGTACAAACCCATTCTAATATAAACAATGGGGCATTCTTGTACATTTCTAGTATAAGCAATTTGCTTGAACAATCTAACACTACAACTCTAATCTTATCAATCTATATATACATATGTCTACCAATTGACTTATCTATCTATATGTAAGTGTTAAGATGCGCTATGCACTACATGTGATTGGATGTGCTAGAAATGATAGTCTTTCGATGGGGCACCATTGGACGGCCAAAAAATTTCCCCATTTACTGTTTCTCCAAAAATTGTTGTTCGGTTGGCGCTCTTTTGTAGCTGCTAAGCAAGGACGTGCGCCGCTCTGAATGAAGACCCAACGGTGGCAGATCGGCATGCCTCTTCCCATTCGTCACACTGTTCGCCTTCCTTCTTCTCTGACAGCGGTGGATCATCATAATTAGTCCTCTGATGCAGGCACACCCGACATGTAAACCACACTAAGCCCCGCCAGTGAATCACACTTTGCATGCACTGGGTGAGGAGGTGGTGAGGATGGATTATTGCCGGAGGAGGGTGGTGAATCGCACTTAGGCCTTCAATAGTGGGTCGGTCGCTGGAGGGGCACTTCTAGTTGTTCAAGGAAAAGCACTTCTGATAGAGTTAGTATTATGGGGTTACGTCAATTGTCCATATGAGTTTTATAGCCTAACTTTGGATAATATGAGAGGGTGTACCTAAGAGGTGGTACATAGTTGTAAATGCTTGTTGGTAGCAAAAACTTTTGGGGACTATGATCCTTGCTTTTACTTTGAAAAAAAAATTGAGGAATCTTTGAAGATTCTTGAACTATTATATGATCTATTAAGGAGGGGGAGGTATTGGATAGTTTGATAATCATTTCCTGCAATTTAACAGTATGGAAGTTCACGTGTATTGGGAGCTATGCAGTCAAAGTCGGTAGTCGGCCCTAGTCGGTCAAGGGCCGACTAGGACTAGTCGGGACTAATTCGGGACTAGTCGGCCAAAACTTATTCTAACCCCTCCTCCCCTCCCTAAATATATAAAAAAAAATATGAACTAGCATAAATGTCAATAAGTATATGATATTAGTCGGTTAATAACAATACACATACCTTCACACTTCACAGCATGGGTATAAATACATAATTAACAGTCTAACAGAACACAATTGTATTAGCTTCATGCCCATGTCAAAAGACTCATAACTAAGAATTCATCACAATATTTGTTTGATAATATTTAATCAGTGAACAACTCCAATTTTGATTATAGGGTTATATGGATATCAACAAATAAACTAATTATTTGTCTATGTTTTTATCTGAGATTCTCAGGTGCTCAACAGATGATTACAGGGAAGAGCCATAGTTGTGAGTCTTGCGACTCAAGACTTTGAGCCAATTTAAAAAAATCTAAACAAAATTGCTTGTAAAGACTCATTTCAAAAAAAATTTGCTTGCAGAATACTGCCTGGGGACTAGTCGACAGTCGTTAGTCGGGGACTAGTCGGGATTCCGCCCAGCAATGACGGAATCAAAATTAATCGGTCGGCAAAATGCCGCCCAGAGACTAGTCGGGGACTAGTCGCCGACTAGTCCCGACTTTGATAGCATAGATTGGGAGAAACTTAAGCCAAGGGCGATGAAGAATTGATATCAAATGTGGACCTACATGTGCAGTGTCTCCATGAGACAAAGTTGCCGGATGATAACAACTTGGTGAGCGGTCTAGTATTAAGGCTCTTGAGAAGATGGTGGCTTAGGGCGATAGGATTCACACTGTCACCTCTTTTTGTATAACACACGGTTCCTTTAAGAAGTTTGGAGGTGGGGATAGGATTGCCCATAGTTACCAAGTTGGAAGTCGGGAAAATATCGGCTAGGGGGGAAGTCGGAAAAATCGGAAAAAAGTCGAAACGAGTTGAGAAACAAACGGTAGAATATTAGAACATATTTATATAGAGATGTTACAACAAGTTTTTTGAGCAATACACGACAGGATTAAACTACAATTAATCGGGATTAAGACATGAAAATCGTGACATTTTCATAAAATCGCGACTTCTCAAAAAATCGGGAAAGAATCGCGTAGTGAATGTTTACTGAATAAGTCGTGTTTTAATAGATACTTATTCAAAAAATTGAAGGTTTTGGTAACTGAGGGACTGCCGAGGGTTAAGAGGGATTGCACGAGGTAGGGGCGGTTAGAGTAGATGTATTAGTCAAAGTGTGTTGTAACCCAATGAATTAGAGTTCATCAATTTGGGGGTTTTGGGCCTAATAAAGGAGTTTGTGAAATCTAATAAAGATTAGTGCTGTGGTCCAGATATTTCAACCTGACTAGATTTCATAATCCTCAAACTTCGGTTTTCTGGTTAATGCATATCGTTATCTGCACTTATATAATGCAGGCATAGCTAGGAAATCTGATCATAGTAGTTATTTGATAATCTGGATAATAGTTTCTTGAACACAAAGTTTTAATTAAGGAAAAGAAAGTTCTAGATAAGTGAATAATAAGCACATTAGCACTGTATGGAAATTCCAAATCTATGGTTAGCAGCAGATACACTACAAGTGATAAAACTAACAAAATTAGATCGCCTACAAATCAGACTGAGTAGTGAGTTAAATAAAAATTAACAACTAAACATCAGATATATGAGCAAAGAAGGTGAGGAGAAAAGTGGGAGAGAATATAAAAAGGAGAAAATAAGAATAACTCATTGTTTTTTTAAATCTTCCAAAAGTTGTACCCCTTACATGCTCAACGGCCAATATTTGAAAAAAATTGTCAAAATTCTAAACTTGACTCAATTAAAAAAATGGAACAAGCCCATCCTATCCTTGATTGGATGGCCACATGAGAGGGGAGCCAGAGATGAGTGATCTACTTCACTCTTCGCATGCGATATTGCGATGTACTCGGAGTTATGAAAGATGAGATGGGGGCCGGAATGATTGTGAAGGGTTTCAAATAACAGTCGAATCAGTCTTGATTTGACTTGGCTTATTTAATTTTCCTGAAGATGCCGGATTTAATGAATTTCATGCAATTCTTGGGGTTATTTGCAAAATCTGTCATTTTGAATGAGGATAGGATTAGTTCACTTATGGTGAGATGGCGGGTCCTAATTTGTGACTTACAAGCCTTACCATCCCTTTCTTTTAATAAAAAGTTGAAGTAGGGGAACCAACCATTTAAAAGTTGTGACAATTGGCGTAAATTCTGCACAATTGGCAGAAATTTGCATAGATCCACTTTGATCTGTTCGATTTCTAGATCCTAATTTGATTGTAGTTCGCAGATTTCATCCGAATTACAACAATTTTGGTATCAGAGCAATTTTTGATGATCTTTTATCATGTGGGAGGATTTATTGCATGCAATTACAATGCAGGTCATTCGATACTAATTGAAGCTCTCAAGATGACGATGCAATGAATGTTGATTAAGTGCCAGCAGACTGATGGATGAAGGAAGATTCAAACCTAGTGGGAATTAAGAGAGAGAGAGAGTCCCTTCAAATTACTAAAGTATTACTTGGACGGGAAACACAGAATTTTATCTGAAAAATACTCATGTTTCTAATTATCTGGTTCGATTTCCCTACCAAAGTGTCGTTGGTTCTATTCGAAGTCCCCAGGGCATCATTTTCTCTCGAGATGATGATAACATAATTCATTACTCCCATCAAATAATTTCATTCTGGTCTTCCGATGGATTTACACAGGGTCACCTTGGTTGGTTCAATAAACTATCGTGACAAAGAAGTAAATCCTTAAGAACGGCATATCAGGAATGAAGGAAACGATAGTGTAGCTATGATGGCCCATAAATTTTAGTTGATCCGCATAGTTTAACTAATGGACCCAAAAAGAACCAGCTTCTCTTAAACTCGTTGCTACTCTAGTGTGGGAAAATACATCATACCATCAAAGCAGGGTGGATGTGTTGTACCTTTGAAGAAAACGATGCGTTTGGGAGTATGATACCTCACTCTAGGTATTCAAGAAACAACCTAAAGTCACCCCTTGTAGGAACAATGTTCCAATGGAATTGGTGAAACGGTGCTATGCCTGTAGTGGACATGACGATGAGCAACCATACGTAGTATAAACCATGTTATAAAGAATGCTTCATGTTTGAAGCCCGCCGGTGATGAAGGCGAAGAACTCAACAACCTTGACCAAAACCTTGTCACTGTGACATGGTTCTCACTTCTCATACCATGAAAGTACTAGTGTGGGATTTGGTGGCATGGTCCACTATGCTTACCCCAAAATATACATAATGTACATGAAGTGTGCTCATATTACATGATGCAAATATCACTAAGAAGAATATCAGACAATTGAAAATGCAATCATATACACCATGTATATACAAAACTTTAACCCTTCGAGTTGTTGTTTGGTTTAAAGGTTAACCTGGCGAGTTGGAAGATTAGCTTGCCCTATTCAGAAGGTAATATCACCACCCTTGAAAGCTGTCTTGTCTAGTTTGGTGATGTTGCTTTAAGCTGTGTCTATTATTGTATCGTGGCAAACCCTCTGACTTCTCATGAAAAGGTTTTGCGAAAGTTCTCCAAACTGAAGGGACTTTATATGGTTAACTAGAACATTGTACTTGTCAAGGGTGTGATATTAAAGGATATGAAGTTAATTGGACATTGAGTCTATAAAGGGAAACATGGTTAGAGTCGGGAGGTCAGATTGGTTACTGGGATTTGGAAATGCATTTTGAAAGACAAAGATCGCTGCAGTGGCTGTGCGATATAATCATATAACTGGACTATATTTCAGAGCTTTGAGTAGAAGAAATAGAAAAATCTGGATTAGAAGAATAACTAGACATAATTCGTGAAACTGACACCAAATCGACGAGATGAGCTTGTTGGTTATGGCTATGGCTGTTGGCATAAATTTTTTCTTTTATCAACTTAAGCATCAAATTTTATATTCAGATGTATTTGACCTTGAAATGTTTGAGTTTAATCTGCACTTTCCTTAGATTATAAAAATGGCATATCTTTATTATCTCCAACACAATTTACGATGATATATATGTTACTTTTAGTTTATACAATGGTCTTCTTTGCTTTTTGTTTTTTATTTCTTTGTTATCCTTGTCACTTGGATCAAATCAATATGTACATGCTATATCCTCTTATAGCCTTATAGGTAGTAGTTGAAGTTAGATACCTGCATATTGTTTTTTTTTAAACTCAATGCTTAATTTAAGCATGGGGATTTAGGTGGAGAGCATGAAGGAAATTGCAAAGCTTAAAGCTAATGAAGAGAGAAAGAGGCTAGAATCTGAGGTGAGACTTCACAGGCTTTGGATGAATGCTTTGATTGTGATCTTGAAATGCATTTATGACTAATCATTATAACCTGCTATTTGTTATAATTATTCTCAGTTTTCTTGTTATTCCATACGTGTTACATATTGAATTTCAGGAGCACATAATTTATTTACCTTTATGTCATATGAAAATCACTTGTAAAGGATCAAATATTTTCTATTATAAGCCGTAATTTTGAGGATACTGTGTTCCTCGTCCTTTCAGAATGCTTCCCTTTTGCACTCATGATTCTATACTCGTGGATACCATGCACTCATGATTCTATACTCATGGATACCTGAAAGTGCTAAAGCTAATTACTACCGTACTGTAGATCGAATGGATAAATTCCTGTTTTGGGTTTGTGAGTATCTGCTTTTTGATATTCCAAGGCAAGACCAATAAGATGCTTCATGTTGAAAACTTGATGCTTATAGTGAAGATTTCATCAATGCAAATTTATTTCTTCTCTCTTCCTCTGAATTGCTTCTTCCTGCATCACTCTTTTGGTAAGATGAGTTCAAATTTTGGCATGCATGAGGCTTTTTTTTTTCGTTCTCACATGCACTTCGTCATCTAACTTTGCAATACAATGTTCCTTACTATGATTATCTTCATGCCTTTTCCTATTTGTAAGGTGAGGATGATGAAATCCTTATGAGATTTTAGTTTGATTTATCATAAAGTCGGAGATTTTTTTTGAGGTTATAAAACCTTATCAATGCAGTAAAATTGGTAGTCTGATTTTGTTTCCTGTTTTTGTCATTCCTGATCTTCTGACGGATGAGCTTGGATTGTTCTCTTTTTGTGATGTGCATGCTTCCCTGACCGGCATATGCATCTGTGTTCTAATATTTATTCACCTTTTTCAACTCATCAATCCCGATGTGACGAGGTTTTGCTTTGCTACTGGTCATAAGTTTAGTGTAATGACATGATTTACTAAGCTCTGTTTGGCGGTGCATTATTAGAACTGCAATCTTGCATTTATCTTAGATTTTCGACCATAAGTTGGATTTTGTAAACACAATTACCAAGAAAGGAGGAAAATTATTTATGTGTTTATATTTCAGCTTTGTGAGCTATATATGCGCTGCACTATTCCAGTATAAGTAATATATTCATCTATGCAAGTGCATCTCAACAAACTAACAAAATAGTGATTGCTTCTTGGGAGTCAAAATAGTGATTGCATCTCAACATATATTCTATCTTTATTGTATTATTATTTTATACTTGATACGTGCTAGTTTACCTCAGACTTTCAAATTCCTGATCATGATAAACCTCAGAAAGAAGGACCAATGCCTTTTGTTTCAAAAATCAAATCCGCTCTCGTTGCTATCTCATGATCCTACAAGATTAGGGCCCGTTTGGATACGCTCCGGACGTAGGATCTTGGGATTCTGGGAGCCTATAATCCCTAAAAAAAACAGAGAGCCTGTTTGGATACAACCGGATTCAGAAATGTTTCTTCGGAGAGCCCAAAATGTGCTCCGAGGAGCCATTTTCCCGGAGCCCAAAATCGAGGCTCCGAGCTAAGGAGCCCTTTTTTGGGATTCTGGACTCGAAGAATCCCAGAATTAGAACCTAGCCAAACAGGGCCTTAAAGTCTTGAAGATGAATTTGATTGATTTTGTCTCAGTAACATTATGTCAACTTATCCTTTTCTGGAAGCTCGTAAAAGTCTATGAATTCATCACATGTTATCTTTTGCAGAATTTGTTTCGTAATGCTTATTTTATGATCATGCCCTCATTGAATGGCCATATGATTTAACTTGCATCATATTAAGGCTATGATTTGATGGGCATGTGTGTCCGTGTTGCAGTCCTTGATACACTTTTAAATTTTAATGTGTTGTTGATGGGGATCAAAGGTATGATGAGCACCAAATGAAGACATATGAGCGTCGGCATCGTAGAGGATGATCAGATCTGCAGTTTGTTCAGATGGATCCAGATTCGGACATCGTTTGATGATTTTTTCTATTTTATTGGATGATATGAATGTAATGGGATGCATGGTTCAAAATTTTCCGAAATTTCTCGAAATATTTCTATTTTTGCGACCCTCGAAGCGAAATGTGAGGGACAAAAATATTCCGAAATTTATCGAAAATTTCAAAATTCCCCAAAATTTTGAATCTTAACTCCTAAACTTTTAAAACCTAAACCTTAAACTTTAAACCCTCTATGTAGATCGTTTGACTTCTCCGGTGTGATTTTTTCCAAAAAATTGTTTTGGGGTGTGTGATCTACCATCCAGAACTAACATGGGGAGATCAATTCAACGAAAAGCACGTTTAAGCGTTTGTTTGATCAGATTGAAGTGTACTTTTTTGAAAGTTTTGAATATGGTAAATCTTAAATTCCTTTCAATTAATTCGTTTCTAATTGTTTACTTAATATGATGGAATGAGAACTCAAATTTATCAAGATTCAATATTTTTATATTCTTACAATATATTTGGGGATAAATAATTGAATTCATCAAATTTACCTTTTGAAATTTTGGAGGTTCTTGAAAAAAATAAAATAAAATTAGGCCTTAATATTTTGATGAAATCACTCAAACTTTGAATATGTTGTAGATCTTAGATTGTTATGTATCTGTACAATATGCATAGAAATACATACTAAATGGGCCTCCTAATCCCTTGATAGTGTAGAAATATGATTTAAGCATTCCACAATATATATCTATACTTGATTTATGATTGTCAAGAGTAACATTAAAAGATTCAATCATCTTATTGATATTTCTATCATTTCTATAAAACTGCAATATTTCCACATTGTCGAAATATTTCCACGCAATATTTTCATATTTTGCAGTATGGAAATATTGGTCGAAATTGAAATTTCGAACCTTGACTGCAGTAGCTACAATAACTTCGAAAGGTTTTGTCCTGTAGTGTGTTCGCTGCGAAACTTTGGCATGCAGCTGGAGCCTGGAGTTGACTGTGATGTATGTAGTTAAAGGTACACCTAGGTGCTAAGTGCAGTCACGACACCTTGCTTGGACCCAGAAGGCATTGGGGTTATGCGTTGGCCGCTGAGGCACACCTATTTATGTGCCTTGTGGCCTTCGGACCAGGCCTAGGCGCACCTAAGCGCTAATCTTTAAAACCACAAAATGCCTAATCCCCTATCATATCTGTGCACGCCTCCGCCTTCCTCTACCTCCTCTCTATTGCCTGCCATCCCTGACCACCCCAATCGGCGACCCCTCACTGCTTCGCCTTTCCCCTTGTTCCTTCTCTAACCTCCTCTCCACCCATCCCTGCCCCCTCGTGACCTCCCATGTCGCCTACCACCCCCGACCACCCCAGCCGGCTACCCTCTGTGACACCTCACTCGCTTGCCCCCCCCTACGCTTGCGACCTAATTTGTAGTCTGTCACCCTCGACCACCCCAGTTGGCCACCCCCCATTACTCTGCCTTTTCTAGAAAACCCCTCAAATATGTCTCACCAACATGTTGAGGACCTGAGTTGTTAAAACCGCCTAAAAATCTTATAGGCGCACCTAGCATATTTGACCTCACAAATTGCAATTTATCGGCCAGGACTGGTGCAAATGACAGACCACATTAAGTAAGCAAAAGGTAAGTTGGCAGAGTAGCATTTTACCATAGAGAAATGATCTCATAAGGGTTCCCGTATCGTAAGGTGGAGGGCCTTATACGTCAAAGCCGTCAATGACAGGCAATTCGATAGGTGAATGTCATTCAACTTGGACTGATGGTGCTCGATGCATCACTACCACCACCTTACAATACGAGACACCTTATGGGATCACTACTCTTTATCTTACTGCTTCCACCAATGTTTCACAAAGGCTTGGGGGGGGGGATAAAAATTAAAGATACGGAATATAGTTGTCTCGTTTGATTAAAAAAGTTGACCCATCCAAATAAAATTATAAATATCATAGTAGGAAGGGGAAGGATAAGGACAAAGAACCGATTAAAACATTTCAGTCATAGTAGAAAGGGAAAAGAATAATGACAAATAAATAATTAAGAAAATGGGGACTTAGTAAGCCGTCCCTGACAAAGAGATCGGTTAAGCTAATGGATTGTGAAAACATGTAGACGAAAATACCCTCTACTTCGTTTTAAATTTTCTTTGCAATGCCACTGAACTAGTGAAACTAATCAGATCTGCTAGCCTACGGTGCTCGCCATCGCCGGACGCCAGTTCCTTTTCGCACCTCCTTCATCCTCACCGGCAGTGGCTGCCGTCAGGGTGGGGTGCGATGCACTGGTCGTAGTGGCTGTCGTCGGGGTGGGGTGCGATGCACTGTCGGAGCCCCATCTCCTCCCTCCTCATCGGCGGTGGCTGCCGTCGGGCTGGGGTGCGATGCACTGGTCGGCGGTGGCTACTGTTGGGGTGGGGAGTGATGCATCAACCGGAGCCCCACCTCCTCCCTACTCATCGAAGGTGGTCATGTCGAGAGAGAGATGGGAGAAGAGAACATGAAATGACAATTTCGGGTTTAGGTAAAAAGACAGGGATCTTAGGCTAAAAGAAACTTTAGCTGGTCCTGTTCACGGGATGGATCTGTTGTCAGGGACCTCTCACACATTAACCCTTAAAAAAATGCTATGTTAAGGTAGGAAGAGGGAAGGATGAGGACAACTAAACAATAAAAAACAGAGGAGTAGAATGGTAGAAAGCAGGCTGGACAAGCAGGAGAGTAAAACCCGATACTGCCATTTATTATAGGGGCATAGATACCTGCTCAAAATAGGATTTCATAATTAGTTAGGATTCCTACTTATGAAAAGATTCCCTAATAGTTAGGAATCGTTCTTATATTATGATTCCTTCCTCCTAGATTCCTTGAACTTTGTAAAAGTTCTAAAATTATTTGTATTTCTTATTTTATTGTTATTTTTGGACTTTTTGGTGGTCAGCTCTAACATAAGTTTAAAAGTGATATTTCAGCAGGGAAGTATTTAACAGTCTTTGCTAGTACATTAGTGTGAGAAAGTGTTAAGGTGTACTGGGATTTAGTCTTGGGTTGGTCTTTTAGGCCCCTAGGGTTATGTAAAACCATTTATGGAGGGTGATGTATTTGATCCTGTTTGATGAATAAAAAATTTAGTTTTTCAGCCTTTTACTGATTTTTCAGTCTATTTGCTGAAATAAAGTCTTCTCTTCCCAATCCTCGGACTTCATGGAACAATGGATGGATCTAATTCTAAATCTACAATCCAGCATTGTCAACCTGTGTCGAGCTTATCATAGTATTAAGACTTTGACTGGTTGTGGGCATTTATTCTTCTTAGGAGCACATCTAATCATTGCTGGAATGTCTCTTTTTTTTACACGTCCTCTTGTTGTTTCTGTTTGTTTCCTTCACTGAGAATGAATAGATATGTAATGCCATGTATGATCTCATTGATTCCTTGCTACATATTTGGTTGGTATAAGTTTTCAGAATGCTGTGTTGGTTTTGATGAATTTGGACATTCACAAACAATTACTATAAAATTTTCAGCTTGAGCTTGTCTTAGTAGTGGAGAAGCTACAAGAGCTCCGTTCCATCAGAATTCAGAAACTTAAAAAACAAGGCAAGGCTTCGTCTGCTTACATCATGTTATTATTCCCTGTCTTTGTTCGATCAGGATCCAATTCAATTGGGCATATTCTTGAGATTCGTATTTCTGCTGCTATACCTTATGCTCCATATATTGAAAAATAGGAAATTGGATAGTTTTTCATTAAATTAGATGTTTTTCTCTTGTAACAGAGCATCTAGCTTCTAATATTTTGCTAAAATGTTTTTTCTAACTGTGATAAAAAGATCCATTTCCACTCATTTACAGTCCAATGTCTATTGTGCCGACTATTCAGATGCACACATATCATCAAAACTGGAGTTGTCATCACATGAATAATTAATAAATGTTTTCCACTCAGATGTGTGTATGTGTCACATATACATGCAAGAGTTGTACAATGGTAAAATCACACAACATCACTAGCGCCAAATATTTTCTTTTTACAAATGTATTATGACAGCAAAACAATGTAAGTTTTCCTCATGGAGCACGTACATTTGACAAAAAAACTAAGTAGAAAAGTCTGATGATGTAGGATAATGAGAGAGGTAGGGGTCTAATACCTGTAATTTGTGCATAGTAATTATGAGAATATGTTGGGTTTTAATAGTCTTTTGAATGATGAATGATTATGAAGACTTCTTTGGTTGCTAAAACTACAGGACAGCCTGAGTTTTTATGTCACGTTTTTTCTGAGGTGTAAATGTGATGATAGGACTATTTTAGGGTAGTGGGCTTAGATGTATGAATTAGGAATATGCACATTGTTTAGGCGCTTAGTAGTGTAGGAAAAATTTGAATTTCAGGCTTGCTGGAATTTTCTGCAAAATCCGAGTTTTCTATAAAGTGAGCAAACTATTGTTTCAAAGCTAGAAAAACCTAGGTAGTGCTAGACGTAGACAGATTATATAAATATTGTATTGCATAGTTTTACATTCATGGGTCCACCTGTTTATAGACTTGTACTGTAACTTGTATATATTTGGGGATGCTTGCCCTATGAGATATTCATTTCTCCCATTACTTTCTTCTGTCACTGATCCTAACATGATCTCAGAGCCATGCTTATGGAGTTAGGAAGTTAAGCATCTCCTATTTATTTAGTTATTTTCTTTCTTCCTTGTACGGATAGTATTTCAATGGAGAGCGTATCATGTAGGTCCACGATTTAGGCAAGTTTTATGCTACTTTGGTGGGTTTGTTGAGGCTTGGAGCATATTTATGTCTTCCTTATCCTGGAGCTTAGCACAACTCACTCCTCAGGTTTCTTCGTTGTTGCAATTGACTTTTTATCCATCAACTGTGTTCCTCTTACCTCCGTTATTGCATTCAACCCCCGTTGCAACTCAATTGCCAATATCTATGAAGCATGTCTCCATCCCTACCTGGCTAGAGAAAACCCTAATATTGTGATCTCACCTGATAATAGATGAAATCCATAATCAAACAATCATCATATCGAAGCCCATATCAACTATCAATGCCATAATTGGATGACCGAGATGTTGTGTTGGTTGACTAGGGACTCGACGCACCATTCTTCCCCCATCTTTGCATAAGATCGAACAAGCAATGATGTTGGGTGACTGTGAGCACATATTAAATCCATCGTTGTGATTATATGCCGAGTGAAATCATCTGAGGGGATATGTGATCGGTAAAACTTTTGTTATCCCAGCCAACTGCTTGGGTTTGGGTTGGGTCGGGTTGAACCCGCTCCTCAACCCTAACCCAACCCGACTCATGGTTGGTATTTCTCAACCCTAACCCAACACGAAGATAAAAACCCCAACCCATCCCTATCAAAACTCGGATTGGGTCATGTCGGATTTGGGTTTGCCAAACCCAAGTTGCACCCCTAATTTTATGAACCATTTACACCTTTCCTCAACATCCTGTACCATATGCCTTATCATTTCTGATGTCATATCTTCCTCTGTTGACTTGTGGCACTAAGGCGTAACCACGTCTCTAATTGTCCTTAATGACATCTTACCCTCAGTGGTGTCTTTGTTCATTTTCCTTCTATTGGTCCTTTACTCTACATTGGTTGCACTTGCAACTAGGACTGCAAACAAGCTGAGCCAAGCTTTGGTCTGTTTGAGCCGAAGAAGGATTGAGACTGGTACGGTGACACGGGTACGCCGACATGACATCCTTAAAAATAAGGACACAGGTACGGCGGGGATATGGTAAAATAAATTAATATTTTTTATTTATATTTTATATGTGTTTATAATTCATATATATATTTCAATAATTGAAAAAACCCCCAGAAAATAACTAAAATAAAAATTTAATGCATACTGAATCGCAACCGTTAATTACACCCAACCCGATCGGTGAATCGCACACAGCCCTAAATGGCATGGAAAAAACGACTGTGTTTCAGTTTTGGCTTCAACTTATTTGAAACCTCAGAGGATCAGATAGGTTAAAGCCAAAACTGAATCGTAACCGTCCGTTACAACCAGCCTGATAGATGTATCGCACTCAGGCCCAAATGGCATGCAAAAGAACTGCTGTGATTCAGTTTTAGCCATCAACCCGTCGTGTCCCGTGTGTGTCTGATGCGTGTCCAGCTCTCGGAAGCACGTGGGACATAGCACACGCTTGTTCGGCGCGTGTCGGTATCCGACACGGGTACAGGAGGGTTTAAGCTTGGTTTGGTTAAAAGCTTGGTTGTTCAAGCTTGGGCTTGGCTTGATTAGTAATCGAGCCAAGCCAAGCTTTGGTCTGTTTGAGCTTGGTTTGGTTAAAAGCTTGGTTGTTCAAGCTTGGGCTTGGCTTGATTAGTAATCGAGCCGAGCCGAGCTTTGGTCTGTTTGAGCTTGGCTTGTTTAATAACGAGCTCTTACCGAGCTTGTTCATGAACTCTATCTTATGTCAAATCTTGGACTATATATTGGTCTATTTATGCCTTTTATGAACTTATTCATAAGTCTATTCATGAGCTTGCTCACGATCCCTAAACGAATATTTTCAAAAGCCCAACCGAGCCGAGCTTTAGTATGTTGAGCTTGGCTTGTTTATTATACGAGCCTAAACTTGAGGCTTGGGCTTGGCTCAAATAGTACTCGAACAAGCTCGAACGAGTCTTTACCGAGCTTGTTCGCGAGCTACTCATGAACAACTTGGTTCATTTGCAGCCCTTTGCAGCCTTGCTAAACAGTCAACTTTTGTCTTTATTCTTACAACACTTTTTGATCTTATTTATTTTGATAAGTGGGGCTATATCCCTGTAATGATTACCATGTTATAGTTGAAATGATTACTTTTGCTTTCCTTGGTTTATTTAGGGCATAGTTCAAACTTTTTTTAGATTTATCACCACTCCATATGGCTGTGCTCAATTTTTGAAGGCCATTGAGACCTGTCGTTCCAACATTGGAGGCAAGTACTTATCTCATGTATTTTTTTACCACTTGGCTACTCAAGGCATCATCAGTTAGCTCTCCTAGCCTGGAGTCCCCCAACATAATAGTGTTGGTTGAGCATAAACACCGTCATATTTGGAGATTGCTTGCTCACTTCTACTTTCTATCTCTATTCTCACTCAATATAGGTACCCTATTAACAGCATGTTGGTTCCGCTATGTGTATTACCTTAGTTATATCAAATGTTCTAAAAAGCGCTAGGCGCTAGTCGGGCGGTGGGTGACGGCGTTTTTTGTTTTTTTTAATTATTTTAAAATTATATATAATATATAATTTTTAGGGTAAATTACACATAGACCCCTTGTAGTTTGACCGATTATCATTTACACCCCCTCATGTTTAAATGCCTCCCTATAGTTTGAAAAACCATACACATAGACCCCCTCTAGAGGCCCTCTGGAGGGCGTGCAAGTGATGTGTTTTCCAAACTACAGGGAGGCATTTGTAGGGTTTTAAACATGATGAGGTGTATGTGATAATTGGTCAAACTACAGGGGTTCTTTGTGTAATTTACCCTATTTTTTAACTTACTATAAATATAAGATTATCCCATCTATTATTTTAAAGAGCATGTATCATTTACATAACCATAAACTCAAGATTAACAAGAACAAAAGCAAGCATGATATTATCTCAGATAATATCATAATATCCATAATTTTAATACATTCCAAACCATAAATTAATGATTACCAATAATAGAATAGCATATATACACCTTCTAGTGCCTAGGCGGCCGCCTAGCCCTGCCTAGAGGCCTGGGTTGCTTTTCTGCACCGCCTAGGACTAGGTTGGGCGGTGGGGGCATCTTTAAGCATAATGGTACAATTGCGATGATCCTACCAATAGATGTTTGGGTATCACATGTGATGTAATGTCATCTTTGCACATCATCCCTATTATGCTCTTCTTAGCTCTCCTCTTTCTTCATCCACTCGGCTTTTGCTTTTCTATTTTTTTATCCCTCCTGCTAGGGATTCTACTCTTAAATCTTCGAATTTTACTACTTCACCGCCACCCTTCACTTCTCCCTGCGTTAGTCCACCACCTAGTATTTAGTTTATCATCGATGACATTATGCACGTGCTCCTCCCTTAAAACGCACTCAATCTCCTATCTTTTTTATGTTCCCCCTTTTGACATTCTTGCTGCTCCAGTATTATCGCCATCCCTTGCACAACCACCACCCATTGACCTTTGTTGCTTCACCATGTTTGTTTGCCCCGGTATAGGTCATTCCTAGCAGCCATCAAGTCATATCAGGAGGCTCAGACTTATTAAGAGGTTGTTGGACTTTGAGATTGGTAACAAACCCTGTCAAAGGAGCTTGATGCATTTCAGCATGCTCATGCTACAGACTTTGTTCTTCCTCCCAGAGAGATTCCTATTTCATGTTGTTGGTCCTATAAAATCACGAATTTGTCTGATGGGTTGTTCTAGTGCTTCAAGACCCACTTAGTGGCTTCTCTCTTCACTTATGAAATTAGGAATTATTGTGAGGAGACCTTTATTATTGTCGCCAAGATGTCCACTGTTGACTTTTATTCTTGTGTCTGTTGTTTGTCAATGGCTACTTTTTCGAGCGATTTTGAAGAATTTTTTTTCTTCTTAGCAGTGAATTTCAAGAGGAGGTTTATATTCAACAACCACATGGACTTTCTCATCCTCAATATGTTTGCAGAGTGCGGTGTACTCTTTATGGTCTCAAATAGGCATATGTTTGGTTAAAAAAATTCTTTGATGATGTCATGACTACTGGATTTATTTGTGGCTAGCAAATCATGGCATGTTTTCCCACAATTCTTCTTCCATTAGTGTACTATTCTTCTATATATTGATAATATGATAATTACATGGGAGAATTCTTCTCATATTAATTCCATTGAGCAATATTTTCGACAACATTTCAAGACGAACGATCTCGACCATCTTTGGTATTTTATAGGTCTTGAGGTTGCTTATTGCGATTGTGGTCATCTGCTCTCCCAACAATGGTATTTTTTGGATTTTATTTCATGAGCTAACTTGACAGACTATCATTCTACTTCGACTAAATCGAGCTTCATCCGAAGCTGACACATTCATGATTCCACTCGCAGTCACAAGCTTGTTAGTGGTCTAGTTTACCCAATCATTTCTCCCCCGGACACAATCAGTATGTCGTGCATGTTGTCAATTTGTTCGTTGTTACTTCCTTCATGGCTCGTTATATTGTATTTCCTCAGATTCTTCATTATCTCTATGGCACCTTCTCACGTGTTCTTTTTCTACAAGTTTCTTTGTTGCTTTGTTTATAGGCTCTCTGATACTGACTGGACCAACGATGTCATTGATAGATTTCTCACTGGTTACTATATAGTTCTTGATGACTTCATTATCTCATGGTGAACAAGTTTGGTGCGCCTAGGCACGCACATAGCTGTGCTTAGGCTAGTCACGCCTAAGATGCCTAGTTTAAAGCCTGGATCTTTTTTCTTATTCTCTTGAATTCTTTGACTTTTTTTCTCCTCACTTCTTCCCTAAAGCCCTAAGAGCCCCCCGAAACATCCCAACTTGCTTTGCCCATAAGACCCTCCAAAGCTCTAGATTATGTGAAGGCTAAGTTCATCCCAAAACCTTCATCCCCAAATGCAATTGGAGTGCTTTTGACAAAACTCAAGTGCAAGTTACCCTTGACAAAGCTAGACTTATTGTTTTATGTTCTCAACATACAATTTCTAATTTTGTAGACTTATTATTTTGAGTTCCTAACCTAGATAATTCAGTTATTTATACTCTTTATTAGTTTTTGATGGTATATTTCAGTTGATGTTATGCTTGTTCTATTTGAGGATATTTTTACTTCATCAGTTTTTATATTGTGGTTTTTATATTGTTTTACTTAAATACCTCGTATGTAGATTAATTTTTATGTGGGGAGAGGGGGACGATGTAGGAGGCCTGTAGACCCCAAAAAGGCAGGAAAATGCATTCATAATCCCAGGCTTACGCCTATGCGAGTCTAGACGAAGGCCCACCCGCATGGGCTGCGCCTTAGCTTTTGACTGCATAAAGCGTAGATCTGACACTTACCTCAAAATATGGGTGCCTTCGTTGCTATTAATACACCATTACACCGTGATAAACTGAAATGCCATTTAAATTGTGAGTAGTCTTTCGTGAGTTGACTAAGCACGTTGAGATAGATTGTTGCTAGGTCTGTGATAATTATCTCGCTTGAACATGCTCCTTTCCATACACGTGTACAAAGCTATTGATCTCTAACTTAGTCATTTACTCTCTAGCAATTCGCTTACTTGACGAAGACTCGGTGAACCACATTGAATTTAAAAGGGATGGTGTGTGCTTGTAAGAAGTAAACAAATTGTAATACGTTTCATCGTATAGATTGACAGTCATAATTCTATGCGTAGATTCACATTGTACTTGTGTATATATTTGGGCATGCTTGCCCTACTGAGAGATGCTTCACATTTGTCCCATCTTTTTCTTCTAATATTGAAAACTAAGGATCTAAGGAGAAAACATGCATGGAGAACACCATTGTTTCACTTAGGAATCAACTCCTTGGGTCCGCATGGAGTCATCACTCAGAGGGAAAGAAAGCTTTTACACTTAGAGAAAGAGAACCCTTTGAATTTTTATTAATAACCAAGTTAAATTCACGCTCATCACTGAGAGGGACAGAAAGCTTTTACATGTAGAGAAAGAGAATCTTAAAGAGAGTTGGTTGACTTGTGGAATTTGTTCAAAGCTCTCAAAGAGTTTTTTTATCTATCCATTCTTTTTTTTTTGTGGTGGAAGTTCTGTGCTTTGTTTGGTGGTGATGGTTGGGATGGTGCTTTTTTTTTGTGTGTGTTGGGGGGGTGGGGGATAGATGTCATAGGAACATGAAGTGTGCTCCTCGAATGGATCCCTCTGTCAACTATCACTATAGCTCCTTTGTTATGATCTCCTCACTTTCTCTTCTTTGCATCCTAGCTTTAGTTGTCTTTGTTGATTCTATAGTCTTCATAATCTACTCTTTGCTTATGGCATACAATATCAATGTCACTATTCGATGATTATGGTCATTGGTCCTAATTGTATATGGTGAATCAATGTTCTTCTTTTTTTTTGAGAAATCCCTCTCAGTGGATGAGGGGGGGTTCGGCCTAGACCCCTACCGGTTCATTAAAAACAAGGTTCGGATACAAAGGAAGAAAGAAACACAATCAAAAGAGATTACAGATAATATTATCTAATTGCTGGAGTTCCTTCCCTTGAAGGGCCACCTTCCACTGGATCAGCCTCCTCTTAGCCAAACTGCTGACCACATCTGCATCCGAGCTCTTCTGTCTGAAGATTCTGGAGTTACGCTCCATCCAAATACTCCAGCACACAGCCATGACCACTAAGTCCCAGCTATGCCGAAGGCGCCTCTTGACACGTTTCTCCCTCCAGACTGTCCATAAGGAAAACACCGAGCCGGGCGCACCTCCAATCTTCAGGCCCTTCCTCAAAGGGTCCCAAATTCTCCGAACAAAAGGGCAATGCAGAAACAGGTGATTAACATCCTCTCTGCCATTACCACAAAGGACACAGTCAGCATCTGAAACTCTCTGATTGCCCCTGCGAAGTAAGTTAGTCTTCGTCAAAAGTTTCTTCTTCACCATCAGCCACATAAAGATACGTATCTTCAGTGGTGCTTTGGTCTTCCACAATGCTCCAGCAACTGGACACACCACCCCTCCTCTGTTGATGAAGTTGTAGAAAGATTTCGTAGAAAAATGCCCAGAGGCTGCCAGACGCCAAGAGGCTTCATCCTCTGCATCCTCTAGAGAAATGAGATGAAGCAGATCCATCAGCTCACGGATCTGGAATTGGAGAAAAACCGGAACAACTCTACGGAATTTTAACTCCCAAGAGGTGGTGTTATTAGCAACTAGACATTGAGAACGAACCGTCGCCTTCTTATCCCACGCTAGTTCATAGAGGTCCGGATACCAGTCTTTAAGTTGGCCCTCCACCAGCCAACGATCTTCCCAGAAGTTAATAGATTTCCCATTCCTCACTCGCAGTTGGGTTCCACACTTATAGATATGACCTATCTTCTGGATTCCTTTCCAAAAAGGCGAAATCTTCCCAGAATTTCTGCTCCGGACCTGCATCGGCTTGAATCTCTTAAAGTATCTTCCTCGAATCACCGAACTCCAGTGGTCTCCTTGGTCATTCTGAAGTCGCCACCACCATTTGCCAAGAAGAGCTCTGTTATGGTCCGCGAGATTGATGACTCCCAATCCTCCTTCTTCTTTTGACTTACAGACCACTCCCCACTTAGCCAGGTGATAAGCCTTAACATTAGTGTCCGCCCCTCTCCAAAGAAAGTTACTTCTGATCGAGTCTATCTTCGAGATGACCCATTTTGGCATAAGATAAAAGGAGAGATGGTAAGACGGAATCATAGTGAGGACTGCATTGATTAGCGTCAAACGACCGCCCAGAGAAAGGTTTCTACCTTTCCACCCTGCTAGCCGAATATCCATCTTCTCGATGACCTTGTACCAGTCACTCTTCTTAATTCTGCTATCATTCAGCGGCAGACCCAAATATTTGGTTGGCAAGGAGTCTCTTCGGCAATTCAACACTGCAGCGAGAGAAGTAGCAAGCTGATCATCAACTCCAATATGGAACAATGAGGTCTTCGAGAAGTTCACCTTCAGCCCCGAAACCGCCTCTAAGGAGTAAAGGAGGATTTTAAGAAGACAGATCTGCTCCTTCTTCGCCGCACAAAAAATTATAGTATCATCTGCAAAGTGAAGGTTAGCTATTCTCCAGCTAGGATCCCCAACACCAGTTAACAGACCTCTGTTCCCTGCTCTCCTCAACATGGCATCAAAAACGTCCATAGCAAGGATGAAAAGAAATGGCGAGAGCGGACAGCCTTGTTTAACTCCCCTACCTGTCTTAAATTGCTTGCCGGGTTGACCGTTCACTAAGTAGGCTAAGGTGGAAGTGGAGAAGCAGCTCCATATCCAACGAATCCAGTTATCTGAGAACCCTTTAGCTCTGAGGGTCTTCAAGATAAAGCTCCAGTTCAGCCGGTCAAAAGCTTTCTCGAAGTCAATCTTAACAATAATGCCTTCTTCTCTACGCTCTTTGATATGGTAGATGAGTTCTTGGGCCGTAGCTACACTGTCTAGGATCAGCCTACCCTTAATGAAAGCTGTCTGGTTCTTGCTAACAATATCATTCATCTTGCTCGTCATACGATTGGCAAGGATCTTAGTGATAATCTTGTAGATGCAGTTAGCAAGACTGATGGGTCTGTAGTCATTGATAGACTCGGCACCAGTTTTCTTCGGGATCAATATAATCCAGGCATAGTTCAAACTGTGTAACGAGATTCTGTGGTGAAAGAAATCCAAAAGGAGCTGACACAGGTCGTCTTTGATAATGTCCCAGAACTGCTGGTAGAACAGTATGGGAAGGCCATCCGGACCAGGAGCCCCCTCTGCCTTCATGCCGAAAACCGCTTGTTTACATTCTTCAGCCGAGAAGGGTCTGTCCAGGTCTTCCGCGTCCTCCAACTTGAGAATGTCAAGCCCTTCCCATTCTATATCATAGCGATCAATCCCGTTCCTCGCGAAGTACTTCTGGAAGTGCTGAGACACGCTGTTCGCAATGCCTTCCTGAGTCGTCTGGATGCCGTTTCCATCTCTCAACGAAAGAATCGCATTCCTGCGCCTGGCGTTATTCGCGATCTTATGGAAATATGCTGTATTACTATCCCCCAATTTGATCCAAGTGTCTCTCGAGCGTTGCTTCCACATCACCTCCTCTTTTATGAGCGTGGCTGTAAGGTCTTCTCTCAATTCAATGTTCTTCTTGGGAGCACTTTTTTCGAGACTATGGATCTTATGTTTCCTCTTTGAAGCTATATGCCTAATTGTTCTAGAATATTTTGTTGCTTGCGATTTCATGACTGGCTTTGGTATGTCTTACCATGACATCCTTGTCCCCGAAAGAATTATGCTGAATCGACACTTATCCCCATGTCTACAGACACTGAACTCTTGGGGAACCATCTTATAATCTTCAAATATGGGTCCTCAAACGAAAATTTTAAAGGCCTTGCCCCATAGACAATCCGACACTACACTTACCTTAAGCCTCTACTTTGTTGTTGGAACGTGGGGACCAGAACCAAAAAATTCAGATTTCACTTTTGCTTTCCTCTGTTTGGATCTTTCAAAGTGGTCAAATCAAGAAAGTTGCCACTCCAGGCAACTTTCCATTAAAAAACAAGGAACCACCACTTTCTAAGATTGCACTTCCAGGCCTACACAATCAGAATACACTATCACAGAACTTTTTCTGGCAACCAAATGGAGGTAAAAGTTGTGTCTATTGAAGGAAATTAGTTTTTGTTAATCTCGTCTTATTGATTTTATGCTTTATATTTTTTTTGTTATATATTAAAATTAAATCTTTCGAAAATCATTCTCTCTGATAAATGTAGTTATGGTCCTTGTGGATAGTCCTATGAATAAGAAGTGATGCAATCATTACAACATGGCAACATACGAATTTCATGATTCACGATTTGTATGAAATTTAAATTAGAGTTAAAAAAGCATACATGGATCTAAAAATTGCTACTAATATAAGGTAAGCTATACAAAGTTCAAGTTAGAATGATAATTGAATCACTTTAAATATGTTATAAATATTGAATTTTGTATTTTAAGTTATTAAAGTGAATGCTTCAGTGAATCCTCTTTTTTTGGCTCTTGCCATGTTGGACATTTATCAAAATGTCCATAACCGACACTTAAGTAGTATCCGAGTAACACAGCCTTTGATAAAGCTAAAGATCCTCCGTTGGTGTCGTTTCTCTTTGAAAGTATGAGCTCTTTGGAAATAGTAACACTGGTGCAAACCGTTTGGAGTGCCGAAGGCTGTGGTAAGTTGAGTACTTCACTGTTGATGGTCTCTATTTCTGTATAGATATTTGTGTTTAGACAGTCCTGTGAGCTACCTATGTCTTTTGCTGGCCCGCTATTCAATTTGAAATTGACTCCTCACTGTGCTATTTTTTTATTTGTCATTGCTCTTAGGCTCTTCTATCTTCCATTGCTGCTTGCATATGGTTTCAGTCTTGTGATCATGACTTCAAATTTCACCCGAAATGACACATTTTCCTTGAGAGTGAGACGTTTTGTTTTGTTTTTTTTTTTGCTATCCAGATAAATTTTGTTGCCAAAATAATTCTCTACTTGTTTCGGCCAATTTTGGATGAAATATTTTTACAATTACATTGGTAAGTACTAAGATAATTTGCGCCGGCACAAGATGGACCAAGGATCGAACTCGCCACGAGCAAGAGAAATGCACCGATTTTTGATAATCCCACAGACTGGAAGGCTCATCACTAAGGTGAGAGGGATGCCCGCCACACTACAGAGCGGGAGGAAATATGTCGTAGCATTTATTCAAACCGTAGCATTTACTAGTTCACACATATGCATTCTTACATAGTTCTTTTTCCCGTAGATTTTTGATTTTATTTTGATTTATTTTCTAAATTTTAACACTAAAGTTATATTCAATTTCTGTCTGTTTTGGTCTTACTCGAAAACGAAATGCCGAATTGGTTTACCCTATGTTTCAAAACCATTAACGAACCAAAATTTTAAATTGCTTGTGCTCTATGCTCTTCATATTATTATTGGACTTGTCCCAGAGTTCTATTGCTGTTAGAAACTATCAATGATCAACACTCTTTGGACTGCCAAAGCCTGTGTTAACTGAGTAATCTACCAGTGGCGCACTCCATCTGTGTACTTGTATTTAGACTGTCCTATGTGGCACAGAGATCATTTGCTGGATTTCTATTCGATCTGCAGTCAACTTTGGCCTCCACGTCACTTTTTGGTTTTGGCATTGCTCTCAGAATCTTGTTTCTTCCATTACTAGTCGTTGTGATCTTAGGATGTCTTGTGGTATTTTTTGTTGGTGGTAGTGTCAGGATTCTTGGGATTATGTGCATGTTCTATTGCTTCTGAGTCAGTCTTTTACTGATTTTCTAGTTTTCTTGGAGATCCTGTGGTCATGGTTTACTGCTTGTGTCCTTTGCAGCTGGGTGTTATTCTGCTTGTGTTGCTGTTTTTTCTTTGGGCAAATTACACTTTGATCCCCTGAGGTTTATGCTTGTTACAATTTCCCCCTGAGGTTTCTGAAATTACACTTTGACCCCCTGCGAGCCATGCTTTTTTGTTAAAAATTTTGCTTAAAACATGACTGACAGGGGGTCAAAGTGTGATTTTAGAAACCTCAGGGGGAAAGTGTAATAAGCAGAAATCTCAAGGGGTCAAAGTTGGATTAGCCCTTTTTTTTTTTTGCCTTCAACTACTGTATATATGTGATATTGCATTCCAGATCTTGAGATCTGCTCAAGTGTGACTTTACTGGACATCTGCCTTAGATCGCTCAATGAACCCTTTCAATTTGTGTAAATTTTTTTCAATCAGCATGTACACAATCCAGCCAATGAACTCTTTGTTGTAGAGGAACTACAAGAATTTGGATGTTTTGACTATGATGTTTAACACTACATTAATTTCGTAATATGTCATGCAATTTCGTACTTGTACAGGGCATTTCCTCCCAGAAGAGGATGATAAATTTCTTGAGGGAGTGCGGGCTGCTGTCGAGGAAGAGGAGCGACTAGCTGCTGCTGTTACTGACTCAGATGCTGCCAAAGATGCCATTGCAACAGCGGAGGAATCTAGAAAAGCTATCCAGTATACAAGTGCTGAATCAAATGATGTTAACAATTGTAAGGGTGAGGAAACTTCAGCACCAAGCCAAGACCACTTCAACACGAAGGGAAGTGAAAGTGGCCCCAGTATGGATGCAAAACTGGAGCCTGAACGACAAAAGGCTGGGCAGGGTTGTGGTGGGGGTTATGATTCTGTGACCAATCTTCCATTTGAGTTCTATCACTATTACCATGGAAGTAACAATGACATGGGAACACTAATCGAGGTAATTCTATCACATTGAAAACCTTTTACCTTCGAAGAAGGTTGAGATTACGGCTGAGACATCAATGATGCTTTGTAGCCGGATATTTATGTATCAAATACTTAGGTTTTAGCGAACCACTGAGAAGAATCACTTAGCTAAGGCGTTAATAGCCAGTATCACCAAATTTTCTAAAGTATCTGTAGGATATTAATTAATAGACTTTTCATTAGCTATTTCAGCAAATCGTATATCATGCTTTTGAAAGTGTAACTGTGTAAAATGTTTTGCATTACAAGAGGATTTTGAGTTTTGCTTATACCATGAGAAAAATCCAGAGTCTGTTCTCTCTTTTTCGGTAGTGTCAGGCATTTTATGAATTACTCGTCACTAGAATAAAAACCAAATTCTTCAGCACTAAATGTGAACGCCATCTAACAACGGAGAGTTGTGTGCTTTTTTTAATTGAAGAAAGAAAAAGAAAGAGGAGTTGACATGGAGAAAGTATTGGATATTCTTGAGGTTCTGCTCAATGTATGAAAAGGATTTTGGAGCACCATCAGATTTCTTATTCTCCTTGTAAAGGAAGTTAATGTCATGTAAAGTGGACTGGGTAAGTGAGATGCCCATTTTAGTTGTCCCACATGCATGAATTTCCCTTTTCAGTTTCTCCTTCATGATTCAAAGTTGTAGAAATACAAACCTTGCCGTGGATGCATTTTCATTTATATGGAATTCTATTTCATTTCACCTCTGGCTTATAATTTGTGTTGCATAGCTGAACGCAATTTCCTATATCAACTCTTGCCCGCTACCATCCTGGTTCAGATTCGTTCCTAGACTAGGGGAACCTTGTAGGATTGCTCCTTGGTTGCATTAGCTTAAACTGTGTAACCAACAAGGTTGGTCTCCATACCCAACTTCTTAGGTTTCTTGGCCTTTCCCTCTCTTGCCTAGATACCTTGATTAGGTTTCTGAAACTAATCTTAAAGGGTTGAGAGCTGGTCAGTAATTCTTATCAATTTTCCTAGTCGACCCTATCGTGATGGGAATGATGGTTGTATGAGCAAAAATTTGATTTTTCACTCAAGTACAAATTTCAAAGGACTCGCTTCGAGGGAGCGGAGTACAAAATATATCAGGAGATTGCGGGGAAATCCGTCTTTGATCCTTTGATACTCGATTTCGAAGTACAAAGATTACAACAAGTGAGAAAATGAAAAAAGGAGAGCGTTGCGGTGCTTGATCCTTCCGGGCATTGCGCGTGATCGGCTAGGGGCTTTGCTTTACTCTTCTTCTCCTAGAATCTTCACTTGTTCTTCGCTTGTTCTTCGACTTGCTTTGGATTTGATTCTTCAATTTTCCATCTTCTTCTTCGATCTTCGGTCTTCGATTTTCTTTGGTTTGCTTCGATCTTCGATTCTTCTTCTCCGGGATTTCTTGGAGCTTTGAAGTATCTTCAGTTGGGAGCTTTGTAGGATCTTCTTGCTATGGCAAAAGATCCCTTCTTCTCTTCTTGTCCCTCCTTTTATAAGGGTCGAAGTAGTTATTGTAGAGAATAACTACTTCGGGTGGTTGAAGTAACCTCCTGGTGGTTTCTATAACTTCCCTTGGATGGTTAGAGAAACTTCCAGGTGGTTTATATAACTCCTTGATGATTAGGATCATATTCAAGTGGTTTTGTAACTTCCACTGGTAGTTTAATCCTTTTGAGTTTGAGTGAACCGGTCTGATTAAAACGACTTATGGTTCGGGTCTTAAAATCCGAGTCGACTTACTGCGACTCATATTTTAACAAAGTTAACTCTTGATCCGGTCATTTCTGACTTGGTGAATTCAACGAGTTTGTCGAATCTAGCGTAAGCTTATTTGTAGGGGCTTAAGCTTGATTATTCTTCGGCCTTGTATATCGGCTTGTCGAAGGATGCTCATCTCTAAGTATCAATCTATTGACTTAGATATAGCCTTTGGACGATAGGAATATAGTACTTTCCTTACTCTCAGACTTAGTCAAATTTCAGAGCGTAAGGCAGCAAAAAAACTTTCCCTGGTCATCAGGGAAATAAAGTCTTCCAGACTTAGTCAATTTCTGAGTGTAGGCAAAAATTTCCCTGGTCATCAGGGAAATAAAGTCTTCCAGACTTAGCCAAATTTCTGAGTGTAGAGAAAAATTTCCCTGGTCATCAGGGAAATAAAGTATAAGGAAGCAAAATTTCCCTGGTCATCAGGGAAATAAAGTCTTCAAGACTTAACCAAATTTCTGAGTGTAGAGAAAAATTTCCCTGGTCATCAGGGAAATAAAGTCTTCCAGACTTAGCCAAATTTCTGAGTGTAGAGAAAAATTTCCCTGGTCATCAGGGAAATAAAGTATAAGGAAGCAAAATTTCCTTGGTCATCAGGGAAATAAAGTCTTCCAGACTTAGTCAAATTTCTGAGTGTAGAGAAAAATTTTCCTGGTCATCAGGGAAATAAAGTATAAGGAAGCAAAATTTCCCTGGTCATCAGGGAAATAAAGTCTTCCAGACTTAGCCAAATTTCTGAGTGTAGAGAAAAATTTCCCTGGTCATCAGGGAAATAAAGTATAAGGAAGCACAATTTTCCTGGTCATCACGGAAATAAAGTCTTCAAGACTTAGCCAAATTTCCGAGTGTAGAGAAAAATTTTCCTGGTCATCAGGGAAATAAAGTATAAGGAAGCAAAATTTCCCTGGTCATCAGGGAAATAAAGTCTTCCAGACTTAGCCAAATTTCTGAGTGTAGAGAAAAATTTCCCTGGTCATCAGGGAAATAAAGTCTTCCAGACTTAGCCAAATTTCTGGGTGTAGGGAAAAATTTCCCTGGTCATCAGGGAAATAAAGTATAAGGAAGCAAAATTTCCCTGGTCATCAGGGAAATAAAGTCTTCCAGACTTAGCCAAATTTCAGAATGTAGGAAGCAAAATTTCCCTGGTCATCAGGGAAATAAAGTCTTCCAGACTTAGCCAAATTTCTGATTTTCCGGCTTTAGGCAATATTTCAATGTTTACAAATTGCCCCCTCAAGGATTGACGTTTCAAGCGAAAAGCGAAAAAGGTCAATCTTTGATTTTTTTTTTTTTTTGCCAGGGCCGGCCAGAAACCTCCAGGGCCGGCCAAAATTTTTTATTTTTTATTTTTGCCAGGGCCGGCCAGGTTTGACCAGGGCCGGCCAAAATTTTTTTTTTTTAGGATGGCGGTACAGCTCGTCCTTTGACCCCCCTTTGTCTATAAAAAGGGGTCTCCTCTCCTTTTCTAACTTATTTTTCGGTATTTCTTTGGAGCTAGGTCTAAAAACCCTATTTGAAGGTTTTTGCAAAAACCATCTTGCAAACTTGATTCCTTCGGCAAGAAGACGATCAAATCCATTCAAGGTAATCATAATCTTGATCTTTTCCTTTGCTTTGCTTGCTCTTTGATCTTCGTTTCTCCTTTTGCAATGATCTTTGCGAGCCCCTTTTTTTTAAAAAAAAAAAAAAACGAAACCCTAGTTCAAGGTTTTGCAAGAATGATCTTTGATCTCCTCTTTTACCTTTTTGAATTTTTGATCTTCTTGCATCTCTTGAATGATATTTGATTCTTGGATCTTCTTTCATGCTTCTAGATGATCTTTGACTATCTATCTACTTGAATCGGCTAGGTTTGTAGAAATCCTAGTTCAAGGTTTTGCAAGAACGATTTTTGTTTCTCTCATTTTTACCTTTTCTTAATTTTTTTTTTTTGATCTTCTTGCATATCTCTTGCATGATGTTTGATTCTTGGATATTTTTTCATACTTCTAGATAATCTTTGACCATTTTTCTACCCGAATTGGTCGGGTTTGACCAGGTCAATTTTTTTTTTTTAGGATGACGGTAGTGGTACAGCTCGTCCTTTGACCTCCCTTTGTCTATAAAAAGGGGTCTCCTCTCCTTTTCTAACTTATTTTTCGGTATTTCTTTGGAGCTAGGTCTAAAAACCATATTTGAAGGTTTTTGCAAAAACCATCTTGCAAACTTGATTCCTTCGGCAAGAAGACGATCAAATCCATTCAAGGTAATCATAATCTTGATCTTTTCCTTTGCTTTGCTTGCTCTTTGATCTTCTTTCCTTCATTTGCAATGATCTTCGATCTTTGATGCTTTTCGATGGTCAACTTTGCAAAATGTATTCTAACTTTTAATCCAATCTTCTGTGTGTAGGTATGAGTACTTCAGAGAAATACATTACTATGCCAGAAGATGGTTGGTTAGAAGAAGAAGAACGAGGGGTCACTTATCTTGTTTTTCCTCATGCGAAAGTCAAGCAGCATGGGGCAACTCTGAAAAAGAATGGCCCAAACTCTTTGACTACCTTGAGAATCGTTGAGCACGAGAGTTGTGACAACGATAGTCATGGAGCTGAGAAGAGAGCTGGACCTATTAGCCGTTTTGAAAAGGCTCCGATTCTTTCTTTTCCGTATCATCATACAACGGCTGAAATGGTACCCAATCCTCAAATTGCTTCAAAAATTGCTTCAAGATTCACTCGATGGGGGGATGAAATACGAGGTCGTGGCAATGTCCAGTATCTCAATGGTTTCGGTGAATGGATGCACGAAGTCTTCGAAGCCTTGCGTGGCCGAGAGGCTACTAGAAACATATATGTTATGCTGGAACCTGCTTGTTATGAATATTGTAGGCCTGATGGAATGTATAGAGCTTTGTGTGAGCTCTGGTGTCCGGAAACGAATACATTCCTCACTTCTATTGGGGAAATAGGGATTTCCTTGTCGGAGATCTATCAGGTATATTCATACTTGAAATTGAATTTGAGTGACATTCATACGTGTGACTCTTTCTTCATTTTTCTTCTTCCAGATATCAGGTTGTCTCATGAGTGGAGAATATTACCAAGAGAGAGTCCCTAATCTCTTTGAGCTTTGCAACTGTGTATATACTCCTTCAGCACTTTCTTATCTTTTCAAAGCTTTTGCAATTATTGTTGCATCTTGCCGTAGTGACCGAGTTCGGCATTGTGACTGGATTGATTTTTGGTTTCGTGGGTACCCTCGAGCTGTTAATTCTCAGAAAACTGATATCATAAGGAAAGCCAAAGCTAAACTTGACCAATCAGGAGATATTGACAGGCCAATTAGTCTTATGCCTCCAGAGAAACGACCTTCTGGCTCGAAACCCAGTCCTTACGTTTTGCTAGGATTGTCAGCCAATAGCACTTTGGGGAAGATTGCCTATAGGTCTGCGGCGATTGTTCTTTTACTTTGTAAGTTCGCCCTGTCTTGGAGTGGTGACTTGATTCGTCCTGGTACTTTCATCCCAGCTGTAAATATGGTGAAAGGTACCGAATACAATTTGGCTGTTCCCATATTATGCTTACTCTACAACGGTCCGACACGGACTTACAGCAGCCTGTCTACAAGCCCCAAGTTCAGTGGTGAGCTAGGTCGGGCTAGTTCCTTTTGTCCCCTTCACTACTTATATGGGTGGATTGGACTTCACTTTCCAAGAGGGATATTTGTCAAGAATCTTCGGCAAAAGAGATTTCCTTTCCTCATAGCAGTATCTGGTGCTCTGGCAGCTTATCAGCCTTGGGAAGGGTCAGCTCAAGACGCTAGAATGATTCTTCGTACTATGGGAGAAACTGATTTTTGTTTTGCCCATGAAGCTTGGAAGCCGATCCCTGATAGAGAAAAGGGCATTTTTTATGATAATGGCAAGATGCCATACCCCATCTTCCTCTCAATGTTGAGCTGTAAACCAGGGTTTCTTGTATTCCGTCGGGGTAATACGGTACAGATAGCACAGTATAGCCCTCATCGGTTTTCTCGTCAACAAGGTTTTATGCAAACGATACCTGGAACACCTATCCCTTATAAGGAAGAAGTGTCTCCAAAGTTGGCGTTTGGTTATTGGTTAGCATTCAGTGAGAGGCATACTGGAGTTAGTTTTGCTCTTCCGTTACAAGGAGTAAACCTCAGAGACTGCGTATCTTCAGCATATTCAAGTTTAGTAAGAGGGGGAATCAAGAATCGATTGGCTATGTATCCTCCTTCTATGCTGAAATCGAGTGAGAAAAGCTCGTTTGAGTTTAAAAAAGATGAAGGCATGAGAGATAGGACGGAGATTCGATTCCAAAAGAACTCTCGTCCTGGTTCTTCACGAGCGTGCCATCGCCGAACAGAATCTGACAGAGAAGTTGAGTCTTCTTGTTCTGACACTTCTGAGCGTCCTGTTCCTCCAGCCGTGCCTTCTGAGCGACAGGGAGATGAAAGAGGTGCCAGGAAGAGGGCGAGAACATCAGAGGATAATTCTTCTATTCGGGAGATCATTAATCCTCTTGCGACGTCCCCTACTGGATCGAGGCGTCAAATATTGGAGACTGCTCTTGTTGCAGCTTCTCCTCCTGATGTGGCAACTCAAGGTGTTGATATTACTACTTCAGGTATGAGTTGTCTCCTTTGTAATCCTTGAATATTAATGATTGCTGTATGTTTTACCCTATCGCTTTGTTGTATAGGGTATTCTGCTGGCGGCCTTTGCATTCCTAATGATGATCTAACTGAAGTGATTGGCAAAGGATTATTGGAGAATGATGCCTTTGAAGCGACATACCCATTTTTCCAGGATTTGCAAGATGAGGGTGTTGGAAAAAATCACGAGGCATCAGTAACCGTTGAGATGACCACAAAAGAAATAGTGGGTGACTCTATGTTTGAGGAACTTGCAGGTCCTTCCACAACACCAGTGGATCATGAAGTTCAATCTTCTTTGGTATGTCAGAAAGCTCAGGCCGAAGTCCTTGTTTTCAAGAAGCCGAAGTCGATTGCTGGGATGAGTCCAGCTATGTCTGAGGCAACTGGATTTATGCATAGTTCAGTTGAGGAGATGGACCGTTCTTTGGCTGCTATCATGCTGGTTCCCTGCAGGTCATTCATAGACTGCTCACTGAAGTCCTTTCATCAAGCGGGATTTTCAGCATCAGAGAAGTGGTGGACCAATATGGGTGTCATCTTTTGTGATCGTCTTCGAAAATTTGGAGTGAACGATTCTGTCTTTGTTGAAAAGATCGAATCACTTCTTCAAGACAGCCATGCTTATCATAACCGACGTTCATCGTTTGTCAAAGAGAAGGCCATCGTTAGTTCGGACCAGATAGCGAAGATAGAAGAGACTTTAAAGTCGTTCTCCCAGTTCTTGAATGAGGGTGATTCTACACTGTCAGCAGCAAAGTCAGAGGAAACTTCTGCTCGTTTAGCATTGGAAGAGGCTAAAGCGGCAGTTATTTCTTGCGAAAATCGTTTGGCTGCAGCTTCTGATGCCGTGACTTTACAGCGTGATTACCTCAACTCCCTAGAGGGACAGAAGATTGAAAAAGAGAAGGAACTGACCGAACTCAAGGGTCAAGAGAAAGCTGGGGCATCTTCAGTCTTAGCTATAGATGGCGCACGAGAGGAACTTATGCAGCGTCTTCGGGATTTAAGCTCGATTTATTGATTATCAAGCCTTGTACTTTTTTTTTTCTTAGACTTTATTTAAAACTTATGTAATATATGAATTCGCTTGGTATTTCCTTCTTGATTGCTCTGCTGAATATGGGTTTTATTTATTTTTTGTTTGAACTGAACCTTAGGGGTTTCCTCAGATTGCCTACGTACCCTTTTTCAAGGGATCAAGTCACACGTAGTTCCTTTGGATTTTTTTTTTTTTTTACTTGCATCACCCTGATCAATATGCATCCCAACTAGGTTGGCACCCATATCTATCAGGACTATCATTTGCAATATAGAGTGATTTTCTTTATGCATAATATCGCTTGAGGAACTTGCCGTTGATTGGGCCAAGTTGTCCTCCTTCTGGTGTCATAAGTAGATATGCTCCATTAGTATAGACTTCTCTGACGACATGAGGGCCATCCCACTTAGCATCGAATTTTTTTCCTGCTCTGTGGGATAAAATGATGGGACGTCGCACTGCTAGAACCAAGTCCCCTTCTTGGAAGGAGCGAGGCTTAACTTTTTTATTGAACGCTTGAGAAATACGAGCTTGATAGCATTCAAGTCGTTGTTGAGCCTCAAGTCTTTTCTCGTCTAGAGCTTCTAATTCCACAAGTCGGAGTTGAGCATTTTCATTAGTAGTAAGACCTTCTTGGATAGCAATTCTTAGAGAAGGAATTTGAAGTTCTAGAGGTAGAATCGCCTCTACTCCATACACAAGGGAATATGGGGTTGCTTGAGTCGGAGTGCGAAACGATGTTCGATAAACCCATAGAGCCTCGTGCATACGCTCGTGTCAGTCTCTTTTAGATTTAGAAACCACCTTCTCCAAGAGTTTGCATAAGGTCTTATTGAAAGCTTCTGCTAAACCATTGGCGGGAGCATTATACATTGTAGAACATCTCTGTTTGATTTTATACTTAGCACAGAAATTATCCATAGCAGCGTTTTTGAATTGCTTGCCATTATCAGTAACGATGCAACGAGGAACTCCATATCGGAAGATGATATCATTTTGAATAAAATTCATGGCTGAATTTCGGTTCACTTCTCTGAGAGGGACTGCCTCTGCCCATTTGGAAAAGTAGTCTGTCGCCGCTAGAATATAAAGGTGCTGCTTAGAAGATTTGGGTAATGGACCGACTATGTCAAGTCCCCAAGAGTCAAATGGCCATGAAGCGACTGTAGGATGAAGTGGTTCTGGCGGCTGACGAATATAATCACCATGGATTTGGCATGCATGACACTTTTTGGAGAAGTTTAAACAATCTTTAATCATGGTAGGCCAGTAGTATCCCATTCTTTTGATACGAAAGTGAAGTTTCGACCCTGACTGATGAGTACCACATATACCCGAATGTGACTCTTGGAGAGCAAACTTGATGTCTTCTTCGGTCAAGCACCTCATAAGTGTACCATCATAACTTCGACGATATAATTCGCTATTGAAATGTAAGAACTTGGGGGCTCGTCTTCTTATCTCAGTTCTGTGTTTAACTTCTTTAGGGAGTTTGCCACTCTCAAGGTAATCTATGAGGGGTTGTCTCCAGTCTTGTTCTTCAATGACATAGGAATGATCTTCATTTTTCTGGCCTATAACCTGATTGAATTGATCTTCCAGAGTGAGTATCCACCTTCGACAAACAGGAATATTTAATTGGTCAATGTCTTGAATAGCAAGCGATGCTGCTAGATTTGCCAATGCATCAGCTTGTTAATTCGAACTTCTTGGTACATGTTGAATGCTTGCTGCTTCGATGCTGTTGAATAAAGTAAGAGCATATTCATGATAGGACTTGAGGTCTTCCTTATTGACTTCATAATCTCCCAAGACTTGATGAATGATGAGTTTGGAGTCACCATATATTCGTAACCCTTGAAGTTTCATATCCCGAGCGAGTTCAAGACCAATAATTAATGCCTGGTATTTGGCTTTGTTGTTTGAACAAGGCTCTGCCAATGAGAAAGAGTATGGGAGAGTTTCGGAGTTTGGCGAAACGAAAACAATCCCTGCCCCCGCAGCTTGTCGTTTTGCAGCTCCATCAAAGAACATTTCCCAAGAAGGGATTATGTTTACAAAGAAGACCTCCTCATCTGGTAATTCTTCAGTTAACTCCCAATCAGCAGGAATGGAGTGATGAGCCAAGAAATCTGCTAAGGCTTGCCCTTTGACTGCTCTCTGGGGGGTGAAGATGATATCAAATTCTGACAGGAGTACAGCCCATTTTGCTAGTCTTCCTGATAGAACAGGTCTTGACATAATATATTTGAGGGGATCTGCTTTAGATACAAGTTTAATAGTATGAGCCAACATATAATGCCTTAACTTTTTTGTGGCAAAAATAAGGGCTAAGTATATCTTTTCTATAGGAGCATACTTTAATTCTGCCCCCACAAGAGTACGACTCAAATAGTAACAAGCCACTTCCTTCCCGAATTCATTTTCTTGTGCAAGTAATGCCCCCAGAGAGTGTTCTTGTGCGCTTATGTAAAGTATCAAGGATATCCCTGGAGTGGGTGCTGTCAGAACTGGTGGTTTCAAGAAATAGTCTTTAATATCTTGGAAAGCCTTTTGACATACTTCATCCCATTTGAAAATAGCATCCTTTTTCATGAGCTGGTGAAAAGGGTGACATCTCCCGGAGAGGTTGGCGATAAATCGCCTGATATAAGCCAAGTGACCTTGTAAGCTTCTAAGGTCGTGAAGTGACTTAGGGTCGGGCATGTTGAGAATAGCATCAATTTTAGATTGGTCTATCTCAATGCCTCGATGCCTTACGACAAAACCGAGGAATTTTTCGGATGTAACTCCAAAGGCGCATTTAAGCGGATTCATTCGTAGTTGATACCTTCTTAATCTATCAAAGATAGCACGCAAATCATTCAGATGCGAAGACCTTATTTTAGACTTCACGACTAGATCATCAACATAGCATTCTACATTTTGGTGAAGAATGTCATCAAAGATCCGTTGCATGGCTCGTTGGTAGGTAGCTCCTGCGTTCTTTAGTCCAAAAGGCATTACTTTATAACAAAAGATGCCCTTAGGTGTGCGGAAAGCTGTGAGTTCCTCATCCTTGGGTGCCATTCGAATTTGATTGTATCTTGAGGAGCCATCCATGAAGGATACAGCTTCATATCCCATTGTAGCATCCACCATAAGTTCGGTGATTGGTAAAGGGAAATCGTCTTTGGGGCATGCATTATTCAAGTCTCTGAAGTCGACACATACTCTGATTTGCCCATTCTTCTTCTTCACGGGTACAACACTAGAGATCCAAGTAGGATACTTAACTTCTCTAATGAACCCTGCTTCAATCAGTTTGTTCACTTCGGCTTCAATTTGTGGGATAAGTTCTGGGCGGTATCTTCTTTGGCCTTGCTTGATAGGATTAGCACCACGTTTCACGGCAAGCTGATGAACAGCAATTTTGGGGTCTAAACCTGGCATTTCTTTATAAGACCAAGCGAATACGTCCTTGTATTCTTGGAGAAGCTTGACATACTCGACTTCGTTCGTTGTTAGGAGAGAATTGGCGAATGTCGGTCGTGGCTCTTCTTCAGTGCCGAGATTAATTTCTTTTAAATCATCCACAGTGGACTGCCCCCCTTTTTCAAGGACTGGAGGTGCATCAGCTAAGTCACTGTCCGAAGAAGAAGACGAACAATCGATGTAGTCAGTAGAAATATGATTGACAGATACAACGATTTTCTTTTTCGACCCAGAGGAAGAAGATGTGTTCAAACATGCAGAATTGGTAGTAGAGTCAGAAGTAGCATCGATACTGATTGTCAAAGGAACATCCTGAAGAGACGGAACTCGATGCCAGGTTAGACTGTGACGCTGAAAAGACCCACTGTGACCATAGGAGATTTTGGCATGTCGAGAATGAGCAAACCTGGGTGGGCGGGAGGGCTTTGCGAAACCAAGTTCAAGTCTGTCAAAGACTGATTGTCGTGGATGATTATTTTTGACGATTTCAGATCTGATTCTTGGTTTCTTTATCCTCTCAAAGACTGAAGTTCGGTTTGGCTTTAACTGGTGATGTACATCGGGCATCTCATATTGTGCCATAAGTATTTCTTTCTTCTTTGCACGTCGTCGCCTTCTTCTTGCTGACTTAGACAATGTCTGAAAGTCTTCATCTGTGTTACCGAGATACTTCTTTTCTACTGTGTCATCATCTGCATCATATAAAGCTTTTGTATAGTCTTCTTCATCTTGGGCTTCAATGAAGTTTGCGGACATAGTTTCTTTTGCGCTTGTTTTGAGCACAATGGGGATTTGCTTGGCTCCAATGCCAGGTCGAGTTTGTGGTATATTTTCTCCAGCCAAGAAGAGCCGCTCTTGAGTTTTAGTTAAACTGTAAGGGGCTGTTCGTGGTGGTAATGTACCTAAACGTTCAACATCTTTTGGAGTGAATCCAGCTTTGCTCAGGAGACTTGATGCTTCGCTTCCCCATATTCCTTCTGGTTTGAATGTAGAGTTGCCCTTACTTGAGTTAGTAGCTGATGTTAGGCTGTGCAGCGGCAATACCAAGTCTTCTTTTAAAGTGACCAAATTAGCATCTGTAAAAGAGGTTGATGGCTTTGTATGCATAGGAGTGAATGGTGGCTGTCCTATCTTTCGGCCTCTCTGTGGTACGAAACTTAACACCGGAGCAGATTCAACCATTTTTGAGGGATATTTATTAACCTTATGTTTTCCTTTGATACTCTTCATTTGAACTGGCACCGCTTGCTGGTTTGATTTCTTCGGATAAAGGACATAAAAATCGAATTTCCCTGAAGGTTGGCCAAGTAGATCTACTTCTGGGTCATCGTTCTCATATCTTTGCTTGAGAGATTGTTGTGATGACTTCTTGTTTTTCCTTCGCCGATCTTCATCATCTTCGTATTCCAATTCCAGAGCCTCTTCAAGGCATTCGTCACATTCGCAATCACCAAACATTGTATGACGTTGGGTTGGAGGATTTGGAGAGACCCTGATTGATGGAGTCACTTCTTTTGCCTCTGTTTCTTGGAGAAAATTTGTAGGTGGCGTTTCCTTGATAACGGAGCCCTTACTGTGGTAGAATTTGGCGTCGGCGAGATAAGCTTCTGCTTCATTAAATGGTCTATCATCTGCCAGAACGCACTTCTCAATGCCCCCTTGGTGATATTTGAAATATTGATGTAATGTTGAAGGCATTATTTTATTCATATGCAGCCAAGGTCTTCCAAGTAAGAGTCGATAAGAGGTTTGACAGTCTATGACATGGAATAGAGTCATAGTGTCAAGTTCTCCGATTGACAACTTCAAGCGTATGATGCCGCCAGCTGACTGTGCCCCTTGGTTGAAGCCTTGAATGACCAATTTGCTTCTGGAAAGTTGATCATTTTTTATGCCCATGTCCTTCATGGTTTGACTAGGCATGATATTGACAGCCGATCCGCCATCTATCAATATACGAGTTACTGGTTTTTCATTGATATAACCAGAAACATAAAGAGGTCGGTTGTGCAACCGTGCTCCCAACTGCAAATCTTTGTCAGAGAAGGAGATAGTCATATCACATTGGACTGATTTTTCTTCATTAGTCTTCACTTGATGACTCTCTAGGTCATTCAATGCCGCAGCCATAGCGTGGCGTGCATCTTCCGAAAGATGGAAAGCCTCTATAAGTGGCAAATGTAACATAGCTTCATCATAAGTAGCTGCGAGGTTTCCTTCGATCGGCTCAACAGGAGGTATATTATCTGACACTTCTGGAGGCTGAAGAGTTAGTTCCTCATTTGATTCTTTCTCATGGACTTCTGCCGTATATCAAGTTGACGAAGAGGATAAATCATTTTCGAAGAAATCTTCAGGAATGAAGTCTTTTAGTGTAAGAGGTCGCCGGACGGCTTGATGTAGTATTTCTTCATCATTGACTGTAAGAATTTTAGGCATACTTTTCTTTTGGCCTTTCTTCTTCAAAGACTTCTTGACGTAAGTCTTTTCTCTCGTTCCCTTAGACTTATCGAAGATTATGGGAGAGACTTTACGGAGAGGGGCTCGAGGGGTTCTTTTATTTCGAACCACCAAGGTCCATCCATCCTTCTGTTCCGAATCCTCTTTTTCAAGGGGATAGTCATTCTCTTTTGGAGGAAAGGGGGCTTCTTTCGTTGGTAGACTTTCACAACTCTTGATCTGATTTTTGCACATCTGGATTCTGAGTTCTGGTGCCCCCAAGCTTGCAACCTGAGTAATATGCATATGCCTCTTTACTGAAGAATGTTGCTTGTTGAGGAGGGCTGAAGTCTTTATCTTGAAAACTAGCCTCTTCCTTGCTGCTGGAATTTGAACTGGTGGAAGAGAACCGAAGACAATGGATGTCATGTTAGTTGCGACTATTTCATCAGAAGGCAACTCAATCTTTCCTTGACGTGCCAACGACATGATTTTCTCTTTGAATACAAAACATTTTTCGATAGGGTGACTCACGACCCTATGATATTTGCAATATAAAGGGTCATCAACTCTATTTGCTTCTATGCTATCAAAGTCGGGACTAGTCGGTGACTAGTCTCTGGGCGGCATTTTGCCGACCGATTAATTTCGATTCCGTCATTGCTGGGCGGAATCCCGACTAGTCCCCGACTAGACCCGACTTGCCCGACTAGTCCCCGACTAACGACTGCCGACTAGTCCCCAAGCAGCATTTTGCAAGTAAATTTTTTTTTTAAAGGAGTCTGCGCAAGCAATTTTGTTTGGATTTTTTTACATTGGCTCAAAGTTTTGAGTCGCAAGACACACAACTATGACTTTTCCCTGTAATCATCTGTTGAGCACCTGAGAATCTCAGATAAAAACATAGACAAATAATTAGTTTATTTGTTGATATCCATATAACCCTATAATCAAAATTGGGGTTGTTCACTGATTAAACATCATCAAACAAATATTGTGATGAATTCTTAGTTCTGAGTCTTTTGACATGGGCATGAAGCCAATACAACTGTGTTATATTAGACTGTTACTTATGTATTTATACCCATGCTGTGAAGTGTGAAGGTATGTATTGTTATTAACCGACTAATATCATATACTTATTGACATTTATGCTAATTCATATATCATATATGTTTAGGGAGGGGGGGAGGGATTAGAATAAGTTTTAGCCGACTAGTCCCGACTAGTCCCGATTAGTCCTAGTCGGCCCTTGGCCGACTAGGGCCGACTACCGACTTTGACTGCATAGATTTGCTTCTTCTGGTCTCTTGGATAAAGGTATTTCAATCATCTTCTCCTCCAAGAGTTGGTCAAACATGGCTGAAACTTCCGAGTCTGGAAAGGGATACTTCTTCGCTTGGAGCTCTTCTAAGGTCATCCGGGGTGGCCTTTGCTGTGAAGACTCAGGAGTAGGCTTGGTGTTGTCTGGTCTATCTTTCATCTTCAAGGGTTTTGAAGAAGAAGCGATGTTTACAATATTTGTTTGTTTTGCTTTTGGGCTGACATTTTTTCTTTGCCATCTGCCTTAGACTTCGAAAAGTGCCTTGGCTTGGAATCTCCGTGAGTAGCCAAGCTAAGCTCCATATCGTGAGCTCGTGTGGCCAATTCTTCGAAGGAGCTGGGTTTGATTCCCTGGAGAATATAGAGTAATCCCCAATGCATTCCTTGAATGCACATCTCTATTGCTGAAGACTCGGAGAGTCGATACCGTGAGTTGAGAGCAAGGTTTCTCCATCGATCGATATAGTCTATGACCTTCTCATCTTTGCGTTGCTTGACAGCAGTAAGTTCCACCATACTCACCACACGCCAAGTGCTGTAGAACCGAGTGAGAAACTCCCGTTCTAATTGTTCCCAGCTATCGATAGACCCCAGAGTGAGGTCTACATACCATTCGAATGCGGTCCCTTTGATAGACCGAACGAATTGTTTGACCATTTCATCATCATAAGTGCCAGCATTGTTACAAGTTTCTATGAAGTGGGCAGTATGTTGCTTTGGATTGCCTTTTCCTTCGAATTGCTGGAACTTGGGTGGGTTGTATCCTGCTGGAAAGGGTAAGTCTTGGATACGTTGGGAGTAAGGCTTGGTGTACCCTACTGTGGACTTAGAAAATCCGTCTCCCCTTGCTTGGATCATACTCGCGACCATAGACTGTAATTGTTCAACAGTCATAGGTGAAGATGTAGGCATGATTGCACCTATCTCTGGAGAAGTGATCATCGGTGGCATCAAAGTCCGAGTAGTCGTGGGGAGGGCCTTGGTTGTTGCAGGAACCAAAGCCTCGTCCTTAGTACCCATTTTTTGGAGAAGACTGTTGATTTGACGATCCTTTTCTGCCATTGTCTGGACCATCTGAGCCATGAGTTGACTCATTTGTCGTACTTCCTCCTCAAGTTTAGTCATTGTGGAGTTAGTAGGATTTGGGCGAACTTCCTGGCGTGCCTCAAGAGTCTCAACATCGTCTTCCGAGACATAGTCATGATGAACAACAACGTCCACATAACCATCTGGATTGAAGATTACTTCGTCTCTCACCCCAAGTTCCTTAGTGCATAAGATATCTCCCTCGGTTTTGACTTCAGGTATAACTGAAGAAGTAGTCTTCTTGCGCCTAGTGTAGACACGTAGTGCAGGGGCCTCCTCGGATGCCGAAACATTAGCATTCGTGGTGACATTCTCTTGGTTGCCTTGTTGGAGTGTATTTGACTCAACAACGGGCATAGTGACGGGAACGACCATAGCAACGCCGATACCGACCATGTTGAAAACTTGAATTAGAAGAATTCTTCGTAAGGAAGAAAACTTCGAGTATGAGAACCAACGAAATGGAGGGATGAAAGGAGACGGATGTCCCACCGGGCGTGCCAATAGATTTGTATGAGCAAAAAATTGATTTTTCACTCAAGTACAAATTTCAAAGGACTCGCTTCGAGGGAGCGGAGTACAAAATATATCAGGAGATTGCGGGGAAATCCGTCTTTGATCCTTTGATACTCGATTTCGAAGTACAAAGATTACAACAAGTGAGAAAATGAAAAGAGGAGAGCGTTGCGGTGCTTGATCCTTCCGGGCTTTGCGCGTGATCGGCTAGGGGCTTTGCTTTACTCTTCTTCTCCTAGAATCTTCACTTGTTCTTCGCTTGTTCTTCGACTTGCTTTGGATTTGATTCTTCAATTTTCCATCTTCTTCTTCGATCTTCGGTCTTCGATTTTCTTTGGTTTGCTTCGATCTTCGATTATTCTTCTCCGGGATTTCTTGGAGCTTTGAAGTATCTTCAGTCGGGAGCTTTGTAGGATCTTCTTGTTATGGCAAAAGATCCCTTCTTCTCTTCTTGTCCCTCCTTTTATAAGGGTCGAAGTAGTTATTGTAGAGGATAACTACTTCGGGTGGTTGAAGTAACCTCCTGGTGGTTTCTATAACTTTCCTTGGATGGTTAGAGAAACTTCCAGGTGGTTTATATAACTCCTTGATGATTAGGATCATATTCAAGTGGTTTTGTAACTTCCACTGGTAGTTTAATCCTTTTGAGTTTGAGTGAACCGGTCTGATTAAAACGACTTATGGTTCGGGTCTTAAAATCCGAGTCGACTTACTGCGACTCATATTTTAACAAAGTTAACTCTTGATCCGGTCATTTCTGACTTGGTGAATTCAACGAGTTTGTCGAATCTAGCGTAAGCTTATTTGTAGGGGCTTAAGCTTGATTATTCTTCGGCCTTGTATATCGGCTTGTCGAAGGATGCTCATCTCTAAGTATCAATCTATTGACTTAGATATAGCCTTTGGACGATAGGAATATAGTACTTTCCTTACTCTCAGACTTAGTCAAATTTCAAAGCGTAAGGCAGCAAAAAAACTTTCCCTGGTCATCAGGGAAATAAAGTCTTCCAGACTTAGTCAATTTCTGAGTGTAGGCAAAAATTTCCCTGGTCATCAGGGAAATAAAGTCTTCCAAACTTAGCCAAATTTCTGCGTGTAGAGAAAAATTTCCCTGGTCATCAGGGAAATAAAGTATAAGGAAGCAAAATTTCCCTGGTCATCAGGGAAATAAAGTCTTCAAGACTTAACCAAATTTCTGAGTGTAGAGAAAAATTTCCCTGGTCATCAGGGAAATAAAGTCTTCCAGACTTAGCCAAATTTCTGAGTGTAGAGAAAAATTTCCCTGGTCATCAGGGAAATAAAGTATAAGGAAGCAAAATTTCCTTGGTCATCAGGGAAATAAAGTCTTCCAGACTTAGCCAAATTTCTGAGTGTAGAGAAAAATTTCCCTGGTCATCAGGGAAATAAAGTATAAGGAAGCAAAATTTCCCTGGTCATCAGGGAAATAAAGTCTTCCAGACTTAGCCAAATTTCTGAGTGTAGAGAAAAATTTCCCTGGTCATCAGGGAAATAAAGTATAAGGAAGCAAAATTTTCCTGGTCATCAGGGAAATAAAGTATTCAAGACTTAGCCAAATTTCCGAGTGTAGAGAAAAATTTCCCTGGTTATCAGGGAAATAAAGTATAAGGAAGCAAAATTTCCCTGGTCATCAGGGAAATAAAGTCTTCCAGACTTAGCCAAATTTCTGAGTGTAGAGAAAAATTTCCCTGGTCATCAGGGAAATAAAGTCTTTCAGACTTAGCCAAATTTCTGGGTGTAGAGAAAAATTTCCCTGGTCATCAGGGAAATAAAGTATAAGGAAGCAAAATTTCCCTGGTCATCAGGGAAATAAAGTCTTCCAGACTTAGCCAAATTTCAGAATGTAGGAAACAAAATTTCCCTGGTCATTAGGGAAATAAAGTCTTCCAGACTTAGCCAAATTTCTGATTTTCCGGCTTTAGGCAATATTTCAATGTCTACAATGGCGAATAACTATACACATAGAAAGTGACTCAATGACATAAACCATGCCCAATAAATATAACCATTGAGCCATGCCCCACCTATTTGAGGTTAGCTTTTTGAATCATTCTTTCCATTCATTTCTGTTAAGAGCCAACGAAAGTTTTTCCTTATCATTTATTACAACTTCCATCAATTTTATTTTAGGTCTTCCTCTTCTCCTTGGCCCTTCTAGAATAATCCAAGACCTCTCCATATAGGGGCCACCACTGCTCGACTTTGTACATGCTTTGATGCTCATACCATCTTAATCTATTTTCCATTATTATTTTCCTCAATTTGTGCAACTCCCAACACTTCCTCTAATACACTTAAGGCATATGTTAGACCATGATGAATAGAGTAGATTTTCAACTTGGAAGTCAGTATCAGGAAATTTTAAATTTTAGTTGTTAGGATTCGGGCTCCCATTATGCTGTAGATAATAGCCTAGCACTTATGATGCTGAGCACTTTTTCGACCTTCATGTTCTTATGGAGTTTCATTGGCATCAATTAACTAGGCATGTGTTCGTTATGTTTTATATGTTCTATTCAGGTCCTCCGAGGAAGTCATTTTATTGGAAACTGAATTCTCAAGTAAACAATGGATAAAGGTGTTCTCATCGTCATTCAAATTCTTTATGTTGTTCCATCTTATATGCAGGTCCGAAGAATGTGGGATGCCTACATCAGACCAGGAGGAAGGTTTGTATTTTGACCTGGTCCTTTTACATGTCAGCTTCTCCGGAACAGGAGAAGTGACCATAATATCCTCTGTTTTCCGAAAGTTTACCAAACAAATAAATCAAAATACAGAATCACTCGAAGTTTCCCCACTGACTCGTCTTATTTTTAGGGATCCCAGACACTTTGCAGACTATTAAACAATAAATACTATTGTGAAGTTATGGATTTTTATACTCGTGGAAGACTCGATGGTTGGAGTTGTGTTTCTTCTTCTTGATAACTATTGAAATATTTGTCCAGGATTTGAAATTATACATCAATTCCTCTGCATTATTAGCACCTAACCTAATTACTATTCATCTTATTGATAGAAAATGAGGGTGGAAAAGTCGTTTAATTTCAACTGTCCTATAATTTGTGCCACATAGTTGGTGCAATTCTATATCTGAAGTCTTGCCTCCTACCCTCTTGGTCTAAACTCTTTCCCAATCCAGAGAACATCAGGAGGGTTGCTCCCCGGTTACATGAGCTTAAATTTCATGACCACGAAGGTAGGTCTCCTTACCTGTCACTTGACCTTCTAGATTTCTTGAAATGTGTCGAGTTGCCTTTGGCTGGTTTTCGGGACCAATCTTGGAGGGTTGACGTTAGGTCAAGGGTCAGTGTCAGTCTTCCTTATCGTTGACCCCATCTGGATGGGATAAGACTTGGATCATGGTGATGATCAATAGAATACGAGGATCAGTCAGGTGCAACAACCTCCACTCAATTATGGTGCTATGTTTGTCTCGTCTGATTGCTGTTGGAGAGAAAGCGAACATTTGCCCTAACCACAGCTGATCGAAGGTCTTTCGCAATGGGGTGGATTCTGATTGTTCCTCCTGCATTTTGATCGAAGGGTTCCTTTATGGTTTTTTTTTTCTGACCCGTGGCTGCTTTTGCTGAAACTTTTGGTGCAGCCGGATTCCTGGGCGTTGGGTCCAGCCGCCTCCACCTGCAAACGAGGTCTGGGCTTCGTATCTTGTTCGCGACAAGTAATGGAGGCATCAGGGAAAGCTAGAGATCTCTCCTCCAGCATCTCGAACTGTTCTCAGCATCAAATGGCCATGTTCTTCCAAGGCTTGGGCATGGTTTTAAAAATTTGGAAATGTTTGATTTCTTCATATTATTGTATTGCTGTTGCTGGAAAGGGTTATGTAGTTATTGTCACATGTGCAGTCTGATTGAAATATGGTACAATTTTTTTTTTTTTTCTGTTAGTTTTTTCCCGTTGTTAGTTAATCATCGGACTGCCTCACAGTGGCCACAGGTGGCGGTTGACGAAATCATCGGAAATCATAAAAAAATTGGGAGAGGTGGAATCTTGATCTTTTTAAAAATCTTTTAAAAACTTTTTTTAAAAAGAAAATCTTTGATTTGGGGGAAAAATCTTTTGAAATCTTTCATTTGGGGACGAAATTGGAGAGGTGGTGGACAAAATCATCGGAAATTTGGGGAGAAATTGTGATGTTTTAAAAAAATATTTTATTTGGGGATGAAATGGGAGAGGCAGTAGACAAATTTGGGGAGAAAAACCGTGTTCTTTTTAAAAATCTTTTGAAATCTTTTTTAAAAAAGGAAAATTTTAAAAGAGAATTAAACACAGTCGTTCATATCTTTCTATTTTTTTCCCAAACTTTAAAATTCAAAAATTAAAAATCTCTCTCTCTCTCTCTCTCTCTCTCTCTCTCTCTCTCTCTCTCTCTCTCTCTCTCTCTCTCTCTCTCTCTCTCTCCAAACCTTGATCGGTGGTAAGAATCAGCCAGATTTTTAAATGAACGGCCATATCATTTTTTGCGAGTTTATTTGTCCTAGTCAACTTGTCAGTCATCTTTGTCTTGGTCATAAAAAAAAGGCATAGTATGTTATATAGACTATTGCATACTTGTCTGTCGGCACTCTAACGGTCACTTTTGGTGGCAAAACACAGTCGAATCGTTTTCGGTGGTAACACACTTGACCTCCTTTGGCAATAAAACACTTTTGGTGGCAACATCGATCGATAGCGATCCTACCTCGACGACCCCGACACCACCAACAACAGCCTTTGTTGGGACATTTGCTGCCACCTAAGCCGCCTCCTTCGACGGTAACATCCAGCTTCTACGGTCTCGCTCCGGTGGACCGACAAAATTAGTATTTGAAAACCTTTATTTGAACTATTAAAAAAAAACTCAAATTAAACCAACTCATTTATCCAAGAGCAATTTAATAAAAAAATAAAATAGAATTAGAGGATATTTAACAACCCAACAAACACCATCACAGCAAAGCAAGAATTTTGCATGCAATTAGCAAATAGACCCCATTGCATCTTATATTTGATTTATAGCAGGAACTCTGGATAGATTGAGGTTGCCCCCCTCGCACGCACATCTGTGGGCATCTCATGGCAACACAGAGTATGAATTCCAGAGCAAGAGCCAAGGCAAAAAAAAAGTCTTTCCATTGAAAGCGTCCACTACAGAAACCACATGGGCATGCATAGTTCAACCTAAACAGTGGGAAAAGGCTTAAAAATATAGTAGTATCACAGTTTACATGATCCAAGAAGCACAACCATAACTACAGCCCATTCACTCATGTTTCATGCTGAACAAAGAGCGCAAGAACAATCAGACGGATATCCTTCAATAAAAAAATACTTCACTTGGTTCACAGTAAACCTACATCCATATGGCCTTAGACATCTATAGACAACTGCTTCTTGTGCTTCGTAAGCTTTGGTTGCAGCTTCTCGACCGTGTCTATCCGATCGCTCACAGAACCATCCTGAACGCTGCACATTTGGGAGGGGGGTGCAATCTCATCGGCTGAAAGAGGTGTGGTCGAAAAATTAGGAGGGTGAAGGCGATTTGATCAGCTGAAAATTAGGCGGGCGAGATAGGGAGTTTGGCCAGCCGAGAGAGAGAGAGAGAGAGAGAGAGAGAGAGAGAGAGAGAGAGAGAGAGAGAGAGAGAGAGAGAGAGAGAGAGGAATGATGAGGGGGCGGGGGCGATTTGATCGACTGAAAGAGGGGGAGCGTGAGGGCGGGGCCGTGAATGGATTTCCCGATTCGGAAATGGGGAGATAGGGAGTCAGCTGGTTTTCTTTTAATTTTCTTTTTTAGAGATTTGATGCACGTGAGTTGGGTTTGGAGTAGGGGGGGGGGGGGGGGGGGGGGGGGGGGGGCGCTGAATATCTATATAATATTTCAGGGTTTTGTGGGGGGTATAAACATTTAATGCGGTCGAGAGACAAACCTAAGAGACAAACACAGCCGTTCATTACTTTTACGATGAGTGTCATTCACTTAGAAGAGAGAAATTAACGACTATGATTGATCCGATCAGCCTTCAAAAAATGGAAGGTTATCAATACCCGTCCGGGTTAAAAACGGACCCGTCCGGGTTAAAAACGGAAGGTGAGCAATACCGACAACTGTGCTCTCATTACTCGATCTCCTCTCTCTCCCTCTATTCCAATCCCCACCCCGTTCTCTACCCTCAGCCCCACCTCTCTCCTCTCTCCTCTCTCTCTCTCTCTCTCATCACCACTCCCGCGGATCTGGTCGCCGGGCTGGGACTCGGTGGTCGCCCGGCAGCAACTCGGTGGTTGCCGGGCCGCGGATCTGCGGATCGGTAGTCGCCGGCAGCAGCTCGGTGGTCGCCGGCAGCAACTCGGTGGTCGGAGGGCCGCAGATCTGGTCGCCGGGCCGCGGATCTGGTCGCCGGGCTGGGATGGCCGCGGATCTGGTCGCCGGGCCCCGTTCTCTACCCCCAGCCTCACCTCTCTCTCTCTCTCTCTCTCTCTCTCTCTCTCTCTCTCTTTCTCATCACCTCTCTCTGTCTCATCGCTCGGGATTTCGACCTCTAGGGGAGGGGGCTGATCGACTCCCCTCCCCATTTCTTCTCCAATGGAAGGGCAGCGACGAGGAGGGGATTGATTAGCTCTGATCTCGCCGACCGACTGCTGATCCGACCAGATCCAGATCCAGATCCGATCTTGCCGATCGACTGCTGATCCGACCTCGCCGACCGACTACTGCTCCGTTGGAGGGGATTAATCAGCTCCGATCTCGCCCACCGATTGCTTATCCTATCTTGCCGATCCAGATCCGATCGCGCCCTTCCTCCTCCGCCTCCGACTTCGCCGGCTGCGACCAACATTCACACCCCCTCAGTCTCTCTCTCTCCGATCGCTGTTTTTTTTTTTTTTCGTTTTTTGCTGAGCAGAGGAGGGAGGGGAGCGGACTCAGTGGAGGAGAGGAAAGCGAGAGAGAGTTCGCGAATCACGATCAAATCCTCCCGCTGCTCCTCCGACCACCCTTGCCTCCCGCAGCTCCTCCGTCCACCCAGGTCACTTTTTTCTTTGTTTTTCTTAATTTTTTTCCTCTGTTTTTTTTCTATTTTAGAAGCAGACCGAGGGCCAGTGACCACCGTGATCAATAGACACAGCTCCTTCGTCCACCAGGCATGACCCCCCTCTCTCGGTACTCTGCAGTTTTTTTAGTTCTCTGATTTGATTTCTTAGTTTTTGGTTTGGGGAATTAAAAAGTCAAACATTAAGTACCACTATGATTTATATGTTCTTGGTCTGGGAAAAAGATAAATATTGGAGGACCTACCAATTAAGTAGCATAAATCAATTAAAAAGGCCAAGGGGGAAGAAATCAATTAAAAACACTTTCGTTTTTTTTATAGAAACGGTTAAAAACTGCAAAAATCTTATGTTCTCTACTTTTTTAAGTTCTATATTCTCCTTTTCTGTTCTTTTGCCTCCCGTTTTCTTTTTTGTTTTCAGTTCCAACTCTTTCATTTATGTATTTTTTCTCCAGTTCTGCAGGGCTTTTTTTTAAGTTCTCTGTTTTACCCCTTTTTAAGTTCTCTGTTTTTTTTAAGTTCTTTGTTTTCTTTTTCATGTTTTGCTAGATTTTCTTTTGTACTCTGCTTTTTTTAGTTTTCTATTAATCCCAACAATCCTCTCTTATTTACATCTCTGTGGTAGGAATGGCCCCGTAAGAATTCTCTCACTTTCGTTTTTTATCTTTCTCAAGTTGTTTATGTTCACTTTTTTTTTTGTTGCCTGCTGTTTTTTTTTTTAATTCCAAGTTCCCTTAATTTAAAGTTCTTTTGATTGGTAAAAGTTGTTAATGCGAAGTATTCCGTTTCAACTCTCTTTTAAAATCTCCCTAAGGGTAAGGTTTGAGTTTCTAAAATTGTGTGCTTGGATTTCTTGGGTTTTTGTTTGTTTTGGGATGCTAATTGTGTTATTTATTTTTGTTTGCCATAGCCATGTTTGAGTACTTCCTCACCAATCCAGACTCCATGCCAGTTGACGACCCTATTGACATAAGATTGGAAGTAGGCAGGACTAGAGCAAAAGCTATGCAGAGAAAGACTTCAGGTTCGTGTAAAAGCCTATGCTTTGATGCTGAAGGGTCTTGAAGAGCTTGCAGATGCTGTGAATGTGACCCAAGGTAAAGGCTCCCTGTTTTTGATTCACAAAATTTTGCATCAAGTTACGGAGGAAGGGGATTGCAGCCTTTAGTTTTTTGGTTCTTTTGAGAACAGCCGCAAAATCCTTAGCGGCCCACATCCTTTGGATGTGTTTTTAATGCACTGATGTAATTGGTTTCCAGACAATAGTCCATTTTAAAATTTTAGCATTGCAATTTTTAAAAGAAAACTTGATAGACCAATGAAAGTGTTTAAATCATAGAATATGTATTGTTCATTTGATCAAATTTGGTTATTTGTTAGCAATCTAAACATTGCTCCTGCTATTTCAATTGTCAAAGCCTTCTTTTCCTTATTTAATAGTTGAGCTTGCAGGCCATGATTAAATTCCATTGTCATCAAGTCACAATATTATGCCATACTTTCCATATTAGGTAACAGATCGTTAAACAGTCATTAATCAATGTACTTTCTCCATCTAATTTTATTGGCACTCCTTGGGACCTTGACTGCTCTGAAATAGCCGAGTAGCCTCATCGATAACTTCACTACTAAACCCTTTCGCAGTCAAATTTTAAGACCCACAATAGTGCAGGGATCTTAGCCTCATTAGTATATCATGTCCACATACTTTTTTTTATTGATAGTAACATGTTTCAATGCATAAATCTTAGAACTGCATCTCTTTCATTTTCAACCGTGCTGAAATTAAGTTCTTGGTTGGTGGGATACGTAGGACTATGTCCACCAACTCAAGTTCCTCTTATTTGGAAACCAGTAAAGCCCAATTAGTCTAAGTTTTTTTATTTTTAGAAACGAAATTCTTTGTTCTCCATATAAGAGTGATAAATTAGTCTAAGTTTATTAAATATAGTGGCAAATGTCTGAATGCTTTTTTGACATTGACTACATCTTAGGATGTGATTTCGATAGATTATAAGATGAATTTAATCTCGGCAAGATCAGTTAAGGATACAAAAGAATTCTTAGGAATTGGATGTATTATTTTATCTTTATTTAATTGTTGATGTATTATTATTTTTATCTTTATCTTTCTCCTGCAGATTCTAAAGTTTGGTACAACAGCCATGCCCAAATCAATGTTACTTGGATTCCAACCTGAGGATTGTTATAGGGTATCCACATGATCCAGATCCCACTGTGAACACCATTGAAATTTGATTGCCAACATGTATGATTAATGATGTGCATATTTTTTTGTCCCTCATTCGTTACATGAAAATATCATGATTTTTCTATGGAAGGCAAATAAACACTTCCAAATCTTATTTTTCATATTAACGTACCTCCAATTGTCTTGGCATGATGGATGTGGAATTACCAAGTATACTTATTTATTTAGAGTGGTTTTATCACTAAAAATATGTTTCAAGCTAATACATCAAACTCCATCTGAACTGTAACAATTGCCGCTGATTGCACGGAATCATGTAAATTTTGGTCCAATACATCATCAGCTAAGATAGTTGCACCAATTTTATTCGACTTCGTTAAACTGTCTATTGGTCGTTTTTGTGGTAGTAGAAAATTATGGTTGTTTCTTGGTGCCCTATTTATTTCCAATATTGTTGGCCTTTTGGTCGTTGATAGCCTCTTGAGATAATTTTTTGGTATAAATACTTCCTTCGAACTCCAGACCATTTTTGCATAGACTCATTAAAGTTTGTGCTAAATGTTTATCTGAAAATAAAAAAGAAAGATGAATGTAAATAGGAGGTTTTATTTCTCACTTCAAGTTGTATGCATTGGCCGTTTTTTTTCTTTACCGATATAAGTATGCTTGGATTTTACATTCATATTCCGTTTGGTATTGCTTAGTTTTTTTGTGCACATAAATTCTTCAATTTTAATTCAAAAGGTTGTTTATAGGCTCATATGTTTAATTCAAAACACAAACGACGACGTGGCCAATATCATATTTCTTTTATATTGCTATCATCGAAATATTATCACCTCCCTCGAAATATTATCACCGTTTTAGAATTATTATTGCCATCATTAAAATATTCTCCTCCCTTAATTTTGTCAAACCCTCAAAAAAAATTTACCTTCCTCAAAATATTGTCCTCGCCCTCGAAATCTTTTGCGTGCCGACAGGCACGGGCATTACTAGTTTAGGTATAATCAGCGTTGTTTTTGTCTAGTCAGCTTGTTCCTCTCAGTTTTTTTGTTCCGTTTTGTCTAGTGAACGTATAGACCGCCGTGCCATGTTATACTAAATAAATTATTCTTATAAAACGGAGCCCTTATGTACGGTAGCTCCTCCTTTAATCCATTTTTTTATTTTTTTATTTTACCAAAGAGGCTGTAAAGTAATCGATAGATGCTAATAGAGAATTAAATGACGGGTTAATGTGATATATAGAGAGAGAAAGAGAGAAAGAGGAAGGCAAATAAACATACATTTCAATCAGTGCCCTCTTCTCCCATTTCCCATTTCTTCACCAGATCTAAGGATTAAATAATGGATATAAATGGTTGTTTTAATATAGCGGGTTAAATGAGAGAGAGAGAGAGAGAGAGAGAGAGAGAGAGAGAGAGAGAGAGAGAGAGAGAGAGAGAGAGAGGCGTATAAATGCTGCGGATACATTTCGATCGGTACCATCTTCTACCATTTTCCATTTTCTCACCGGATCTCATGATTAAATCAACAATATAATTGACGGTTCAAGTGTGATCGAGGAAGAGGAAGAGAATAAATGATGAAGCCCTTTGTTGACAGCCCTCCTTAAACCAACTTTAAAAAATTAAATAGATTTAATGTGATCGATATGGAACATATCATAAGAGAGATGCACACATGTCACCCCTCATTAAACAAATTAAATGTCATAGAGAGAGAGAAAGAAAGAAAGGCCAATTTCCTTAAAAAGTGGTGATTTTTCCTTCCGATTTTTCATTAAAACAATTAAATGCTATAGAGAGAGAGAGAGAGAGAGAGAGAGAGAGAGAGAGAGAGAGAGAGAGAGAGAGAGAGAGAGAGAGAGAGAGAGAGAGGACTGATTTCCATAAGAAAGAGATGTGCACATGACAGCACCTCATTAAATCGATTAAATATGACAAAGAGAATAGACCAATTTTCTTAAAAAGTCGTTTAGAGAGAGAATAGAGAGATTGAGGGAAGAGAGAGAGACAGAGAGAAAGACGGGGAGAGAAAGAGAGATCGGGGGACGAGAGAGATAGAAGATGGGGAAGAGAGAGAGAGACGGAGAGGGAGAGGGTTTTTCTTTAGTCAGCTTGTCTTAGTCAGCTTTTGGTTCCGTTTTGTTTAGTCAGCACAAAACTGACGTCCCTTGTTATATAGATGGTCTGGTATGTTATATAGATGATTGATTGGGATTTCAATGATTTTTTTTTGCATATAACATCCTAAAAAATGTAAATATTATAAATAGCCCGACACTTTGTTAGTTTTATGAAATATCACATCACACATTCTCGCATGTAATAAAATTCCCTCACAATTAACTCGAGGGTTAAAAGTTAATGGTGGGGGGATTTTGTTAAATGTCTAAACATGCAAGGTGGTTATTAATAAAAAATAATGTAAGGGTCATTTATAATATCACTATTTTTTAGGGGGTAATATGCAAAAATAAATTTAATTTGAAGGTCTTAGAGGATGGTCCTGGAAACAGATCAGTTTTAGCTAAATAAAAGCCAACCTAACCTAAACCTAAACCTAGAAATGCTAAGCCTAGTCCTAAACCGTAAGATCTATAGGCCATGAGATAAACCCTAGGCCTAGAAATCCTAAACCTAATAATCTCGAACTTGAGGCTGACTCTAGGGGTGGCAATGGGTCGTGTCGGGTCGGGTTCGTGTCGTGTCTAGTTTCGGGTCGTGTCCAAAACCACTAGACCCGGACCCGACCCGTTTATAAACGGGTAGACGCAATAAGACCCGTTTACCACACGAGTTTATTCAGTTGATCCGATCCGACCCAATCTGACTCGACCCGACCCGATAGACCCGTTGATACTATATATTACAGTATCGGATTGCGGGTAGACCCGACCCGACCCGACACGACATCAACCGTTGAATTTTAAATGGGTCTTTTCGGGTCTACCGTGTCTAGACCCTAAACCCGGACCTGACCCGTTTATTAAACGGGTCTATCGTGTCGACCCGTTTACGACCCGAACCCGTTTAGTCCTGACCCAGACCCGCTAATTTCGTGTCGGGTCTGCCGTGTCGGATCCAAAATTGCCAGCCCTAGCTGACTCTGACGCCGCTGCTTGCGCTCGCCACAGCTGCTCGCGAGAGAAATAGGAGAGGGAGGCCGATCGATGAGGGTATTTTAATCTTTTGGCAATCCCTTTCACCGAACCGATCTGTTAACCAAGAGCCCTAGATGAAACAAATCTCCATCCCATCCTTTTCACCCCACGATATGTTGTCGGAGACCTTCGACACCTTACCCATTTAATTTTATTTGTCTACAAAGCATTAAGTTTAAGGATACAATATAAATTAATGGTTTAGGATGGTCTTTCTCCATGTTTGAATATTTTGTTGGAACCGACTATGTTGTAATGAAATCCCAAGAAGAAGAATCCAGGTTTGATGAAATAACAAATGGGTTGAGGATTTTGAAGGTCAGATAGCTGAAATGCAAGATTGCCAGCAATTATTCTTGAGAAAGTTGGTTGCCATTGCATATTCTTACATCTGAGGATGTCAAAAATTCAAAATAAAAATTTACTGCATGGGGGATTTCATGGTGATGCTGAGTGAGAAAAGGGGAGCCCTTTGATTGTATGTAAAAAGGGTACGAGTACGGTGCAGGGATCGTGGTTGTGTGTAAAGTATAATCGGACGGCTCTTTATTCTTCTATCAACGGTCCAGATGTCTCACTCAACATCTGCAGCGAAATCCCCACCCAACAAATTTTTTTTTTCCCAAAAACTCTACTTATTTGGCATAAAACTTCTAAAATACTTGGTTCAGTGTTATCCTTCGACTTGCCCCTATTAGAATTTTGAAATCTCTACTGCCATTCGCCAAGCATGGAGGTATTATTCAATTCCCTAAAGTTTATGACACACGATCCTTCATCCATACCCCTTAATATAAAGCCACATTTTTAGGTCCTTACTTCCTTCCATCCTTTTACATATGTTCCCATTTTACCCTTTACCATATATCTTAATCCATACCTAGAATCCTATATATGTCATGAAAACAAACAAAAGGGCTAGGAACGTAGTATGCCATTTTTGCCCTTCCTGTTCTATCCCTACACAAATCACAAATACCATCCAAAAATATTACCCTTTTGCCACAAATCAATTGAGCCTTATTTATCAATTTAAAAAACCAATTGCTCCATACCCCCTAAATAAATCTGCACTTTTGGATCTTTGCATCCTTCAATCCTTTTGCATGAGTTTCCATTTTACCATTCATCTTATCCATTAATCCATACCTAGTATTTTGAATCCTACGTTATGAAAACAAACACAAGGGCTAGGACTGTAATATGTCATTTTTACCCTTCCCGTTCTATCCCTATACAAATCACAAATACCATCCAAGAATATTACCCTTTTGCCACTAATCAATTGAATCTTATATATCCATTTAAAAAACCAAGGGCTATTATGGGAATAAATCCCACTAACCCATTTTTCCTTCCATCCTAATTTTTGTTTCCCATTTTGCCTTTATCTTCTTTACCACTAATCAATTGAATCTTATTTATCCATTAAAAAACAAAGGCTATAATGGGAAGGACAATCCCACTAATCCACCAACTCATTCTTCCTTCCATCCTACATATTGTTCCCCATTTTACCCTACTCAATCCTATATTTTAAAACAACATCAAAGGAAATGTTTGGGGTAGGGTATGGGCATTGGAACTCGATCTACCCGATTAGCTTTCGGGTATGGGTATGAATACCCCAATACTCATACCAGAAACCCAATTGTCCCTCTAACTTGTGACCCGACCCCAACCCGAAACATCTGGTACGGGTATAGGTACAAATTTGCTTTCAGGTATGGGTATGCATATGCAGCATATGGGTATGGGCTGTACAAGGTTTGGGTATGGTATGGGTTGTACAAGGTTTGGATAGGGTATGGGTATAGGAACTCTACCTGGTTGGGTATGTATATATGGGTATAGGAACTCTGCCCTATTAACTTTTGGGTATGGGTATGCGTATGCGTATGTGTACCTCAATACTTTTTACAAGGCTTGGGTGAGGTATGGATATAGGAACTCTACCCGATTAACTGTCAGGTATGGGTATGGATATCTCAATACCTATATTTGACACCCGAAACCCGATTGTGTCTCTAACTTGTATAGATAATACAGTTTGACATATATATAGTGTACATATACCCCATATTTGGATCCTATGTTATTAAAACAAAAGCAAGGAAGGAAGTGTTGCATTCTCGCACTTCCCATTGGAGCCCTAAAAAAATTACCAATATACCCCTATTATTATTTCATGTGTCCATACCCTATACTAAAATGACTTTAATTTGTCTATGTGTAAAAGGGTTTATAAATAAGCAACTGTTGCACGTGCCCAATCACTAGTGTATACTGGATTTGTAAGCATTTTTCCATTTTATCAAATAATGTGACCCAAAAGTATCATATGCTCCTTTCCACAATAAGTCTCTTCTCAATCTATCAATTCTGCAAATGATCCATGTTGGTAAGTAATCAAAGGTTAATCTTCCTCCCAAAGATAAGTATTTGTCTTTCAAACTGACTATCTTCATTTTTTTGCAATTAGAAAAATGAATGAATTGATCAATGTTAATCTTCCTCCCAAAGATAAGTATTTGTCTTTCAAACTGACTATCTTCTTCCCTCTTTTCCCGATGATGTGTATCAATTTTTTTTTTCTTGAGTTGTTTTTGTTTTCATTAGAAGGTCGAGGTACTTGATGAGAAGAGATCCAAACCTACAGTAAGAATCGGAGGCCAATTTCTTGCCTATATCTTTGTCGCCTCCAATAAGTAAGGATAACTCTTATTGAGGGTGATTTGGACGCAAGAGTACAACTCAAAGATACTTTTATGTATTAGGTTATGCATCCTTTTACTCGGTATGGAACTCATACATGTATATGTATATTGGGCTCTTGCCCTGATGAGAAGATATTCCTTCTCTCCCAAAACCCTAGCCCTCTCTCTCTCTCTCTCTCTCTCTCTCTCTCTCTCTCTCTCTCTCTCTCTCTCTCCCCTTTCTTTGATAGAAATCAAGGGGGTTCTATTCATGGTGCCCCAGCCTCAAAAGAAGGTTAGTACAAGCTACATCGTCTTGGTTCTCAATTACAACAGTCTTAATTTCATCCTCAACAGCTACATCTTTTAGAATAGCATAAGCAATGTCATCCGGAGGCACCACAAGCCAACAGTCTCTCTCTCCTTATTGGTGACATGGTATAAGAGTTGTGATCAACTACATCCTCCCGCAACCGGCAACCCTCCTTTGAACAGCTCTTCTCCGATCCTATCACGCAGTCATCCTCCGATCTGCTATTCTCTAACCCTCACTAGATCTTCCTCCTCGAGCCTGTTGCCCTCCGACTGTGATTCAATGTGCTGTGAAGGCCTCCGTCGCTGCCATCACTATTTGGATCCCAATCTACTGTGAAGAAGATCCTGAGCTCGAGATCCTTGTGAAGAAGCCACTTAACAGCCTCCTTCCGCTCAATGACCTCGAGATCTGAACCTTTCCCCTCCTCCATGACAATGCCTCAAGCTTCGGCTGCTCAATGAAACAAGAAAGAGAGAGAAGGTTTTGGGGAGACGGGTTAGTCTTCTCATTAGGCCAATGACCTATATATAGGCATGGCAAGTACAAGATGGTGAATTCCTATTCTACAATGTACAATATCATGAACAACCCGCCTCAAACTCAAGGTGGGTCATGCACCATGTGTTTGCTGAATAGAAAATGGAAACGTGGAACTGGGTGCGATTTCGTGAAGAAGTCAGCAATCTGCTCTCCGGAGGAAACATAGGGGGGAGAGATGATCCTGGCCTGATACTCCTAACGAGAGTAGTAGCAATCGAGCTCGATGTGCTTCGTCCGCTTGTGAAAAACTGGGTTGCTGACGATCTGTATGGCACTCCGGTTATCGCAGTGAAGAGCGGTAGGCCCATAGATTTCAACTCCTAGGTCTCCAAGTAGACTTTGCAAATGAACGATCTCTTTGGTGATAGAAGCCATGGCTCGAACCTTCATCTCGGTACTAGAGAGAGACAATCCTTTGCTTCTTGCTACACCATAAAATAAGAAAGTCTCCAAGAAACAGGCAGTAGACGGTAGTCGATTGACGAGTAGTTGGATCTCCGACCCAGTCAGCATATTAGTGGGCATGTAGGACTAGAGATGAAGTCGAGGGCAGAAAGAGCGATTGGGTGATAGTGCTTCTGAGGTAACGGAGAATCCGAAGGAGAGCATCATAGTGACCAGAGTGAGGGGCCTTGATGAACTGGCTGACGATACTGACTGCGTGAGCAATATCGGGTCTTGTGATGCAAAGGTATACCAACTAACGAATGATCTGTCGGTACCGAGTAGGATCCGAGAGAGGCTCATCGTTTATAGGACGAAGCTTCACGTGAAGCTCGAGTAGAGTAGCAGCGGAGCGATCATAAGAAAGAGCAACTCGACTGAGGATGTTAGCAGTGTATTTTTGTTGGGAGAGCAGAATCCCTCGCTCACTATGGGTGACCTCAAGCCTGAGAAAGTAGCAAATAGGACCTAAATCCTTCATCTGGAACCGATGTCGGAGAAGCTACTGAAGAGAGGTGATGGTAGTAGAGTCATTACCTGTGATGATCATGTCATCAACATATAATAGGACTATCGCCTGACCTTGAGGAGAGGACTCCACAAATAGTGAGTGGTCATGCAAGCTCTCAACGAAGCCGACCTCGGTGACGGCGTGCCGGAAGCATTCAAACCAAGCACGAGAAGCCTGTTTGAGCCTGTAAATGGCTTGACGAAGATGACAAACATGCTAAGGGGGAGTATATAGACCGGGAGGTGGCTGCATGTAGACAACCTTTGAAAGGTTACCGTGAAGAAAGATGTTCTTCACATCCATCTAAAGAAGGCCAGTGATGCTGCTACAACCACTAGGAGGGAACAAACTGTGGTCATCTGAGCGATGGCAGAGAAAGTCTCCTCATAGTCTATCTTGTATTTCTGAGTGAAACCATGGGCCACCAACCGAATCTTGTTCCGCTTAATGGATCCATCTGGTCGTCACTTGACCTTGTAGATCCAACGATAACTGACAGGCTCAACACCAGTAGGAAGGGGAACGACGTCCCAAGTTTGAATCTGCTCAAAAGTCTGGAATTCCTCACCCATGGCCTGCTACCACTGAGGAAACTGGATGACCTTCTGGTACAATTGAGGCTCCTGGTCAGAGTGGAGGGCAGTAAGAAAAGCAGTGAACTATGGCGAGTAGGAGGTGACGATGGCAAAGCCAAACAGTCAGGCGGCCCAGAGCCAAAGATAAAGCGGGCAGGCAAACAGTGCGCGCACTGAGGGTAGCGAGGCGGTGTGCGAGGATCCACGACCGACGGAGACTGTACTATTGGGCGCAATAGGTGGAGTGTCAGAGGTGTCAGAGATACTAGAAATATCAGAGGAACCAATTGGTGATGAAGGAGAGGAGGGTACGAGAGGAGGAGAGGTGTCGATGGAAGAGGTCTTGGAAGAGTCACTAGAAATATAGGGAAAGGCAAAGGGCAAAAGAGGTGTCTGTGGACGAGGAGGTGGAAGAGGCTCAAGAATTGAAGACAGGGTGGGAGGAGTCTCCAGAAAGGTGAGGTCATGAGCCGTAGAGGAGTAAAAAGGGGTATCCTCGATGAAAAAGACGTGCTGAGAGATGTGAAGGCGACGAGTCAAGGGGTCATAGCAACGATACCCTTTGTGCTCGGAACTAATCCCCAAGAAGATACACTTAACTAACCTTTTGGACAGTTTCGTACGCTCGTGGGATGGAAGGAGGACAAAGCAAGTATACTTGAAAGAACAAAAATAGACTATAGTTAGGAGGAGAGGAGAAAAGGTGCTAATGAGGGGAGACACCACCTAAAAGGACAAACGAAAGGTGATGTTAATGAGGTTGACCGAGGTGAAGGCAGACTTAGCCCAGAAGGTACAAGGAACAGAAGCAGAAAGAAGAAGAGCACGCGTGGACTCAAGGATGTGACAATATTTTCTCTTAGCTACTCCGTTCTGCTCGTGAGTGTAGGGGCAGGAGTGTTGGAAGAGGATCCCATGGGACTGAAAAAGAGTTCGTAAAGCAGTAGAGAGATACTTGAGGGTGCAATCAGACTGAAAGGTCTTGATATGACAATCGAACTGCATGTGGACCATCGAGGCAAAGATCTGGTAGCCCTGGGGAACCTCAGAGTGATGCTCCGATTGAAGTCATCGATAAAAGAGATGTAGTAGCGATAGCTACACATCGAAGGAAGCGATGTGTAGAAAAAAGAGGTGCTGGTCCTCAGATATCGGAGTGCACCAGGTCAAAGGGAGCACAACTCTAGAAATTACTTAAGGAAAAAGGAAGGGCGGTAGTTTTGGCAATCTTGCAACCGGTACAGGTAGATAAAGGGGAAAAGGGGCCTCGACCTAAAGCTCCAATCTGGTGTAATTTCCTAAGTCGAGGTTCCGAAAGATGACCGAGTCGCTTGGCCAAAGGTCGACATCGGGAGAGGCAGTCCCGTAGAAACAAGGAGAATAGGGGGGGGGGGGGGGGTAGGAGGAAGGTGGAGGTACTCCAGGTGGTCCAAACCATCTACCCTACAACCGGCTCCAAACGTCTGACCAGTACATAGATCCTGCATAGCACAGGAGGAGGGAGTGAAGGTTACAACACAACCAGATTCGCAAAGGCTACTAATGGAGATAAGCTGCATGCGAAGCTAAGGGACGTGTAGCACAGAGGGTAAGGAAAGACAATCGCTAGGTTCCGTGGTGGTGGTGATCGATCCACACTACGAGATGGTTAGAGAAGAACCATCGGCAGTGCGTATCGTAGGGATATGTGGTGCATGTTGGCAAGCTGTAAGTATGGAAGCATCGGGTGTCATGTAGTGAGAGGCCTCGGAGTCTAAGATCCATGTGAGAGAGGTGGCAGTAGCGCTAGGGGGAAATGCGGTGGAGTAGGTCGCACCAGGAAGACAAGGCATGCATAGGGGCAGGTCCAAGAACGCCCTCAGAGCGGAGAGGCGAAGGGACCTGATGAGCGACCATGGTGAGCAGGTGGCGCGACAACCTGTAAGGTGCCGAGGTAGAAAGGGCGAAAAAACAAACGCTCGTAGGAGGGGTCCGGGGTGTGGTTCGAGGCTCTAAAGCTGACCCACCACCACCTTGTCGGGAAATCTGATCCTACTCCTCTTCAACCCTTCTATGTTGCGCTGCTGCAACTCCTCATGCACACAGTAGCTCACATCTTCATCACACTTCCTCTTGCTCTTGCTGTCGATCTCATTCACACTGCTCCTGATCTCCTTCGGCCTCCTCTGCTCTACGCGTCTGGCTGCTCTCCCTCGAAACCATCTCGCTCTCCCTTGAGCTCGGTCTCCTCTCTCCACCGCATCGTGAGGATGGAACATCTCACCAGATCTGGCACCTAGTGAAGCACAAGAACTGGCACCCAGTAAAGCAACCTTTTCTAAAGGCACCCAATCCTGCATTTCTTTGACCTTGCATCAGCCCCTACCTCTTTCGACCGTGCTCGATCTTCTCTAGCTTCCACCTTGATAACGAGCAAGCATGCTCGATTTCCTCGCACTTTGTTGACCTCACATTAACCCCTAACCTCTTTTGGTCATGTTCGATCTTCTCTAGCTTCCATCTTGCTAGAGCAAACATAGCTCTGCCACTATCACCTCCTACCCTTAGCGCAAGCACGACCCCCCTGATCACTTTAGTTTTGGCTCTAGACTGCCTGACCACTTTAGCTTTGCCTTTGGGTAGCCTGACCGCTTTGGATTTGCCACTGTCACCTTATAATCGCCCAAGCTTACTACCTTTCTTGTTGCCCTTCACTCTGAAACAAGAGCCTCGGTCCTACCGTAAGGCCGTACAGTCCCCTTTGTGACAGCAATCCCTGGCTGAGAAATTCTAAGCCTTTGAACATACTCAAACATGGGATGCAATCCCACTCCCTGTTGGTGTTGAGCCTATTTTAGCTGCAAATGAGTTTACATGGTCCAGCCGTGACCTGATGAATCCATTGAACGGCACAAGGCTCGATTTATTTAGGAGTACATGATAGACTGCGAAGAGACCTTCGTGCCTGTGTCTCGGGTGACCATGATCCATGCCCTTCTAGCAGTTGCAGTTGTTTGTCACTGAGTACTTCACCAAAGGGACGTGAAGAATGCCTTTCTTCGTAGTACATTTCAGAAGTTGACTACATGCAGCCTTCTCCTGGCAAGTGCACTCTCTCTCTCTCTCTCTCTGTCTGTGTGTGTGTATTTGTGTGTGCGCGCACACACGCGCAGGCCATGAATGAGGCATTTCAATAGATTAGGAGATATTGTCCTCTAAACAATAGCATCGAACACGTCGAACCCTACAATAATTAAGGAGATAGTAGACATCTTTGGTTTTGTACCACATAACCCTTTTGAGGTGTTCTCGTTGACAACCCTCTTATTCTATCTAATATCTGCATGCATCACTCATTCTATATTGTGGGGATGAATCAGCCTCACCAGCCATTATACGGTACGGACACCTTATAGAATCATGACTTCTTTTTTTAATACGGTTTGCTAATCACACCTCACCTCCTTAATTTGGCTATTTTGACTAGTGATGACAATGTGGCTTTAGTATATACTCTTATGGTTGCTTTGGGATCATCCACATGACAATGTGGCACCAGCAAGGTCCAAAAAAGAACAATACTTGGCGGCTACCCCGTGTGTCGCTAGACCAGGATACGGTGAGGTGGTGTGTGCACGGTTATTGGTGAAAAAGTGGGGCATGCTAGGCGGTGAAATATATATATCGCAACCGTCCGATGCACTCACCATTAACTAATATTCACAGTAACTGGGGATGCAGGCACATCGACTGGTGATTGGCGCTCAGTCCTGAGTTTTGTGCACCCCACTTGTTTACATCCATGGCCAACTGTGATTCACTCAACAATGGTGAGTGAATCGGGATGGTCATATGAGAGCCATGAACACGATGACGGTGATGTGTCAGTGTTCATAGACTTATATATGCTGGAACCAACTTAAATAGTAGGAAAAAATCGGTGTTAGGTTCATGAAAAGAGATTGGTTTGGTAAATAAAAACAGATGAGAAGATGGTTTTGCACCAGGTCCCTCCTGAAAAATATGCATTTAAAACAAATTCCTCCGTTGATTTTTTCTCCCCTTTAAATTACAAAAATACCCCTAATATTAAAATCATAAATATTACTCTTCATTGCGGTAGAAAGTAACAATCGGCAAATGTTACTCTCTAGCTATAGTAATTCGTAGATTGTTACTCTTTCGCTGCTAAAGTCATAAAAAAAATTACAAAAAAAAAAAGAATTTTTCTAAAGTGATTTTATTGTAGCAAAAGAGTAACAATCTTTGCAAATCGTTCCTCCGCAAAGGTTGTTACTTTTTTGCTATAGTGATTTTGAATATAACAAAAAATTAATTCAACGAAATTTCTCAAAAAAAAAAAAAACTGCCACAATGATTTGTCAAAAATGGATTTGTTACTTTTCTGTACAGTTGCACATTGGGATAAAATGGATATTTTCCAAGTAAGAGGACCTAATGTTAAAGCATCCTTTTGTTCATCGTTATTGCTAAATATGATATGTTAGAAGGAGTTAACACCAATTTGCCAAAAAAAAAAAAAAAATCCACCCTGGTGATGCAAAGCTTAAAGCTTATTAATTGATTATTATGCTTGATGGTGCCAAAAATGTCACCGGCTCGTCGTCCACATGGCAGTAGCAGGGGAGGACACGATGAGACGACAAAAATCCTCAGGGAGATCGCCCTTGTCTTTAGGCACACCCTGGGCGACTTTGGTTAGCCAAATAAAAAGCCCCCCCCGGGGTGAGCTTGAGATTCAAGACCAACCCCGATTTTTGGGTAAGCAGCATTGCGACCAGAGTATGTCTTGGAGTTCAGAGAACACTCCCAAAGAAGTTGGGTTTTGCCTTCACAAACACCACACACTCGTTCTGTTCGCTCGCGAGGTCCCCTTTGAATGACTCATCTTTTGCCTTACTGAATGATGTGAGATCCACCACAGATAGCCCGAGAGCTCGCCCTGACCGCACGCGATTGGCTAGCACGCGGAAGAGGTTGCCCTTGGCTAACGCCTACAGCTCACCCGGGAGCTCGCCCTGACCGCACGCGATCGACTCACACATTGAAGAGGTCGCCCCTAGCTAACGCTCTCTTGTAGTAGAGGATCGTCGCGTCCCTTGGACAGAGCAACATCTTCCTCGAGGTCTCATTTATGAGGTATTGCAAGACACAACTCGCCCGGGAGCTCGCCCTGACCGCACACGATCGGCTCGTACGCGGAAGAGGTCGCCCCTGGCTAACGCCCATAGCTCGCTCTAACTGCATGCGATCGGCTCGCACGCGGAAGAGGTCGCCCTGGCTAACATCCACAGCTTGCCCGGGAGCTCACCCTGATCGCATGCGATCGGTTCGCACATGGAAGAGGTCACCCCTAGCTAACGCCCATAGCTCGCCTGGGAGCTCGCCCTGACCGCACGCAGAACCCCTCAGAACCCTCAGAAGATTCAACGCCCACAGCTCGTCCGGGAGCTCACCCAGTTAGCTTGCGATTAGCTCGCCCGATCATGTAACAGCAAAGGAGTTCGCCTACCTGCTCACGGGTGTCGCATACAGTAAGGCGGTAACGGTTGACAGATGTCACCACCCTCGTGGAACTACATGGACGATTGCGAGCCATGTTCGCCAGTCAAGGTCGGTTTAGAGTGTCCCTGACTGGAGCCTTTTGGAGTACCCATCTAGCATGGACAAGACCGGTACATCCCCCCTCGAGGCCCCTAGCCACCGCCTGGCAGGCTAAACGGCAAAGTCCATTAAAAGGCCCATGTGGGCTGACACTAAAAGGCATAAAAGGTGCGGGAATGAGCAGAGACGTGTTAGTTTCTGGCGATTTGCAAAAGGCTATAAAGGTACGACCCTCTGCTTTAAAGTACAGGTTCGAAACTCAGAAACCCAGACATTTTTCTACTTCTAAACCTAATCCATTTCGAACCATCACTGACTTGAGCGTCGGAGGGTTTGCGCTCCTCACAGAGCCAGCCGCTCTCATATTTTCCTTGCCTTGCAGGTCGGGCGGCCTCACCAGTGAAAATTTTTCCTGACATTTGGCGCTGTCTGTGGGATCTTTCAACTGGTTCATGTGAGAATACCCATGACCACACGGTCGAAAGACGTGCTTTCACAGGAGACCCTAATGGCTCCTTCCATACAGGGACAGAGACGAGCGAAGGCTCGTGCCACATTTGCACAAAGTAGGACGCTGGCTCAAGCTACCCAACCCCCTTGCCCTGCTCAGTGACCAGCTCCTCATGGAAATGTTGGCCACCCAACGGGCCATGATGGATGAACTGATGCGGCTGCGCCAGGTTCACGCAATGAACAAAAGAACTGATCCCTTCCCCGGGCTCGAACAACGAAGGGGAGGATCAGCGAATCAGTCTTGGTAACCAGGAGCGTTGGCAGGGGCCGTACCACTTATGCGACCTCCCCCAATCCCGGCATCACGTCAATCTACGCTGGCACCCATACGACGGGTATCCCAACAGGAGCCCCCCATGGGAGGCGTAGTCACAAACAATACGAGGGAGCCGGTCCGCGGGTAGCTTCAACGACTTGTCACCCAGCGTTCCAGCAATGAGCCGACTCCGCCTTCGGCCATTCCTCGCCGACGAAGCCAAAGCGCGGAGTCTGACGAGTCAGAGGCGAGGTCTCGAGGGCGAGACCGTAACCCGCGCCATCAGCGTGAGCGGGAACCCCCGGTGGAAGTGATACCCCATGTGGAGATCCGCGAGGTGACGACCTCACACAAATCTTTCCCTATGCCGAGGTGACTACCAGCGAAGCAACGGAGCGATCGCTAGGACGTTGCCCCCGAGCACCGCCACAGCGAGGGTGCGGACTGACCTAGAAGATGTGTGCATGATCGCTTAGGGCTTACGCAGCCGCCTTTGGGAAATCACGCCGAGCGCTGGCAGCTACCTAGCATGCCCATCGACCACTTAGAAGACCTCACCATTCGTAGAGGGAGTTCGTCCTTCATGAGCGAGGTACACCAGGGGCGTTTTCCTCAGCACTGAACTTTGCCAAAGTTTGTGTTGTTTGATAGGTCACAGGATCCAGTAAACAATCTGCTGGCGTACAGGAAGTTGTTATTCTTCCATGACCAGGACCATGTTTTGTGTCGGGCTTTCCCCAGCAGCTTGACCGGTTCAGCTTTGAACTGGTTCCACAAGTTGCCCTCCCATTCCATTCCTAACTTCACCACTCTGTCCGGGCTGTTCTTGGAACAGTACTGCTGTAACCGACAACTGCCAAAGAGGATCGAATTGTTGTTTGGGCTGACTATAGGAGCTCGGGAGACCCTTCGATGCCTCTTAATGCGGTTCCGCAGCGCCTACCTCACCCTCGAGGACTCAGCCGAGCAGGATCGGAAGGCTGTGAGTGCCTTCAGGAGTGCGCTTCCTGAGGGAAGTAAGTTGCACGATGCCCTTATCATCTCAGACCCCTGCTCGATGGTCGAGCTCTTCGCCTTGGTCCAGCAACACATCAAACTCGAAGATATGGTGCTCGACCACAAGGGAAAGATGGTCGAGCAGCGACCTCCTCCCGCTTTGCGTCCTCTCGTCGTTAAAGTCATGGAGCGACACAAAACACCCCCTGCAATGCCGGTTGCCGCACCTCCGGTGACGCCAGCTGTAGCACCCTCAATGCCGACTAGAAGACAGGCAAATTGGCGCTTGCCTTCCGGCCCAGGAGAGCAGGATTTCACTATAATGACCCTTTTTCCTGGACAAATCCTGCACCAGGTACGGAACAAGCCCTTTGTCCAGTACCCACCTCCCCTTCAGTAGGGTGAGCCCGGATCCACCGACAACACCAGGAGATGCTCGTTCCATAGAGGCATCGGACATCACACCAACCGGTGCAAGCTCTGAAGAACCATCTAGAGGACCTTATCGGGCTGAGTCATCTAGACTAGTTTATCTCGCAGCCACAATGATTCGAGGTGTCACTACACGCGTCCCAAGAGAAGGAGACCGGCCAAGACCAGCGGAGCCTGCGCTACCACTCCCTCCCCCGGGTGGGCCACCGGTCTGCCATACCATTATCGGGCACCTGGGCGAGCAGAGTTCGAGCAACAAGGTGCGATGACAAGTAAGAGAGGTAGAGAGAACACAAAAGGTGCACTCTATCTCGTTACTACCTACTTTGCTTCAAAACCCCAGACTAGGAGCCCGCAACTTTGTATGGTTCTTAGAAGATGATATGGCCGGGGTCGCTACTCCACACAATGACCCTCTGGTCATACACCTCATAATGACCAATATTGAGGTGCAGAGTATTTTAGTCGATTCTGGGAGTGCCATCGACTTCCGGTTCCTACCGGCTTTCCAACGACTAGGACTACGACAAGCTGATCTGTCTCTGACATCGGGTTCATTGAGAGGCTTCACTAGCAAAGTGGCTAAGGTTGTCGTGGAAATTACCCTGATCGTGACTGCAGGCCTCGAAGTTCGGCAAACCCAGTTTGCTATCATGGACGGGCAATCCGCCTTCAATGCCATCCTCGGGCGACCTTGGCTTAGGCAGATGAATACGGTGTCCTCGTGTAACAAACGGTATTAGAAGAAAAAAAAAAACTTAAATTTTAAAAAAAAATTAATAATAAAAAAAAACCAAACCCAACCCAATCCTAAACCCAACCCAACATCCCTCTCTCTCATTCTCTCTCTCTTAATCCCCAAAACCCCACCCAACCCCAACCCCCCGAACCCGAACCCGAACCCAGCTTTCCCCTTTCTCCTTCTCCCTATCTCTCTCTCTCCCCCCAAACCCGATCCCACTCTCTCTCTTTCGGATCCCTCATCCTCTCCCCCTTAAATCCGAGCCCCCCTCTCTCTTGGATCTCTCAAACCCGATCCGATCCGACCCGATCCTGTCGCCCCTCTTCCCGAGCCCACGAATCCCGCCGGCAAAGTTGACCGCCGCCCCCTACCCTGCCAGCCGCCCACCTACCTCGCCGGCCGCCACCCCCTACCCTGCCACCCGCCGCGAATCTCGCCGGTACAATCGGCCGCCGCCCCCTCCCTTTTTCACCCAATAAGACCCAAGCCCAAGCCCACTCTCTCTCAACCTTATGTCTCTCTCTCTCCTCTGCATCTCCCTCACTTCCCCTCCCTCTCTCGGTTTCTGCCGACGCCGCCCAACGGCCGCCGCCGCCCGACGACCGCCGCCACTCGACGGCCACCGCCGCCCAGGTCCGAGCCACCTCTCTCTCTCTCTCTCTCTTAAACCCATGTCTCTCTCTCTCTCTCCTCTGCATCTCTCACTCCTTCCCTCTCCCTTTCTCGGTTTCTGCGGTGCGGCCTGATGGCCGCCGCCGTCCAGGTGAGAGCCCCCCTCCGGCCTCTCTCTCTTCATGTTGCCAACCCGGCCCAGTCACCGGCATCTCGCAACCCCGATCCGGCCCAATGGCCGCCACCCATCAACGGTGCTCCATTACCCTGCCACCTCGACCAGCACCTCGCCTCGACGCCGTTCACCATCGCACGGCCCTGGTGCCGTCGCCCCATTGCCAACGACCGTACCACCCGACCTCCGGTGACTATCACTGGTGCCTCGCGACCCCGATCCGGCCCGATTCCCCTAGCCCCGTCACCGACGCACCATCACCCTCAATCGGCCGATCTCCGACACCATCACCGGCGCAACAACGCCGTGACCCGACTCTAACCCTTGTGCCCCATCGCACGACCCCGATGGCCCGATCCTTTGTCCCCGTCGTCCAATCAACCCGACCCAGCCCTGTCACTACTGGTCAACGCCGGCAGGCTGCCCGGCTACAACCCGGAGCCCCTCCTCTCTCTCATGAGATTGTGTGTATGCATGGCTGCCGGCCACCTCCCTGGCAGGCTGCCCGGTCACGAAACCAGAACTCCTCCCAGCTCTCTCTCTCTCTCTCTCTCTCTCTCTCTTGGTGTGTGTGTGTAACCACCGGCCACCACCCCAACGGCCACCATAAGGTCAGCAGGCCACAGGTTCTTCTCCACTCTCCCTTACTCTCTGTGTTGTACGAGTGTGTAATCGTGAGCGAGTGGGTGCGAGCACCTTGACCCCAGTAATCATTCGAGCGGCCGACGCCAACAACTCCGAACGTCTCTCTCAACGAAGCAACCGGAATCCAACCCGAGCCAACCTTGTGGTGGTTTTGGACCATGGAGTTTGCCCGCTAGGATCCGGGCCGCCGTAAACCGAATCAACACCACTATGTGGGTCTCCTTTGCACCTCCTTCAGATTGCCGCCAATGGCAAGGCCGGTCAACCCTAGTTAGTCGGATCTCTGGCTCAGTCAGCATCTTATAGGCATGTAGGACTAGAGATGAAGTTGAGGGCAGAAAGAGTGATTGGGTGATAGTGCCTCTGAGGTAACGGAGCATTCGAAGGAGAGCAGCGTAGTGAGCAGAGTGAGGGGCCTCGACGAACTGGCTAATGATACTGACTGCATAAGCAATATCGGGCCTTATGATGCAAAGGTATACCAACTAACCAATGATCTACTGGTACCGAGTAGGATTTGAGAGAGACTCACCGTCTATAGGACAAAGCTTCACGTGAAGCTCGAGTAGAGTAGCAGCGAAGCGATCATCAGAAAGAACAGCTCGATTGAGGATGTCAGCGGTGTATTTTTGCTAGGAGAGCAGAATCCCTCGCTCACTATGGGGAATCTCAAGCCTGAGGAAGTAGCGAAGAGGACCTACATTTTTCATCTGGAATCGATGTCGGAGATGCTGCTGAAGAGAGGTGATGGCAGCAGAGTCATTATCTGTGATGATTATGTCATCAACATATAATAGGAGTATCGCCCGACCCTGAGAAGAGGACTGCACAAATAGTGAGTGGTCATGCAAACTCTCAATGAAGTCGACCTCGGTGACGGCTTACCGGAAGCATTCAAACCAAGCACGAGAAACCTGTTTGAGCTTGTAAATGGCTTGACGAAGATGACAAACGTGCTAAGGGGGAGTGTACAGACCGGGAGGTGGCTGCATATAGACAACCTTTGATAGGTCACCGTGAAGAAAGTCATTCTTCACCTCCATCTAAAAAAGAGGCCAGTGATGCTGCTGCAACCACTAAGAGGGCACAAACTTTGGTCATCTGAGCGATGGGAGCGAAAGTCTCCTCATAGTCTATCCTGTATTTCTAAGTAAAACCACGGGCCACCAACCGAGCCTTGTTTCGCTCAATGGATCCATCTGGTCATCACTTGACCTTGTAGACCTAGTGACAACTAACAGGCTCAATACCAGCAGGAAGGGCAATGATGTCCCAAGTTTGAGTCTACTCAAAAGCCTGAAATGCCTCACCCATGGCCTGCCGCCACTGAGGAAACTAGATGGCCTCCTGGTATGACCGAGGCTCCTGGTCAGAAAGGAGGCCTAGGGCAGTAAGAAAAGTAGTGAACTATGGCAAGTAGGAGGTGACGGTGGCAAAGCCAAACGGTCAGGCAGCCCAGAGCCAAAGCTAAAGCGGGCAGGCGGGCAGTACTCGCGCTGAGGGTAGCGAAGCGATGAGCGAGGATCCATAACCGGCGGAGACTATACTGGCTGGGTGTAACAGGTGGAGTGTCAGAGGTGTCAGGGATACTAGGAGTACCAGAGGAACCGATTAGTGATGAAGGAGAGGAGGGTACGAGAGGAGGAGACTTGTCGATGGAAGAGGTCTTGGAAGAGTCACTAGAAATATAGGGAAAGACAAAGGGCAAAAGAGGTGTCTGTGGACGAGGGGGTGGACGAGGCTCAAGAATCGGAGACATAGTGGGAGGAGTCTCCAGAAAGGAGAGGTCATGAGTCATAGAAGAGTAGAAAGGGGTATCCTCGATGAAAGAGACGTGCCGAGCGATATGAAGGCGACGAGTCAAGGGGTCAGAGCAACGATACCCTTTGTGCTCGGAACTAATCCCCAAGAGAACACACTTAACCAACCTTTCGAACAGTTTTGTACACTTGTGGGATGGAAGAAGGACAAAGCAATTACACCCGAAAGAGTGAAAGCAGACTGTAGTAAGGAGGATAGGAGAAAAGGTGCTAATGAGGGGAGACACCACCCGAAAGGACAAACGAAGGATGATGTTGATGAGGTTGACCGAGGTCAAGGCAGCCTTAGCCCAGAAGGTGCGAGGAACAGAAGCAGAGAGAAGAAGAGCACGCGTGGTCTCAAGGATGTGACATTATTTTCTCTTGGCTACTCCGTTCTGCTCGTGAATGTAGGGACATGAGTGCTGGAAGAGGGTCCCATAGGACTGAAAAAGAGTTCGTATAGCACAGAGAGGTACTTGAGGGTGTAATCAGACCGAAAGGTCTTGATGTGACAATCGAACTGCATGTGAACTATCGAGGCAAAGATCTAGTAGCCCTGGGGAACCTCAGAACGATGCTGGAAAAGGTAAACCCAAGTGTATCGACTGAAATCATCGACAAAAGAGATATAGTAGCGATAGCTACACATCAAAGAAAGAGGTGCTGGTCCTCAGATATCAGAGTGCACCAGGTCAAAGGGAGCACAACTTTGGGAATTACTTAAGGAAAAAGGAAAGGCAGTGGCTTTGGCAATCTTGCAACCGGTACAGGTAGATAAAGGGGAAAAGGGGCCTCGACCTAGAGCTCCAGTCTAGAGTAATTTCCTAAGTTGAGGTTTCGAAAGATGACCGAGTCGCTTATGCCAAAGGTTGACATCAGGAGAGGCAGTCCCGCAGAAACAAGGAGGAGGGGGGGTAGGAGGAAGGTGGAGGTACTCCAGGTGGTACAAACCATCTACCCTATAACCGGCTCTAACCGTCCAAACGGTACATGGATCCTGCATAGCATAGGAGGAGGGAGTGAAGGTTACAACACAACCAGATTCGCAAAGGCTGCTAGTGGAGATAAGCTGCATGTGAAGCTGAGGGACGTGAAGCACAGAGGGTAAGAAAAGACGATCTCTAGGCTCCATAGTGGTGGTGATCGATCCACACTACGAGATGGTTAGAGAAGAATCATCGGCAATGCGTATCATAGGGATATGTGGTGCAGGGTGACAAGCTGTAAGTATGGAAGCGTCGGGTGTCATGTGGTGCGAGGCCTCAGAGTCTAAGATCCATGTGAGAGAGGTGGCGATAACGCTAGGAGGAAACGCGGTGGAGCAAGTCACACCAGGAAGACATGGCATAGGGGTAGGTCCAAGATCGCCCTCAGAGCGGAGAAGCGAAGGGACCTGATGAGCGACTATGGTGAGCAAGCGGCGCGACAACCTGTAAGGTGCCGAGGTAGAAAGGGCGAAAAACAAACGCTCGCAGGAGGGGTCCGGGGTGTGGCTCGAGGATCTAAAGCTGACCCACCACTACCTTGTCGCGCAATCTGATTCTACTCCTCTTCAACCCTTCTATGTTACGCTGCTACAACTCCTCATGCACACAGTAGCTCACATCTTCATCACACTTCATCTTGCTCTTGCTGTCGATCTTATTCTCACTGCTCCTGATCTCCTTCAGCCTCCTCTGCTCTACATGTTTGGCTGCTCTCCCTCGAAACCATATCGCTCTCCCTTGAGCTCAGCCTCCTCTCTCCACCGCATCGTGAGGATGGAACATCTCACCAGATCTGGCACCTAGTGAAGCACAAGAACTGACACCCAGTTAAGCAACCTTTTCTAAAGGCACCCGATCCTGCACTTCTTTGATTCGCATCATCCCCTGCCTCTTTCGACCGTGCTCGATCTTCTCTAGCTTCCACCTTGATAACGAGCAAGCATGCTCGATTTCCTTGCGCTTTGTTGACCTTGCATTAACCCCTAACCTCTTTTGGTTGTGCTCGATCTTCTCTAGGTTCCATCTTGCTAGAGCAAACATAGCTTTGCCACTATCACCTCCTACCCTTAGCCCGAGCATGACCCGCCTGATCACTTTACTTTTGGCTCTAGGCCTCCTAACCACTTTAGCTTTGCCTTTGGGTAGCCTGACCGCTTTGGCTTTGCTACTTTCACCTTATAATCGCCCAAGCTTACTGCCTTTCTTGCTGCCCTTCACTCTGAAACAGGAGCTTCGGTCCTACCGTGAGGCTGTACAGTCCCCGTTGTGGCAGCAATCCATGGCTGAGAAATTCCAAGCCTTTGAACAGACTCAAACTTGGGATGTAGTCCCACTCCCTGTTGGTGTTGAGCCTGTTTTAGCTGCAAATGAGTTTACATGGTCAAGCCGTGACCTGATGAATCCATTGAATGGCACAAGGCTCGATTTACTTAGGAGTACATGATAGACTGTGAAGAGACCTTCGTGCCTGTGTCTCGGGTGACCACGATCCGTGCCCTTCTAGCAGTTGCAGTTGTTTGTCACTGAGTACTTCACCAAAGGGACGTGAAAAATGCCTTTCTTCGTAGTGACATTTCAGAAGTTGACTACATGCAGCCTTCTCCTGGAAAGTGCACTCTCTCTCTCTCTCTCTCTCTCTCTCTCCATATTTGTTGTCTTAGCCAAGCCGATCTATGGGCTTAAGCCGACCACTCATGCCAGTTTTGAGTGCTTTAGGTGTGTAGTCACCAAGGCTAGGTTTTTTGAGGGCTCGTAGGACCACTCTGTGTTTGTGCGGTCTTCGCCTCAGGGTCGAACAATTCTCCTACTGTCCGTTGATGACATGATTTTTCCACAAAAGTACACCGCTGACATCCTCAGTCAAACTACTCTTTTCGATGAATTCTGGGCTTACACCACCAAGGAGATTATTCACCTATGGCGTCTCCTTAGGGATCTAGGAGTTGAGATTTCTGATCCTACAACTTTTCGCTATGACAACCGAAGTGTTATACAGATTCCTTCGCGAGATAGCTTGATTGTTATTTCTCCCGACAACACTATGAAGCTCGGACTATCTCTTTCCTTTCTATTTCCTTGGCAGAGTATCACCGACTTCTTTACGAAATCACACTGAGCCCCGTGCTTCCAATTCTTACTTAGCAAACTCTTGTTGCATGATCCACCGGGGGGGTTAGAGATACTTGTATTATTAGGTTATACATCATTCTACTATGTATGTGGCTTATACCGTCTTGCATATATATTGGACTCTTGTCCTAATAAGAAAAAAATTTCTTTCTCCCTCCAAACCTTAACTCTCTCTCTCTCTCTCTCTCTCTCTCTCTCTCTCTCTCTCTCTCTCTCTCTCTCTCTCTCTCTCTTTGTGTGTGTGTGTGTGCGCGCGCGCGCGCGCACGCACAGGCCATGAATGAGGCATTTCAATAGATTAGGAGAAATTGTCCTCTAAACAATAGCATCGAACACGTCGAACCCTACAATAATTAAGGAGATAGTAGACATCTTTGGTTTTGTACCACATAACCCTTTTGAGGTGTTCTCGTTGACAACCCTCTTATTCTATCTAATATCTGCATGCATCACTCATTCTATATTGTGGGGATGAATCAGCCTCACCAGCCATTATACGGTACGGACACCTTATAGAATCACGACTTCTTTTTTTAATACGGTTTGCTAATCACACCTCACCTCCTTAATTTGGCTATTTTGACTAGTGATGACAATGTGGCACCACCAAGGTCCAAGAAAGAACAATACTTGGCGGCTACCCCGTGTGTCGCTAGGCTAGACCAGACCAGCATACGGTAAGGTGGCATGCGTGCGGTTATTGGTGAAGAAGAGGGGGCATCCTAGGTGGTGAAACATATATCTCACAATCGTCCGATGCACTCGCCATTGACGAGTACTCACACTAACCGTGGATGCAGGCACATCGACTGATGATTGGCGTTGAGTCCTGAGTTTTGTGCGCCCCACTTGTTTACATCCATGGTCGACTGTGATTCACTCAACAATGGCGAGTGCATCGGGACCGCCATAGACCTCGATCTGGTTCCAATGAACTAATATGCCTCGTGCATGAGAGCCATGAACACGATGAGGGTGATGTGTCAGTGTTCATAGACTTATATATGCATGAACCAACTTAAATTGTAGGAAAAAATCGGTGTTAGGTTCATGAAAAGAGATTGGTTTAGTAAAAAAAACAGACGAAAAGATGGTTTTGCACCAGGTCCCTTATGAAAAAGATGCATTTAAAACAAGTTCCTCCGTTGATTTTTCTCCCCTTTAAATTATAAAAATACACCTAATATTAAAATCATAAATATTACTCTTGATTGCGGCAGAAAGTAACAATAGGCAAATGTTACTCTCTAGCTATAGTAATTTATAGATTGTTACTCTTTCGCTGCTAAAGTTATAAAAAAAATTACAAAAAAAGAAGAATTTTTCTAAAGTGATTTTATTGTAGCAAAAGAGTAACAATCTTTGCAGATCGTTCCTCCGCAAAGGTTGTTACTCTTTTGCTACAATGATTTCGAATGTAGCAAAAAAAAAAAAATCTACGAAATTTCTCAAAAAAAAAAAAACTGCCACAATGATTTGTTAAAAATTGATTTGTTACTTTTCTGTATAGTTGCACATAGGGATAAATTGGATATTTTCCAAGCAAGAGATCCTAATGTTAAAGCATCCTTTTGTCCATCGTTATTGCTAAATATGATATGTTAGAAGGAGTTAACACCAATTTGCCAAAAAAAAAAAAAATCCCACCTGGTGATGCAAAGCTTAAAACTTATTAATTGATTATTATGCTTGATGGTGCCAAGAATGTCACCAGCTCGTCGTCCACATGGTAGCAGCAGGGGAGGACACAACGAGACGACAGAAGTCCTCAGGGAGATCGTCCTTATCTTTAGACACACCCTGGGCGACCTTGGGTAGCCAAAGAAAAAGCCCCCCCCCCCCCCCCGGGATGAGCTTGAGATTCAAGGCCAACCCCGATTTTTGGGTAAGCAGCATTGTGATCAGAGTAGGTCTTGGAGTTCAAAGAACACTCCCAAAGAGGTCGGTCTCTACCCCCTTGGAGTTCGCTCGCGAGGTGCCCCCTTTGAATGACTCATCTTTTGCCTTACTGAATGATGTGAGATCCACCACAGCTAGCCCGAGAGCTCGTCCTAACCACATGTGATCGGCTCGCACACAAATGAGGTTGCCCCTGGCTAACGCCCATAGCTCGCCCTGACCGTACGCGATCGACTCGAACGCGGAAGAGGTCGCCCCTGGCTAACGCTCTCTTGTAGTAGCGGATCGTCGCGTCCCTTGGACAGAGCAGCATCTTCCTCGAGGTCTCATTTATGAGGTACTTCAAGACACAACTCGCCCGGGAGCTCGCCCTGACCGCACGCGATCGGCTCGCACGCGGAAGAGGTCGCCGCTGGCTAACGCCCATAGCTCGCCCTGACTGCATGCGATCGGCTCGCACGCGAAAGAGGTCACACTGGCTAATATCCACAGCTTGCCCGGGAGCTCGCCCTGACCGCACGCAATCGGCTCGCGCGGAAGAGGTCACCCCTGGCTAACACCCACAGCTCGCCTGGGAGCTCGCCCTGACTGCACGCGATCGGCTCACACGCGGAAGAGGTCACCCCTGGCATAGCTTAAAGAACCCCTCAGAAGATTTAACGCCCACAGCTCGCCCAGTTAGCTTGCGATTAGCTCACCCGATCATGTAACAGCAAAGGAGTTTGCCTACCTGCTTGCAGGTGTCGCCTACAGTAAGGCGGTAACGGGTTGACAGATGTCACCACCCCTGTGGAACTACGTGGACAATTACGAGCCACGTTCGCCGATCAAGGTCGGTTTAGAGTGTCCCCGACTGGAGCCTTTTGGAGTACCCATCTAGCATGGACAAGACCGGTGCATCCTCCCTAAGGCCCTTAGCCACCGCCTGACAGGCTAAACGGCAAAGTCCATTAAAAGGCCAATGTGGGCTGACACCGAAAGGCATAAAAGGTACAGGAATGAGCGGAGACGTGTTAGTCTCTGGCAGTCTGCAAAAGGCTATAAATGTACGATCCTTTGCTTTAAAGTACAGGTTCGAAACTCAAAAACCCATACATTTTCCTACTTCTAAACCTTATCCCTTTCGAACCATCATTGGCTTGAGCGTCGGAGGGTTTGCGCTCCTCACGGAGCCAGTCGCTCTCATGTTTTTCCTGCCTTGCAGGTCGGGCGGACTCACCAACAAAAATTTCCCCTGATATTTGGCACCGTCTGTGGGATCTTTCAACTGGTTCCTGTGAGAATGCCCATGACCACATGGTTGAAAGCCGTGCTTTCGCAGGAGGCCCTAATGGCTCCTTCCACGCAGGGACAGAGATAGGAGAAGGCTCGTGCCGCATCTACACAAAGTGGGATGCCGGATCAAGCTACCCAACCCCCTGCCCCGCTCAGTGACCAGCTCCTCATGGAAATGTTGGCCACCCAACGGGCCATAATGGATGAATTGATGCGGCTGTGCCAGGTTCCCGCAATGAACGAAAGAACTGATCCCTTCCCTGGGCTCGAACAATGAAGGGGAGGATCAACAGATCAGTCTTGGCAACCAGGAGCGTCGGCAGGGGCCGCACCCCTTATGCGACCTCCCCCGATCCCAGCATCACGTTAATCTACGCTGGTACCCATACGGTGGCTATCCCAACAGAAGCCCCCCATGGGAGGCATAGTCACAAACAATACAAGGGAGCCGGTCCGCGGGTGGCTTCAACGACTTGTCACCCAACGTTCCAACAACGAGCTGACTCTGCCTTCGGCCCTTCCTCACCGACGAAGCCAAAGTGTGAGATCTGATGAGTTAGAGGCGAGGTCTCGAGGGCGAGACCGTAACCCACACCATCAGCGTGAGCGGGAATCCCTGGTGGAAGTGATACCCCGTGAGGAGACCGCGAGGTGACGGCCTCACACAAATCTTTCCCTATGCCGAGGTGACTACCAGCGAAGCAATAGAGCGATCGCTAGGATGTTGCCCCTGAGCACCGTCGCAGCGAGGGTGCGGATCGGCCTAGAAGATGCAGGCATGATCACTTAGGGCATGCGCAGCCGCCTTTGGGAAATCACCCCGAGTGCTGGCAGCTATCTAGCATGCCCATCGGCCACATAGAAGACCTCGCCGCTCGTAAAGGGAGTTCGCCCTTCATGAGTGTGGTACACCAGGGGGGTTGTCCTCAGCACAGGACTTTGCCAAAGTTTGTGTTGTTTGATAGGTCACAGGATCCAGTAAACAATCTGCTGGCGTACAAGAAGTTGTTATTCTTTCGAGACCAGAACCATGTTTTGTGTCGGGCTTTCCCTAGCAGCTTGACTGGTTCAGCTTTGAACTGGTTCCATAAGTTGCCCTCCCATTTTATTCCCAACATCACAACTTTGTCTGGGCTGTTATTGGAACAATACCGCTGTAACCGACAACCGCCAAAGAGGATCGAATCGTTGTTCGGGCTGACTATAGGAGCTCGGGAGACCCTTCGATGCTTCTCAACGAGGTTCCGCAGTGCCTACTTCACCTTCGAGGACTCAGCCGGGTAGGATCGGACGGCTATGAGTGCCTTCAGGAGTGTGCTCCCTGAGGGAAATAAGTTGCACGATGCCCTCATAATCTCAGACCCCCGCTCGATGGTCGAGCTCTTCGCCTTGGTCCAGTAATACATCAAACTCGAAGATGTGCTGCTTGACCACAAGGAAAAGATGGTCGAGCAGTGACCTCCTCCCATTTTGCGGCCGCTCGTCGTTAAAGTCATGGAGTAACACAAAGCGCCCCCTGCAATGCCGGTCGCCGCACCTCCGGCGATGCCAGCCGTGGCACCCTCGGTGGCGGCTGGAAAACCGACAAACTGGCACTTGCCTCGGAGCTCAAGAGAGCGGGATTTCACTATAATGACCCTTTTTCCTAGATAAATCATGCACCAGGTCTGGAATGAGCCCTTTGTCCAGTACCCACCTCCCCTTCAGCAGGGTGAGCCCGGATCCACTGACAACACCAGACGATGCTTGTTCCATAGAGGCGTCAGACATCACACCAACTGGTGCCGAGCTCTGACGAACCATTTGAAGGACCTTGTCGGGTTGAGTCATCTAGACCAGTTCATCTCGCAACCGCGATGATTCGAGGTCATCACTACACGTGTCCCGAGAGAAGAAGACCGATCGGGACTAGCAGAGCCTGTGCTACCACTTCCTCCCCCGGGCAGGCCGTCTGCCACACCATTGCTGACCACTTGGGCGAGCCGAGTTCGAGCAACGAGGTGCGGTGACAAGTAAGAGAGGTGGAGAGAACACAAATGGTGCATTTTATCCCGTTACTACCTACTTTGCTTCAAACCCCCCTGACTGGGAGCCCGCGACTTTGTATGGTTCTCAGAAGATGATATGACCAGGGTCACTACTCCACACAATGACCCTCTGGTCATACGCTTCATGATGGCCAATATTGACGTGCGACGTATTTCAGTCGATTCTGGGAGTGCCATCGACATCCTGTTCCTATCGACTTTCCAACGAATGGGACTATGGCGAGCCGATCTATCTCCGACAGCGGGCTCACTGAGAGGCTTCACTGGCGAAATGGCTAAGGTCGTCGGGGAAATTACCCTGACCGTGACAGTGGGCCCCAAAGTTTGGCAAACCCGGTTCGCTGTCGCGAACGGGCAATCCGCCTTCAATGCCATCCTCGGGCGACCTTGGCTTAGGCAGATGAATACGGTGTCCTCGCCTAATCATCAAGCTCAAAAGTTTCCTGTTCCCTTGGGAGCTATGGTCATTAGAGGTGATCAGATCACCATCACTTGGTGTGAGCAGGATGTCTATCACCTCTTTGACACCTGCACTTCTGGAGAGGCCAAGAGACTGGCACCCTCTTAGTAGTTAGTTGCTTCTCCGCGTGAGCTACCTGACGATCCAAAGGCAGGGATTGTAGGAACTCTCCAACCCTAAGAAAAACCCACCTTACCCAAGTGAAAAGCCGGCGCGGGAGGGATGGAGACTATTACCGAGCTGCCGAGACCACTCTCCAATCTAAAGTGGACAGTTAGCGCGGACGGAGAGGGCGCTATCAATGAAGGATTTCCACATGCAGTTGAGCTGCTAGATCCTACCCCTTCACCCAAGAGGTTAGTCGGCACGGGTGGAAGCGACGCTTGTCAAGAGTATTGTGCAGATGAGCACCCTGCGAGTACTGCGAGGAAGAGATCCCCTATTACCGAGCCCCTCTAAGACATCGACATCAGAGATGATGGGATTCCGAGGGTTACCTATATTGGGACATCATTAACCGACGCCGAAGTTATCCACCTAACGGTTTTCCTCAAAGAATACCGGGACGTGTTCGCCTGGAACTTCGCCGACATGCTCGGGATCAACCCCGAGGTCGCCTGTCATCGTCTGCACACCTTGTGCAATTTCCCTCCAGTCAAGTAGAAAGCTCAGTATATTCCGACTGCAAAGGCCACCGCGGTGGCGGTGAGGTGGAAAAGTTAGAGCGAGCTGGCTTCATTCACGAGGCTCATTTTCCTGAGTGGATCTCTAACATCGTGGCTATGGCAAAGAAGAGCGGAGACATTCGAGTGTGCATAGACTTCTCCGACCTCAACAAAGCTTGCCCGAAGGATGGATTCCCTCTCCCCAGAATCGGAGCTCTGGTAGACACCGCCCTCAAATTTCGGGCTCTCTCATTCATGGACAGGTACTTTGGATATAACCAGATACTTCTTCATCCTGACGATCAAGAGAAGATTGCTTTCTATTCCGGAGCGGGGTACCAGAAGTTGTTCTGCTATCAGATGATGCCATTTGGGCTAAAAAACACAGGAGCGACCTACCAAAGGTTAGTCACCAACATGTTCAAAGATCAGATCGGTAAGAGTGTCGAGGTTTATGTGGACGACCTCTTGGTGAAGAGTCAGGAACTAGAAAGGCATATTGCCGACCTCAGAGAAGTGTTTGACGTTTTGAGAAAATTCAAAATGAAGCTTAACCCAACAAAGTGTGCATTCGGAGTGACCTTTGAAAAGTTTGTAGGGTACCTGGTCACCCATTGCAGGATCGAGGCTGACTTCGAACAAATCAGAGCGCTCGTCAAGATGCCCTTATCGAGGATGCAGAAAGAAGTCCAGATGTTGAGTGAATGGATTACAGCACTGGGTCGTGTTATCTCGAAATCTTTCGATAATTATCAGCCTTTGTTTGAGCTGCTTCGAAAAGGAGCTACCATCCGATGGGATGAGAAGTGGGAGCTTGCATTTCAGAGGGTCAAGGATTACCTAGCTCGCCCTCCTATTCTGGCGGTGCCCAGGGTTGGAGACGAGCTTAGTGTCTATTTATATGTGACCAACCATGTGGTGGGCGGAGTCCTCATCTTGGAGGAAGCGAAGCTGGAGAAGCCCTTATACTTCATAAGCCACACCATGCTCCCTATCAAGCTACGGTATCGACCCATCAAGAAGGTAGCCCTGGATTTGGTCCTGACTGCAAGAAAGCTCCATCCCTACTTTTCGGCGCATCCCATCAGAGTCATCACTGAGAACCCCCTGAAGAGCGCGCTCTCAACCTTCGATGGCCGGGAGGCTTTACCGCTAGTCTACCGAGCTCGCTGCCTACAGATTGGAGTATGCCCTGCGAACGGTGATCAAAGGGCAAACTCTTGCTGATTTTTTGGCGGACTTTCTGCCCGAAGAGCGATTCCCACTGCAAGAATATTCATGCCCACAGAAGCGCACCGAGGGAAGGCGAGGTTCCTCGGTGAACCTTGCGATCGCTTCCAAACCAAATTGGCAGCTACTAGAGATTGGAAGCTTTTCATCGATGGCTCGTCCAACATCTCTGGAGCAGGGATCGGGGTCGTGCTAATCACCAAAGAGGTAATCCTTGAAAAATCCGTTCGGTTAGATTTTGTAGCCATAAATAACGAGGCAGAGTATGAAGCGCTCTTAGCCGGCCTGGAGCTCACTAGTGACATCGGCGTGAGAAAGATTGAAGTCTTCAGTGACTCTCAGCTAATTACTTGACAAGTTAACGACGACTACGCCTCCCGGGATACGCGGATGGCAAGCTATGTCGATCTCGTGAAGGGCATAGTCATAAAGTTTGGAAAGATTTCATTCGAGCAAATCTCTCGATCGGTCTGACAGCAAGTGAGCTGACGCCCTCGTCAATGCTACCTCCCTACTCGGAGGTCTCGAAGTCCGGTAAATAGTGATCGAAGTGCAAGATCGCCCCCGAATCTAACTTGGTGAGAGTGCAGTGAATCAAACCTCATCCGAGGTACTCTCCGTCGGTTGGACTATGCCAATCATTCGCTACCTCTGAGAAGGTGAACTCCCCGGTGATAAAGAAGAAGCTAAACGAATAGAGAAGAGTGACGGTCGGTATCTCATCCATTGGGGTCGCCTTTTCAGAAAGTCCTTTGGCGGTCCCAACCTCAGGTGCGTAGAGCCCCCTGAGACCAATGAAGTACTAGATCGCCTTCACTCCAAAGAGTTTGGCAACCACTCTGGCGGGTGATCTCTAGCCGGGAAGGTAAGGAGGCAGGGGTATTGGTAGTCCACCCTTGCTCAAGACGCTGTCAAGCCAACGCAAAAGTGTCTTCAATATCAAAAGCATGCCACCATCAACCACTTGCCCACAGAAGAGCTGCATCCTCTGGTAAGCCCTTGGAACAGTGGGGGCTTGACATAGTCAGACCCTTCCCTGTATCTATTCACCAGAAGAGATTCATCTTGATCGCCACAGACTACTTCACCAAATGGGTGGAAGCAATCCCGCTGGCCAAGATCGGCGAGAGACAAGTAAAGGACTTTCTGTGGAAGAATATTTTTTATAGATTCGGCCTGCCTTGTGTACTCATCACGGATAATGGGTGCCAGTTCGACAACCGCTTGATCAAAACCTTCTGTGCCGAGCATGGAGTTGATCTGAGCCCCAGAGCAACGGGCAAGCCAAAGTGACTAATCAGGCAATCCTGGACAACTTCAAGAAGATATTGGAAGGAAGAAAGGGGGTACGGGAGAAAGAGCTCGACGGGGTATTATGGGCTTATCAAGCCATTTCACGTCGCTCGATGAATGAGTCACCTTTCAGCCTCACCTACGGTTGCGAAGCCGTCTTACCCATAGAGGCAGAGGTGCCTTCGGAAAGGATGCTCACCATGGGCAAGGTCAATAATGACGACCTACTCATCGACTCCCTTGCCAGCTCGAGAAGCGAAGAAAGCTCACGAATATACATCTTGCCAGTTATAGACAAGAAATGAAGCATTCTTATGATAAGAGAGTCTGCCATCGGATGTTCAGATCTGGTGATCTTATAATGAGAAAGGTGTTCGCTAACACGCAAGAGCCCAACGCCGAGAAGCTCGCAGCAAACTGGGAAGGCCCCAATATAGTACATAACGCGGGAGGATCGGGTGCCTATAGGTTAATGATCGCAGACGGCGACATCCTAGAGTGACCCTGGAATGCCGTCCATATTCAGAAATATTATCTATAGCATGTAGGCGCCCTCTTGTAAATCATTTTTGTAGAATAAAGGGTGTTTGAAGATGAATGAGTTGTTTTTCAAATTTATGCTCGATAGTGATCTAAAGAATCAGCTCGTACGTAATAAGCTCACACGCAACATCTCTAAAAGAATCAGCTAGCACGCGGTCAGCTCGCACGCAGCTTTCATAAAGAATCAGCTCGCATGCAGCTTCTATAAAGAATTAGCTCGCGCGCGATCAGCTCGCACACAGCTTCCATAAGGAATCAACTCGTACAAGATCAGATCACACGCTGCTTCCATAAAGAATCAGTTCGTATGTGGTTCTCTTAATGGACAGTCCGCTATTATGCAGACTTAAAGCAAGACTGGGGTTCTCAATGGCCGTTCTGAATGACCTTGAGATCACTGGGGTAGTTCGCTGTCTATGGGACTTTAAACATAACCGAGGTCCTTCCCATTCACATGCCATGATAGGAATTACCTCGGGGTGGTCTAGGGGGACCTGAATGGGCGACCACCCGCTCAGACAACCTGAAAATCTCTTGGTAACCCCTCGAAGCTCAGATTAGGTTAGGCCGCCGAGAGGTGCGAATACCGCCAATAGCTAAGCTAAGGGCATGTTCAGTAATCGGGGTTGCAGAGGAAACTTAGCTGGGCAGGGGGTAGCTAGCATTTAATTTATTTTTCAAAATAAATATTTAATCCTTAGGTTCTAGAAGTTTTGAATTATTAGATTTGTGTTTCTTTGATTTTTCGAGCTCACTGATCAATTTGTGCTTTACCGAGCATGTCGTGTTTCTCATTTGCATATCATTTTTGTTTAAATTGTAACTTTTTTGACGATTTAGCTGCCTAACCAGGTAGGACCCTCGAGACAGCTAAATGACCACATCGGGGAACTTACAGACAACAAAAAGAAAAGCAGCAAAGACGAAGGTGGACTAAAGAAGATTCCATTACGTCAAAAAAACAAATACAAAGATAAGGACAACGAGTTCATGGTTTGCTCGAGTGCCGCCCCACTGTCATCCCCTCGGTACCTCTTCTTCAACCTCTCTGCCTTGTATTTATCGACGGCAGTGGCAGCGCCCTTCTTGAGGAGATCCTCCAGCTGGGCCTGGAGGCGATTTTGCTGGGCTTGCAGGGCCTTGGAATGCGCCTCCTTTATCGCGATAATTTTGGCTTTCAGGGTAGTCACCTCGCTCAGGAGTTTGGCCGTTTCTGCTTGCGCCGTCTCCTTGGTCGTCCTAGCTTCTTGGAGCTCGACGGTAGATTAGGCACAAGCTTACTCTGCAAATGCCAGCCCCGCTCTCAACTCTTCCATCTCTGCTCTTAACTCGCCGGAGCGGTCCGCTTGGCGGAGTCGATGGATATGCTTGTCCACCCTGCGTTCGGATCCCAGAAGGGAGGCATCAAACAAGGCGACGAGGTCTCCACCGACGATGACAACCTCCGCAGCAAGGGCCTTATTCTTTTTATCCACCTAAAAAGGCAAGTAAAGTGATCAGGGAATGAAGCCAAAGGAAGGGAGAAAAGACAAGGGTGTTACCTCGACGATCTTGTTGTAGAGGGTGATGTACAGAGATCGGGCAAAGATATTGTGGCCAAAAATCTCACGGAGATAGTGAGGTGCCCTGGCCTCTTCGCTTGAGGAAAGCTGAGTCCCCGGACCACTTTGACCACCGGGCCCAAGGTGGAAGCAATATTGGGGGCAGGCACTGTGGCCGTAGGGGCCAGATGAGGAATCTCTGGGATGCGGCCTTTTCCACTCTTTGGGCCGAGGTCGCTTGTTTCTTTGCCTTTGGGCTCCGAATCCGAGATCGAAGCCTTAGAGCCCGAGCTCGATGACTCGGATCCTATGTCCTCCAGGGGAGGAGACTTGTAGACCAAGTCGATCCCTAAGGTCCCCTAGGGGATCAATCTCGACCTGATCTGCCTTCGCAAGCAAGTTTGGCAGAACCGGTCCGGGTATAAACGGAGGACGGATAGCCATAGCAGAGGCAAAAACATCCACCTTGCTTTCCCTTAGGTCGTTCGTACCTGAGGTAGGCGGCGACACTTCGCCCTGTGGGGCCTCAGTCCCCGCTGAGGGAGTTGTTGGAGGAGGTGCTTGAGGCTGCTCACCCGCTGCTTGCGTGCCCGGGGTGATTTGAGGGGGAGGCTCTGGTCGACCGGGCTCTTCATCGTCTGAGCTCGTCCAATCGAGCTCCAATGAAGCCCTGGCTCTTGGAGGGCTTTCTATCACTACTGCTCCGCCTGCACGCTCAGGAATGCCTCGTGAGCTAGGCAGACCGAATCGACAAGCTCGGTGCGGACTTATGGGATGGGGGTGGATGGTTTAACGAGCTTCCTCTTCCCCTGAGCTTCCATCTCAGGCGTCATTCCAGACTCAACCTCCGCCATAGTTAGCAAGAGCTCGATATCAGGATCGTCAGGCTCGAGGAAACATACTTTTCGTATAACTACGGGTATCTCCCGAGTGGGGCCCGCAGTGTTAAAGTCACCCCTTTGACACATTGATGTATCCACCAATTATATAGTCAACCTTGTCAACTGGAGTGGGACCTATTTTGACTTATCTCGTATTCAACAATATGAATAAGGATCCCACAATAGTGGTACCCTTTCTAGTTATGAGACTCTTTTTATTTTGGCCATACAGATATAGGTGTTAAAGTCACCCATTTGACATATAGATGTACCTCCTATAATGTAACTTCAGTGGATTCCATTTGGACTCCTCTCGTAATCTATTATATAAATAAGGATTCCATAATAGTAGGACCCCTTCTAACTATGGGACTCTTTATAATTTGGACATACAAATACGGGTGTTAAAGTCACCCCTTTGATATATAAATATACCCCATACAAAGTAGTTGACCATATCATCTGGAGTGGGCCCTACTTGAACTCCTCTCGTAATCTACTACATAAATAAGGATCCCATAATAGTGGGACTCGTATTACGTATAAGGTTTTTTATATTTTGGCCACACATATATGGGTATTAAAGTTACCCCTTCGACACATAGATGTACTCCTCTATAATGAAGCCGACCTTGTTGACAAAAGTGGGCCCCACTTGTGCTCCTCTCGTAATCTGCTATGTGAATAACAATCCCACAATAGTAGGACACCTTTTAGCTATGAGAGTCTTTATATTTTGGCCATATAAATGCGAGTGTCAAAACTATCCCTTTGACAAATAGATGTACCCCTCTATAATGTAGTCGACCTTGTCAACTAGAGTGAGCCCGATTTGGACTTTTCAAATAATCTATAATATGAATAAAGATTCTATATTAGTGGGACCACTTCTAGATATGATACTCTTTATATTTTTGCCATACAAATATAGATGTCAAAGTCACCCTTTTAATAAATGAATGTACCCCCTATAATAAAGTCGACCTTATCAACTAGAGTGGCCCCATATGGATTCCTCTCGTAATATACTATATAAACAAGGATCCCACAATAGTAGGACCCCTCCTAGTAATGAGACACTTTATATTTTAGCCATACAGATACAGGTGTTAAAGTCATCCCTTTGACATATAGATGCACCCTCCTCTAATGTAGTCGACCATATCAACTAAAGCGGGCCACTTTTAGACTCCTCTCATCATCTACTATATGAATAAGGATGCTATAATAGTAGGACCCCTCATAGCTATGGTACTCTTTATGTTTTGGCCACACAGATACGGGTGCCAAAGTCACTCTTTTGATATATAGATGTATACTTATAATAAAGTTAATATTGTTAACATAAGTGGCCCCACTTGGACTCCGCTCGTAATTTGCTGTATGAATAAGGATCCCACAATAATGGGACCCCTTTTAGCAATGAGACTTTATATTTTTACAAAAAAGATATAACTATGAGACAATGGGGTAACTTTAACACCTACATCTGTATAGTCAAAATATAAAAAGTCAAGTAGCTAGGAGTAATCTCACTATTGTGTCATCCTTATTCATATAGTAGATTACGAGAGTAGTCCAAGTGGGGTCCACTCCAGTTAACAAGGTCGAATACATTATAGGGAGTATATATATCTACGTGTCAAAGGGTTGACGTTAGTACTCGTATCTCTGGGGCCAAAATAGAAAAAGTCACATATCTAGGTGGAGTTTGGCTATTATGGGATCCTTATTCATATAAAAATATTAAGAGGAGTCCAAGTGAGGTGCACTCTAGTTGACTAGGTCAACTACATTATAGGTGGGGTACATCTATATATCGAATGAATGATTTTAACACCCTCTTCTGTATGGTCAAACTATAGAGAGTGCCATAACTAAGTGGGGTTCCAATATCATGGGATCTTTATTCATATAGTAAATTTCTAGAGTTGGGGCCCACTCTAGTTGATAAGGTCGACTATATTGTAGGGGGTACATTTATGTGTTAAAGGGGAGACTTTAACAATCGTATCTGTGTGGCTAAAATATAAAGAGTCACATTGCTAGGAGGGGTCCCATAATTGTATGATCCTTTTTCATGTAATAGATTTCGAGAGGAGTCTAAGTGGGGCCTATTCCAATTGATAAGGTCGACTACTTATAGGGGGTATATCTATATACAAAAGGGGTGATGTTAACAAGCACATCTGTTTTGCAAAATATAAAGAGTCCTATAGCTAGGAGGGATTTTACTATTATGGGATCCTTAGTCCTATAGAAGTTATGAGAATAGTCCAAGTGGGTGGGTGTACTCTAGTTGACAAGGTCGACTATATTATAGGGGGTACATCTATGTGTCAAACCTGACTTTAACACTCGTATCTCTTTGTCAAAATATAAAGAGTCCCATAGCTAGGAGTTGTCCCACTATTGTGGGATTTTTATTCATATAGTAGATTACGAGAAGAGTTTAAGTGGTACTTTAACACCCATATTTATGTCAAATAGGTGACTTTAATGCCCATATTTTTATGGCCAAATATAGAGAGTCCTATAACTAGGAGGGGTGCCACTATAATGGTATCCTTATTCATGTACTAAATTACAAGAGGAGTTCAAGTGGTGTCCACTTCAGTTGACAAGATCGACTTAATTATATAGGGGTACATTTATATGTTAAAAGGGTGAATTTAACACTCGCATATGTGTGACTAAAATATAGAGTCCTATAACTAGGAGGGGTCCACTATTGTAGAATCCTTATTCTTGAAGTAGATTGTGAGAGGAGTCCAAGTAGACCCACTCTAGTTGACAAAATCGTCTATATTTTATAGGGTACATCTATGTATCAAAGGGGTGACTTTAAAATCCAAATTTGTGTGGCTAAAACATAAAGTCTCCAATAGCTTGGTTTGGTCCGATTATTATAGGATCCTTATCCATATTGTAGATTATGAGAGGATTCCAAATGGGTTTCACTCTAGTTGACAATAAGGATCATTATCGATGGGTACATCGAATGTTAAAAACAAAAGTGGGGTACATCTATAAATCAAAGGGATGACATAACACTCACATCTTTATAGCCAAAATATAGTCTTATATCTAGGAGGGGTCCCGCTATTGTGGGATTCTTATTCATGTTGTAGATTACGAGAGCAGTCTAAGTGGGTCCTATACCAGTTGACAAGGTAGACTACATTATAGGAGGTACATCAATGTGTCAAATGGGTGACTTTTATACCCACATCTATGTGACCAAAATATGAAGTATCCTATAGCTCGGTGGGGTCCCATAGTAATAGGATCCTTATTCATATTGTAGATTACGAGAAATCTCGAAGTAGGGCCCACTCCAGCTGACAAGGTCGACCATATTATAGGGGGGTACATCTATGTGTCAAAGGGGTAACGTTAACACCTGTATCTGTATGGAAAAATATAGTGTTCAATAGCTAGGAGAGGTCCCATTATTGTGATATCCTTATTCACGTAGTCCATTACGAGAGGAGTCCAAGTGGGGCTCACTCTAGTTGACAAGGTCGAATATATTATAGGGGTACATCTATATGTCAAAAGGGTCACTTGAACACTCACATCAGTATGGACAAAATATAAAGAGTTCCATAGTTAGAAGGGGTCCTACTATTGTGGGATCCTTATTCATGTAGTAGATTACGAGAGGAGTCCAAGTGGGGTAACTCCAGTAGACAAGGTCGACTATATTATAGGCGGGTACTTCTATGTGTCAAATGGGTGAAGTTAACACTAGTATTTGTATGGCCAAAATTTAAAGAGTTCCTTATCTACAAGGGGTCCTACTATTGTTGGATCCTTATTCATGTAGTAGATTACGAAAGGAGTCCAAGTGGGGTAACTCCAGTAGACAAGGTCGACTATATTATAGGCGGGTACTTCTATGTGTCAAATGGGTGAAGTTAACACTAGTATTTGTATGGCCAAAATTTAAAGAGTTCCTTATCTACAAGGGGTCCTACTATTGTGGGATCCTTATTCATGTAGTAGATTACGAGAGGAGTCCAAGTGGGGTAACTCCAGTAGACAAGGTCGACTATATTATAGGCGGGTACTTCTATGTGTCAAATGGGTGAAGTTAACACTAGTATTTGTATGGCCAAAATTTAAAGAGTTCCTTATCTACAAGGGGTCCTACTATTGTTGGATCCTTATTCATGTAGTAGATTACGAGAGGAGTCCAAGTGGGGTAACTCCAGTAGACAAGGTCGACTATATTATAGGCGGGTACTTCTATGTGTCAAATGGGTGAAGTTAACACTAGTATTTGTATGGCCAAAATTTAAAGAGTTCCTTATCTACAAGGGGTCCTACTATTGTGGGATCCTTATTCATGTAGTAGATTACGAGAGGAGTCCAAGTGGGGTAACTCCAATAGACAAGGTCGACTATATTATAGGCGGGTACTTCTATGTGTCAAATGGGTGAAGTTAACACTAGTATTTGTATGGCCAAAATTTAAAGAGTTCCTTATCTACAAGGGGTCCTACTATTGTGGGATCCTTATTCATGTAGTAGATTACGAGAGGAGTCCAAGTGGGGTAACTCCAGTAGACAAGGTCGACTATATTATAGGCGGGTACTTCTATGTGTCAAATGGGTGAAGTTAACACTAGTATTTGTATGGCCAAAATTTAAAGAGTTCCTTATCTACAAGGGGTCCTACTATTGTGGGATCCTTATTCATATAGTAGATTACGAGAGGAGTCCAAGTGGGGTAACTCCAGTAGACAAGGTCGACTATATTATAGGCAGGTACTTCTATGTGTCAAATGGGTGAAGTTAACACTAGTATTTGTATGGCCAAAATTTAAAGAGTTCCTTATCTACAAGGGGTCCCACTATTATAGGATCATTAATAATATAGTAAATTTCAAGAGTAATCCAAGTTGGGGCCACTTTAGTTGTTAAGGTTGACTATATTATAGGGGGTACATCTATGTGTCAAAGGCGTGATATTAATACCCGTATCTGTATGGCCAATATACAAGAAGTCCTTCGGATAGAACGAGTCATATTATTGTGAGATTCTTATTCATGTAGTATTTTATAAGAGAAGCCCAAAAGGGGCCTACTCTAGTTGACAAGGTTGATTATATTATAGTAGGTATATCTATGTATCAAAGAGGTAACTTTAACACTTATATCTGTGTAGCTAAAATATAAAGTCCCATAACTAGCTAGGAGGGGTCCGACTAGTCTTGGATCCTTATTCATGTAGTAGATTACGAGATGAGTATAAGAGAGGCCCACTTATAACAAGGTCGACTTTATTATAGGGGTACATCTATGTGTCAAAGGAGTGACGATAATATCCATATCTGTTTGGCCAAAATATACAAAGTATTATATCTTGGAGGGGTCCCACTATTAGTGAATCCTTATTAATAATATAGATTATGACTGAAGACCACGTGGGGGCCACTCTATTTGACAAGAGTGGTTACATTATAGAGGATATATTTTTTTGTTAAAGGTGTGTCTTTAACAACCGTATCTATATGGTCAAAATATAAAGACACCCATAGATAGAAGAGGTGCAACTATTATGGGATCTTTATTCAAGTAATAGATTATAAGAGGAGTACAATGGGGCCAACTCCAGTTGACAAGGTTGACTATATTTTAGAAGGATACAACTATTTGTCAAATGAGATGACATTAACACCCGCATCAGTATGACCAAAATATATAGAGTCTTATAGGTAGTAAGGGTCCCACTATTGTGGGATCCTTATTAATATAGCATAATATAAGAGGAGTCCAAGGTAGGCCCACTCAAGTCGATAAGGTCGACTATATTATAAAGTATATATCTATGTGTCTATGTAGTGACTTTAACACCCGTATCTGTGTGTCTAAAATATAAAGTCTCATAACTAATATGGATCCTTCTACTGTGGAATCCTTAATTATATAGTAGATTATAAGAGGAGTCCAAGTAGGGCCTAATCTAGTTAACTAGGTCGATTAAATTATAGGTGGGTGCATCTATGTATCAAATGAGTAACTTTAACACTCACATCTGTATAGCCAAAATATAAAGAGTCTCGTAGTTAGGTGGGGTCTTACTATTATAAGATCCTTATTCATATAGTAGAGTATGAGAGGAGTCCAAATAGTGCTAGCTCTAGTTGACAAGGTTGACTATATTATAGGGGGGAACATGTATGTATTAAAAGGGTAACCTTAATACCTACTATATGTGGCTAAAATATAAGAGTACTATAGTTATGAGGGGTCCTACTATAGTGGGATCCTGATTCTTGTAGTAAATTATGAGAGGAGTCCAAGTGGGGGCCACTCTAGTTAACAAGGTCGACTACATTATAGGGTGGTACATCTATGTGTCAAAGGGGTGACTTTAATATTTGTATCTGTGTGGCCAAAATATTAAGAGTGCCATAGCAAGGAGATGACCTACTATTATGGGATCCGTATTCATGTAATATATTACGAGAATAGTCCATGTGGGTCCTATTCCAATTGACAAGGTAAACTGTATTCTAGATGGGTACATCTATGTATCAAAGAGGTGACTTTAACAAAGTCGACTCATTATAGTGGGGTACATCAAATGTTTAAAAAAATAAAAAAAGAGGGGTAAATCTATATGTGAAACGGGTGACTTTAACACCCATATTTGTATGGCTAAAATATAAAGAGTCATAGCTAGGAAGGGTCCCGCTATTGTGGGATCCTTATTTATAGAGTATATTACAACAGGCGTCCAAGTGGGGCCCACTTCAGTTGACAAGGTTGACAACGTTATAGGGGGGTACATCATGTGTTTAAGGGTGACTTTAACACCCATATTTGTGTGGCCAAAATATAAAGAGTCTTATAGTTAGGAGGGGTCCAATTATTCTGGGATCCTTATTCATTTAGTAGACTACGAGATGAATCAGAGTGGGACCCAATCTAGTTGACAAGATCGACTACATTATAGGGGGTGCATTTATATGTCAAAAAGGTGATATTAACATTTGCATCTATGTAGCTAAAATATAAAGGGTCCTATAGCAAGGAGAGGTCCAACTATTGTGGGATCCTTATTCATGTAGTAGATTGCAAGAGTAGTCTAAGAGGGGCCACTCAAGTTGACAAGGTCGACTTCATTATAGGGAGTATATCTATGTATCAAAGGTATGACTTTAACACCAGTATCTGTTTAACTAAAATATAAAGAGTCTTATAGTTAGGAGGGGTCCTACTATTGTAGGATCCTTATTTATATAGTAGATTACGAGAGGAGTCCAAGAGGGGCCCACTCAAGTTGATAAAATTGACTTTATTATAAAGGGATACATCTATATATCAAAGTGGTGACTTTAACACCCATCTCTAAATGGCAAAAATATAAAGTCCTATAGCAAGAAATGGTCATAATTGTGTGGAATCCTTATTTTTATTGTAGATTACAAGGGAAGTCCAAGTGGGGCTCACTCAAGTTGACAAAGTCGACTATAGTTAGCTAAAATATAAAGACTTTCATCGCTAGGATGTGTCCCACTATTTTAGGATCTTTATTTATATAGTAGATTATAAGAGAAGTAGGAGTCACACTATTATGAGATCCATATTCATATAGTAGATTATAAGAGGAGTCCAAGTGGCGCTCACTCTAGTTGACAAGGTTGACTACTGTATAATGGGGTACACCTTTGTGTCAAAGGGGTGACCTTAACACCCACATAAGTGTGACAAAAATATTAAGTATCCCATAGATAAGAGGGGTCCTATCATTGTGGGATTGTTATTCAAGTAAAAGATTATGAGACGAGTCCAAATGGGGCCTACTTAAGTTGACAAGGTCGACTACATTATAGGGGGGTACATCTATGTATCTAAGGGGTGACTTTAACACCCGTATCTATATGGCCAAAGTATAAATTTTCTCATTACCTAGTGGGATCCTACTATTGTAGGATCCTTAATCATGTAGTAGATTACGAGAGGAGTCCATGTGCGGACCATTCTAGTTGACAATGTTGACTTCATTATTAGGGGGTACATCTATATGTCAACGGGGTAACTTTAACAACTGCATCAGTGTGGCCAAAATATAAAAAGTCTCATAGCTAGAAGAGGTTTCTGTTATGAAACGGTGGTTGCATCGGATATGGATGCCCACCGGATAAAGACCCCCGGATTCAAGGGATTTAGAGATTTACCCCGTCTCTATCCCTATGGCATATTATGCCTATATATAGGGGCTTTGGTGAATAATAAGCAGAGTTTTTCCCAACACGTTATCAGCACGAGACCTCTCCGACCCGGCCTCGGCTCGGCTCCGGATCTCGTCCGCGGGCAGACCCCATCGCACAGAGAGAGATCGAAAAGAGAGAAAAGAGATCGGAGGCTTCAAGGCGACACTCCCCGGTCGACGAAGGTAGACTTCAACACGAGCCTCCAAGCCCTGGCTGAAAGAAGGACTGCTCCAACAGAACCTGCGAGAGGGACGAATAGATCGACTGACAAGGTACGCCTCAAGACCCCCCCCTCGTCTGTCGTACCACCATCGAAGCCCATCGGAGACCCTCTGATCATGACCGAACCGTCCGAAAACCCTGACCGATGGTATCGAGCACGACCCCGGGACCTTAACCCCGTCGGAGACCCGAGCACCCGCAGGGACCTAGCAGCGGCAACCCATGAACGTTGCAGCAACCTCGGGCTTCTGGTGTCGAGCGACCTGGCAGCCACAACTACGCACGAGTCGCGGTGGCATGCACGAGTCACGACGGCGTGCGCGACCGCCAATGGCTTGCGCACCTGACCGGATCGGCACCGGCCGGACACAGCCCACCATCGATGGTGGCCTGTGATCTGCGAAAGCGTGCATGGAAGCGGCCTGCGCCGGCGTGCGAGCGGCTGCGGAAGACGCGGGCGAGCGGCGGCGACGTGCGCGCGCGGGGTGGCTGTTTGGATGGATTAGGTTTCCCCCGAAACGAACGGAGAAGATAAACAGTGTTTATCTTTGGGTTTTAATTTCGATGGGTTTAAAACCTGTTTAACACCCGACCCGATTGCTTTAATAGCAAATCCGACCCAACTGCTGTATAGCAGACCCGACCCGACTGTTTAATATAACAGTACAGGCCCGACCCGATCTGGATTTTTACAGACCCGACCCAACTGTATGGGCAGACCCGACCCGACTGCTAATAACTAAACCCGACCCGTCTATCCTACCATGCATTCACATATGTTTATCTGTCTGATTTAATCTAGACCGTCAGTTTTATTTTGTGATTGTGGGCCCAATCTTGGCCCGATCTGGTTGATCCAAGAATAGATCTTGACTATTTGAACCATTCCGAACGCATCGGTATGGTCTGATTTTTCAAATTCAAACTATTTAATATATACTTTTAATTTGAACCATTTAATTTGATATTGTGATCTCGAGTCCAATATAGATCCGTTTTCAGCGATCTATATATGGTTATTGAGTATTTGGGCCATTCCGGACTCATCGGTATGGTCCGATCTTATCAATTTAAATAATTTGATGCATGTTTAATATGGACCATCAATTTTTAGTTATATACTTGTGAACTCGATCTAGACCCGATCTAGATGATCCAAACATGGATCTTAGCTTTTGGGACTGCTCCGGATGCATTGGATTTCATTATATCATATCACGTGCTTATGAACATATAATTGGTAAATATCTTGCTTGATTAAATTGGTTTACGTGATTTTTATTTGTTAGTCATTTTTCACTTTGTTATTCAAGATAGATATCTTATAGTGTGTATTAATTTTATCATTGTTAGATAAAATGTTTTTCACTGTTGTCAGTGCCAATACCGAATATTATTTGCTTATGGACATATGTTGACTAGTTAAAATGATAATATTTAACCTCATCCATAGCCTGTGTGTGAGCTCGACCCTTGTCAGCCGAGACAGTACAATGTGGCTATGGATACATCTTAACTAGTAGTTCCATAACGGTTAGGATTTCGATGTTCATAGAATCCGATAGTCTTTAATCTATCAATTAACTAGGCTCATATCTCGTCCCCAGATGTCTAACCTTACAAAGTTGGAGTTCGCCGCACTTGATGTTAACGGCAATAATTACTTAGCATGGAGGCTAGATGCTAAGCTCCATCTACAATCAATCAAGTTGGGTAAGGCGATTATAAAGCCTACAGGCACGGAAAGCCTTAGTCCTGAAGACAAGGCTAAAGCGATAATCTTTCTGCGTCGTCACCTACATATAGACCTGAAGAACGAATATTTAACCGTTGAAGACCCCTTAGTTTTGTGGGAATCCCTACGAGATAGATATGATCATCAAAGGGCTGTCATCCTTCCAGCAGCGAGGAATGAATGGATAAACCTGTGCTACCAAGATTTTAAATCGGTCGCAGAATATAATTCTGCAATGTTTAACATCGTGTCCCGACTTGAGCTATGTGGAGAGCCAGTTACCCAAGGACAGATGATCGATAAGACTCTATTCACCTTCCATGCAACGAACGTCCTACTGCAACAACAATATCGGGAGCGAAACTTCCAGAAAATATCAGATCTGATTTCGGTACTTTTAGTTGCAGAGGAGAACAATAAAGTTCTTATGAAGAATCACAACTCCAGATCAACTGGAGCATTGGCGTTCCCTGAAGCGCATGCCAATGAAGGATACCACAGAGGTAGAGGCAGAAGAAGGTTTGGAAGAGGTGGTCGCCATAACCACTCTGGCAGAAGTGGCAGGGGCGACAGAGGTGGCAACCCCAGTAGAGGAGGCTACCGAGGTAGAGGCAGGCATGGCCACCCCAGCAGAGGTGGACTCAATCCACAGCAAAATACAAATTTCAAGAAACAGAGTAACAAGCCCTGGCACGCAGAATAAGTGACGGAAGACTCTCCTTCTAATAAGTGGCCTACAGACACTTGTTTCAAGTGTGGGCGTGAAGGCCATTGGTCTCGCAACTGTCGTACATCTAAAGAAGAGGTGGCAAACTTTCAAGCATCACAGAAAACTGAGGGTAATGCAATGTTTGCCCTCGACAATGATGACCTCCTTGAAGATGAACTCAATGAGATGCAAGGAAAAACCAAGCTCACAACTTCTGATTTCTTCAATGACAACTAGGGGGAACATGATATTTTAAGTGATAAACTGTTATCGTTTATTAGAACAACTGTTTGATTTCTAGTAGTTAATATTTCATTTGCTTGTTAGACTGTCATATCATTTATTTTTATAAGAATAGTTATTTGCTTTATTATAGTTGATATTTCAGTTGCTTGATATCTTTTAGATCTCTCTTATTAAATATTTCTCATTTCTTATATATCTGAGTTGTCAGAACCTTATCTCAAATAATACTTTATTCCTCTATGAGGAAATAGAATCCAAGAGAGACATGTATATAGACTATAGCTGACCTCGCTCGGATAATAGAAGGCTCCGGTAGAGCACACCTAGTGTTACTTAATGGAACCCATATCTTTATACAATCTGCCATATACTCTAGTAATTCTAAAAGAAATTTACTTAGTTTCAAAGATATAAGAGTAAATGGGCATCACATAGAAACCATGAGCGAGGGAAACAATGAATTCTTATGTATAACCTCTAGTGTTGGAAATCAGAAGTTTACTCTAGAGAAATTCTCCAATCTATCCTTAGGGATATACGTCACCCACATTGGGATTGTTGAGTCACATGAAAACATGAGCTAACAGCTCAGTACTAATCCAAGACAAATAGTGAGCCAGAAGCTCCATAATCCTATAATTTTTAATATATGGCATGATTGTTTAGGATATCCTAGGACAATAATGATGAAAAAGATCGTAGAAAACTTTTGTGGTCATTCCTTAGCACATTATCAAATATTTAAAACCCTTAACATGTGACATTTTTACCGCAAGATTTGCGGATTGTCATATTGATGAGACAGTCTTCCCGTCGTTAGGGGGAGATAAGAAAGATAATAAACGTCCTGTCCAAGAAGGAATGATGTGAATTATCGAGGAATACTTCCATTCTGTCTCATCTAGACCCCAGGACTCCCCAATGTAAGCATGACGTTAGGAGAATGACAGTAAATGAGTCTGACACACGCCAGAAGCGTGGCAGACCTATAGGTTCCAAAGATTTAGCTCCCTGGAAGAGGAGATTAAATAGCATATCACACCATACAGCTCCTGAAGAAGCTGTTCTTAATATAAACTCTCCTGAAGAGAGGATTCATGACGGTCCGGAAGATGTCATGAATCAAAAATCCAATTTCCCCAAATTAAAGCATATCGCTCCGGAAGAGGTTATGCCCCAGATCCTAGAAGAGACTGGGAAAGAGGTACCGGTACCCAACAATGATGAGATATTTGTGTTCTACACATACTCAGGGGAAATATGGAATTGAAAAGAAATAGTCGTTGATGATATATTTTATATACTACGACAAATGAGATAATAAAGGGTGATGATAATGATACTGAACCATGTAAAATCCCTGAAGGATTTGATTTACCTATACGGTAACTTAGACAGTGAAATATATATGAAAATCCCTGAAGGATTTGATTTACCAAACTCCAAATCTAGAAATAAGCATTCAATTAGATTAAAACGAGCATTGTACGGTCTGAAACAATCCAGAAGATTGTGGTACAATCGGCTCAGTAAATATCTGTCTAGGAAAGGCTATAAAAATGATACTATATGCTCATGCGTATTTATTAAGAAATCCCAGAATGGATTTACAATAGCAGCAGTATATGTAGATGATAAATCTAATAGGATCTCCCGAAGAGATTGAGAAGACTGCTGGCTATCTTAAAAGGAGTTTGAAATGAAAGACCTGGGTGAGACAAATTTTGCCTCGGCCTGCAGATCGAACGCAATAAGGATGGGACCTTAGTCCATCAAACAAAATATACTGAAAATCTCCTGAAGAGATTTAATACGGATAAGTGTTATCCACTTAGTACACCCATGGTTGTAAGGTCTTTAGATGTTAACAAAGACCTATACAGGCCTAGAAAAGAAAATGAAGACGTCTTGGGTCCTGAAGTACCCTGGGTCCTGAAGTACCCAATTTAAGTGCAATAGGTGCAATTATTTATTTATCTCAATGCACTAGATCTGATATTCCATTTTCTGTTAATCTACTTGTTAGATATATTTCTGCATCTACATATAGATATTGGAATAGTATAAAGCACATATTTAGATACCTAAAGGGGATATTTGACATTGGTTTATACTATTCATGTAAAAGAACTAACCCAATTGGATATGCAGACTCTGGTTATTTATCTGATCCCCATAAAGGGAGATCACAAATATGTTATGTGTTTCTTAAAAGTAATGCAGCATGCCTAGCTCAAATTCAAAGTGGCTTCATCAAAGGCGACTTTCCCCGAAATTCTTCTGCACCCATGAACTCCAAGAGAATGAAGAGACTATTTTAAAACATGAGAAGTCAACTGAGAACCTGACAGATCTCTTCACCAAGGCGCTTCCAAAGTCTACAATCCAGAAGTTGGTGCATCAGATTGGCATGAGGAGACTTCACCAACAGAGCATGAAAATTTTATTTTAAATTGATGTATTAACAGGGTGGAAAGTAGCATCTTAAATGTATTAGGGGGAGGGAGTATTTTTCTTTGAAGATTGATGTAAGCAATGCTTGTAATAGAATGTAGTATAAAGATGAGGGGGAGCATCCTGCAGATGAAGATGTAGACATCCAGAAGAATGTCTTTTGCGCATTGTACTCTTTTTCCTGCGATGAGGTTTTTTTCCCACAGGGTTTTCCCATCGAAAGGTTTTAATGAGGCAGTGTAAGTCGCACCCACTAAGATTCCAGAAGAATCTGAGATTCCAGACGAATCTGTTCCTGAAGAACTATGTTCCTGAAGAACTACGTTCCTGAAGAACGCGTTGTACTCTTTTTCCTTCACTAAAGGTTTTGTCCCATTGGGTTTTCCTTAGTAAGGTTTTAACGATGCAATGTTTTGAAAAGTGGGCATCCAAGGGGGAGTGTTATGAAACGGTGGTTGCATCGGATATGGATGCCCACCTGATAAAGACCCCCGGATTCAAGGGATTTAGAGATTTACCCCGTCTCTATCCCTATGGCATATTATGCCTATATATAGGGGCTTTGGTGAATAATAAGCAGAGTTTTTCCCAACAGTTTCACTAATAAAGAATCCTTATTAATATTATAGATTACAATAGAAGTCCAAGTAGGGCCCACTCTAGTTGATAAGGTCAACTACAGTATATGGGGGTGCATCTATTTGTCAAAAGGGTGACTTTAACACCCGCATCTGTGTGACCAAAATATAAAGAGTCCCATAACTTGGAGGGGTCCTACTATTTTAGGATCGTTATTCCAGTAGTAGATTACGATAGGAGTCCAAGTAGGGCTCACTCTAGTTGACACGGTTAGTTACATTATAGAGGGGGAACATCTTTGTGTCAATAAGGTGACTTTAACAACTGCCTATAGAGTCCCATAACAAAGAGAGTTGTCACTATTATAAGATCCTTATTCATGTACTAAATTATAAAAGAAGTCCAAATGGGGCCCACTTTAGTTAATAAGATCGACTTTATTATGTGGGGGGTATAACTATGTGTCAAATGAGTGACTTTAACACCCACATCTGTGTGACCAAAATATAAAGAGTCACATAGCTAGGAGCGATCCCACTATTGTAGAATCTTTTTTTTATGAATTAGATTAGGAGACGAGTCCAATTGGGCTAACTCCAATTAAGAAGGCCGTCTACAATATAGGGGGTACATCTATGCGTCAAAAGGGTAACTTTAACACCCATATCTGTGTGGTCAGAATATAAAGATTTCCATAGCTTAGTTGGGTCCTACTAATATGTGATCCTTATCATATAGTAGATTATGAGAAAAGTCTAAGTGGGTTCCACTCCAGTTGACAAGGTGAACTCATAATAGATATGCAAATCGCATGTTTAAAAAAAAAGTGGAATATCTATATGTTAAAGGGGTGGCTTTAGCACTCGCATCTTTGTGGCCAAAATATAAAGATTATCGTAGCTAGAAGGGGTTCCACTAGTGTTGGATCCTTATATATATATATATATATATATATATATATATATATATATATATATATATATATATATATATATATATATATATATATATATATATATATATATATATATATATATATAGGCAGGGATACTCTTACTAATAGAATCTTATTAATGAAAGTTACAAATTGCCTTTTACCTAACCTAGAGATTTCAGAATTTGATGAAACTTGGTGGGGATGCTCTCTATGGCAACTTGATCACCCTCACCAAAAATCATCAAATTCTATAACCTCTAGGGGCATAGCTTTATTGACCGTTCATTTTAGCCATTAATTTGAATAACATCTTTGATACCCTTAGAGGTTATAGAATTTGATGATTTTTGGTGAGGATGATCAACTTTCCATAGAGAGCATCTCCACCAAGTTTCATCAAATTCTGAAACCTCTAGGTAGGTAAAAGGTGATTTGTAACTTTTATGAGTAAGATTCCATTAGTAAGAGTATCCCTCCCCTATATATATATATATATATATATATATATATATATATATATATATATATATATATATATATATATATATATATATATATATATATATATTGTAGATTATAAAAGGAGTCTATGTGGGGCCCACTCCAATTGACAAGGTCGACTACATTATATAGGGGTATATCTATGTGTCCAACGGGTAACTTTCATACTCTTATTTATATGGCAAAAATATAAAGTATCCTATAACTAGGTGGGGCCTCACTATTATGAGATCCTTATTCATATAGTAGATTACGAGAAGACTCCAAGTGGGGCTCACTCTAGTTGACAAGGTTGAGTACATTATAGGGTTGTACATCTATGTGTCAAAGGGGTGACTTTAATAACTGCATCTATATGGTAAAAATATAAAAAATCTAATAGGTAGGAGGGGTCCTATTATTGTTGAATCCTTATTCATTTATTAAATTACGAGAGGAGTCCAAATAAGGTCTACTCTAGTTGACAAGGTTGACTATATTATAAATGGTACATCTATGTATCAAAGGGGTGATGTTAACATAAGCATCTGTGTTGCCAAAATATAAAGAGTACCTTAGCTATGTGGGGTCCCACGATTGTAGGATCTTTATTTATAAAGTATATTATAAGAGAAGTCCAAGTGGAGTCCACTCTAGTTGACAAGGCCTGCTATATTATATGGCGATACATCTATGTGTCAAATGGGTGACTTTGATACTTGTTTCTGTGTGGAATAAATATAAAGACTCCTATAGTTAGGAGGGGTCTAACTATTGTGGGATCGTTATTCATGTAGTTCGAGAGGAGTCCAAATGGGACCCACTCTAGTTAACAACATCAATAGGGTATATCTATGTGTCAAAAGTAGTGACATTAAAACCAGTATCTGTGTGGCCAAAATATAAAAAGTCCCTTAGCTAGGTGGGATCCAACTATTATGGGATCCTTATTCATGTGCTCCAGTTGACAAGGTCGACTACTTTATATGGAGTACATCTTTATGTAAAAGGGGTGACTTTAAGAGCCGTATCTCATGGCCAGGAGGGATCCCACTATTATGGGATCTTTATTCATATAATATATTACTAGAGGATTCCAAGTGGGCCTACTCCTGTTAACAAGGTAATCTAAATTATAGGGTGGTACATCTATGTATCAAAGGGGTGACTTTAACTCCTGTATCCGTGTGGTGAAAATATAAAGAGTCTCATTGCTAAGAGGGGTCCCATTATTGTGGGATCCTTATTCATATAGCAGATTACGAGCGGAATCCAAGTGGGGCCACTTATATTAACAAGATTAACTTTATTATAAGTGTACATCTATATATCAAAAGGGTAACTTTAGCACTCGTATCTGTGTGGCCAAAACATAAAGAGTACCATACCTATAAGGGGTCCCACTATTATAACATTCTTATTCATATAGTAGATGATGAGAGGATTCTAAAAGGGGCCCGCTTTAGTTGATATAGTCGACTACATTAAAGGAGGGTACATCTATGTGTCAAAGGGTAACTTTAATACCTGTATTTGTATAGCTAAAATATAAAGTGTCTCATTAATAGGAGGGGTCCTACTATTGTGGGATCCTTATTTATACAGTAGATTATAAGAGGAGTCCATATGGGGCCACTCTAGTTGATAAGGTCGACTTCATTATAGGGGGGTACATCTATTTATCAAAGGGGTGACTTTGACACCTATATTCGTATGGCCAAAATATAAAGAGCATCATAGCTAGAAGTGGTCTCACTAATATAGAATCCTTATTCATATTATAGATTATCTGAAAAGTCCAAATCGGGCTCATGCGTACTCTATTTGTCAAAGGGGTAGTTTTAACACCCAATTTATATGGCCAAAATATAAAGACTTATAGCTAGAAAGTGTCCACCCACAATTGTGGGATCGTTATTCATATAGTAGATTACGAGAGAAGCACAAATGGGGCCTACTTTCATCGACAAGGTTGACTTTATTATAGAGGGGTACATTTATGTATTGAAGGGGTAACTTTAATTTCCATATATGTGTGGCCAAAATATAAAGAGCCTTATACGTAATACGAGTCCCATTATTATGGGATCCTTATTTATGTAGTAGATTATGAGAGGAGTTCAAGTAGGGCCCACTCCAGATGATATGGTCAATTGCTTTATATGAGGGTATATCTATATATCAAAGAGGTGACTTTAACACCTATATTTGTATGTCCAAATTATAAAGAGTCCTATAGTCAGGAGGGGTCCCACTATTGTGAAATCCTTATTCATATAGTAGATTATGAGATGAGTCCAAATAGGATCCACTGAAGTTGATAAGGTCGACTACATTATAAGAGGTACATCTATATATCAAATAGGTGACTTTAACACCCATATCTGTATGGCCAAAATAGAAAGAGGCCCATAACTAGGAGGGGTACCACTATTGTAGGATCCTTATTCATATTGTAGAATACGAGATGAGTCAAAATAGGTCATACTCCAGTTGACAAGGTCAACTATATTATTAGTGGATACATCAATGTACCAAATGAGTGACTTTAATACCCATAAATATATGGATAAACTATAAAAAGTTCCATAGCTCAGAGGGGTATCACTATTATGGGATCCTTATTCATGTTGTAGATTATAAGAGAAGTATATGAGGGTCCTACTCTAATTGACAAAGTTGACTACAGTGGTATATTTATATGTCAAAAGGGTTACCTTAATACCAGCTTATATATGACTAAAATATAAAGAGTCCCATCAATAGAGAAGTCCCACTATTATGGGATTCTTATTCATGTAGTAGATTATCAGAGGAGTCCAAGTGAGGCTCACTATTGTTGATAAGGTTGACTATATTAAAGAATGATACATCTATATGTCAGAGGGGTGACTTTAACACCATATCTATGTGACCAAAATATAAATAGTTCCATAGCTAGGAGGGGTGGATACTTATTTATGTAATGGATTACGAGGAGAGTCCGATTGGGGCTCACTCTAGTTGGCAAGGTCGACTAAATTAGAGGGGGGTATATCAATGTATCAAAAGAGTAACCTTAACACCTGTATATTTATGTGTAAAATATAAAAATTCATAAAGCTAGGAGAGGTTCCACTACTGTGGGATCTTGATTCATATAGTATACTAGGAGAAGAGTCCAAGTGGGGCCCATTCTAGTTGACAAGGTCGACTATATTATAGCAGGGTACGTTTATATACCAAATGAGTGAATTTAACACACATATCTATATGGCAAAAATATAAAGAGTCTCATAGCTAGGAAGGGCCCCACTATTGTGGGATCCTTATTAATATAGTAAATTATGAGAATATTCTAAGTGGGACCCACTCTAGTTGACAAGGTTGACTACATTATAGTAGGGTACATTCATATATCAAAGGGGTGATTTTAACACCCGTATCTGTGTGGTCAAAATATAAAGTCATATATTTAGGTAGGGTCCCACTATTATAAGATCCTTATTCATATAGTTAATTATAAGAGGATTATAAGTGGGGCCCACTTCAGTTGACAAGGTTACTATATTAGAGGGGGTATATATATGTGTCAAAAGGGTATCCTTACCACCCACCTGTGTGTGGCTAAAATATAAATAGTCCCATATCTAGGAGAGGTCCCATTATTATGGGATTCTTATTTATATAGTAGATTATGAGATGAGTCCGAGTAGATACCACTATAGTTAATAAGGGCGACTAAATTAAAGAAGGGTGTATCTATGGGTCATAGGAGTTGACATTAACACCCGTATCGGTATAGCCAAAATATAATGAGTCCCATAGCTAGGATATATCCCATTATTGTGGGATCCTTATTCATTTAGTAAATTACGAGAAGAGTTAAGTGGGGCCCACTCTAGTTGACAAAGTCTACTATAATATAGCGGGGTATATTTTTATGTCAAAGGGATAACTTTAGCACTTGTATCTATATGGCCGAAATATAAAGAGTCTCATATCTAAGAGGGTCTCCAATATTATAGGATCTCTATTCATGTAGTAGATTACGAGAAGTGTCCAAGTGAGGGCCACTCTAGTTGACAAGGTCTAATATATTAAAGTGGGGTATATCTATGTATCAAAGGGGTGACTTTAACACACGTATCTTTATGGCCAAATGTAAAGAGTCACATAGCAAGGTTGGGTCCTACTATTATAGGATCTTAATTCATTTAGTAGATTACGAGAGGAGTCAAACTAGGGCCCACTCCAGTTGACAAGATAGACTAAATTTTAAAAGGTTCCTTATAACAAAGAGGTGACTTTAACACCCATATGTATATGACCATAATATAAAACATCTAATAGCTAGAAGCCACTATTTTTACATTATTATTCATGTAGTAGATTACAGGAAGAGTCCAAGTAGGGCCAACTCTAGTTGACAATGTTAACTATATTATAGGGGGGTATATTTACGTGTCGAAAGGGTGACTTTAATACTCGCATCTGTGTGGCCAAAATATAAATAGTCCCGTAGCAAAGAGGCATACCACTATTGTAGGATCCTTATTTATATGATAAATTATAAGAGGAGTCCAAGTGGGTCCAACTCTAGTTGACAAGGTCGACTCATTATAAAGGGATAGATTGAATGTTAAAAAAAAAGAGTACAACTATATGTTAAAGTGGTGACATTAACACCCGTATTTTATTGCCAAACTATAAAGAGTCTCATAGCTAGGAAGGGTTCTGGATTTGTGGGATTCTTATTCATGAAGCAGATTATGAGAGGAGTCCAAGTGGCGTCTACTCCTTTTGACAATGACGACTATATTATAGGGGGTACATCTATGTTTCAATAGGGTAACTTGAACACCCGCATCTGTGTTGCCAAAATATAAAAAGTCAAGTAGCTAGGAGGGGTCTTACTATTGTGTCATTCTTATTCATGTAATAGATTACTAGAGGAGTCCAAGTAGGGTCCACTCTAGTTGACAAGGTCAAATACATTATAGGGCGTATATCTATATGTCGAAGGGTTTACGTTAGCACTTATATATGTGGATCCAAAATATAAAGATTCCCATATCTAGGAGGAGTTTGGCTATTATGGGATCCTTAATATATAGAAATTTTAAGAGGAGTCCAAGTGGGGTCCACTATAGTTGACAAGGTCGATACATTATAGGGGGTACATCTATGTGTTAAATGGGTGACTTTAACACCCACTACTGTGTGGACAAAAAATAAAGAGTCTCATAGCTAGGAGTGGTCCCACTATTATGGGATATTTATTCATATAGTAGATTTAAAGAGGAGTCTATATAGGGACAACTCTAATTTAAAAGATCGACTACATTATAGGGGTAGATCTATTTGTCAAATGGGTGATTTTAATACCCGCATCTATGTGACTAAAATATAAAGGGTCCTATAGATAGGAGGGGTCTTAGAATTGTATAATCCTTTTATATGTAAATTTCAATAAGAGTCAAAGTAGGGCCTATTCCAGTTGAAAATATCGACTATATTATAAGGGGCATATTTATGTGTCAAAGGGGTGACATTAACAATCGCATCTGTGCCTTCAAAATAGAAAGAGTCTTATAGTTAGGAATAATTCCACTGTTGTGGGATCCTTATTCATATAGAAATTACGACATGAGTCTAAGTGGGTCCAATCTAGCTAACAAGGTCGACTATATTATAGAGGGTACATATATGTGTCAAAGCGGTTACTTTAACACACGTATCTGTATGAAAAAAAATATAAAGAGTTCTATAGTTAGGAGGTGTCCCACTATTGTGGGATCCTTATTTATGTAATATATTAGGAGAAGAGTCCAAATAGGGCCTACTCTAGTTGACAAGGTCAACTATATTAAAAAGGGGTATATCCATTTGTCAAAGGGGTGATTTTAATATCCGTATCTGTGTGGCCAAAATATTAAAATTCTCATATCAAGGCAGTATCCTACTAATATAGGATCCTTATTCATGTACTAGATTATGAGAGGACTCTATGTAAGGCACACTTCAGTTGACAAGGTTGACTATATTATAGAGGGGTACATCAATGTTTCAAAGAGGTGACTTTAACATTCACATCTGTGTGGTCAAAATATAAAGAGTCCTATAGCTAGGAGAGGTCCAACTATCATAGGATCGATCCTTATTCATATAGTAAATTACGAGAGGAGTCTAAGTGGAGCCCACTCTAATGACAAAGTTGACAATATTATCAATGGGTATATTTATGCATCAAAAGGATAACTTTAACACCCGTATCAGTGTGACCATAATATAAAAAGTCTCATAGCTAGAAAGGGTCCTGCTATTATAGGATCCTTATTCATATAGTATATTACGAGAGGAGTCAAGTGGGGCCTTCTTCAATTGACAAGGTTGATGATATTATAGAGTGGTACATCTATGTATAAAAGGGGTGACTTTAATACCTACAACTGTGAAACCCATTCCCATTGGCAAGGTCATAATATCATAAAGGGGTATATCTATATATTAAAGGGGTGATGTTAACATTTACATCCGTATGGCCAAAATATAAAGAGTCCTATAGCTAGGAGGGGTTCTGTAACACCTGTGGTGTTAAATTTGGGGATAATAAAAGTCCGCCTTTAGTATTTTCTCATTCTTAGTCAGACTTTTTCTCTGGGTTTGTTCTGGAAGAATAAGCCGTAAACCCATGAAATATTTTACGTTCACTTTCTCTATGGCTTCGAACACGTCGCAATGGCACGTCCCGTGCAGTAATTGGGTGTATGAGCGGCTAGTTTCGATAGTTCGGTTGTTATACCTTAGAATATCGATAAATTAGCCGACATTCGATATTGTTTTGTTTACCACAGAAATTCTGGTAATCGGATCGTAGTAAGGCTAGATACGTTGGGTGGGGATCTGAGAGACCATTTCAACGAGCCTAATCTAGGGTCGATCTGACACCCGGTGTAATTTTAAATTTTTGAGTATTTCTTTCTTTTCGAAAGATCCATAAGTCAGAAAATTGTGTATCAAGCGCCGACGCGTTTAAGTCCATGAGAGATTTCTAACGAATCCTCTTAGGTCCAATTTTGACCTTTGGTTTGTAAGTTATGACTAATTATTCTTTTCAACCAGGTAGGTATTCGAATCGCACCGGGTTCCAACCGAGCCCACTTCAGGGCGCGGGACCGAGCCTGACCATCCCGAGGACTGAACTTCTAACCTCCTATAGATACAGGTTGAGAGAGATGGACACTAGAGATGTTATTTTTTATGTTATTTCCAATTGATTATGTAATAACTGTGGAACTACGTTTTAGATACTCTGAATAATACCAGAATCAGTAATGTTTCCCTGGTAAGTTTCTCCTTAAGCTTCATGCCCGGTAGGCCTTTCCTCAAGGCCAAGCTATTGGTAGGCTTTTACTCAAAGCCGTATCTCATCAGTTTTTTTTTTTTTGAGAACCCCTCCTAACGGAGGGAGGGTTTGGCGGACCCCAACCAGAAACCATTAATCACTCAAGATAAAAGTCTGTTACAAAAAATGGCAGCCTCCGCCCCAAGCTTATCCCTTCAAGGCGCTATCCAAGCGCGGAAGAAAGAGATCACCGAAATCCGCAGCTTATCCTGCCCTGCCGACTTACCAGAGAAAATTCTGCTATTCCGCTCGAGCCAAATAACCCAGAGTATCGCCATGGCCAAAACGTCCCATGGCTTCCGAATCGCCACCGGAATTCTCCTCCTCCTCCAAGAAGTCCAGAGCCCTCTAAGGGACCGGGGATGCGAAGAAAGACCTGCCATGCTCTCGAAATGATCCCACAGAACCCTCGCGAAAGGGCACCCAAGCAGCAGGTGCGATGTGGTCTCCTCCTCCGAGGCGCAGAATGTGCAAGAAGCATCTGTTGTCTATGGGTGGTGACGCCTAATCAGATTGGCCTTCGTCAGAATCTTATTCCTCGAAGCCAACAAGGAAAAAATCTGAACCTTTGAGGGAGCCTTGGACTTCCATATAGCCTTAGACGGGCCGTGCCTCTGCACCCGTGGGAGGAGATGATCGTAGAAGGATCTAACCGAGAAAAGTCCTGAGGAGTTGCCGCTCCAACGAACCTCATCCTTGACCGGTCGGAACGAGGCCGCCTGGAGAATCAGATGGAGGTCCTGAAGCTCACGCTGACCGTCATGGTCTAAGGGAGAAGCGAACCTCAAGCGCCATTCAATAGACCCTCGCCTCCTACTAGCCTGGGACCGGACTGAAGCTCCTTTGTTCCGGACCATCGCGAAAAGAGCTGGGAAGAGATGCTCCAGAGGTCTGTCCCCCAGCCAAGTATCCCTCCAGATTCTGATATCTCTCTCATCACCTAGCACCAGAGTAGTGGCCTCCCTATACAGATCCTTGACCTTGAGAATGCCCCGCCAGAAATGGGATATCCGGCCTGATAGTCGACCCCGCGCCTGCAGAGGGGAGAATCGCCTAAAGTACTTAGCCAATATGACATCTCTCCAGGAACCCCCAGTTCCCTGCTGCAATCTCCACCACCATTTTCCCAGCATGGAAATATTAAATCTACGAAGATCCAGAACTCCCAGACCACCCATCTTCTTTGGGAGGCAAACCTGATCCCACCTCATGAGGTTGTAGCCTCCTGCAGCATCGACCCCATGCCAAAGGAAGGATCTCCGAATCTTGTCAATCCGGTCAATTACCCACGAAGGCAGGTAGTAGAAAGAAAGATAATAGCAGGGGATAGAAGAAAAGACTGAGTTCACTAGCACCAGCCTGCCACCCGAAGAAAGAAATCTTCCTTTCCAGCCCTCAAGCCTCCTCTCTATCTTGAGAATTAGCTGCTCCCAATCCTCCCTCCTCAGAGCTCTGTCGCTGATAGGCAGACCTAGATATTTCATAGGTAGGGAGGCTACCTTACAGTTGAGAAGTCTAGTAAGCCCACCACCTGCATCTCCTGAGCCAATATAGTAAAGACTACTCTTCTGGAAGTTGATCTTCAGGCCTGAGGTCAACTCCAGACCGTAAAGAAGAATTTTGAGGGAGACCATCTGGAAGGGGCACGCCACTGTGAATAAGAGGGAGTCATCAACATAGTGAAGATTAGACGTAGTCCAACCATGACCGCCCACCCCCCTAACCAGGCCCTCGGCATTCGCCTTCCGGACTGCGGCATCAAAGGCATCCACAACCAAAATGAACAAATAGGGGGATAGCGAGCATCCCTGCTTCAACCCCTTATACACCTTGAAGTTTCTGCCTTGCTCCCCATTTATCAAACAAGATAATTTCGAGGAACTCAAAATCTCTCTAATCCAGCTCAGCCACCCACTAGAGAATCCTTTAGCCCTCATAAGGTCCAGCAGGAAGTCCCATCTGACTTGATCAAAAGCCCTCTCGAAATCGATCTTCAGCAAAACTTCTTCCTCTCCAGATTCGCGAAGGTGAAAAATCGCCTCATGCGCCGCTGCTACACTGTCCAATATAAGACGCCCCTTGATGAAAGCGGTCTGGGAGGGGGAGACAAGCAGGGATATGTTGTCCGCCAGCCTATTGGCGAGGACCTTCGAAATAATCTTGTACAGACAATTTGAGAGGGAGATCGGTCTATAATCCCGAATAGATTCTGCAGAAGATTTCTTAGGAAGGAGAATTATCCACGAGTGGTTCAAGCAATGAAGACGCACCTTCCCGGAGAAGAAGTCCCGCAGTAGCCGGCAGAGATCGCTGGCCAGCATGTCCCAGTACTCCTGATAGAAGGACATAGGGAATCCATCCGGCCCCGGAGCTCCATCTCCCTTGGACTGAAATACCGCCCTCCGAAATTCGTCGTCAGAAAAATCTGCATCGATGCTGGAGCCGGACGGCAGTCTCGGGAAGTCCACACCTTCCCAGTCGAAAGAAATACCCGTGGGAGCATCCGACTCCAAGAAAGAAGACTTGAAGTAGGAGGTGGAAGCCCCTAAGATGTCTGCCGTGGTCGAAAGCCCTCTATCCTCGTGCCTCAGAGAGGTCAGAAAATTCTTCCTCCTCCTGGCGTTAGCGACTCTGTGGAAGTAGGATGTGTTTGCATCCCTCGACTTCACCCATTGCTCCTTCGAGCGCTGTCGCCACATCTCCTCTTCCTTTCTCAAAACCAACACAAGGCTCTCGTTAAGTTCCTTCAGCCTGACCGACTCCGGAGGTGAAAGGGTGGCCGACTCCCCCTTCACCTCCAGATCCTGAATCTCCGCCAAGATGGAAGCCTTCTGCCTAAGAACATTCCCGAAATGGCTCTTGCTCCAGTATTGCAACTTCTTCTTAACGAACCTGAGTTTCCTCACCATGTTCAAGGCCGAATTTTCCGTTTGGCCTGCTTCAGACCACCAGTCCGCCAGCATGCTTTTGAATCCGTCCTCCATCGACCAAATTGACTCGAACCTGAATGGAGGCCGGACCGGAGCTATCGAGTCGGTCACCAGGAGGATTGGAGCATGATCGGAGACGCAGGATGCCAGACCAGTCTGAATCGAACCTGGAAACTGCACATCCCACTCCGACGAGATCAAAAATCTATCCAACCTAGCCAAGATGGGATCCTCCCGCTTGTTGCTCCATGTGAAGGTTCGCCCGGTCAGCGGCAAGTCTACCAGCTCCTGGTGCCTTATGAAAAGGGAGAAAGCCCTCATAGCTGAGGCGTCTCCACCACAGCGAAGCTGCTCCCCCGCACCTCGAGTGACATTGAAATCCCCCGCTAAGACCCATGGTCCTCGAAAATTGGTCCTGAGCAAGGACAACTCCGTCCAAAAATCATCTCCTCTACTGTGGTCCGTGGGACCATAAACCGAGGACAGCATCCACTCCAAGCCATCTAGTCTATTCTGCAACACCAGCGACAGTGAGAAGACTCCAACATTCGTGCTCTTCAAAAGGAAAAGGTCATCGCTGTAGCCTATCAGAATGCCTCCTGACGCGCTTGTAGCATCCTTAGCTTCCCACTTAGCAATCTTCCTAGTGCTGAGCGAACGGAAAAAATGGCTCGTCGGGTTCTCCCGCTTCGATTCTTGGATACAAATGATGTCCACCTCATGGATGGATGCAAAAGAACTAGCCGCTCTCCTCTTCTCAGACTTCCCCAAGCCCCTGACATTCCACGAAAGAATCTTCATGCAAACAAGAACACTCCACACCAACCACAACCACACAAGGACTCGCCCGCTCAGGAGTCCAACTTTGCCCTCTTCTCCTCTAGAGCCCTGATAGAGTCAAGAAAAAATCTCACACTATCTAACTCAGGAGTAGTGATAAACCCACACTTTCTAGCTATGTCCAGAATTACATCATCCTCCAAAAAAGACAGGGGGAGGGACACAGAATGATCAGCCTGGTCCATGTCTAGAAGACGCATCTTGGACTGAACAAGAGCCTGCGCCAGCCGAGGGTCGTCCGAAGAGCGCTGCAAAATCTGCCGGAAGCTCCTCCTTGCCGACTGAAGATGGGGTACTCCCACCAAGTCCGACGAAGACTGGTTCACATCCTGCACAACTACGGACCTCTGCACCCCGTCCCCCTGACCTGTCACATCCCTACTGTCGACATCGAGGTCAGGCAAATGAGGAATCCCCAAGATGGGACTATCCACATTAAAAGAAGCACCAACAACATGAGGGGACCTCAAAGGAGGGCCCCCCTCCTCCTCCAACCCCACATGGTCTCCTTCATGCAGAATAGCAGTAGGGGGTACGTGCGCTCCCTCAAACAAAAAAATACCGACATTATGAAAAGTGCCCAGCTCTCGATTATAATCCATACCTGCGTCCTGGGAGAATTGCTGCAGGGAAGGCGTACCTGGCTCCTGGCTGCTGCTCGCCTCACCTCCCGCCGGACCCATCCCTGCAGATGGCGGACCAGTGAACCTCGGAGGCCCGGTGGACGACTGCCGGAATCGAGTGGGCTGTGGCGAGACCACCGGCGGACCGAATCCCAGAGGAATCACCGGCTCTCCAGAGGGCATACGGTCCCCGAAGCCATGATCCAAAGGAGGCAGGTGCCCAACAGGGGGAGGAGGGAGCGAAGTGCAGTCCCCTAGCAACTGGGTGGATAGCCGGACCCTGAAGACTCCGCATCCATGGGTAAACTGGATCGAAGGGGGGATGAGGATCGACTCGTAACAGAGCATGGTCGCCTGGCAGAATCGGCGATGAGAGATTGAGGGGAACACGTTATGGCACTCGCGCACCTCGCCGTAGGGGCTGAGCAGCGTCCGCAGTGAGCCTTCCCCCCAGGCGTCAAAAGGGAGCCCGAAAATTGTGACCCGCAAAGCTGTCCTCCACCGCCGCGAGACCGCCCCGGACATCTCCTCCCAAGGTCGGAAGGAGACGGAAACTGCTCCCAGATCCCTCACCCCCTGACCTACCTCGATCTCCAGAAATTGCCGGAATGGGAATTCCACAAGGAACTCGCCATTCCCAATTTCCTGGGTAGGCCACTCCCACGACCCCTGCCACACATGCCTGAGGTGACCGAAAAGCTCCGCCGTCGTCACCGCCTTCCGGAAGACCCGGCAGACCCCTGAACGATCCAGGATCTCCATCATCTCCCCCCTCCGAGGGTCTACCGGCAGCTCCCTGGATGATCCCGAGCCCGCCGCCGAGGAACCAGTCGAGCCAGACGAACGGGCCATCCCGCACCGGTGTGAGGTGTGACCGACCTTCCTACAGGCGAAGCAGACAAGCGGGTTACGGCAGGCGGTGACAACATGGTCGCGCTCTCCACACCGATGACAGCGACGGACCTGAGAAAGACGCCCTCCTCGAAAGGATCTAGAAGATCGCCCGGCCGGAACCCTAGACCCCCCTGAACTGCTCGCAGCCCCCGGAGACCAAGCCGGGCGGCGCACTACATCCGCGAAGGAGACTCTCTGCGGGGGTGTTGCTGTAGATGGTGGTTTTGAAACGCCCCCAGGACGCCTATCCCGGGAACGACGTTCCGCCTCCACCCCTCCAGAAACCCTCCCCCCGAGAGCCCTACCTCCTGAACGAGATGCACCTCGGGAACGCGCTGAAGACTTAGAGCGGCTATGGGATTCGGGCATGGGGGACTTCCCCCTAGATCTCCCCCGGATCTCCCTGGTCTTTGAGGAGCCTCGGGATCGCCCTCTCGCCATCCGCCTCCGGGTTTTTCCTTCGATCGCGGGAACTGAACCAAAGAGGGCGGGTGGGGGTCTCGACCTCGGTGTGGGGTTGGTGGCTCCCAGGTGGATCGGCGACAGTTGGAGCAGGAGGGGACGTTGAAGCGGCGCTAGGTTGTGACGGATCGACACCGGCGAGGGCTGAACCACGTCAGGCAGCGCGGGGAAGGCCGGATGGGCGTTGATCGGAGCCGGGCTGCTCGAAGCGACTTCGTGTGGCGCGGATCGGGGTTTGGGAGGTCCAGATCGGGGCCGGGAATGACCGGGGTGGCTGGCGGGGTTGGGTAGTGGCTGGGATCCGATCGGATCGCAACGACGGCGCGGCAGCGACCCGCTCAGGGCAGATCGGCCCCCGGGCGGCGCGGATCAAGGCCGGATGACATCGGGGCGGGCATCCTCTTCATGCCGACGGGCCAGCTCCCGTCACTTGGGAGAAATGGAGGGGGGGGATTTGGAGTTGATCACCCTCCAAAAGAGAATCAGGCCTGCGATGGAGATGCTCAAAGAGATGGAGAGTGAGGGTGCGAGATCGGGGATCTCATCAGTTAGTAAGTAGTTCATGATAAATTAGTAATAAAATAAAATAATAAAATCAACTTTGCGACCTTATAACCCTGATTTACCTTTAAAACCTCATCACCCCCGGGTTTGACTGGTTTACCCTTGTAGTCGGATCCGGGGCGTGACAGCTGGTATCAGAGCCTAGGGATAGGATCCTAGGGGATTTAGTTGTAGGTTAGTTTTTTTATCTCGAACGAGTATTTTATAGGCCTGTATTTTTGAAGATGGCTATTACCAGAGGTCAAGCTTCCTCTCCTGGGTCGTCTAGTATTGCAACTGTCCTAGACCCTATGGAGATGTTCCGCACCATCACTGAGATGATGCAACAGTAGTAAGTCATGATGCAACAACAACAAACAATAGTAGCCCAGCAACAGGCAGCTGCCCAGGAGCAGACAGCAGCAGCCCAGGCTACTTTGGCTCAGGCTCAGGCTCAGCAGGCCACTCGGGAGGAGCAGAGAGTGGATGCAGATAGAATAGGGAAGCTCCTAAAGGTCTTTCAGGTATTGAAGCCGCCAACCTTCAAGGGTCATGCAAACCCAGTGGAGGCCGACAGATGGTTGAAGCAAGTCGGCAAGGCATTGGATGCCTTGGAAGTAGTAGGTAAGAGAAGAGTCACTCTGGCCTCCTACCAGTTGGAGGCAGAGGCAGACTTCTGGTGGGATCGGATCCATAGGTCCCGAAGTGAAGCCCAGGTACCTATGACCTGGGAGGAGTTCGAGAAGGTCTTTCAAAAAAAGTACTTTCCGGAGAGCATCCGAGACAAGATAGAGAAGAAGTTCTTGGATTTGTACCAAGGCACACTATCTGTGGCCGAGTATGAGGCCAAGTTCGATGAGCTGTCGTGGTATGCTCCATTCTTAGTAGCTACGGAAGAGCGCAAGGCAAAAAGGTTTGAGGCCTGGAATAAAAAATAAGATCTAGGTACTGCGGCTGAAGATCTATAGCAAGGTGGTGGATCAAGCTCTGGTGGCAGAGCGGGGCCAGGAGGAGACTAAGAAGATTCAGGAGAAATGAGGAAGTGGTGGCAATGGCAGGAGTGATCACGAGTTTCATTCCAAGAGGCTTAGGACTCAGGAGGTTCCTTCGCGTCAGCAGCAGCACCACTCCCAGGGGCCCCCAGCTTTTCAGGGTCCCAAGTGCTTTAAATGTGGCACGTATGGCCATGTCAGGCGTGACTGCACTCGTCGTCCTTTACAGTAGCAGCAGCAACCAACCCTACCTGCCCTGCCGTATCACCCTCGTATAGCTTTGACGTACTATCTCCAACCTCAGCATAAAACACCTCAGTATCAATAGGGTTCCCAGCCTTCCCGTCCTCCTCAGCCACAACTACTTCAGCAGAGACCTCCAGTCCGCCAGGGTAGTGGTGGCCAGCAGACCCACGGTCGGACTTATGCACTCGTTAGTCAGGATACTGGAGCTTCTGGATATGCCATTGAAGGTAACCCTAGATCCTTTCTCGTAGGGTAGCTTTTCCAAAATCAGTTCTGTAGTTTGCACTATAGTAGATTACATAGCTAGGATAAACACACTTATAACTACTGATTATTGCCTTAGGTGTTGTACCTGTGTTCACTACCCTTGCACGAGTCTTGTTCGACACTAGATCGACGCACTCTTACATAGTCCCTAAATTTATAGCTACCTTGGGGTTACAGTCAGAGCCCCTTGGTTATGTCCTTTCGGTCGTCTCACCATTTGGGGCTAGCATTGATGTGGACCATGTATGTAAGAAATGTGTGCTTTCTATTGGAGTCAATGAACTTGTGGCCGACTTAATTATCCTCGACTTAGAAGGGTTGGATGTCTTACTGGGGATGGACTGGATGGTGGCATATCATGCTTCACTAGACTGCTACTCTAAGAATATTACCTTTCGTCCACCTGGCAATACAGAGTTCTTCTTTGCGGGAGCTAAGCTGGCTATTTTATACCCGACACCCCGGCAAGGGACCTATCTTAGCCTCCTAGCACAGTTGGCCAGCGAGATTGAGGGTGAGAATCCATTGGAGCATTCCCCAATAGTTCGAGACTTTCCTAATGTATTTCCTGACAAGCTCTCATGCCTTTCTCCTATTCTAGAGATAGAGTTCAGCATCAAGCTAGTTCCGGGGACGGCACCGATCTCAGTGGCTCTGTATTGGATGCACCAGCGGAGCTATGGGAGTTAAGTACTCAGCTAGAAGAATTGCAGAGTCTCGGGTATATTTGCCCCAGTGTCTCTCCATGGGGTGCCCCTATTTTGTTTGCCTAGAAGAAGGACGGTTCAAAATGGCTTTGCATCGATTATAGGATACTTAGTGCAGTTACTATGCAGAACCAATATCCTCTTCTGAGGATCGAGGATCTATTTGATCAGCTGAAGGGTGCTCAGTTCTTCTCTAAGATTGATTTGAGGACTGGGTACCATCATCTCAGAGTGAAGGATGATGATATCCAGAAGACAATATTCCGGACGTGATACGGGCACTATGAGTTTCTAGTGATGCCGTTCGGTCTGACGAATGCCCCAGCAGCTTTTATGGACTTAATAAATCGGGTCTTCAGGCCTTACCTTGACCGGTTCATCGTGGTCTTTATTGATGACATATTGATCTTCTCGAAGTCAAAAGAGGAGCATGCAGAGCATCTGAAGATTGCCCTACAGACATTGATAGATCACCAGCTCTATGCCAAACTCAGAAAGTGTGAGTTTTGAATGAGAGAAGTGAAGTTCTTAGGGCATGTGGTTTCAGAAGGAGGCATCTTGGTGGACCCAGCAAAAATCGAGGCAGTACTGAGTTGGGATTCACCGAGGAATGTTTTTGAGATCCGAAGTTTCCTGGGTCTAGCGGGATACTACCAGACGTTCATAGGGGGTTTCTCGAGACTGGCGTTGCCCCTGATTTGGTTGACGAAGAAGGGGGTGAAGTTTGAGTGGTCGGTTGCTTGCGAGCAGTCCTTCCAGGAGCTGAAGCGATAACTCACCACTGCCCCTGTTCTTACAGTGCCAATTAGTGGGAAGGGATACATGGTCTATACAGATGTGTCTCAGTCTGGACTTGGAGGTGTGTTGATGCAAGATGGCAAAGTGGTAGCCTATGCATCGAGACAGTTGAAGCCACATGAGTAGAACTACCTGACCCATGACCTGGAGCTTACAGCGGTGGTATTTGTGTTCAAGATTTGGCGGCACTACCTATACGAAGAAGACTTCGAGATATATTATGATCATAAAAGTCTGAGGTATATCTGTACCCAGAAGGACCTAAATCTCAGACAGAGGAGGTGGATTGAGGTCTTGAAGGACTTCAACTACAATTTCTTCTATCACCCTAGGAAGGCTAATATAGTGGTGGATGCGCTCAGCAGGAAGTTCAAGAGCAAGATGTCTCGACTGATTGCAGATAGACAGAGCTTTATTATAGTAGTTGAAAGGCATGACCTGTTGGTGTGAGAAGATCCCGCATGTATTCGATTATTCAGTGTGCGGGCGCAACCTACGCTGGTCAAACAAGTGATAGCCTCTTAGGGAGATGATGAAGAGTTGGAAGAGATACGTTCTCGACTGATAAGGGGAAGTAGAGGATTGGTCGCTTGATTCAGATGGCGGACTGAGGTATAAGAGGAGGCTATGTCTACCAAAGGACCTGGAGATTCGATAGGAGGTTCTAACAGCGGCGCATCACTCTCGATACATGGTACACCCTGACAGCACCAAAATGTACTGGGACTTGAAGAGCCAGTTCTGGTGGAATGGCATGAAGAGAGATGTAGCTGAGTTCGTGGCCAATTGCCTGACCTGTCAGCAGGTTAAGGCAGAACACCAGAAGCCTGCGGGACCCCTTCATCCCCTTCCTGTAGCAGAATGGAAGTGGGAGAACATCACGATGGACTTCATCTCGGGGTTGCCACTAACCAAGAGCAGGCATGATTCGGTATGGGTGATTGTGGACAGACTGACCAAGTCTGCCCACTTCCTTCAAGTCCGGACGACTTCCTCTTTATCGAAGCTGAGCAGACTCTACGTTGCAGAGATAGTCAGATTGCATGGGATTCCAGTGACCATTGTCTCGGATCGAGATCCCAAGTTTGTCTCAGGGTTTTGGAAGAGTTTGCAAACCACGTTGGTGACCTAGATCAGCTTTAGCACAACCTTTCATCCCCAGACAGACGGTCAATCAGAGCGGACCATCTAGATATTGGAAGACATGCTTTGGGTGTTTTCTATAGACTTTAGAGGTAGCTGGGATGAGCACTTGCCTTTGGTAGAGTTCTCGTACAACAATAGCTATCAGGCGAGCATTGGCATGGCTCCCTATGAGGCTCTGTATGGGAGGCCTTGTCAATCCCCCATCTGTTGGGCAGAGGTCGAAGAGCATAGTCTTCTGGGACCAGACTTAGTGCAGGAGATTACAGAGAAGATACAGGTTATTAGAGAAAGGCTCCGTATAGCTCAGAGCAGACAGAAGAGCTATACAGATGTTCGTAGACGGCCCTTTGAGTTTGAGGTCGGTGACCATGTCTTTCTGCGGGTTTCCCCTAAACGTGGTGTCTTTCGGTTCGGAAAGAAGGGGAAACTAGCACCGAGGTTTACAGGATCGTTCGAGATTCTAGATCGAGTCGGAGAGGTGGCATATCGTCTAGCTTTGCCACCATGGCTCTCGGCAGTGCACCTAGTGTTCCACGTGTTGATGCTCCGGAGGTACATGCCAGACCCGACACACGTGCTAGATTGGCAATACTTGGAGCTACATGCCGATGCCACTTTTGAGGAGTGACCGATCCACGTTTTAGCTTCCGAAGATAGGGTGCTTCGCACCAAGACCATCAGGATGATCAAGATTTTGTGGAGTCATCGACGTGACGATGAGGCCACTTGGGAAGTGGAGTCCGATATGTTGCGGTTGTAACACCTGTGGTGTTAAATTTGGGAATAATAACAGTCCGCCTTGGGTATTTTTGTCATTCTTAGTCAGACTTTTTCTCTGGGCTTGTTCTAGAAGAATAAGCCATAAACCTATGAAATGTTTTACGTTCACTTTCTCTATGGCTTTGAACACGTCACAATGGATTGTGCAGTAATCGGGTGCATGCGCAGCTAGTTTCGGCAGTTCGGTAGTTATACCCTAGAATATCGATAAATTAGCTGATATTCGATATTGTTTTATTTACCACAGAAATTCTGGTAATCAGATCGCAACAAGGCTAGATACGTTGGGTGGGGATCTGAGAGAGCTTTTTAACGAGCCTGAGCTGGGGTCGATCCGATACCCGGGTGATGAGTAATTGCTATTTTAAAATTTTGAGTATTTCTTTCTTTTTGAGAGATCCATAAGTCAGAAAATTATGTATCAAGCGCCGACGCGTTCACATCCATGAGAACTTTCCAACGAATCTTAGGCCCAATTCTGATCTTTAGTTTGTGAGTTATGACTAATTATTCTTTTCAGCCTGGTAGGTATTCGAATCGCACCGGGTTCCAACCGAGCCCACTTCAAGGCGCAGGACCGAGCCTGACCATCCCTAGGACCGGACTTCTATCCTCCTAGATATATGGCTTTAGGTCTCGTATGTATCCCTCACCAAAGTTTTAAAAGTTGAATTTCAGATGGGAATGATCGAGCAAGATTTGGAGTAATAAGCCTAAAATCTTCCGTTCCTTTATTAATTTTTCTTTATTAGAAATTAATAGCCTTAACAACCAGATCTCTCTCTCCGTGATTTAAAATTTTAAGTTTGGATGTGGAGAATAGGGAAGATTTATGGTGATAAAACTGAATATCTTCTTCCTTTATTCCCTAACCCTCTTACCTTTATTGGGAATTAAAGGGGCTAACAGTAATTTGTTTCCCCATCCCTCTTTATTACCATAACAACACCCACTTTAGCACCATAACAGCAACCCCCTTCATTTCTTATTGTGAACAAAGAAAGAGAGAGAACAGAAGAGAGAATGACATAGTACATGTATTAATATAAGAAGAGAGCGAGAGATCGGAAGAAGAGCAGAGAGATCAAAGGAAATAACTAGAAAGAGAAGAGCAGTGGACCCGCCTCCTCCCATGACTCCGGCGAGCACCGAACCAAGGTCAGCCCTTCTCACTCTCCTCTTCTCCTTCTCCACAACTCAACCCATCTCCACCGTTCCCTCCTCCCTTACCTGCGGCCCACACGGGTGGAGACACTACTGGAGGCCACCCTAGGCCTCACCGGCGACCACCGGTGCAACCGAGCCCCATCGGAGCCGACCCAAACCTCACACTTGACCCCTCCTTGATCGGGTCCTTCCGGGGTGCTAACGGTCGCTCCGGCAGCTTTGCACGCATCTCCTCCATGGAGGTGGTGCGGGGGAGATCGGCCAAGCGATCGTCGGCGCCTCCAGGCCGGCCTCCCGCCGTCGCAGTCGCAGCCAACCCCCCCATCACCCCTAGTTCTCGTGGAGAAGATGGTCGGGGACAGATCCATAAATAATGGGTCTGCCCCAGGTCCTTTCTAAATTAAAACCCGAGACCCGACCCAACCACTGCAGACCTGACCCGATCTGCAGACCTGACCCGACAGTCCCCAAACTCGAACCGACCTGCAGACCCGACTCGATCAGTAGACCCGACCCGACAGTCCCTAGACCCGAACCGACCTGTAGACCTGACCTGACCACCCAGACCCAACCCGACTGCTATGCTAACCCGGCCCAGCACAGTAAGCCAGCCTGGTTCACTTAAACCAGACCCACGAACCAGTAGATTTTGGTTCGGCCGCCATTTCTTTGTCCGAACTCAGAATCTGACGAAACTAGTGCCATTACGACCGGCTCAGAAAATTCTATATATTGGCCATATTATAGTATAGTAATTATACTATTTAGTATCCCATTTTATCCATGAACCCGATCTAGTTGGTGCACTTTGGTTTGATCGCCATTTTCCTATCCGATCTCAGAATTGGACAAAACTGGTGGCATTGTGCTCAGATCTTCGATACAGATGTATTGAACCTAGTTTAGGACCCTAGGGACCCTTCTATCCTATTGAACTGACCATGGACTAGTTTTTACCGGTTCAACCCTAAAATCTCTGATCGAAGTCAGATTCGAGCAAGACCGGATCCAATGGGTCCCTCATCCCTAGGCCAACCTATGTAGATCCCTAGTTTGAATAATTTATAAAGGTAATAACTTATATATTTTAAACTATGATTGTTAGTTTTTTCTTCGACGATACACCGAACCGATAAGCGGGAGGAGCATAGACAACCGAGTTACTTTCCAGGTTAACATGATTAATTCTATTATAGTTAGAGTAGATTATAGTTGTATTTATAAAATAATTAATAAAACCATATGTGGCATAGTATGTCCAATGCATGCAGGCAAAAAATCGATATTGTATGTAGGAGGTGGGCATACTATCCCTTGCCTCTGAATAATCATACAATATTTTGATAGTTGTAACGGTAATTAGCTCAACCTAGATTCACACTAGGATGCATGCAAATAAGTAGATACTCGTACTCATTAATTATTGATATTTTGTTGAATGATTATATTTGGTGATCATGGATCTCATGGTGCAGTCCAGTTGCTACTGAGCAATGAAGGCTGGTGGTCTCAGTGGAGAGGCCGATGGTTGTACTTCCTCAGTTGAGGTTCCCTTTCTAGAGCGAAGACTCACTACTCACGGGCATGGATAGGGGATTCGAGTGCACAGGATAGGAGGTGAACCACTGCCTGTGCACAATCCAAATATAGTAGGTAGGGTCACAGGGTTGGACATGCGGTAAAGCCCGAGTGGCCTAGTAGTCTACCCCTGGGTAATGACCCCGAAGAAGCAAGTTGGGCAGGAGTGCCCCGTGGTGAAAGACTAAGCCCTTATGGCCATATGGGTATTTCTGACTCTCCTGGTACGCTTGGACCCAGGTTTCTGTTGGCAGACTCAGTTAGAAAACTGTCGGTTCACTTTAGGAGTAGGTAGAACTAACCTTTGGTGATTAGTGCATACTTTTAAATCTGGATCATTACTCGTCTTACATTTACTAGTTGTAGTTGTAATATAGTAGAACTGTCATATTAGCTAGTTGAACTGCCATACTTGCAATATAGGTATTTATGTGTTATCGCCCGCGTAGACTTCTAGGAGGGTGGGATGCGACTATGGCTTACCCTAGCTAGTTTAGGGTTAACTGTTCACTGAGTTTACTTTTGTAAACTCACCTCGTTGTTGCACACTCTTTTCAGGTACCGTAGAGCCTTCACAAGTGCTTCGTAGAGGAGTTTAGCGATTGAGAGAGAAGGACACTAGATATGTTAGTTTTTGTGTTATTAATTTTCAATTGATTATGTAATAACTATGGAACTATGTTTTAGATGCTTTGAATATTGCTAGGATCAGTAATGTTTTCCTGGTAAGCTTCTCCTCAAGCTTCATGCCCGGTAGGCCTTTCCTCAAGGCTAAGCTATTGGTGGGCTTCTACTCAAAGTCGTATCTCATCAGCTAGTAAGTAGTTCATGATAAATTAGTAATAAATAATAAAATAATAAAATCAACTTTGCGAACATATAACCCTGATTTACCCTTAAAACCCCATCACCCCTGGGTTTGATTAGTTTACCCTTGTAGTCGGATCCGGGGCATGACAGGTTCCATTATTGTGGGATCGTTATTCATGTTGTAGAGTTCGAGAGGAGTCCAAGTGGGACCCACTGAAGTTGACAAGGTCGACTATGTCTCAAAGGGGGGACTTTAATACCCATATTGGTATGACCAAAATATAAAGATCCCCATAGTTAGGAGGGGTCCTACTATTGTGTGATGCTTATTCATATAGTAGATTTCAAGAGGAGTCCAAGAAGAGTCCACTCCAGTAAACAAAGTCGACTACATTATACAGGGGTACATCTATCTATCAAAGGGGTGACTTTGACACTCGTATCTGTGCGGGAAAAACCCTAAAAGGTCCAATAGCTATAATGGGTTCTACTATTATGGGTTGCTTATTCAAGTGGTAGATTACGAGAGGAGTCAAAGTGGAGCCAACTCCAGTTAACAAGGTTGACTTTATTATCGGGGCGCTACATATATGTATGTAAAAGGGGCTACTTTAACACCCGCATCTATATAACCAAAATATAATGAGTCTCATTGCTAGGAGGGATCCACTATTATGGGATCCTCTTTTATGTAGTATATTACCAGACTGGTCCAAGTGGAGCCCACTCTATATGTTAAAGGGGTGACTTTAACTGTCACGCCCTAGAAATCTAAAACCGATCCCTGGGGTAAGGGGTGAGAAAAACAAAAGGTTTTGGGTTTAGTCAACTATCTACACCAATTAGGGTTTCTCACAGGGCTGTGACTCTCTCATAATTGAAGAAGAAGGAGGGAAAAACAAAGAATATTTTAAAACTTATTTTTATGAAAATATTTTATTTAAAAGGAAGCAGAGACATAAAATTTTGTCCATAAAGAGAAAATCAAGCTCGACCTTCAATAGGGCTATCCCCTCAGCATGTGTGGCATGCAACGCAACTGCCTATTGACATGAGTCTCTCTAAGGGAGTACGAGGTTCAAGCCTCCGATAATGAGCCGAGTAGCCTCTCCCGCTCTCTAGCACTCGGTGCACTAGTTTTAGAGATCCTATCTACTGGGCTAGTCAATTAGGTCAGTTCTTTTTCTTATATTTTCATTGTGATCTAATCTAGGCTTGGGCCCTTGAGGAGTGGCCTAAGTAAAAGAGTTTCAGCTGTATCATCGCCATTAACCAGCATAAAACACTAAGACTAGATAACTCTAATACTAATCAGGTCGATTACATTGCCAGAATTAAAAGAGACTATAAAACTACAAACTAAAGATGGGACACTACCACTACCCTAACTCTGCCTCTGGTCTTCCACTACTACTCCTGAACCTCCATACCTGTAGGAGAGTTTACTCGTGGGAAAGAGTAGCCCACAATGAAAAATTAGAAGATTATCCAAATTAATGGCTAGTGACATCCTAGTAGCCTTTAATAATATAAGACAACCAAATCTAATTAAATAAGTCAAGGTTTTACAGATAGATCTACAACAATCTGCATTCTCATTAAATTCCTACTGTTTCTAAGTTGTATAACCTAAAGTCCATTCAGTAGTAAATAAAAAAATAAATTAAATAGTTATATATCCTAATGTGAACCCCAGATATTTTGTTCATCATATCCCCGGCTAGGTATTACTATAGGGCCTTTTATTTCGATGTAGATGGCCAACTCTCTCGCCGTGCATCCACCAACATCATGCACAAATCACCCAGATGATCATAAGGGGTTTTCCGTATTTCACGGTGGAGCTCTACCGCCCAACTTGCTTTCTTTGGGGTCTTCAACTACCTCGGGACAGGAATTGCTAGGTCAATCCCTACTAGAGGGCTACTCCTATTGGCTTTACCACAACCCTTGCCCGTGATCCCTTAGCCTACTGATCTTCAGCTGTGTGCGCAGGGTAGTGCCTTTGTGCACACGGGATCCCAATCTTTTTACAAGGTATATTATCACACAGTTACCAAAAATGCTAAACAGTAATAAATCAGTTTTGATATTTTACATCGGGATTCGCACCGTACTCATAGCCCATACATCACATGATATATAATAAAATAAACACTGCCCTAGGACCCAGTTTAGGTATGATCCCCATATTCTTACCGGAAGAGTAAGGGCCATACTTACTATTAATTATTATTTTATTCAAATTATAGTTTAATTTAAGGGAATACCTAATTATGGTGTCCATACAATAATTAAAATTATTTTATTAATATTTTAAAGCATGTGTCGTTGGACTCGCGACTCCGTATGCAAGAAGGGGTCCATGTGACCACATGCGACGATACCCGACGGGACCCCCATGCAGTATCGAGGATACCTACTCTAGTTGTTCTTATTTTTCACTATCAAAGACCATGAGAAGGAGAGTAGATGTCACCTGGTTGGTTATTGTGGGATCCTTAGTCCTATAGAAGTTATAAAAGAAATCTAGTGGGTGGGTGCACTATAGTTGACAAGGTCGACTATATTATAGGGGATACATCTATGTATCAAAGCTGTGACTTTAACACTCGTATCTCTTTGGCTAAAATATAAAGAGTCCCATAGCTAGGAGTTGTCTCACAATTATGGGATTTTTATTCATGTAGTAGATTATGTGAAGCATCAAAGTGGGGTCTACTCGAATTGACAAGGTCGACTATATTAAAAAGGGGTACTTTAACACCCATATTTGTGTCAAATAAGTGACTTTAACATCCATATTTTTATGGCCAAATATAGAGAGTCCTATAACTAGGAGGGGTGCCACTATTACGGTATCCTTATTCATGTACTAAATTACGAAAGGAGTTCAAGTGGGGTCCACTTTAGTTGACAAGATCGACTTAATTATATAGGGATACAATTATATGTTAAAGAGGTGAATTTAACACCCGTATCTGTGTGGATAAAATATAAAGAGTCCTATAACTAGGAGGGGTCCTACTATTGTAGAATCCTTATTCTTTAAGTAGATTGTGAGAGGAGTCCAACCACTTTAGTTGACAAAATCGTCTATATTATAGGGGTTACATCTATGTATCAAAGGGGTGACTTTAACACCCATATCTGTATGACTAAAATATAAAGACAACAATAACTTGGTTTGGTCCGATTATTATAGGATCCTTATCCATATTGTAGGTTACAAGAGAAGTCCAAATGGGTTTCACTCTAGTTGACAATGTGGATCATTATTGATGGGTACATTGAATGTTCAAAAAAAAAGTAGGGTACATCTATGAATCAAAGGGATGATATTAACACCCGCATATTTGTGGCCAAAATATAGTCTTATAGCTAGGAGGGGTCCCGCTATTAGGGGATCCTTATTCTTATTGTAGATTACGAGAGTAGTCTAAGTGGGTCCTATACCAGTTAACAAGGTAGACTATATTATAGGGGGTACATCAATGTATCAAAGGGGTAACTTTAATACTCACATCTGTGTAACCAAAATATAAAGTGTCATATAGCTAGGTGGGGTCCCACTATAATAGGATCCTTATTTATATTATAGATTATGGGAAGTCTCGAAGTAGGGCCTACTCCAATTGACAAGGTCGACCATATTATAGGGGGGTATATCTATGTATCGAAGTGGTGACTTTAACACATGTATCTGTATGGAAAAAATATAAAGTGTTCAATATCTAGGAGGGGTCCCACTATTGTGATATCCTTATTTATATAGTCTATTACAAGAGGAGTACAAGTGAGGCTCACTCTAGTTGACAAGTTTGAATATATTATAGGGGTATATCTATATGTCAAAGGCATCACTTTAACACTCGCTTCGGTATGGACAAAATATAAAGAGTCTCATAGCTAAGATGGGTCCTACTATTGTGGGATTCTTATTCATGTAATAGATAACGCGTGGACTCCAAGTGGGGTAACTCCAGTAGACAAGGTCGATTATATTATAGGCGGGTACTTCTATATGTCAAATAGGTAAAGTTAACACTAGTATCTGTATAGCCAAAATTTAAAGAGTTCCTTATCTACAAGGGGTCCTACTATTGTTGGATTCTTATTCATATAGTAGATTATGAGAGGAGTCCAAGTGGGGTCCACTCTAGTTGACAAGGTCGAATACATTGTAAGGGGTACATATATATATTAAATGGGTGAATTTAACACATACTTCTGTGTGGACAAAATATAAAGACTCCTATAGCTAGGAGGGGTCCTACTATTGTGGGATCATTAATCATATAATAAATTTTAAGAGTAGTCCATATGGGGCCTACTTTAGTTGTCAAGGTTGACTATATTATAAGGGGTATATCTATGTGTCAAAGGCATGACATTAATACCCGTATCTGTATGGCCAAAATACAAAAAGTCCTTTAGCTAGAAGGGGTCCTATTATTGTGGGATCCTTATTCATATAGTATTTTATAAGAGAAGTCCGAAAGGGGCCTCCTCTAGTTGACAATGTCGACTATATTATAAATGGTATAATTATGTATCAAAGAGGTAACTTTAACATCTATATCTGTGTGGCTAAAATATAAAGTCTCATAACTAGGAGGGGTCCCACTATTCTTAGATCTTTATTTATGTAGCAGATTGTGAGATGAGTCCAAAAAAGGCCCACTTATATTGACAAGGTCGATTTCATTATAAAGGGTATATCTTTGTGTCAAAAAAAGGACGATAATATCCATATCTGTGTGGCTAAAATATAAAGAGTCTCATAACTAGGAGGGATCCCACTATTGCAGTATCCTTATTAATAATATAAATTATGATTGAAGTTCACGTGGGGGTCACTCTATTTGACAAGGGTGGCTATATTATAGAGGGTATATTTTTTTGTTAAATGGTTGCCTTTAACAGCCGTATCTATATGGTCAAAATATAAAGACATCTCATAGATAGGAGAGGTGCTAATATTATGGAATCTTTATTCATATAAGAGATTATGAGAGGAGTACAAATGGAGCCCACTCTAGTTGCCAAGGTTGATTATATTTTAGAAGGATACAACTATTTATCAAAAGAGATAACTTTAACACCCGCATCAGTATGACCAAAATATAAAGAGTCTTATAGGTAGTAGGGGTCCAACTATTGTGGGATCCTTATTAATATAGGATATTATGAGAGGAGTCCAAGGTAAGCCTACTCAAGTCGATAAGGTCGACTATATTATAAAGTATATACCTATGTGTCTATGTAGTGACTTTAACATCTGCATTTGTGTGGCCAAAATATAAAGAGTCTCATAACTAATATAGATCTTACTATTGTAGGATCCTTAATTATATATTAGTTTATAAGAGGAGTCCAAGTAGAGCCTAATCCAGTTGTCTAGGTTGATTAAATTATAAGTGGGTGCATCTATGTGTCAAAGGGGTAACTTTAACTCCCACATCTGTGTGGCCAAAATATAAAGAGTCTCGTAGTTAGGTGGGGTCCCACTATTATGGGATCCTTATTCATGTAGTAGAGTATAAGAGGAGTCCAAATAGGGTTGACAAGTTTGACTATATTATAGGGGGTACATCTATGTATCAAAAGGGTAACCTTAATACCTGCTATGTGTGGCTAAAATATAAAGAGTACTATAGCTATAAGGGGTCCTACTATAGTGGGATCCTTATTCTTGTAGTAGATTATGAGAGGAGTCCAAGTGGGGGGCCACTCTAGTTAACATGGTCGACTACATTATAGGAGGGCACATCTATGTGTCAAAGAGGTGACTTTAATATTTGTATCTATGTGGCCAAAATATTAAGAGTGTCATAACAAGGAGATGACCTACTATTATGGGATCCGTATTCATGTAATATATTACGAGAATAGTGGCCCTATTCCAATTGACAAGGTAAACTGTATTATAGAGGGGTACATATATATGTCAAAGAGGAGACTTTAACAAAGTTGACTCATTATAGAGGGGTACATCGAATGTTTAAAACAAGAAGAAAAAGAGGGGTAAATCTAAGTGTGAAAGGGGTGATTTTAACACCCACATCTGTATGACTAAAATATAAAGAGTTATAGCTAGGAAGGGTCCTGCTATTATGGGATCCTTATTTATGGAGTACATTACAACATGAGTCTAAGTGGGGCCCACTTTAGTTGACAAGGTTGATAACGTTATAGGGGGTACATCATATGTCTAAGGGTGACTTTAATATCTGTATTTGTGTGGTTAAAATATAAACAGTATTATAGCTAGGAGGGGTCTAATTATTCTGGGATCCTTATTCATTTAGTAGACTACGAGAGGTATCAGAGTGGGACCCACTTTAGTTGACAATATCGACTACATTATAGGGGATGCATCTATATGTTAAATGGGTGACATTAACATTTGCATCTATGTAGCCAAAATATAAAGGATCTCATAGCAAGGAGAGGTCCCACTATTGTGGGATCCTTATTCATGTAGTAGATTGCAAGAGTAGTCTAAGAGGGGCCCACTCAAGTTGACAAGGTCAACTTCATTATAGGGAGTATATCTATATATCAAATGTATGACTTTAACACCAGCATCTGTGTAAGCAAAATATAAAGTGTCTCATAGTTAGGAGGGGTCCTACTATTCTAGGATCCTTATTCATATAGTAGATTATGAGAGGAGTCCAAGAAGAGCCCACTCAAGTTGACAAGATTGACTTTATTATAAAGGGGTACATCTATATGTCAAAGGGGCCACTTTAACACCCGTATCTATGTGGCAAAAATATAAAATCCTATAGCAAGAAAGGGTCCTACTAGTATGGAATCCTTATTTTTGTTGTAGATTACAAGGGAAGTCTAAGTGGGGCTTACTTAAGTTGACAAGGTCGACTATATTTGGCCAAAATATAAAGACTTTCATCACTAGGATGTGTCCCACAGTTTTAGGATCCTTATTTATATAGTAGATTATAAGAGAAGTAGAAGTTGCACTATTATGGGATCCATATTCATATAGTAGATTATGAGAGGTGTCCACTTGGGGCTCACTCTAGTTGACAAGGTTGACTACTTTATAATGGGGTACACCTTTTTGTCAAAGAGGTGACTTTAACACCCGCATAACTGTGACAAAAATATAAAGTATCCCATAGATAGTAGGGGTCCTATTATTATGGGATTGTTATTCAAGTAGAAGATTATGAGTAGAGTCCAAATGGGGCATACTTAAGTTGGCAAGGTCGACTACATTATAGGGGGGTACATCTATGTATCTATGGGGTGACTTTAACACTTGTATCTATGTAGCCAAAGTATAAATTTTCTCATTACCTGGTGGGATCCTACTATTGTAGGATCCTTAATCTTATTGTAGATTACGAGAGAAGTCCATGCGCGGCCTACTCTAGTTGATAATCTTGACTTCATTATTGGGGGGTACATCTATGTGTCAAAGGGGTAACTTTAATACCTGCATCCGTGTGACTAAATTATCTCATAGCTAGGAGAGGTTTCACTAATGAAGAATCTTTATTAATATTGTAGATTATGAGAGAAGTCCAAGTAGGGCCCACTCTAGTTGATAAGGTCAACTACAATATATGGGTGTATATCTATTTATCAAAGGGGTGACTTTAACACCTATCTGTGTGACCAAAAGATAAAGAGTCCCATAACTTGGAGAGGCCCTACTATTTTAGGATTGTTATTTTGGTAGTAGATTACGATAAGAGTCCAAGTAGGGCCCACTCTAGCTGACACAGTTAACTACATTATAGAGGGGGTACATCTTTGTGTCAATGGGGTGATTTTAACAACTGTATATAGAGTCCCATAACAAAGAGTGTTGTCACTATTATGAAATCATTATTCATGTACAAAATTATGAGAGAAATCCAAGTGGGGCTCACTCTAGTTGATAAGATTGACTTTATTATGTGGGGGTATAACTATGTGTTAAAGGAGTGACTTTAACACCCGTATCTTTATGGTCAAAATATAAAGTGTCACATAGCTAGGAGCGGTCCCACTATTGTAGAATCTTTTTTCTTGAATTAGATTAGGAGACGAATCCAATTGGGCCAACTCCAATTGAAAAGGTTATCTACAATATAGTGGGGTACATCTATGTGTCAAAGGGGTAACTTTAACACCTGTATCTGTGTAGCCAGAATATTAAAATTTTCATAACTTAGTTGGGTCTTACTAATATGTGATCTTTATCATATAGTAGATTACAAGAAAATTCTAAGTGGGTCCCACTCTAATTGACAAGGTGAACTCATAATAGATATGTAAATCAAATATTTTTTAAAAAAGGGGAACATCTATATGTCAAAGGAGTGACTTTAACACCCGCATCTTTGTAGCCAAAATATAAAGATTCTCATAGCTAGAAGGGGTTTCACTATTGTTGGATCCTTATACATATAGTTGATTATTAGAGGAGTCTTTATGGGGCCCACTCCAGTTGACAAGGTCGACTATATTATTGGGGGTATATCTATATGTCAAAGGGGTGACTTTTATATCCTCATTTATATGACAAAAATATAAAGTATCCCTTAACTAGGAGGGGCCTTACTATTATGAGATCCTTATTCATATAGTAGATTACGAGAATACTTCGAGTGGGGCTCACTCTAGTTGACAAGGTCGACTAAATTATAGGGTTGTATATCTATGTGCCAAAAAGGTGACTTTAACAACTGCATCTGTATGACAAAAATATATAGAATCTAATAAGTAGGAGGGGTCCTATTATTGTTAGATCCTTATTCATTTATTAGATTATGAGAGGAGTCTAAGTAAGTTCCACTCTAGTAGACAAGGTCGACTACATTATAAATGGTACATCCATGTATCAAAAGGGGTGATGTTAATACTAGCATCTGTGTTTCCAAAATATAAAGAGTATCTTAGTTACGTGGGGTCCAACTATTATAGGATCCTTATTCATGTAGTAGATTATAAGAGGAGTCCAAGTAAAGTTCACTCTAGTTGACAAGGCCGGCTATATTAATGTGTCAAATGGGTGACTTTAATACTCATTTCTGTGTGGAATAAATATGATCGAAGACTCCTATATTTAGAAGGGGCCTGACTGTTGTGGGATCGTTATTCATGTAGTTTGAGAGGAGTCCAAATAGGACCCACTCTAGTTGACAAGGATAATAAGGTATATCTATGTGTCAAAAGGGGTGACATTAAAACCCATATGTATGTGGCCAAAATATAAAAAGTCCCTTAGCTAGGAGGGATCCGACTATTATGGGATACTTATTCATGTGCTCCGTTGACAAAGTTGACTACTTTATATGGAGTATATCTATATGTAAAAGGGATGACTTTAAGAGCCGTATCTCATGGCTAGGAGGGGTCCTACTATTATATGATCCTTATTGATATAGTATATTACTAGAGGATTCCAAGTGGGCCTACTCCTGTTGACAATGTTGTCTAAATTATAGGGTGGTACATTTATGTATCAAAGGGGTGACTTTAACTCCTGCATCTGTGTGGTGAAAATATAAAGAGTCTCATTGCTAAGAGGGATCCCATTATTGTGGGATCCTTATTCATACAGCAGATTACGAGCGGAGTCCAAGTGGGGCCACTTATATTAATAATATTAACTTTATTATAAGTATACATCTATATATCAAAAGGGTGACTTTAGCACCCGTATCTGTGTGGCCAAAACTTAAAGAATACCATAGCTATGAGGGGTCCTACTATTATAGCATCCTTATTTATATAGTAGATGATGAGATAAGCCTAAAAGGGGCCCATTTTAGTTGATATGATCGACTACATTAAAGGAGGGTACATCTATATATCAAAGGGGTGACTTTAACACTCACATATGTATGGCTAAAATATAACGTGTCTCATTACTAGGAGGGGTCCCACTATTGTGGGATCCTTATTTATGCAGTAGATTACGAGAGGAGTCTATGTGGAGCTACTCTAGTCAATAAGGTCAACTTCATTATAGGGGGGTACATCTATTTATCAAAGAGGTGACTTTGACATCTATATTCGTATGGCCAAAATATAAAGAGTATCATACCTAGAACTAGTCTGACTAATATAGAATCCTTATTCATATTATAGATTATCTGAAATGTCCAAATCGAGCTCACTCTAGTTGACAAGGTTGACTACATTATATAGGGGTACATCTATTTATCAAAATGGTAGTTTTAACACCCATATCTATATAGCCAAAATATAAAGACTCTCATAGATAGAAGGCATCCTACTACTGTGGGATCGTTATTCATATAGTAGATTACGAAAAGAGCACAAGTGGGCCCACTTTCGTCGACAAGGTCGACTTCATTATAGAGGGGTACATCTATATATCGAAGGGGTAACTTTAATACCTATATATGTGTGGCCAAAATATAAAGAGCCTTATATGTAATACGAGTCCCACTATTATGGGATCCTTATTTATATAGTAGATTACGAGAGGAGTTCAAGTAGAGCCCACTCCAGATGATATGGTCAACTACTTTATATGGGGGTATATCTATATGTCAAAGGGGTGACTTTAACACCCGTATTTGTATGACCAAATTATAAAGAGTCCCATAGTTAGGAGGGGTCTCACTATTGTGGAATCCTTATTCATATAGTAGATTACGAGAGGAGTCCAAATGGGATCCACTGAAGTTGACAAGGTCGACTATATTATAGGAGGTACATCTATATGTCAAATGGGTAATTTTAACATCCATATCTGTATGGCCAAAATAGAAAGAGTCTCATAACTAGGAGGGGTGCCATTATTATGGGATCTTTATTCATATTGTAGAATACGAGATGAGTCAAAATAGGTCCCACTCCTGTTGACAAGGTCGATTATATTATTGGTAGATACATCAATGTGCTAAAGGAGTAACTTTAACACCCATAAATATATGGCTAAACTATGAAGAGTTTCATAGCTCAAAGGGGTATCACTATTATGGGATCCTTATTCATGCTGTAGATTATAAGAGAAGTGCATGAGTGGCCTACTCTAGTAGACAAAGTTGACTACGGGGGTATACTTATATGTCAAAAGGGTTACCTTAATACATGCTTATATATAACTAAAATATAAAGAGTTCCATCGCTAGAGAGGTCCCACTATTATGGGATTCTTATTCATGTAGTATATTATAAGAGGACTCGATGTTGGGCCCACTCTTGTTGATAAGGTTGACTATATTAAAGAGGGATACATGTATATGTTTGAGGGGTGACTTTAACACCCTATATGTATGACCAAAATATAAAGAGTGCCATAGCTAGGAGGGGTCTCCCTATTATGAGATACTTATTTGTGTAAAAGATTACAAGGAGAGTCCAATTGGGGTCCACTTTAATTGGCAAGGTCAACTACATTATAGATGGGTATATCTATGTATCAAAAGAGTAACCTTAACACTTGCATATGAATGGCTAAAATATAAAAAGTCACATAGCTATAAGGGGTTCTACCATTGTGGGATCCTGATTTATGTAGTATACTAGGAGAGGAGTCCAAGTGGGGCCCATTCTAGTTGACAAGGTCGACTACATTATAGCAGGGTACATTTATGTGCTAAAGGGATAAATTTAACACACATATCTATATGGCAAAAATATAAAGAGTCTCATAGCTAGGAGGAGCCCCACTATTGTTGGATTCTTATTAATGTAGTAAATTATGAGAATATTCTAAGTGGGACCCACTATAGTTGACAAGGTGGAATATATTATAGTGGGGTACATCCATATGTCAAAGGGGTGATTTTAATACTGTATCTGTGTGGCCAAAATATAAAGAGTCATATATTTAGGTGGGGTCACACTATTATAAGATCTTTATTCATGTAGTTGATTATAAGAGGATTCTAAGTGTGGCCCACTTCAGTTGAAAAGGTCACTACATTATAAAGGGGTACATCTATGTATCAAAAGGGTATCCTTAACACCCACTTGTGTGTGGCTAAAATATAAATTGTCCTATAGCTCGGAGGGGTCCTATTATTATAAGATTCTTATTCATATAGTAGATTATGAGTGGAGTCCGAGTGGATCCCACTCTAGTTAACAAGGGCGACTAAATTAAAAAGGGGTACATCTATGGGTCATAAGATTTGACTTTAACACTCGTATCAGTGTGGCCAAATATAATGAGTCTCATAGGTAGGTAGGGTCCCATTATTATAAGATCCTTATTCTTGTAGTAAATTATGAGAAGAGTTAAGTCGACTATATTATAGAGGGGTACATTTTTATGTCAAAGGGATGACTTTATCAACCGTATCTATGTGGCCGAAATATAAAGAGTCTCATAGCTAGGAGGATCTCTAATATTGTGGGATCCCTATTCATGTAGTAGATTATGAAAAGTGTCCAAGTGAGGGCCACTCTAGTTGATAAGGTCTAATATATTAAAGTAGGGTATATCTATGTATCAAAGAGGTGGCTTTAACACCTGCATCTTTGTGGCCAAATATAAAGAGTCACATGGCAAGGTTGGGTCCTATTATTATAAGATCTTAATTCATTTAGTAGATTATAAGAGAAGTCAAAGTGGAGCCCACTCCAGTTGACAAAATCGACTAAATTTTAGGAGGTTACATCTTTATAACAAAGAGGTGACTTTAACACCCATATGCACATGACCATAATATAAAATATCTAATAGCTAGGAGCCACTATTTTTGCAATGTTATTCATATAGTAGATTACGAGAAGAGTCTAAGTTGGGCCAATTCCAGTTGACAAAGTTAACTATATCATAGGGGGGTATATTTATGTGTCGAAGGGGTGACTTTAATACCCGTATCTGTATGGCCAAAATATAAATAGTCTCATAGCAAAGAGGCCTCCCACTATTGTGTGATCCTTATTCACATAGTAGATTATGAGAGGAGTCCAATTGGGTCCCACTAAAGTTGACAAGGTCGACTTATTATAAAGGGTAGATTGAATGTTAAAAAAAAAAGGTACAACTATGTGTTAAAAGGGTGATATTAACACCCGTATTTTGTTGCCAAACTATAAAGAGTCTTATAGCTAGGAGGGGTTCTACTATTATGGGATCCTTATTCCTGAAGCAGATTACGAAAGGACTCCAAGTAGCTCCTACTCTAGTTGACAAGGATGACTATATTATAGGGGGTACATTTATGTTTCAATGGGGTAACTTTAACACCCACATTTGTGTTGCCAAAATATAAAGAGTCAAGTAACTAGGAGGAATCTCACTATTGTGTCATCTTTATTCATGTAATAGATTACGAGAGGAGTCCAAGTAGAGTCCACTCTATTTGACATGGTTGAATACATTATAGGGTGTATATCTATATGTCAAAGGGTTTACATTAGCACTCGCATATGTGGATCCAAAATATAAAGCGTCCCATATCTAGGAGGAGTTTGGCTATCATAGGATCCTTATTCATGTAAAAATTTTAAAAGGAGTCCAAGTGGGATCCACTGTAGTTGACAAGGTCGATACATTATAGGGGGTACATCTATGTATCAAATGGATGAGTTTAACAGCCATTACTGTGTGGACAAAAAAGAAAGAGTCCCATAGCTAGGAGTGGTCCCACTATTGTGGGATCTTTATTCATATAATAGATTTCAAGAGGATTCCATATAAGGACAACTCCAATTTACAAAGTCAACTACATTATAGGGGGTAAATCTATATATCAAAGGGGCAACTTTAACACCCGCATCTGTGTCGACAAAATATAAAGAGTCCATAGCTAGGAGGGGTCTTATAATTGTGTAATCCTTTTACATGTAGCAAATTTCAATAAGAGTCCAAGTGGGGCCTATTCTAGTTGAAAATATTGACTATATTATAGGGGGCACATTTATATGTCAAAATATAAAGAGTCCTATAGCTAGGAAAGGTCCAACTATCGTGGGATCCTTATTCATGTAAAAAATTACGAAAGGAGTCTAAGTGGGGCCCTCTCCCAATGGCAAAGTCGATAATATTATCAAAGGATATATTTATACATTAAAGGGATAACTTTAACACGCGTATCAGTATGGCCAAAATATAAAGAGTCTCATAGCTAGAAGGGGTATTGCTATTATAGGATCCTTATTTATATAGTATATTACGAGAGGTGTCCAAGTGGAGCCTACTCCAATTGACAAGGTTGATGATATTATAGAATGGTACACCTATATATAAAAGGGGTGACTTTAATGCCCGCAACTGTGGGTCCCATTCCCATTGGCAAGGTCACAACATTGTAGGGGGGTACAACTATTTGTTAAAGGGGTGATGTTAACACTTGTATCCGTATGGCCAAAATATAAAGAGTTCTATAGCTAGGAGGGGTTCTATTATTGTGGGATCGTTATTCATGTTGTAGAGTTCAAAAGGAGTCCAAGTAGGGGCCCACTGAGTTGACAAGGTTGACTATGTCTCAAAGGGGAGACTTTAATACCCATCTCGGTATGGCCAAAATATAAAGATCCCCACAGCTAGGAGCAGTCCTACTATTGTGGGATGCTTATTCATTAGTAGATTTCAAGAGGTGTCAAAGAAGGGTCCACTCCGGTTGACAAGGTCAACTATATTATATGGGGGTATATCTATATATCAAAGGGGTAACTTTGACACCCGTATCATTGCTGGAAAAACCCTAAAAAGTTCAATAGCTATAATGGGTCCCACTATTGTGGGTTGCTTATTCAAGTTGTAGATTACGAGAGGAGTCCAAATAGAGCCAACTCCAGTTGACAAGGTTGACTATATTATCAGGGGGTACATATATGTGTGTGAAAGGGGCTACATTAATACCCATCTTTGTGACCAAAATATAATGAGTCTCATTGCTAGAAGGGATCCCACTATTGTGGGATCCTCTTTTATATAGTATATTACAAGAATAGTCCAGGTGGAGCCTATTCTATTTGTTAAAGGGGTGACTTTAATACCCATATCTGTGCTGCCAAAATTTAAAGAGGCCTATAGCTTAGAGGGGTCCCACTAGTATGGAATCCTTATTCATATTGTCGATTACGAGAGAAGTCCAAGTGAGGGTCACTCTAGTTGACCTGTCGACTATATTATAGGGGGGTATATTTATTTATCAAATGGTGACTTTAAAACCAGTATCTATATTGCCAAAATATAAAGACTCCTACAGTTAGGATATGTCCTACTATTATGGGATCCTTATTCATGTAGTAGATTGCGAGAGGAGTCCAAGTGGTGCCCACTTCAGTTGACAAGGTCGCTTACATTATAGAGGGGTATATCTATGAATCAAAGAGGTGACTTTAACACTCATATCTATATGGACAAAATTTAAAGATTCTCATAGGTAGTAGGAGTTTAACTAGTATAAGATCTATATTCATGCAATAGATTATGAATGGAGTTCAAATTGGACCCACTCCAATTGATATAGTCGACTACTTCATAGTGCGGTATACCTATGTTACTAAGGGGTGACTTTAACACCCACTTAAGTGTGACCAAAATATAAAAACTCATATAGCAAGGGGGGTCCCACTATTATTGGATCATTATTCATTTAGTAGATTATGAGATTTAGGAGTTCAAGTGGGGCCCACTCAAATTGACAATGTTGACTATATTATAGGGGGGTAAAACTATATGTCAAATTAGGGACTTAAATACTTGCATCTGTGTGATAAAAATATAAAGTTTCTCATTATTAGGAGGGGTCTCACTATTGCAGGATTATTATTCCTATAGTAGATTACGAGAGGAGTCCAAGTGAGATCCACTTTAGTTGACAAGGTTGACTTCATTATAGGGGGTAAATCTATTTATCAAAGGGGTGACTTTAACACCGATATTCGTATGGCCAAAATATAAAGAGTCTCATTGCTAGGTGGGGTCCCACTAATATTTAATCCTTATTCATTTTTTAGATTATGAGAGAAGTCCAAGTAGGGCCCACTCATGTTGATAAGGTAGATTATAAGGTGGTACATCTATTTGTCAAAATGGTGACTTTAACACCCGCATCTGTGTAGCCAAAATATAAAGAGTCTTATATATAGTAGGTGTCCTATTATTACGAGATCTTATTTATATAGTAGATTCCTAGAGGAGTCCTAGTGGGGCCCACTCTAGTAGACAAGGTCAACTAAATTATAGGGATGCACATCTATATGTCAAAGGGCTGACTTTAACACGTGTATCTGTATGGCTCAAATATAAAGAGTCCCATAGCTAGGAGAGATCCCACTATTATGGGATCCTTTTTTATATAGTAGATTATCATAGGAGTTCAAGTGGGGTCCACTCTAGTTGACAAGGTCGACTATATTATAGGGGGTACATCAATGTGTCAAAGGTGTGACTTTAACACTCTATATGGCCAAAATATATAGACTCCCATAGCTAGACGGGGTCCCATAATGTAGGATCCTTATTCATGTAGTAATTATGAGAGGAATCCAAGTCAGTCTCACTCTAGTTAACAAAGTTGACTCAATATAGAGGGGTACATCGAATATTTAAAAAAAAGGGGGTATATCTATGTATCTGTGTAGTCAAAATATAAAGTATCGTATTGCCAAGAGGGGTCCAAGTATTGTGGGATCCTTAGTCATGTAGTAGATTACGAGAAGAGTATATCTATGTTTCAAAGAGGTAACATTAACACACGCATATGTGTGGCAAAAATATAAAGTGTCCCATCGCTAGGAGGTATTCCACTATTATGGAATTCTTATTTATGTAGAAATTATGAGAGAAGTCCAAGTAGGGTCCACTCTAGTTGACAAGGTTGACTATATTATAGGGGGGTATATCTATATGCGAAAGGGTTGACTTTAATACCCATATCTGAGTGGTAAAAATATTAAGATTTTCATAGCTAGGAAGGGTCCTACTATTGTGGGATCCTTATTCATAAAGTAGATAACGAGAGGAGTCGAAGAGGGGCCCTCTTCAGTTGACAAGGTCGACTACTTATTGGTGGTTCAACTATATATCCAAGAGGTGCCTTTAACACCCACATCTGTATGTCCAAAATATACAAAGTTCTATAGCTAGGAGGGGTCTCACTATTATGGGATCCTTATTCATATAATAGATTATAAGAGGAGTACAACTTTGTGTCAAAAGGGTGACTTTAACTCCTGTATCTATATGGCCAAAATATAAAGACTCCTATAGCTAGGATGTGTCTTACTTTTGTGGGATCATTATTTATATAGTAAATTTCTTGAGGAGTCCTGGTAGGGCCCACTTCAGTTGACAAGGTCCACTGCATTATAGAAGGGTAAAAATATAAGTTAATGGGGTGATTTGCCCTGTGCAGATTCTCCCATGAAAGGAGGTGTTTGAATAGTTGTGCAGTTGCCTTGGCGAAACTCACGCTTCATCTTGGGAATTTTGTCCGATATTGCACCTTTTGTGTATCGTTCCCATTGTCCTAGTCGAGAAGGACTTGATCAATTACTGTAATAATGCTTCATTTTTGAGGATTGGGTACCATGAATAGAAACCCCATAGTTCATGCCATAAAGAAAAACCACCCGTATTTGTGTGGCCAAATTATAAAGAGTCTCATAGATAGTAGGAGTCCCACTATTGTGGGATCCATATTTATGTAGTAGATTACGAGAGGAGTCTAAGTGGGGCTAACTCTAGTTGACACGGTCGACTATAGTGCGATGTGGTCAAACCATTGCGATGTGGTGGCTAGACCTACGCTTGACATTGATAAGTATATACATGGGTTTCAAGCTAACCCACTAGATTTTTTTCATTCTAAAGGATTATAAAAATAGTGTCTATGGAGGATGTAACACCTGTGGTGTTAAATTTGGAAATAATAAAAGTCCGCCTTGGGTATTTTTGTCATTCTTAGTCATATTTTTTCTTTGGTTTTGTTCTGGAAGAATAAGTCGTAAACCCATGAAATGTTTTACGTTCACTTCCTCTATGGTTTTGAACACGTCGCAATGGCGCGTCCCGAGCAGTAATCGGGTGTATACGCAGCTAGTTTCGGCAGTTCGGTAGTTATACCCTAGAATGTCGATAAATTAGTCGACATTCGATATTGTTTTGTTTACCACATAAATTCTGATAATCGGATCGCAGCAAGGCTGGATACGTTGGGTGGGGATCAGAGAGACCTTTTCAACGAGCCTGAGCTAGGGTAGATCCGACACCCAGGTGATGAGTAATTGCTATTTTAAATTTTTAAGTATTTCTTTCTTTTCGAGAGATCCTAGATGGCTTTAGGTTTCGTAAGTATCCCTCTCCAAGGTTTTAAAAGTTGAATTTCAGATAGGAATGATCGAGCAAGATTTGGAGTAATAAGCCTAAAATCTTTCGTTCCTTTATTAATTTTTCTTTATTAGGAATTAATAGCCTTAACAACAAGATCTCTCTTGCCGTGATTTAAAATTTTAAGTTCGGATGTGGAGAATAGGGAAGATTTATTGTGATAAAACTGAATCTCTTCTTCCTTTATTCCTTGACTCTCTCATCTTTATTGGGAATTAAAAGGGCTAACAATAACTTGTTTCCTCATCCCTCTTTATTACTATAACAACACCCACTTTAGCACCATAAAAGCAGCCCCCTTCCTTTCTTATTGTGAACATGATTAATTCTATTCTGGTTAAAGTAGATTATAGTTGTATTTGTAAAATAATTAATAAAACCATATGTGGTATAGTATGTCCAATGCATGCAGGCGAAAAACCGGTACTGCATGTGGGAGGTGAGCATACTATCCCTTGCCTCTGAATAATCATATAATATTTTGATAGCTATAACGGTAATTAGCTCAATCTAGATTCACAATAGGATGCATGCAAACAAGTAGATACTCGTACTGATTAATTATTGATATTATGTTGAATGATTATGTTTGGTGACCTTAGATCTCATGGTGCAGTCCAGTTGCTACTGAGCAACGAAGGTTGGTGGTCTCAGTGGAGAGACTGGTGGTTGTACTTCCTCAGTTGAGGTTCTCTTCCTAGAGGGAAGACTCACTACTTACGAGCATGGGTAGGGGACCCGAGTGCATAGGATGGGAGGTGAACCACCGCTTGTGCACAATCTGAATAAATTAGGTAGGGTCACAGGGTTGGACATGCGGTAAAACCCGAGTGGCCTAGTAGTCTACCCCTAGGTAATGACCTCGAAGAAGCAAGTTGGGCGGGAGTGCCCCGTGATGAAAGACGAAGCCCCCTTATAGCCATATGTGTATTTCTGGCTCTCTAGGTACTCTTAGACTCGAGTTTCTATTGGCAAACTCAGTTAGAAAACTGCCAGTTCACTTTAGGAGTAGGTAGAACTAACCTTCGGTGATTAGTGCATACTTTTAAATCTAAATGATTACTCATCTTACATTTACTAGTTGTAATTGTAATATAGTAGAACTGTCATATTAGCTAGTTGAACTGCCATACTTGCAATATAGGTATTTATGTGTTATCGCCCACGTAGACTTCTAGGAGAGCGAGATGCGACTATGGTTTACCCTAGCTAGTTTAGGGTTAACTGTTCACTGAGTTTACTTTTGTAAACTCACCCCGTTGTTGCACACTCTTTTAAGGTACCGTAGAGCCTTCACAAGTACTTCCTAGAGGAGTTTAGCGGTTGAGAGAGAAGGACACTAGAGATGTTAGTTTTTGTGTCATTTCCAATTGATTATGTAATAACTGTGGAACTACGTTTTAGATGCTCTGAATAATGCCAGAATCAATAATGTTTTCCTTGTAAGCTTCTCCTCAAGCTTCATGCCTGGTAGGCCTTTCCTCAAGGCCAAGCTATTGGTAGGCTCCTACTCAAAGTCGTATCTCATCAGCTAGTAAGTAGTTCATGATAAATTAGTAATAAATAATAAGATCATAAAATCAACTTTGCGACCTTATAACCCTGATTTACCCTTAAAACCCCATCATCCCCGGGTTTGACTGGTTTACCCTTGTAGTCGGATCCGGGGCGTGACAGAGGAAATCCAGGTCATCCTTGGTAGGGGACCAATGCAGGGTCAGTAACACAGGGACCCGTGCAACCATACGACCCCAAATCAAATTCTATAAGATATATATGGACTCATGGTCAACTAAATAGACCCATGTGGTAAACAGGTCTAACGGGTCTTATTGTATCTACCTATTTATAAATAGGTCGGGTATGCGTTTAGGGTCAAGGCACCATTAGTTAAATAGGTCAGGTCTGGGTCAAGGGGTTTTGGACATGACTCGAAACTAGACACGATATGAACCCGACCCGATACGACCCATTGCCACCGCTAAGAGGGGTACATCTATGTATCAAAGGGTGACTTTAACACCCACATCTGTGTGGCTAAAATATAGTCTCAAAGGTATTAGGTGTCCCACTATTGTGGATCCATATTCATGTAATAAATTTCGAGATGAGTCCAAGTGGGACCCACTCCGGTTGATAATATCAACTAATTTATAGGGGGTATACTTATGTGTCAAATATTGACTTTTATACCCAAATAGGTGTGACCAAAATATAAAGCATCCTATAGTTAGAAGAGATCCCATAACTATAGGATCCTTATTCAGTAGTAGATTACAAGAGGAGTCTAAATGGAGCCTACTTAAGTTGATAAGGTTGACTACATTATAGGGGGTACATTTATATGTCAAAGTGGTGACTTTAACACCCTTATCTGTGTGGCAAAAATATAAAGAGTCCCATAGTTAAAAGGGGTCCCACTAATGTAAAATCTTTATTATTGTTATAGATTATAAGAGAAATCCAAGTAGGGCCTACTCTAGTTGACAATGTCGACTATATTATAGGAGGTATATCTATTTGTCAAATAGATAAGTTTAACACCAACATCTATATGGAAAAAATATAAAGACTCCCAAAGTGAGTAGGTGTCCCACTATTGTGGGATTCTTATTCATTTAGTAGATTACGAGAGGAGCCCAAGTGGACCCATTTTTGTCGATAAGTCCGACTTCATTATAGAGGGGAACATCTAACTGTCAAAAGGGTAACTTTAACACTGGTATTTGTGTGGCCAAAATTTAAAAAGTTCTATAGATAATAAGAGCCACTATTATCTGATCTTTATTTATGTAGTAGATTACTAGAGGAGTTAAAGTAGGGCCTACTCTAGTTGATAAGGTCGACTACTTTATATGAGGGTATATCTATGTATCAAAGTGGTGACTTTAACACCTGTGTTTGTGTGGCCAAAATACAAAGAGTCCAATAGTTAGGAGGTATCCCACTATTGTGGAATCCTTATTTGTATAGTGGATTACGAGAGGAGTCTAAATGGAGCCCACTCAAGTTGACAAGGTCTACTATATATAGTGGGGTACATCTATGTATCAAAGGGGAGACTTTAATAACCATATCTATGGGGCCAAAATATAAAGAGCCCCATAACTATGAGGGTCTTACTATTGTGGGATCCTTATTCATATTGTAGAATATGAGATGAGTCGAAGTAGGTCTCACTCTAGTTGACAAAATCGACTACATTATCAATGGATATAACTATGTGTCAAAGGGGTGAATTTAATACACATATCTGTATTGCAAAATATAAAGAGTTCCATAGCTAGAAGGGTCCCACTATTATAGAATCCTTATTCATATAGTAGATTATGAGAGTAGTCCAAGTGGGGCCCACTCTAGTTGATAAGGTCGACTACAATATCGGGAATAAATCTATGTGTCAAAAGGGTGACATTAACACCCGCATATGTGTGGTTAAAATATAAAGAGTCCCATAGCGACGAGGGATCCCACTATTATAGGATTCTTATTCACGTAGACAAATGGGGCCCACACTAGTTGACAAGGTGGACTATATTAAAGAGGGGTACATCTATGTGTCAATGGATGACTTTAACACCCATTTTCGTATGGCAAAAATATAAAGAGTCCCATTGCTAGGATGGGTCCTATTATGGGATCCTTATTTATGTAGTAAATTCTAAGAAGTCACAAATGGGCCCACTCTCGTTGATAAAGTTGACTACATTATAGTAGGGTATATTTATGTGTTAATATAGTGACATTAACACCCGCATCTATATAGCCATAATATAAAGATTCTCATGGCTAGGAGGGCCCCCACTATTGTGAGATCCTTATTCATACAGTAGATTACGAGAAGAGTCCAAGTGGGGTATACTCTAGTTGACAAGATCGACTACATTAAAGAGGGGCACATCTATGTGTTAAAATAGTGACATTAACACATATATCTGTGTGGCCAAATATAAAGAGTGCCATAGGAGAGTGGGGTCTCGTTATTATTGGATCCTTATTCATGTTGTAGATTATGAGAGGAGTCCAAGTAGGGCCACTCTAGCTGACAATGTCAACTATATTATAGAACATCTATTTATCAAAGGCGTGACTTTGACACCCGTATCTGCATGGCCAAAATATAAAATATCCAATAGCTAGGAGGGGTCCTACTATTATAGTATTTTTATTCATATAGTATATTACGAGAAGATTCCGAGAAGAGCCCATTCTAGTTGATATGGCCGACTATATTATATAGGGGAATATTTATGTGTCAAAGAGGTAACTTTAACACCCACATATGTGTGGCCAAAATATAAAGAGTCTCATAGCAAGAAGGGCTCCCACTAATGTGGAATCCTTATTCATATGGTAGATTAAAAGAGAAATTCAAGTAGGGTCTATTCTAATTGACCTGGTCTATTATATTATATGGAGGCACATCTATATGTCTAAGAGGTAACTTTAACATATGTATCTGTGTACCCAAAATATAGAGTCCTATAGTTAGGAAGGGTATCACTATTATGGGATCCTTACTCATGTTGTAGATTATGAGAGAAATCTATGTGGGGACCACTCTAGTTGATAAGGTGGACTACATTATAGGTGGGTATATCTATATATAAAATTGGTGACTTTAACACCCGCATCCGTATGGCCAAAATAAGACTCCCATAGCTAGGAGGAGTCCCATTAATGTGGAATCCTTATTCATGTTGTAGATTATGATAGGAGTCCAATTGGCCCCCACTTTAGTTGACAAGGTTGACTCGTTATAGAGGGGTATATCGAATGTTAAAAAAAAAGGGTACAACTAAGTGTCAAGGGAGTAACTTTAACACCTACATCTGTATAGCCAAAATATAAAAAGTCAAGTAGCTAGGAGTGATTTCACTATTATTTTATCCTTATTTATGTTAGTAGATTACGAGAGTAGTCCATGTGGGGTCCACTTCAGTTAACAATGTTGAATATATTATAGGGAGTATATCTATGTGTCAAAGGGTTTACGTTAGCACTCTTATATGTGAGTCCAAAATATAAAAAGTCATATATCCAGGTAGAGTTTAGCTATTATGGGATCCTTATTCATATAAAAATATTAAGAGGAGTCCAAGTGGGGTGCACTCTAGTTGACCAGGTCAACTACATTATAGGTGGGGTACATCTATGTATTAAATGGATGATTTTAATACCCTCTTCTGTATAGTCAAAATATAAAACGCGCCATAGCTAAGTGGGTCCCAATATCGTGGGATCTTTTATTCATATAGTAAATTTCCAGAGTTGGGGCCCACTCTAGTTGACAAGGTCAACTATATTGTACGGGGGTAAATCTATGTGTTAAAGGGGTAACTTTAACACCCATATTTGTATGTCTAAAATATAAAGAGTCACATTGCTAGGAGGGGTCCCATAATTGTATGATCTTTTTTCATGTAGTAGATTTCGAGAGGAGTCTAAATGGGACCTATTCCAGTTGACAAGGTCAACTACTTATAGGGGGTATATATATATGCAAAAGGGGTGATGTTAACAAGCACATCTGTGTATCCAAAATATAAAGAGTCCCATAGCTATGAGAGATTTTACTATTATGGGATCCTTAGTCCTATAGAAGTTATAAGAGGAGTTCAAGTGGGTAGGTGTACTCTACTTGACAAGGTCGACTATATTATAGGGGATACATTTATGTATCAAAGCTGTGACTTTAACACTCGTATCTCTTTGGCTAAAATATAAAGAGTCCCATAGCTAGGAGTTATCCCACTATTGTTGGATTTTTATTCATGTAGTAGATTATGAGAAGAGTCTAAGTGGGGCCCATTCTAGTTGACAAGGTTGACTATATTAAAATGGGGTACTTTAATACCCGTATTTGTTCAAATAGGTGACTTTAACACTCATATTTTATGGCCAAATTTAAAGAGTCCGATAACTAGGAGGGTTGCCACTATTATGATATCCTTATTCATGTACTAAATTACGAGAGAAGTTCAGGTGGGGTCCACTTTAGTTGACAAGATTGACTTAATCATATAGGGGTATATCTATATGTTAAGGGGGCAAATTTAACACCCGTATCTGTGTGGATAAAATATAAAGAGTCTTATAACTAGGAGGGGTCCCACTATTGAGAATCCTTATTTTTGAAGTAGATTGCGAGAAGAGTCCAAGTAGGCCCACTCCAGTTGACAAAATTATCTATATTATAGGGGGTATATCTATGTATCAAAGGGATAACTTTAATACCCATATCTGTATGGCTAAAACATAAAGACTCTAATAGTGGTTTGGTCTTATTATTATAGGATCCTTATCCATATTGTAGATTACGAGATGAGTCCAAATGGGTTTCACTCAAGTTGACAAGGTGGATCATTATTGATGGGTATATCGAATATTCAAAAAAAAAGAGGGGTACATCTATGAATAAAAGGATGACATTAACACTCGCATTTTTATGGCCAAAATATAGAGTCTTATAGCTAGGAGGGGTCCCGCTATTATGGGATCCTTATTCATATTGTAGATTACGAGAGCAGTCTAAGTGGGTCCTATACCAGTTGACAAGGTAGACTATATTATAGGAGGTACATCAATGTGTCAAAGGGATGACTTTAATACACGTAGCTGTGTGACCAAAATATAAAGTGCCTTATAGCTAGGGGGTCCTACTGTAATGGGATCCTTATTCATATTGTAGATTACGAGAAGTCTCGAAGTCGGACCACTCCAGTTGACAAGGTCAACCATATTATAGAGGGGTACATCTATATATCGAAGGGCTGACTTTAACACCTGTATATGTATGAAAAAAATATAAAGTGTTCAATAGCTAGGAGGGGTCTTACTATTGTGATATCCTTATTCACGTAGTCCATTACGATAGGAGTCTAAGTGGGGCTCACGCTAGTTGTCAAGGTCGAATATATTATAAGGGTACATCTATATGTCAAAGGGGCCACTTTAACACTCGCATCGGTATGAACAAAATATAAAGTGTCCCATAGCTAGGAGGGATCCTACTATTGTGGGATCCTTATTCATGTAGTAGATTATGAGAGGAGTCCAAGTGGGGTAACTTCAGTAGACAAGGTCGACTATATTATAGGCAGGTACTTCTATGTGTCAAATGGGTGAAGTTAACACTAGTATCCGTATATCAAAAATTTAAAGAGTTCCTTATCTACAAGGGGTCCACTCCAGTTGACAAGGTCGAATACATTGTAAGGGGTACATCTATGTATTAAATGGGTGAATTTAACACATACTTCTGTGTGGACAAAATATAGACTCCCATAGCTTGGAGGGGTCCTACTATTATTGGATTATTAATCATATAGTAAATTTTGAGAGTAGTCCAGTAAGGACCCACTTTTAATTGTCAAGGTTGACTATATTATAGGGGTATATCTATGTGTCAAAGGCGTGACGTTAACCCCCATATCTGTATGGCCAAAATATAAAAATTTCTTTAGCTAGAAGGGGTCTTATTATTGTGGGATCCTTATTCATATATTATTTTACGAGGGAAGTTCGAAAGGGGCCAACTCTAGTTGACAAGGACGAATATATTATAGAGGGCATATCTATATGCCAAAGAGGTAACTTTAACACCTATATCTGTATGGCTAAAATATAAAGTCCCATAACTGGGAGGGGTCCCACTATTCTTGGATCTTTATTCATGTGGCAAATTACGAAATAAGACCAAAAGAAGCCCACTCGTATTGACAAAGTTGACTTCATTATAGGGGGTACATCTATGTGTCAAAGGAGTGACGATAATACCCTTACCTGTGTGGCCAAAATATAAAGAGTCTCATAGCTAGGAGGGGTCCCACTATTGTAGAATCCTTATTAATGATATAGATTATGATTGAAGTCCACGTGGGGGCCACTCTATTTGACAAGGGTGGCTATATTATAGAGGGTATATTTTTTTATTAAAGGGGTGACTTTAATACCTGTATCTATATGGTCAAAATATAAAGACACCCATAGATATGAGAGGTGCCACTATTGTGGGATCTTTATTCATATAATAGATTATAAGAGGAGTACAAATGGGGCCCACTCCAGTTGACAAGGTTGACTATATTTTAGAAGGATATAACTATTTGTCAAACGAGATGACTTTAACACCCGCATCAATGTGGCCAAAATATAAAGAGTCGTATAGGTAGTAGGGGTCCCACTATTGTGGGATCCTAATTAATATAGTATATTATGAGAGGATTCCAAGGTAGGCCCACTCAAGTCGATAAGGTCGACTATATTATAAGGTGTATATCTATGTGTCTATGTAGTGACTTTAACACCAGCATCTGTTTGGCTAAAATATAAAGAGTTTCATAACAAATATGGATCCTACTATTGTATGATCCTTAATTATGTAGTAATTTATGAGAGGTGTCCAAGTAGGGCCTAATCTAGTTGACTAGGTCGATTAAATTATAGGTAGGTGCATCTATGTGTCAAAAGTGAAACTTTAACACCCATATCTGTATGGCCAAAATATAAAGAGTCTCGTAGTTAGATGGGTTCCACTATTATGGGATCCTTATTCATATAGTAGAGTATAAGACGAGTCCAAATGGGGCTAGTTCTAGTTGACAATGTTGATTATATTATAGGGGGGGTTCATGTATGTATCAAAAGGGTAACCTTAACACCTGTTATGTGTGGCTAAAATATAAAGAGTATCATAGGGTCTTGTCATAACAAGAAGATGACCTACTATTATGGGATCCGTATTCATGTAATATATTAAAAGAATAGTCTATGTGGGGTCTATTCTAATTGACAAGGTAAACTGTATTATTGAGCGGTACATCTATGTGTCAAAGATGTGACTTTAATAAAGTCGACTCATTATAGAGGGGTACATCGAATGTTTAAAAAAAGAAAAAAAAAAGAGGGGTAAATCTATGTGTTAAAGGAGTTACTTTAATACCCACATCTGTATGACTAAAATATAAAGAGTCATAGCTAGGAAGGGTCCTACTATTGTGGGATCCTTATTTATGGAGTAGATTACAACATAAGTCCAAGTGGGGCCTACTTCAATTGACAAGGTTGACAATGTTATAGGGAGGTACATCATGTGTCTAAGGGTGACTTTAACACCCGTATTTGTATGGCCAAAATATAAAGAGTCTTATAGCTAGAAGAGGTCCTATTATTCTGGGATCCTTATTCATTTAGTAGACTACGAGAGGTATCAGAGTGAGACCTACTCTAGGTGACAAGATCGACTACATTATAGGGGGTGCATCTATATGTCAATTGGGTGACATTAACATTTGCATCTATATAGCCAAATTATAAAGGGTCTCATAGCAATGCGAGGTCCTACTATTGTGGGATCCTTATTCATGTAGTAGATTGCACGAGTAGTCTAAGAGGGCCCACTCCAGTTGACAAAGTCGATTTTATTATAGGGAATATATCTATGTATCAAAGGTATGACTTTAACACCAATATTTTTGTAGCCAAAATATAAAGGAGTCTCATAGTTAGGGATTGGGTCCTACTATTGTAGGATTCTTATTCATGTAGTAGATTATAAGAGGAGTCCAAGAGGGGCCTACTCAAGTTGACAAGATTGACTTTATTATTAAGGGGTATATCTATATGTCAAAGGGGTGACTTTAACACCCATATCTGTGTGGCAAAAATATAAATTCCTATAGCAAGAAAGGATCCTACTAGTATGGAATCCTTATTTTTGTTATAGATTACGAGGAAAGTCCAAGTGGGGCTCACTCAAGTTGACAAGGTCGACTATATTTGGCCAAAATATAAAGACTTTTATCGCTAGGATGTGTCCCACTATTTTAGGATCCTTATTCATATAGTAGATTATAAGAGAAGTAGGAGTCGTACTATTATGGGATCCATATTTATATAGTAGATTATGAGAGGAGTCAAAGTGGGGCTCACTCTAGTTGACAAGGTTGACTACTTTATAATGGGGTACACCTTTGTGTCAAATGGGTGACCTTAACACCCATATAAATGTGACAAAAATATAAAGTATCCCATAGATATGAGGAGTCCTATTATTATGGGATTATTATTTAAGTAGAAGATTACGAGAGAAGTCCAAATGAGGCCTACTTAAGTTGACAAGGTCGACTATATTATAAGGGGGTACATCTATATATCTAAGGGATGACTTTAACACCCGTATCTATGTAGCCAAAGTATAAATTTTCTCATTACCTAGTTGGATTTTACTATTGTTGGATCCTTAATCATGTAGTAGATTACGAGAGGAGTCCATGTGCGGCCCACTCTAGTTGACAATGTTGACTTCATTATTGGAGGGTAGATCTATGTGTCAAAGGGGTAACTTTAACACTTGCATCCTTATGGCCAAAATATAAAATATCTCATATCTAGAAGAGGTTTCATTAATGAAGAATCCTTATTAATGTTGTAGATTATTAGAGAAGTCCAAGTAGGGCCTACTCTAGTTGATAAGGACAACTACAGTATATGAGGGTACATCTATTTGTTAAAGGGGTGACGTTAACACCCGTATTTGTGTGACCAAAATATAGAGCGTCCCATAACTTTGAGGGGTCCTACTATTTTAGGATCTTTATTTAGGTAGTAAATTATGATAGGAGTCCAAGTAAGGCCCACTCTAGTTGACACGGTCAACTATATTATAGTAGGGGTACATCTTTGTGTCAATGGGGTGACTTTAACAACTACATATAAAGTCCCATAACAAAGAGTACGTGATGTCACTATTATGGGATCTTTATTCATATACTAAATTATGAGAGAAGTCCAAGTGGGGCCCACTCTAGTTGATAATATCGACTTTATTATGTGGGGGTATAACTATGAGTCAAAGGAGTGACTTTAACACCCGTATCTGTATGACCAAAATATAAAGAGTCACAAAGCTAGAAGAAGTCCCACTATTGTATAATATTTTTTTATGAATTAGATTAGAAGACGAGTCCAATTGGGCCAACTCTAATTAAGAAGGTCATCAACAATATAGGGGGGTATATCTATGTGTCAAAGGGGTAACTTTAACACCCACATCTATATGGCCAAAATATAAAGATTTTCATAGCTTAGTTGGGTCCTACTAATATGTGATCCTTATCATATAGTAGATTATGAGAAAAGTCCAAGTGGATCCCACTCTAGTTGACAAGGTGAACTCATAATAGATGTGTAAATTGAATATTTAAAAAAAGTGTAGAACATCAATATATGAAAGGGGTGACTTTAACGCCTGTATCTTTGTGGCCAAATTATAAAGATTCTCATATCTAGAAGGGGTTTCACTATTGTTGGATCCTTATACATAGAATAAATTATGAGAGGAGTCTATATGGGGCCCACTTCAGTTGGGTCGATTATATTATAGGGGGGTATATGTATGTGTCAAAGGAGTAACTTTCATACCCTCATTTGTATGGCAAAAATATAAAGTATCTTATAACTAAAAGGGACCTCACTATTATAAGATTCTTATTTGTATAGTATATTGGGAGAACACTTCAAGTGGAGCTCACTCTAGTTGACAAGGTCGACTACATTATAGGGTTATACATCTATGTGCCAAAGGGTTGACTTTAACAACTACATCTGTATAGAAAAAATATAAAGAATCTAATAGGTAGGAGGGGTCCTATTATTTTAGGATCCTTATTTATTTATTAGATTACGAGAGGAGTCCAAGTAAGGTCGACTCTAGTTGACAAGGCCAACTACATTATAAATGGTACTTCTATATATCAAGTGGGTGACGCTAACACTAGCATTTGTGTTGCTAAAATATAAAAAGTACCTTAGCTATATGGGGTCCCACTATTGTAAGATCCTTATTCATGTAGTAGATTATAAGAGGAGTTTAAGTGGAGTTTACTCAAGTTGACAAGGTTGGCTATATTATAGGGGGATACATCTATGTGTCAAATGAGTGACTTTAATACTCGTTTCTGTGTGGAATAAATATGAAGACTATGAGGGATCTAACTATTGTGGGATCCTTATTCATGTGCTCCAGTTGACAAGGTCGACTACTTTATATGGAGTACATCTTTATGTAAAAGGGGTGACTTTAATAGCCGTATCTCATGGCTAGGAGGGGTCCCACTATTGTAGGATCCTTATTCCTATAGTATATTACTAGAGGATTCCAAGTGGGACAACTCCTGTTGATAAGTTTGTCTAAATTATAGGGTGGTACATCTATGTATCAAAGGGGTGACTTTAACTCCTGAATCTGTGTGGTGAAAGTATAAAGAGTCTCATTGCTAAGAGGGGTCCCATTATTGTGGGATCCTTATTCATATAGCAAATTACGAGCGGAGTCCAAGTTGGGCCATTTATGTTAACAATATTAACTTTATTATAAGTATACATCTATATATCAAATTGGTGACTTTACCACCCATATCTGTGTGGCCAAAACATAAAGAGTACCATAGCTATGAGGGATCCCACTTGTGTGTACCTGAATGACCCGACCGGAGGATGGTCGTCAACCTTGTCACGGACCGGCTGCACACTTCGTCACGAACCGGCTGTGCGCTTCGCTACGAGCCGGCTGCACACTTCGAACCCCGGAGAAGCAAGCGAACCTACCAGGGGCCGTAATCTCATCGTGGGTCGGCCACGCTCGAAGAGGAGAAAGGGGGTGCTTTGCCCCCCGGAGAAGCAAGCGAACCTACTAGGGGGGCTGCAACTTTGTCACGGGTTGGCCACGCACGAAGAGGAGAAAGGGAGTGCTTCGCCCCCCGAAGAAGCAAACGAACCTACCAAGGGCCGCAACTTCATCACAGATCGGCCACGTGCGAAACGAGAAGGGGGGAGTCCAAACTCCCCCCCCAAGGCAGGCCGGTCGCACACTAAAATGGAGGGAGGGGGGAATCCAACCCCCCCCCCCCCCCCCCCCCGCCCCCCAAGGTGGGCCGGCCGCGCACTAAAATGGAAGGAGGGAGGAGTCCAAACTCCCCCCCCAAGGTGGGCCGGCCGCATACTAAAATGGAGGGAAGGGGGAGTCCAAACGCCCCCCCAAGGTGGACCGGTCGTGCACTAAAACGGAGGGGGGGGAATCCAAACTCCCCCCCCCCCAAGGTGGGCCGACCGAATACTAAAACGGAGGAAGGGGGGAGTCCAAACTCCCTCCCCCCAAGATGGGCCGGTCGCGCACTAAAATAGAGAGAGGGGGGGACTGCCCCTCCTTTTGGCTGCCAATCGGCCATGTACGAAATGGAGAAGGGAGTTTCCCCCCCTTTTTGATGATCTACCGCGCGCGAAAAAGCAGCTTAAGAAGGATCGAATGCCCCGAGAATCACACCCCCAAAACGCGCGACGGTTGAACCCGAAAATCTCAGGCGCACAACGGTTACAGGAGTGTAACCCACGCTCCCGAGATTCCCGGCCGAAGTTATCGGGTGCCAACCGCGCGCCACGTCCCCACCACACGGACGGTTGAGCACGTTGCGGGAGCATGTCACAATCTGCAACACACGGAGCACACCAACTGTCATCACAGGACTCTATAAAAGGGGACCTACCCCTTCAGCAGAAAGGACCGAATTCTTGAGGAGGTGCTGTCCGATTCTTCTCGGAATTTGTGGAGCTAGAGAAAGTGAAATAGCGGAGGTCAGTATTTTGAGTGAGATTGTAGAGGTCGGTATCTTGGGTAACCGGTCCTCTCAGGGTGTAACTGGGTTAGGGGGAGTGATTGTAACCGGATTATTGTGCTAGTGAATTCTCGCCCCACCCTGTGGTTTTTTCCCCTTCGACGTTGAGAAGGGGGTTTTCCACGTAAACCCGGTCTTCCTTGTTTCTTGACTTATTAGATTGTGCTTGCCACTCGAACCGTCTGATTCAAGTAAAAACCTCGCACAATCTTGGTGTCGTCTGTGGGATCAGTCTTCGAGACTTCCTACTAGGGCTCTCGACTATCGACCCGTGGGTGTCAACTAGTCTGAGTCTACCTGCAACTTGCCCCGAGTTTACTGACCGACCGACCCATGGGTGTCTATTAACCAGTAAACTTAGAAGCCACCGCTATAACCACACGGTTGAAGAACAATGACCGGTGGACCATATCGTACCCATTCGACTTCTCAGCTCCCATCTCCACTTGGAGATGCTAATGATGTCGGATATCCGGTTCAACCACCAACGAACTCGGAGCGCACTGTCCCACTAGTGAATCCCACACTGGGGGGTCGGGGAGTCTAGCCAAGCTCCGGTAGTGACCATGGCTCTTTTAACAGGGGGCATGTCAGAGATTTTTCTGGCTACCATGATGATGACCCAACAAACTCTCACCACGCAGCTCCAGACCATGCAATGTAACTACGAGAAGTCGCGTGACTTCATTCAAGCTACACCGGTTGGTGGCCCATTCAACCAGGGCATACTGGCCCAAGCTGGACAAAGTCTTCCCGCGCAAGTCGCCCAACCGGAGCAAGTGCACCCACCACCAAATCACTCGGTGGAGGTCCAAAGCATGAATCCTGACGGGCGAGACTCAAGTAGCCCGGAATCGGCCGAAAGAAACAAACAAGCTCAGGCAGTATCGGCACGCTCAGATGTCTAGTCCCGGCTCGGGGCACACCCCCGATAGTCGCTTGCCTCCAAGTACCACTCGAAGATGGATTCAGCACAACTTTGCCACCCAAAGCGAGAAGATGAACACCATCGTCAACCGAGCGATAGTCACCACACTCGGGTGACGCCAGCTAGTCGATAGCCAGCTCACACTGCTGGCCGAAGAAGTGTCCATGATTGTATCAGGGTACATGCCGTGGAGCGACTTGGAGTTCAAGAAGGAACCCAGCGAGACCAGCCAGGAGCCCGAGCTCTTAACCGGCTAGAGGAGGTCGCCATCCGAGGAGCCGCACGGTCACCACTCATCGAGAAGCTCCTCAGGGAATTATTCCCCCGTGGGTGGAATCTTCCATGCCTCCCCAAGTTTGATGGATCAACGGACCCGGTAAAGCACGTTCTTGCTTTTCGAGATGCCTTGGTCCCTCATGAGGATGACCATATCCTCTACCGGACTTTCGCCAACAGCTTGTTGGGAACTCCCGTCGAGTGGTTCCACAAGCTCAGACCCACATCCATATCATCTTTCTCGGAACTGAGCACACAGTTCATCAATAAATATCGTTGCAACCGCTAGAATCTAAAGACTCTGGAGTCACTCTTCGGGATGAGTATGAACCAGAAGGAGATGTTGAGGTAGTTCTACCACAGGTTTAGGGCTGAATACCTAATCTTAGCATATATTGATGGGTAGGATCGTATGGTGATTGTGGTATTTAAGAGCGCCATTCAGCCCAACCAGCTTGTCAGTGCTTTGCTCATCAAACATACTCTAGAGACAATCGATGAACTGTCACGTCGAGTCGAGAAATACATCAAGATCGAAGATGTCGAATGAAAGCAGAAGACTAAAGACGTAGGTGACTAGCATCCCTCCTTCAATCGATCAGCAGCTATAAGAAATATGGAAAAACAGCTAGACGAGTCAACGCAGCACGATGCAAAGAGCCAAAAGCGAGAAGATCGTGGCAAGGCACCTTACGTTTCATGGAATCAGGACTTCACGGTACTGAACATGCCAATTGACGAAGTCTTCAAGATCATCAAGGAAGAGCCGTACTTTCATAGGGCACGACCGATTCGTCCAACAGAGAGGAGCTCACGAGACCCGTCTCGATACTGTGACAACAACATGGAGCACGGACATACCACTTTGCAGTGTCGAGCATTGCAGAATCACATCGAGGACCTCATTGAAGCAAGCTACCTCGACCAGTTTATTGACTATCCCTGACGTATGGTCCATGAGCCTATCGATGAGGTGTTGGAAGGCACGTCCTTCGCTAACTAATCACTACTGCTTGTAGCCTCCCGGGCCTAAGAATATAATAGCTTGATGCCTTTAATGGAAGGTTTCACGTTATCGTTTTATCAATAAAGACTCTATGCAAAAGTTCATCATCCAATATCCCCTAGAAATATGAGTGGGTTGGGGGTGGCAAAGGATCGGGAAGGCTGACCCCGGATGGAATCGTCCATCCTCAAGCCAGAAGCCTCCTCTGGGAGCACCTGACCCCCCATGAGTTGGGTCAAGCCAAAAGCCTCCTCCGGGAGCACCTGACCCCCCACGAGTTTGGTTAAGCCAAAAGCCTCCTCCGGGAGCACCTGACCCCCCACGAGTTGGGTCAAGCCAAAAGCCTCCTCCGGGAGCACCTGACCCCCTACGAGTTGGGTTAAGCCAAAAGCCTCCTCCGGGAGCACTTGACCCCCCACGAGTTGGGTCAAGCCAAAAACCTCCCCAAGAAGACCCGACCGACTGAAATTAAAGTCGGTCGGGCAAAAGACCGGCTGTTCAAAAGACTCAATACTGAGTATGATCGACCAGTACTTTCTCCCCTCGTGGATTGGGGGTAAATCATAAATGCCAATTGGTCAGAAGACTCAAGTGGGAGTATGACCGACAGGTAAAAAAGTCCGAGCGACATATAACACCCTAAAGTGGGTTATATCGCTCGGCGGGAGCAAAGACCAAGGGGTGGTAAAGACCGACCGGTCGAAAGACTCAATAAGGAGTCCAAACTCCCCCACCCCCAAGGTGGGCCGGCCACGCACTAAAATGGAGGGAGGGGGGAGTCCAAATTCCCCCACCCCCAAGGTGGGCCGGCCACGCACTAAAATGAAGGGAAGGGGGAGTCCAAACTTCCCCCCAAGGTGGGCCGACCGTGCACTAAAACAGAGAGGGGCGGAGTCCAAACTCTCTCCCCAAAGTGGGCCGGTAGCGCACTAAAACGGAGGGAGGGGAGAGTCCAAACTCCCCCCCCCCCCCAAGGTGGGTCGGCCGCACACTAAAATGAAGAGAGGGGGACTGCCCCTCCTTTTAGCTGTCGGTCGGCCATGCACGAAACTGAGGAGGGAGTTTCCCCCCCCCCTTTTTTTTGATGATCGACCGTGTACGAAGAAGAGACTCAAGAAGGACCGAGTGCTTCGATAATCATGCCCCCAAAATATACGACGGTTGAACCCGAAAATCTCGGGTGCACAACGGTTACAGGAGTGTAGCCCACGCTTTCGAGATTCTCGGTCAAAGTTATCGGCTGCCAACCGCGCGCCACCTCCCCACCACGCGGACGGTTGAGCACATTACGGGAGTATGTCATCAACCCGCACCGCGCGGAGCGTGCCAACTGTCATCATAGGACTTTATAATAGGGGACCTACCCCTTATGTAGAAAGGACCGAATTCTGGAGGAGGTGCTACCCAATTCTTTCCGGAATTTACGGAGCTAGAAAGAGTAAAATAGCGGAGGTCGGTATTTTGAGTGAGATTGCAGAGGTTGGTATCTTGGGTAACCGATCCTCTCAGGGTGTAACTGGGTTAGGCGAAGTGATTGTAACCAGATTGTTGTGCTAGTGAATTCTCACCCCACCCCGTGATTTTTTTCCCTTCGACGTTGAGAAGGGGTTTTTCCACGTAAACCTGGTCCTCCTTGTTTCTTGGCTTGTTAGATTATGCTTGCCACTCGAACCGCTCGGTTCAAGTAAAATCCCCCCACACTACTATTATAGCATCCTTATTCATATAGTAGATGATAAGAGGAGTCTAAAAGGGGCCCGCTTTAGTTGATATGGTCGACTATATTAAAGGAGGGTATATCTATGTATCAAAGGGGTGACTTTAACACCCACATCTATATGACTAAAATATAAAGTGTCTCATTACTAGGAGGGGTCCCATTATTATGATATCCTTATTTATGCAGTAGATTATGAGAGAAATCTATGAGGGGCCACTCTAGTTGATAAGGTCAACTTCATTATAAGGGGGGTATATTTATTTATCAAAGAGGTGACTTTGACACTTATATTCGTATGGCCAAAATATAAAGAGTATCATAGCTAGAAGTGGTCCCACTAATATAGAATCCTTATTCATATTATAGATTAAGTGAAAAGTCCAAATCGGGCTCACTCTAGTTGACAAGGTCGACTACATTATAGAAGGGTACATCTATTTGTCAAAGGGGTAGTTTTAATAGCTGCATTTATATGGACAAAATATAAAGTCCCTCATAGCTAGAAGGTGTCCCGCTATTGTGGGATCGTTATTCATATAGTAGATTACGAGAGAAGCACAAGTAGGGCCCACTTTCATCGACAAGGTCGACTTCATTATAGAGGAGTACATCTATGTGTCGAAGGGGTAACTTTAATACTCGTATATGTATGGCCAAAATATAAAGAGCCTTAAACGTAATACGAGTCCCACTATTATGATATCCTTATTTATGTAGTAGATTACGAGAGGAGTTCAAGTAAGGCCCACTCCAGATGATATGGTTAACTACTTTATATGGGCGTACATCTATATGTCAAAGGGGTGACTTTAACACTCGCATTTGTGTGTCCAAATTATAAAGAGTCCCATAGTTAGGAGGGGTCCCACTATTATGGAATCCTTGTTCATATAGTAGATTACGAGAAGAGTCCAAATGGGATCCACTAAAGTTGACAAGGTCGACTATATTATAGGAGGTACATCTATATGTCAAATGGGTGACTTTAACACCCATATCTGTATGGCCAAAATAGAAAGTGTCCCATAACTAGGAGGGGTACCACTATTGTGGGATTCTTATTTATATTGTAAAATATAAGATGAGTCGAAATAGGTCCCACTCTAGATGACAAGGTCGACTATATTATTGGTGGATACATCAATGTGTCAAAGGAGTGACTTTAACACCCATAAAATATATGGCTAAAATATAAATAATTTCATAGCTCATAGGGGTTTCACTATTATGGGATCTTTATTCATGTTGTAGATAATAAGAGAAGTGCATGAGGGGCCTACTCTAGTTGACAAAGTTAACTATGGGGGTATATTTATATGACAAAAGGGTTACCTTAATACTGCTTATATATGACTAAAATATAAAGAGTCCCATCGCTAGAGAGGTCCCATTATTATGAGAATCTTATTCATGTAGTAGACTAAAAAAGGAGACCAAGTGGGGCCCACTCTTGTTGATAAAGTTGACTATATTAAAGAGGGATACATCTATATGTCTGAGGGGTGACTTTAACACCCTATTTGTGTGACCAAAATATAAAGAGAGTCATAGCTAGAAGGGGTCTCCCTATTATGAGATACTTATTTATATAATAAATTACTAGAAGAGTCAAATTGGGACCCACTCTAATTGGTAAGGTCGACTACATTATATGCGGGTATATCTATGTATAAAAGAGTACCTTAACACATGCATATGTATGGCTAAAATATAAAAAGTTACATAGCTAGGAGGGGTTCCATTATTGTGGGATCCTGATCCATTTAGTATACTAGGAGAGGAGTCCAAATAGGGCCCATTCTAGTTGACAAGGTCGACTATATTATAGCGGGGTACGTTTATATGCCAAAGGTGTGGATTTAACACATATTAATATGGCAAAAATATAAATAGTCTCATAGCTAGGAGGGTCCCCACTATTGTGGGATCCTTATTAATATAGTAAATTACGAAAATATTCTAAATGGGATCCACTCTAGTTGACAAGGTCGACTATATTATAGTGGGGTACATCCAAATATCAAACGGGTGATTTTAACACCCGTATATATGCGCCCAAAATATAAAGAGTCATATATTTAGGTAAGGCCCCACTATTATAAGATCCTTATTCATGTAGTTGATTATAAGAGGATTCTAAGTGGGGCCCACTTCAGTTGACAAGGTTACTACATTATAGGGGGGTACATCTATGTGTCAAAAGGGTATCCTTAACACCCATATGTGTGTGGGTAAAATATAAATAGTCTCATAGCTAAGAGGGGTCCCATTATTATGGGATTCTTATTCATATAGTAGATTATGAGAGTAGTCCGAGTAGAATCCACTCTAGTTAATAAGGGCGACTAAATTAAAGAGGGGTGTATCTATGGGTCATAGGAGTTGGCTTTAACACCTGTATTGGTGGGGCCTAAATATAATGAGTCCCATAGGTAGGAGGGATCCCATTATTGTGGGATCCTTATTCATGTAGTAAATTACGAAAAGAACTACGTGGGGCCCACTCTAGTTGACAAAGTCAACTATATCATAGCGGGGTATATTTTTATGTCAAAGGGGTGACTTTAGCACCCGTATCTATGTGGCCGAAATATAAAGAGTCTCATAACTAGGAGGGTCTCCAATATTATGGGATCCTTATTCATATAGTAGATTATGAAAAGTATCCAAGTGAGGGCCACTCTAGTTGACAAGGTCTAATACATTAAAGTGGGGTATATCTATGTATCAAAGGGGTGACTTTAACACCCGCACCTTTGTGGCCAAATATAAAAAGTCACATAGCAAGGTTGGGTCTATAGGATCTTAATTCATTTAGTAAATTACGAGAGGAGTCAAACTGGGGCCCACTCCAGTTGACAAGATCGACTAAATTTTAAGAGGTTACATCTTTATAACAAAAGGGTGACTTTAACACCTGTATGTATATGGCCATAATATAAAATATCTAATAACTAAGAGCCACTATTTTTACATTATTATTCATATAGTAGATTACGAGAAGAGTCCAAGTGGGGCCAACTTCAGTTGACAAGGTTAACTATATTATAGGGGGGTATATTTATGTGTCGAAGAGGTGACTTTAATATAAATAGTCACATAGCAAAGAGGCTTCCCATTATTGTGGGATCCTTATTCATGTAGTAGATTATAAGAGTAGTCTAAGTGGGTCCCACTCTAGTTGACAAGGTCGACTCATTATAAATTAAGGGGTAGATTGAATGTTAAAAAAAAAGGGTATAACTATGTGTCAAAGGGGTGACATTAATACCCGTATTTTGTTGCCAAACTATATAGAGTCTCATAGCTAGGAGGGGTTCTGCTATTGTGGGATCCTTATTCATGAAGCAGATTACGAGAGGAGTCCAAGTGACGCATACTCCAGTTGGCAAGGACGACTATATTATAAGGGGTACATCTATGTTTCAATGGGGTAACTTTAACACCTGCATCTGTGTTGCCAAAATATAAAGAGTCAAGTAGCTAGGAGGGATCTCACTATTGTGTCATCCTTATTCATGTAATAGATTACAAGTAGGGACCACTCTAGTTAACAAGGTCAAATATATTATAGGGCGTATATCTATATATCGAAGGGTTTACGTTAGCACTCGTATATGTGGATCCAAAATATAAAGAGTCACATATCTAGGAGGAGTTTGGCTATTATGGGATCCTTATTCAAGTAGAAATTTTGAGAGGACTCCAAGTGGGGTCCACTATAGTTGACAAGGTCGATACATTATAGGGGGTATATCTGTGTGTCAAATGGTTGACTTTAACACCCACTACTGTGTGGACAAAACATAAAGAGTCCCATAGCTAGGAGTGGTCCCACTATTGTGGGATCTTTATTCATATTGTAGATTTCAAGAGGAGTCCATATAGGGACAACTCCAATTTATAAAGTCGATTATATTATAGAGGGTAGATCTATATATCAAAGGGGCGACTTTAATATCCATATCTATGTGGCTAAAATATAAAGAGTTCTATAGCTAAGAGGGGTCTTACAATTGTATAATCCTTTTACATATAGTAAATTTCAATAAGAGTCCAAGTGGGGCCTATTCCAGTTGAAAATATTGACTATATTATAGGGGGCACATTTATGTGTCAAAGGGGTGACGTTAACAATCGCATCTGTGTCTTCAAAATAGAAAGAGTCATATAGCTAGGAATGATTCCACTGTTGTGGGATCCTTATTCATGTAGAAATTACGATACGAGTCTAAATGGGGTCCACTCTAGTTAACAAGGTCGACATTATTATAGAGGGTACATATATGTGTCAAAGCGGTTACTTTAACACACGTATCTGTATGGAAAAAATATAAAGAGTTCTATAGTTAGGAGGTGTCCCACTATTATGGGATCCTTATTTATGTAGTACATTAGAATAAGAGTCCAAATAGGGCCTACTCTTGTTGACAAGGTCAACTATATTAAAAAGGGGTATATCGATTTGTTAAAAAGGTGACTTTAACACCCGCATCTGTGTGGCCAAAATATAAAAATTATCATATCAAGGCAGGGCCCTACTAATATAGGATCCTTATTCATGTAGTAGATTACGACAGGTGTCTAAGTAAGACCTACTTCAGTTGACAAGGTTGACTACATTATAGAGGGATACATCGATGTTTCAAAAGGTGACTTTAATATTCGCATATGTGTGGTCAAAATATAAAGAGTCCTATAGCTAGGAGAGGTCCAACTATCGTGGGATCCTTATTCATATAGTAAATTACGAGAGGAATTCAAGTGGGGCCCACTCCCAATGACAAAGTCGACAATATTATCAAAGGGTACATTTATGCACCAAAGGGATAACTTTAACATCTATATCAATGTAGCCAAAATATAAAGAGTCTCATAGTTAGAAGGGGTCCTGTAACTTTAAGTGGTCCTAATTAAGGGACTAAAAAGTACAATTTAACCCCAAGTATAGGGTGTGTAACGAAGTAGTAATCTCGGTGAGTCCGAGGTCGATTCCACAAGGACTGAAGGACTAATGGGAACTAATGTGATGACAGTGCGTGAACGTGAGTGCAAATCAAGGTTTTCTACTGAGAGTGGAGCACGAGAGAATAAAACTACATTACTAAGTTAAATAGAACTAAATATTGCAATTAATTAAAAGAGGTTACGATGGAGATGAGACTAAGGCATCCGGGTTCAACCTAGTAGTATTTCATGTATTCTTTTGATCAATACTTTGTATGAGGAAAACATCAAAGTTTAGTTCGGATGCATGCTACAGAGGTCTTTAAGCATTACACATACCCGGAGTCGATGTGAAATCAAAAGGACTTGTACACATATATCGATTTCTAGTGACAAGCATCCAACATACTAAAATAGATTGAAAATCATATGACGAGAGACTCGTTACGCTAGTGTGATCTTACCACAGGGATTCATAAGTAGTCCGTATGCCTGGAGTCAATATGGAGTCAAACAAATGTGCAAGTAAAATAACATACATCATCAGACAGTGTCATCCATATAAGATTCAATCATACGAAAATTAAACCTTATCATTGATCAAATGAAAAACATAGCATACTACTAGGCATCCCCCATATCCTTAGCTAGGGGTTTAGCCGCACATGTTCATAGAATTTAACATAAAAGCATAAGTGCAAGCAAACTCCATTAATGGCAATCCAAAGGATGACGAGCGTGGATGACGGCTTCCGGCGATTATGACGACGTGCGATGACGGTGACGGCGTGCTTCGAGATGGTCTTCCACGGCAAGGACGATGGAGTACGGCATACCTTCGGCAAGGATGAAGCGTGGCTCGGAGTTTGGCGGATAGAAGATGATGGATATGGGGTGGAAGATGATAAGACGATGTAGGTTCGGGGCTGATGGTTTTATGAAGTTCCGGGTCAAGGTCTGATGATGAAAGTCCGCCCCCTTTGGTCTCTATAGGGTATGCTATATATCGGGAGAAAAGGAGAAAGTTCGTGCACCGTTTAGAAAGAGAAATCGAGCAGGAGAGAGAGACAGACGTTTGCATAGATAGAGAGAGAAGTTAGCGAGGAGATTCTCATGCGGAGGAGTCCGGTACGTGAGAGGGGACGGCTGTCATTTGGTTTTAGAGAGAGAAGTAAACGGGAAAAAGAGAGATCGGGTAGAGAGAGAAAACGGGAGAGAGATGATCGCCTGGTTTGTAGGAGGAGAGAGAAACAATCGCAAGAGAGAAAAAAAGAAAGAGAGAGATGGGAACGATCGGGTCGGGGATAAGAGAGAAAGAAACGGGAGAAAGAGAGAGAGCTGGGCGTTCGGGTTTAGAGAGAGAAAGAAAGGAAGATTGAACGAAGAGGGAGATGGGCTCGGACGGCTGCATGGGTTCTCGGTGCACGGACGACTGTGATGGCTTCCAAGTGGCTACAGATCAGGCAAGAGAGAGAGAGGGTTTCGGTTAGAGAGAGATAAAGAAAGAGAGAAACGGGAGAGAGAGAGAGAGAGCGGGTGTATCGGATGACTGTATGGGAGTGCGGATGGCTGTGATGGGTTACAAGAGAGGAAGGTGCTCGGGTGGTGTCGGGTACAACCTGGACACGAGAAGAGAGGAACGTGTATGATGGGTTATTGGATGGCTGAGATTTGATCGGTTAAAAGAAGAGAGAAAACATGATAGAGAGAGTTAAAGGAAGAGAGCTCTGCATGGGGTCTAGGTGCACGGACGGCTGTGATTATGGGAGTGCGGACGGCTGTGATTGCATAGGTTGTTGGGTGTTGTGAGATGGGGTAGTGCGGGCGATCCTAACAATATCCGGAGGGGCTCTCGGCTGGGTTTGGACAGCTGGGATTAGAAAAAGCATGAGAGATATGGGACGAGAGAAATGGACGGCTGTGATTGGACCTCCGATCTGTATGGGTTTTGGATGAGATGGACGGCTACGATGAAGTCCGGATGGGAAAGAGTGGTTTTATGAGGACGTGGGGGATTCGGTCAGCTGGGCTCATGCATGGGATTTGAATTGTAACGGACGGCTGTGATGTTGTTGCATGTTGGGTTATTGGGTGTAATGGAATGCTGTGATCACTGCATATATTGGATGCATGCATGGGGTTTTATAAGGGATGGCTGTGATGAGTTTGTGAAGATGGAGATCGGGTAGACTAGGAAAGAGTGTGATCAAGAGAGGAGTTGGACGGTTACGATCAGTTGCTTGCATGCATGGCTGCGGACGAGAGGAACGGCTGGGATTTAGTTGGATGATGGAAGCAATGGATGGTTAAGATCGGGTAATAAAGAGATGAGAGAGAAAGGGTAAAAGAAAAGGAGACGATATGCTTCGGTAACCATTCGAGCAATCCAAACTCGTCAACTCTTCCATGTCAGGCCCTTTGCATATGTGTCGTTCTTCAGTGGTCCGCAGCTAGCGATGTGTTGCCGATGACGTCATCTCGGTTAATTTTTCATAACCATCATTCTCTGCATCATTCTTCATAAGGGCCTCTAAATGAGCTGTATATGCTCCATTGACTCGCCGTGAGAATGTCCACCATACTATCATGATGTCCTTTATCCGACTATGTTGAGTACCGGGTCAATTACCTGAAAATCACACATGAAATGACGCGTGTAAGAATCCAATACGATTATCGATAAAAAAAATAATTTGGACTATCGGGCTTCATATTTTTCATGCATGTAACGTATGAGTGCGAACCGATATACCGTTATGTCCGTATTAAAGTCTACTATGCAGTAGTGCAAAGAAAATAATACGCTTTACGAGTATATAAAAAGTTTTAAGTAGGAAAGCAGCGATAATGCAATAGATAATAGACGATAAAGTGCATTATTTGGAGACTTAACACTGCTATTATATGATCGTTATTCATAAAGTATATTACAAGAGGAGTCCAAGCAGGGCCTACTCCAATTAGCAAGGTTGATGATATTATAGAATGGTACATCTATATAAAAAAGGGGTGACTTTAACACCCGCAACTGTGGGGCCCATTCCCATTGGCAAGGTCACAACATTATAGGGAGGTACATCTATGTGTTAAAGGGATGATGTTAATACTTGCATCTGTATGGCCAAAATATAAAGAGTCATATTGCTAAGAGGGGTTCCACTATTATGGATTGTTGTTCATATTGTAGAGTTCGAGAGGAGTCCAAGTGGGGCCCACAAAAGTTGGCAAGGTTGACTATGTCTCAAAGGGGGGACTTTAATACCTATATCAGTATGACCAAAATATAAAGATCCCCATAGCTAGCATGTGTCAAAAAGGGTGACCTTGAGTCTATATATATCTTATAGAATTTGATTTGGGGTCGTATAGTTGCATGTGTCCCTGTGTTATCGACCTAGCATTGGTCCCTTACCAAGAGTGACCCGGATTTCCTGCATATACCTTATTTTTATAATTTTTTAGAATGAAAAAATATGGTGGGTTAGCTTGAAACCCATGTACACACTTGTCCATGTTGAGGGTAGGTCTAGCCACCACATCGCACTGGTTTGACCACATCGCACTGTAGTCGACCATGTCAAATAGAGTTGGCCCCACTTAGACTCCTCTCGTAATCTACTACATGAATATGGATCCCACAATAGTGGAACTACTATCTATGAGACTCTTTATAATTTGGCCACAAAAATGCGGGTGGTTTTTCTTTATGGCATGAACTACGAGGGTTCTATTCATGGTGCCCCAATCCTAAAAAAGAAAGCATTATTACAGTAATTGATCAAGTCCTTCTCGACCAGGATAATGGGAACGATACACAAAAAGTGCAATATCGGACAAAATTGTGCCCCCAAAATGAAGCGCGAGTTTCACCAAGGCAACTGCACAACTATTCAAATACCTCCTTTCATGGGAGAATCTGCACAGGGCAAATCAATCCCTCCTAGCTATGGGACTATTTATATTTTGGACACACAGATGTGCTTGTTAACATCACCCCTTTTGCATATAGATATACCCCCTATAAGTAGTTGACCTTGTCAACTGGAATAGGCCCTACTTAGACTCCTCTCGAAATCTACTACATGAAAAATGATCATACAATTATGGGACCCCTTCGAGAAATGTGACTCTTTATATTTTAGCCACACAGATATGGATGTTAAAGTCATCCCTTTAACACATAAATGTTCCCCCATAGAGTATAGTCGACCTTGTCAACTAGAGTGGGCCCCAACTCTTGAAATTTTCTATATGAATAAAGATCCCACGATATTGGGACGCCACTTAGCAATGACACTCTTTATATTTTGACCATACAGAAGAGGGTATTCAAATCATCCCTTTGATACATAGATGTACCCCACCTATAATGTAGTTGACCTGGTCAATTAGAGTGCACCCCACTTGGCCTTCTCTTAATATTTTTATATGAATAAGGATCCCATAATAGCTAAATTCCACCTAGATATGTGACTCTTTATATTTTGGCCCCACAGATACGAGTGCTTACTGGAGTGGACCCCACATAGATACTCCCACTCCAAGCACGTGGAAATCGATGTTCATTTCGTACGAGATCATGCATCAAACCTGTATTTTGGTGTTCGCTTCATCTCCGCCAAGGATCAGCTCACCGACGTCCTCACCAAACCTTTAAGCGCCCAACGTTTTCAAACGTTTCGGTCCAAGCTCACCGTGTCTACTTCCCCGTTGACCTTGTGCGCGCGCGCGCGTGCGAGGGGGGGGGGGGGTTAGAGAAGATCATACAAATCATCTCTCAAGTCCAGCTATTAGAGAAGATAATGCATCAGGTTCAGCTCATGCAAATCAGCCCACAAGATCTGATCGATCAAGAAGATTATGACAACTCATCCTAGCTGTACGTTTACTACATATTACCTAGCTATACATTTGCTGAATGTTACCATTTATCTCTTATAACATATCCCTTGATAAGGACCTGATTGTTTGTAACAGACCCCTTAATGAAGGGCTAATTGTTCTCCTATACTACTATAAATATATAACGTGAACCTCCATGAGAGGCACTGAATTACATTCCATAAACTCTATCTAAGCCCATGTGGGACTCTAGACTTGTTCCACAACCCGATACATGCTCTATCACCTTATTGCGTACATATACTAGTAAATGCCTGTGTGTCTGTCGGCACTTGCACAGTAGCCTTTGACGGCTATATGACCGTCGGCACTCGAATGGCCTCCTTCGGTGGCTGCGGTTGCCTTCGGGGTGTGATTCACTTGTTTTAGAGAGAGAGAGAGAGAGAGAGAGAGAGAGAGAGAGAGAGGGAGGAAGGGAGGGAGGGAGAGAGACCACTAATTAAACTTTCAAAAAAGCACTAATTAATATCAAATAGCCATTAAATGTCATTGAATAGGTATTTATCAACTTTATAGTAAGTTATTAATATCTTTATGGTAGGTATTTAATAGGATTTATGAGAGAGCTATGATTAGGGATTTGGGGCCATTTCTTAGGTTGCCATCCGATTTGAGTCAACAAACGACTGTGATATTTACATAAAATTGGACGGCTAAGTGGGTTTTTTTTGTCATAGTCAACAAAATAATGTGGTGTCATGTTATATAGACGAGTAATGTTTGTGTCTGTCGACACTTGGACGGCCACCTTCGGTAGCCACCGCAACCGTCTTCGGAGGTTTCGTGCCTATCAGAACTCCAATTGCCGCCTTCGGCGACTGTGATGCCTACATTTGGCTAAAAATTAAGAACTCGACCAAATGTCACAGCGTCCACCTTCGACGGTGCCCACATTTGGTGTTTGCGCCAAAAATTGGCGGTAGCAACCTAATTTGGCCGAGGGGGGCATTTTCGGAGGGATTTCATTGGCTAAAAATTAAGAACGCAACTCCCATCCTTCAAGATACTCCATCTTCACACCATCTCTCTCTCTCTCTCTCTCTCTCTCTCTCTCTCTCTCTCTCCCCCCCCTTCAAGATATTTTAAACCCTAAACAATCGCGTCCCTCAAGATATTTTAAACCCCAAACAATCGCGTCCGTAGAAATCCCACGCACATGTCGCAACCCAAACCCTAGAGCACAGGGCGGATCGGTTCGGAGGTGAAACCCTAACCCTAGCACTCGAGGAAGAAGCGGTAGCGGCGAAGATGGTTGGATGAGGACGAAGACAGTGAAGAAGTAATGCCCGTGCCTATCGGCACTATCGTGGCTGCCTTCGACAATAAAACACATTCAACAACACCCATATCTGCCTTAGCGCCTATATTTGGCTAAAAGTTAAGAACTTGACCAAATGTCGCAGTGTTAGCCTTCGACGGCGCCCACATTTAGTGTTTGAACCTAAATTTGGCAGTAGCGACCATATCTCTCAATCGCTAAAACATACAATACTATGAAATTTTAGATATAGTCCACAATAAAGGAGTTGCAGAGGGTGATCACCCGGGAGGGAGCAGAGGTGGGCGGGATCGCTACCATGCTGATAGGCGACGGGTGAAGGACCGATGAAGTCCTACCTCTGTTACGCACACCCTGGTGCCGATGTTGTTGGAAATAAATCAGAGGCGCAACGGAAGCCGGACTCGATCTTAGGATCGATACGGTGTGCGATACATTTTTAAAAATTTCTTAAGAAACAATCATATGCGCAAGATTAAAATGAAATGCAAACGAACCCCTATGGTCATCTATCGAAACACACCATAAATGTTATGCATGCAATTCAATAGATCTAGGGTTTTGTTTATTATACCTCCGTGCGGGATTTAACACCGCGATGTTAATCTTCCAAGTTGATGATGACGGAAGTATCCACGTGCGTGGGAGAAGCCTCGTTCTTCTTCGGGTACACCCGATCTCGCGAATCGACCCGGATCCTTGCACTCCAATCTCTGAGTGCTTCGAAGTGCAAGCTTTCTCTTCTTCTTTATCACACCCACTCTATGAGGAGAAGATGATGAGATGATGAAGATTTTCTCTTCACACCTTAGGTCAAACCCTAAGAATGAGAGAGATGAGTGCCCGAGAGAGAGAGAGAGAGAGGCCAAAACCGAACACAAGGGAGAGAGGGATCGGTCTTTCTCTTCAAGATCTGAATGAGGCTCGGTTTTCCTTGCCTAATATGTCTTGAAAACCGTGCCCCTCTCTCCCCTTGTCCATATGAACCGTTCCCCCTTCTCTCTCTCTCATTAATCCTAAAAAATAAATGCCCACTATTGTATAGTTGCCATATTTGGTTTTGCAATTAAAGGGAATAGATTCAAATCATTTCAAATCTGAATTAAACCCTTTAAATATGGATTTGATGGCCATGTATATTTTTCCTAATGGGGGGGTCGGCCATTAGGGCATGCGGGACATTTTGAAATGACCAAAATGCCCCCCATGCATCTAGTGGCCATCCACCTCATACCGGAGCATATATGCTCCACCTCAGTGCATGATAAAGTACTCTAACACTTAGAGAACCTCATCCATACCTATTTAACATACCATAGAGTTTTGAATAGTGTTTTTACTATTTACTGGGGTGCCCTCAGTAAAATGTGGGGTGCCCCTATAGTAAAAATCACTAAATACACAGACCGTGCTCTAGTGCGACACGCACACACGGAATGAACTCCTTATGGCATTATGGCAACATCGTGTGTCCCTACACTACTCTGGGGTTGCCCCCTAGTGAACACACTTAGTCCTGTGCATCCACCATGCCCTAGTGCAATGCACTCATGGAAAACAGGACGATTAAGGCATTATTTCTTCAACTCGTATTGTACAGTGAGACAAGGAGAAAGTTATGATCCGTAACAATCGTGGATAAGGTGGAACCTTCAGGGACTAGGATTCATGGCTTCCAACCGGACCCGATCGACACACTACCCAAGTGTCCCTGTCAACCCTCTAGGTCCCAGTTAACCTGCGTGGCCACCCAGAGTGCGACGCAGGCTGCACTCCAATTCTCCCAGACTTACTAAGCTCTCTCGCATACCCCTGCTCTCCACTTAGATAGGTAATTAGATGTCCCTTCACTCGGTGCCATGTGTCAACTTGAGCGGTGGAGAGCACCGTCAGACTCAAGTGACCATATGACTAGGTTCCTTCCAGGTTGATTAACACATCGTACCTCCGATCATTTTGGCCAAACAACCGGATTCGGTCTAACAGCTCAACTGTTAACCACCAGGCCTGGTTTTAGTACGGTGTATGTCAGACCAAGGAACGCACCTCCCAATGGGGATGTGAATAGCCTGCAGGAGTGACATGCCGATGCAACGCCAGCTCAGCAACCCAGCGCACCATGGTTTTGGGTCGTGGTTAGATCCCTCACACGTTGGTGAACCAAAGTTACCCAAACTGGTTAGTCCATCGGTCATGGTTCCTCAGGGTTTAGGACCTATTACCCTAAGCAGAAACACGGCTATGTGCACCGGTGTTTGCTCACCGATTTGTGCACCGTGTTGGTTCTGTTCAGCCACAGACACTGTGCTTGGCAATGACCATAGTGGAGAAACCCATGCTCTGTCATTCCAACAGCTTAACCTGATAGGGCGACCAACCCTAATCAGAACTGCGAACAATTTAGGCTAATAGTACTAATCAACTGAGTCTCCCACTCAGATGAACCACTATACAGCCATGGCTCTTATCAGTTCAATATATAGAACACATAGAATACGCACCAATTAAGCTATTCTAATATAAATATCAACTCATTTATTAATCAACCATGGTTTTTACAAGCCCTAGACCATATCTTACTCAACAGATGTTACCCCCTGTTACGCACTCAGCACTCGGACTACCACCTTCGGCGGCCACCGCTGCCCCCAAAAAATTCCAATTAAAACAAAAGGAAAAGAAGAGCACAAAAACCCTCGTATTTAATTAAAACTCATTAAAGAAAATTACTAAATTTAATTAGGAAGAAACTAATTAAAAAGGGCCATAAGTATGGAAGGAGAAAAATTTATTGGAGAAAGAGAGAGACTGTATACCATATTCACACATTTCTTCTCCATGATTTCATATGGTCCCCTCGATAGGTCAAAAAGCCACATCCCTGAAAAACAGTACTGCACCAAAATCCAACCACCCAATATAAATAAAGCAATTAATGTTAGGTTTACCCGTGGGTATCGATCGTCGAAGTTAGTCACCGAAAATGGTTGCCGGTGTCGAAAGTCGCCGGATTTGGCTGTCAGTCACCGGACGTAGTCATCGTGCACTTTGAACTTCCACATATTATGGCGGAACTTGAAATTGAACAAGATTGCATATGGGAAAGCTTTAAAGTCTTCCACTTGAGAACTTCCTCTAAAATTCCATTCAAAAGTTCTAATTACAACTAACAGAGAGTTTAAAGTGCATCGCTTAAAGTCCCTCACCACTGACAAAAAACTTGTAGCATAGTTCTTAAAGTCCCATGTGGGTGCAAAATCTGGCTTAAGGCACTCACAAGGTCCACAAAGACGACAATAGGACCCGCCAGTCCTGTCTGGGGTCCACAAAGACGACGGTGGGAACCGACAGCCTTGCCTGGGGCCAACGAAGACGATGATGGGACCTGCCAGCCCTGCCTGGAGCCCACGAAAACTGTCTGGGGCTCGATAAACGGGCTACAAAGATCGCCCCGCGATCTGGATTTTTTTTTCTTCCAAAACTCTATAAATAGCAGACCAACATAATATATAGACCGGAATTCATTGTTCCAAAACATTTTTTGTTTTCCAGAGCTAAAAGAGATTCTTGGGAATCAAACTCTTGTCTAACTCACTCTGCCCTCTGTTTACTTGTATAAGCATTACTCAGCCTGTCAAGAGTAGCTTTACTTTTCTCAGAATTAGTAGATTCAAGGTTGTGTCTTACCGTACAGAGACGTAGGCTTCAGTCAAAATTCGTAACCACATCTTCTGCAACTATCTTTCTGCTCTATTCTCTGTACACAACAGTGTATACGTGACAGCTCAGCACGCTACAATGCACCGCTCTCGAAATCAATCAACTGTTGACAAAAAACCATATGGTGGCCGTAGTTTTCCTCTCATATTCCCTGCAACTAACAAGATATTTTACAGTTCTTATATATTCTCCAAAGTTCTCAGCCACTAACCCCCCCTTATGGTATTTTAGACTGTTCGGGGATAAATAATTTGAACGCTAGTTAAAAAAATAGGATTACCTCGCTATCTCTTTCCATAACCCCCCTCCTCTCTCTCTCTCTCTCTCTCTCTCTCTCTCTCTCTCTCTCTCTCTCTCTCTCTCTCTCTCTCTCTCTCTCTCTCTCTCTGTGTGTGTGTGTGTGTGTGTGTGTGTGTGTGTGTGTGTGTGTGTGTGTGTGTGTTTGTGTGTGTTGGGGGGGGGGGGGGGGGGGGGGGGGGGGCGCTAGCCTACGCACAAATGCATCGATACCCCTAGTATAATAAAAAATTTATTAAAATTAGTGATCCATTAAATATGTTATAAAATATACACAAAGAGAGAGAGAGAGAGAGAGAGAGAGAGAGAAAGCGATTTTCAAATTGCAAAATTTGGTATCATACCGAATATATCTCCACCATCAATCTCATTTTTCTTGCATCCTAGCGGTGGGAGAATTTTGATACAGTACCGAAGTAGATGCCCTAGAATTTCCCTTAATATTGTTGTTTTTTTAAGAAATCCCTTAATATCTATATAATATGCTAATGTTGTTCGTGTTATTTACAACTTTGTCACAAAAATGAACTTTGCGTTAATTATAATTTTTATCACAAAAAGAAACAAAGACAAAAAGGAATCGGCCAAAACTATGGTTACACCGGCGACCCTCAGCCGCCAAATAAATATGGTAGGGGTGGGGGTGGCGATGCTTGGTGGGTATGTTGCGACTAGGGGCGGAGCCAACATAGGCCCAGTGGGGGCAGCTACCACCACTGAATTTTTTTTAAAAGAGTAATCATATTTGTACAATCTCTGTCAACAAACACATTGACAATCCTGACCAATGAAGTGGAGATGGGTCAATGGATCGACATTCACACCAAGCACTGAGCACTGGCCCCGCCCCCACTTCATGGGTCTAGTTTGTCATTGTGTTTGTCAAAAAAAAGAAGAAGTAAATATAGTACACTTTGCCCCCTTGAAGTTTAGCTCAAAGACACTTAACCCCCCTATTGTTTAAAAACTACATTTTACCCCCTTCAATTCAGTTTTAAGCAGATAAATATTACCAAATGAGAAAATAAAGTAGTCGACAAAAGGGTGCATGTATTGTGCTAACATTTCAAGATTTATGGAGCTATTTGGAACGAAATAAACTAAGGGGTTTAAATGTTTTTAAGCTAATTTTAATTGGGTAAAGTGTAATTTATCCAATAAAAAATTGACGCCATCTCTCTCGTTCGTCCCACGACTACCTTGTGATAGCCTCGCACAATCTCACGACTCGAATTGTATTCTCCGAGACTCAGTCCCTGTCCACTCCAGCCACCCGAAACCCGCGACCAATAACACGATCGGTAAGTGGAGCCCGCCTGTAGCGCCAGTCGAAACCCTACTCTATCTATCTCTCCTTTAGATAGTTTTCACGATTTTTTGTGTATTGTTTTTGTGGATAGAAGATTTTTATGTACTTATGAACTGAAGGTGAAGTATTTTTGTAGTCAATTCAAATTCTTTGTTGGTAGAAATTGGATTAAACTTTTAAAGCGAAGCAAATGTTGCCTCTATTGGAGTGAATTCTTGGCTCCGCCATTGGTTTCGATCGAAGGTGACCCGTTTCAGTGCCGATAAGCATGGGCATGCACTAGTTGTTGTTAATACACAATGACCATGATGATAAACAGTATTCAACCGAGAGGGAAAGTAAATTGCACCAAAATTGAGTCCTTTTCCTTTTTTTTATTCATATATTATATTCAACCGAGACGGTCTTATCGATGTTCGTGGCTTAGTCCCCTTCATCTCCAGGAAATCGTCCTCCGTCTCCTTCCTCGACAGAGATATGTAGATCCTCGGCCACTCGAACTAATCCCGGATTCATGGCCGGGACGTCCGCCCCACACCCGCCGTTGGGCAGGGAAGCGCCGTCTTGTGGTCCTTCTCCGGCAGTGACGGAGGAGATGGCGCTTCTCAGACGACCGAACCCTCAATCACCTCCTCGATTTGATGCTGCCGGAGGAGATCAAAGGAGGGAGGAGGGGGGTTGGCCACCACTCCTCGGTTTGTTGTCGCCGGAGGTAGGAGGGGGGTTGGTCACCCCTCCTCGGTTTGCTGTCGCCGGAGGGGAATAGAGGAGGGAGGAGGGAGGTTGGCTGCCCCTCCTTGAGTTGCTGCTGTCGAAAGTAGCCGGATGAGGGAGGAGTGGGGTTGGGCACCCTCCTCCGTGGTTTGCTGTCACCGGAGGGGATCGGAGGAGGGAGGAGGGGGTTGACCACCCCTCCTCCTCGGTTTGCTGTCGCCAGAGGGAATCAATGGAGAGAAACAGAGAGAGAGAGACAAATATTTTGGGAGTGGGCATTCGGATGGCGGGATGGAGTGGAGGGAGGGAGGGACTAGAGAGAGAGAGAGAGTGTAATGGACGGCTGTAGTATCAACAACTAATCAAGGCGAGTGTGATTTGTGATCAAAATTTATTTTTATGGCTGTGATGGGTATAGATTTTCTTTTCCTTTATTTTTCTGTTCTTTACAGCTGATGAGAAATAGTGTGTGGTGGTGGTGGTGGTGGTGGTGGTGGTGGTGGTGGTGTGTGGGGGGGGGGGGGGGGGGGGGGGGGGGTAATTTAAAAAAAAGACATAAAAATAATATATTTATAAAAAACGGTACAATTTTTTTTCCGCCTATTATATAGGCGGTCCATTTTTTTTTATTTTAACTTTGCCTGTTGTACGAGCAGGTGGCTTAGTTTTTTTTAAAAAAATTTACTCCGCCTGTTATACATTGTATATTATTTTTTTAAAAAAAAAATTACCCAGCTTGTTGTACAGGCGGGTAAATAAAGCATAAATTACACTTTACCCCCTTCAAGTTTAGCTTAAAAACACTTAACCCCCCTGTAGTTTATTTTGTTCCAAACAAAATAAACTACAGAGGGATTAAGTGTTTTTGAGCTAAACTTCAAGGGGGTAAAGTGTAATTTATCCTTTTAAAAGATTTATCCTTTACCCGAATGCACAATAGGCGGGGCAATTTTTTAAAAGGGTAAATTACACTTTGCCACCCTGAATATTGGCTCAAAAACACTTAACCCCTCTATAGTTTATAAACTACATTTTGCCCCCTTCAATTTAGTTTTTATCAAATAAAAATTACCAAACGAGGAAATTAAGTAGTTGACAAAAGGGGGTGTTGTGTGTAGGTAAGATCTTTTTCAATAATTTAAAAAGTTTTGTACCGTTTTTTATAAATATATTATTTTTTATGATTATTTTAAGAAATTGCAGGATTTTTTTTTGTTTGCTCTCTTTGGAGGTGATGTGTGAGTAGTTAGAGGAAGAGAGAGAGAGGAAAATAAAAGAGGGGGGGGGGGGGGGGGGGGGGGGGGGGAGAGTACAAATTCGAGAGGGGGGGATGTAGGGGAAAAAAAGGGGGATGGATCTTAGACCATGTTATGTTTATCCTACCCTCCAAATGAATATAGATAATAAGTGCTATCTCCAAACTATCCTCCATTCTTTCCATATTATAATGGATAAAACAACAACGTGCAACCGTGTGCTGACCAGTGAGTCTCGGGCCTCTGTGAAATCTCGAGGTGTTCTTTCGTGAGGGCGTCTCGTTACGACCTCTTGCAATTCTTTTGTTTGCTTAAGACTTGGAAAGGCATATCGAACGGCTTGATATCAAGAAGAAGGTGACACCTTCCTTTTTCGTCCGTTGATGTCTTGTAGCCTTATACTATTGTTGAATCATAGTGAAAAATCTCTTGCGCCTCCAGTGGACGTAGCTCACATTGTTCTTTCTAAATGCGGATCACACACCGTGCACAGTAGAGGTTTGCAGTCAAGAACATATAGTCCAATGCTATGTCACACACTGCGCATGCATGCATTAATCTGCCCTCAGGTTGGTGTCGGCAATGCAAACTCCTAAATCGGCTCATTTGGATTATTATTGATGTGAGTGGATTCACAACTCCATTTATGGCCAACTCATTGGTTACTACAAAACATAAAAGAAATTCATTGTGAAGATACAAATCAAGAATCAATCTTTAATGTATAAAGAGAATTTGACCTTTTGATACAAAGCAACAAATTATATAAAAAAATATTTGAGGGGGGGGGGGGGGGAGGGAGGGCGGGTTGGTCCGTGGCCACTTTTGGGATGCACTTGCAAGTGAAGAACTTCCATGAACTCCAAGGAATTTGTACAGTTCATAGGCTATGAATTCCACCGAACTTTTTCTTCATTAACTCGAAGAACTCGAAGTCTTCAAAAATTTTAATTGTCAAAGCAAAAGTTCATGAAGCTCGTCGGAGTTAATATTCGATCGCCAAAGTTAGTCACCAGATTTGGCTGCTGATCATCATAGGTAGTCATCATGCACTTTGAAATTCTACATATTACGGTGGAATTAAAATTGGGCAAGTTTGTATATGGGACAACTTTAAAGCCTCCACCTTGAGAACTTCTTCTAAAATTTCATTCAAAAGTTCTAATCTCGGGCCTCTGTGAAATCTCGAGGTGTTCATTCGTGAGGGCGTCTCGTTCGACCTCTTGCAATTCTTTTGTTTGCTTAAGATTTGGAAAAGGCATATTGAACGGCTTGATATCTACAAGAAGGTGGCACCTTTCTTTTTCGTCGGTTGATGTCTTGTAGTCTTATACTATTATTGAATCATAGTGAAAAATCTCTTACTCCTCCGGTGGACGTAGCTCACATTGTTTTTCTAAATGCGGATCACACCCCGTGAGCGATAGAGGTTTGCAGGCAAGAACGTATAGTCCAATGCTATGGTCACACACTACGCATGCATGCATTAATCTGCCCTCATGTTGGTGTCGGCAATGCAACCTCCTAAATCGGCTCATTTGGATTCTTATTGACGTGAGTGGATTCACAACTCCATATATGGCCAACTCATTGGTTACTACAAAAACATAAAAGTTATTCATTGCGAAGATACAAATCAAGAATCACTCTTTAATATATAAAGAGAAGTTGACCTTTTGACACAAATCAATAAATTATATAAAAAAATATTTGATGGGGGGGGAGGGAGGGCGGGTTAGTCCGTGGCCACTTTTGGGATGAACTTGCAAGTGAAGAACTTCCATGAACTCCAAGGAATTTGTACAATCCATAGGCTTTGAGTTCCACCGAGCTTTATCTTCATGAACTCGAAGTCTTCAGAAATTTTAATTGTCAAAGCAAAAGTTTATGAAGCTCGTCGGAGTTAATATCTGATCGCCAAAGTTAGTCACCAGATTTGGCTGCTGATCATCGTAGGTAGTCATCATGCACTTTGAAATTCCACATATTACGGTGGAATTGAAATTGGGCAAGTTTATATATGGGACAACTTTAAAGCCTCCAGCTTGAGAACTTCCACTAAAATTTCATTCAAAAGTTCTAATCTCAACTAACAGAGGATTTAAAGTACATCGCTTAAAGTCTCTCACCACTAACAAGGTACTTAAAGCGTAGTTCTTAAAGTCCATAATTTGAACATAAGTTCAAAAAATGGGATTACCTCTCTCTCTCTCTGTGCGCGCCCTCTCATTCGCGCGCGTGCACACAGAGAGAGAGAGAGAGAGAGAGAGAGAGAGAGAGAGAGAGAGAGAGAGAGAGAGAGAGAGAGAGAGAGAGAGAGAGAGAGAGAGCTATTTCTGATTTTTTTTTGGCTCTCTCCTTTCCCTTGGCAAAGAGAGAGAGAGATTTCCGAATTTTTTTTTTCTCGGCTCTCTTTCCTTTCCCTTGGCAACAATCCCGTGTACCATACACCTATGTCACTGGCTGTGTTTTTTTTCTTTCTGCATCACAACCACTTTAGGAACTCAGCTCTCACGATCCAATGAACAAAGATCTTGATTGTGACTGGTTCTTACCCGGCCGGCTGATAATCAAGTTTTGGATCTGGCGGGAAGAAACAATCAAGTGGCCGGAGAAGGGTTTGTTGGGATTTTTTTTTCTTTTTTTTTTGAGAATTCCATAATGTCAGGACTCAGGAGTTACTAGGCGTTGACCCCTCTACATGTGGATCCAGGGACTTAATTTTTTAAAACAGAGCGATTGATATGTCCAGGGCTCGTTATCGACTCGAAAAAACAAATCTTTTAATCCTTCAGTCAGATGATCAGGCTATTTGAACCGTCTCCATCGAACAAACCAGACCCATGACCTGATGGCGTGGCCCAGAGCTCAGTGCATCTGCATTCGTGCCAAGCAGGCCGCCACCGGGGCATGATTCTGGTTTGCCGAAGTTTTTGTATGTCGCCCTCGGATGTAGAAGCTATTTCATATTGTACTCCCGTGATCTTCTGGAATGCATTTATATGTGTGTGTGTGCGCGCGCACGAGCAACCAAGATACAAGATGACCTTCGTCCAAATTAATTGTTGGTAGCAATTTCGATCCTTCAAGGGGGACAAGGAGCCTTTTTTCCGGTATCCATTAGACGCGGAGCACCTCATTCTTGAGTGTGATGTTTTTAATTTCTTTTGAAAAATAAAATCGTTCACCGATGGGAAAAGAGAGAGAGATAGATAGATAGATATATATAGAGAGAGAGAGAGAGCGATGGGGGTTTATATGCAAGCGCAAAGGGGAGGTTACATGGCCGGCGAGAGCCTGAGAAGTTGTTGGCCGTCTATTGTGCGGTTGGCGGGGGATTTGGTCGGCGACGAGGTGTAAGGTCTTTCTGCTCATCTTCTCTACTTGAGCACACTCTGTTCACTTATGCCGAGTGAGTTCTCAAAAGATTTCTCTTAATGGCTAGCTATCTTATTTTTCGAAAACAAGGCTCCAAGAATGTTAATCCCATCGTCCTGGCATTAAGATCTAGGCATCTCATATATGTTGGTATGTTAATCCCCCGCGCGCGCGCGCACACGCACACAAAAGAGCCTCATCCTTTTGTTAGTTTTGCTGTTATTTGTGTACTTTTTTTGGGATTCAAACATTTGAGTCTCATACCTCAGTTTTACCTTTTGCTTTTTAATAATATCGGTTGGGGCCGGCAGCTCCAGGGAGGCCGGGACGTCAGTTTGCTGCTCTTAGGGGGGACGGATCTGGTGCCCCTTCCCTCCCCTTGTAGATAGAGGTACTCCGACGATGGCGATTTTTATCCCCGTCTCTCTGGGGACGGCGTGATCTCTCCTTTGCTTGTTTCACCGGCCATCGTCGGTGTCAGGGTTGCATCCTTCGACGGTCTGTGGCGGGAGTGGCAGATCTGGCCCTCGGCTCACCCACAACAGATGTACCGAATTGGGGTTTTTCGGTCCCCTCCTCTGCGGCGACGTACCAGATCCCTGTGGGCTTTTGGCAGAAGCGACTGAATCAGCGTGGGAGGGGGTGCGACAACATATCACCAGCATAGAAGCCACGCTACTAAAGTTGCTATTGTATTTGGTTCCCTGTTTTGAGGTTGTCCCGTCGCCGTTGTATGGTTAGGGTTTCTTCCCTATCTCCACCGAGTGGTGGGGGTTGTCCCGCCGGGTGTTACGTCTCCCGGAGGTTGGGTGACCTCCCCTTTTCCATGAACCAAAAAAAATTAATAAAATTAATAATAATATAGGTTGGGAGCGTCCTTAACCCCCACCCCCCTATTAGATGTCTTCTCAAAAAAAAAAAAAAAAACTTTTGAGCCTCATAGGTATTAGTGTTAGTATACAGGTTGTGGTCACTCTGACCTGCACCGACCCACACACTACACCAAAATCATCCTAAATCGACCGCTTAATCAGCGGGCAAGATTAAATTGGTCGATTATGTTGTATTAAAAAAAAACATAAACAAGTGTAATCAACGTCCCAACCGCTAAATTAGTCTCTAATGCAACGGCCAAACCAATTCGCCAAATTAGATTTATCAAATGCGGAGGTCATTTTTTCCTTCTGTAGCGCATAGCTCACTATAACATTCTTCTTCTCTCTCTCTCTCTCTCTCTCTGTATATATATATATATATATATAGGGGTATGCTAGAATGTGGCATGCGGTGCGTGCGGTATCGCACCGCAGCCGTCTGATGCACGCGCTGCGTGCATGAGATGCACGCAGCAGTGCATCAGACGGCTGCGGTGCGATGCCACACGCACTGCATGCCGCATTCTAGCACTTTCACACACACACACACACACACACACACACACACACATATATATATATATATATATATATATATATATATATATATATATATATATATATATATATATATATATATATATATATAATGGTGCGGTGATTATAGCTTCTCTAACCTAGTTAAAGGTTAAGCTTTTAGACTCTATTGTATACAAATACTAGTGCATGCCCGTGCTTATCGGCACTGCAGCGGGCCGCCTTCAGCGACAACACACTTGTCGGCACTACAACGGGCTACCTTCGACGACAAGACACCCCCAGGCATCACCACCTCCACCCCCATCATTGTATTCGCACGTTAACACATCTGACCGCCTTCGGCAACAAAACACTTTCGGCGGCAACACCGGCCTACAACGGCTAGCTCAAGGGTATCGTGACTAAGTGATGGATATTCTCACGGCGAGTCAATGGAGGATGCACAGCTCGTTTGGAGGTTTTCTGAAGATGAATGAGAAAAAGAATAATTGTGGAATTCAAAAAAAAAATGAAGTCATCGGATCAGCACATCACATGATTCGAACCAAAGGAGAACCCTAGACGTTCTACGGAGCTTAACAGAGTATGATGGTTGCTTGCGAATGTGGCATGAAGAACAAGCATGTCTGCCACCTTTTCTCTCTCCTCTATTTCTTCCTTTCCTTTTTCTTCTCTTTCTCTTCTCTTTCTTTTCTTTTTCTTTTCCTTCTCTTTTCGTTTCTTATTCCTTTTGCCCATCGCACCCGACTTAACCCATTTCAACCGTGCGCGACTCGCATGCAAACCAACCGTCCAAACCCAACCAGCCATGCATGTCCAAAAACTCCACACAACTCAACTCATGTATGCGAATCCAAGAAGCCGAGTCCCTCGTATTCAGTTCTCATTTGAGACCCCTTTGGGATTCTCTCTATAGTTCGAGCCGATACCCGATCATCAGGAAATTTTTAACACAACCTGCGAACGCTAGCTACAACCGTTGCCTAGAGCCTATCAACACGCTCCAATTGCTGGGGGCCACTACCCCCATGTGTTGGGGCCGGTTATCCCATGTCTCTTGAATCACAGTGGGCCCCGCGGTTGTAGCATATGCAGAATGTGTTGAAAATTTCCCCCTCGATCAGCAACCCACGCATCCCCATCTCCAAGCCATGCATGCAGACCTGTCCCTTCTCCCGTCCGAATCTCTCTCTCTCCTTCCTTATCAGATAGAGAGATCGGGGGAAATAGAGAGAAACGAAGAGAGAGAGAGAGAGAGAGATCGGGGGAAGAAAGGGACAGAGTGTTTTGTCTAGTCAGCATTTCTTTTTATCTAGTCAGCTTTTGGTTCTATTTTATCCTAGTCAGCATGTAGGCCGCCGTCCTTTGTTATATAGAACTAGTGAATGCCCGTGCCTGTCGGCACTACAGTGGGCCGCCTTCGACGGCAGCACAGTCCTTGGACATCGCCACCCCCCCACCCCCCAACCCTTGAACCCAAATCCTCTGCCCCATTTATTTGCCACATCGTTTGCCCCCCAAGTCACAACCGTCCTATATACTGTACTCGACCGGTGCATCGCACTCAGTCCCAACTGGCAAGTAAAGAAACGGCTCTGATTGGACCAGCGACAAAGGCACCAACATGTACCTAATCACTATCGTCCCTTTGGCTGTCGGTTGGGGTGAGTGCGATGCACCGATCGGGTATGGGTGCAACGGAGGGCTGTGACTTGGGGGCAGACGATGGGGCAGAAGATTTGGGTTTCTCCCCTGCCACCATCGGAGAGAGAGACGGAGGGAGAGAGAGACCGTGGGGAAGAGAGAGAGAGGGACTGAGAGAGAGAGAGGAATCTATGGTGGCTGTCATCGTGTGGCTATGATGCAATTGTAGTGGTGCTAAATGGTTTGATTTGACTGTGATACCAGTGATCTGGCATCATTGTTACACCATAGATTTTCTCGAGTGTGGGAGAGAGAGAGAGAGAGAGAGAGAGAGAGAGAGAGAGAGAGAGAGAGAGTGAGTTGGGGTGAGAGAGAGAACTGGGGAGAGAGAGAGAGAGAATCGGGGAGGAAGTGGGTGGGAGAGAGAAAAAACCGGAGAGAGAGAGAGAGAGATCGGAGAGAGAAAGCAATTGCGAGAGTGAGAGAGAGATTTAGTTAGAGAGAGAGAGAGAGAACCGGGGGAAGAGAGAGTTGGGGAAAGAAAGAGAGGGAGAGAGAGAGAGAGTATGTGTGAAACGGAAAAGAGAGAGAGTGATGGACGAGAGAGAGAAAGAAAGAGAGGGACGAAGAGAGAGAGTCGGGAGAAGAGAAAGTGACGGAGAGAGAGTCGGGGTAAGAGGAGAAAGAGACAGAGAGAGAGGTCAGGGGAAGAAAGAGAGAGAGAGTGAAACGGAAAAGAGAGAGAGTGAAACGAAAAAGAAAAAGAGACGTAGGTGAGAGAAAGAGAGAGAGACAGATGGAGAGAGAGTTGGGGAAGAGAGAGAGTCTGGGGAAGAGAGAGAGAGACGGAGAGAGAGATCAGGGGAAGAGAGAGTGAAAAAGAAAATAGAGAGAGACGAAGGAGAGAGAGAGTTGGAGGAAGAGAGAGAGACGGGGGAAGAGAGAGAGATGGAGAGAGAAAAAGAGAGAATGGGAGAAAGAGATCGGGGGAAGAGAGAGATATACTGAAAGAGAAAGATCGGAGGTGGAGAGAGAGATAGAGATCGGGAGAGAGAGAGATTGGGGGTAGAGAGAGACGGAGAGATAGAGATCCGGGAAGAGAGAGAGAGATCGACTGCTGTGATCAGCGTGGAGATCGACGGCTATGATCAGTGTTTCTTTTTGTCTAGTCAGCTTTGGGTTCTTCTTTGTCCTAGTCAGCACAAAACCACCATGCCATGTTATATAGATACCCACGCATGTAAAACCAGTGCATCCGATCTCATGCAATTCAAATCCCTCCCGTCTTTTAATTCCTTGATCATTAATTCTCTCTTTATATAACAACTCACAACCCTTTTTCGTACGTATCATTTCTCCCCTCCTTATATCTTCACCATCCAATGTCATCTCAACCATCCAACAGCCCCACGATTGAAACCCCATACATGCAACCCAATTCACAAACACCCCGGCCATGCATGGAAACCGATTAAAGCTGTACCCGAAATCACCTCTATAGCCGCATGATTTTTTCTCTTTAGGAAAACCTGATCGCCATCCCTTCATGTACCCTAGAATAAAGGCAAGTGCCATCTCTTCCCCCCGTCTCAAACCCAATCTCTATCTTGCATGTACCCGAAACCAACCCATGCATGACCAAATTCATCTCAACCGTGCAGTTGTACTCAGGCCCCTCGCGACCTCCCTTTTCTCTCTTTCCTATTTTCTCTCTCTAGTCCATTTTCTCTCTCCATCTCTGAGACCCATCTCTCTTGTCCTATTTTCTCTCTCTAGTCCATTTTCTCTCTCCATCTCCCGATTCTCTCTCCCTCCTTCTTTTTCTCCTTCTTTCTCTCTCATTTACTCTCTTTCCTATTCTATGTCTCTAGATCTGGATCCCAACCAACCCCCCTAGAATTCTGGTGATCCTCTCCTTCTTTCTCTCCGACTCTATCTCTTTCCTAACCATCCCGACTCCCCCTTTCTCTACCTGATCACAGTCTCCCCTATTTCCTCTCTCTCTCTCTCTCTCTCTCTCTCTCTCTCTCTAAGTGCGATCGATCTCCCCTCCTCTTTCTCTCAGATTCTATCTCTAACCCGTGATCTATTCTCTCCTCTCTTTCCTTAGACACGTCTCTCTCGTCCGAATCTCTCTCTCCTTCGTTATCAGATAGAGAGAGATCGGGGGAAAAGAGAGAGACAGAGAGAGATGGGGGGAAGAAAGAGAAAGATGAAGTGTTTTGTCTAGTCAGTGTTCCTTTTTGTCTAGTCAGTATTTTGTTCCGTTTTGTCCTAGTCAGCATGAAGACAGTCGTGCCATGTTATATAGATTTTTAATTAAAATATCTTATTTTTAGTCCAAATCCAATCGACCTGAAATTCCTAATATATGTATACCCGGGCCTGTCCCGGGCTCAAACCCTTGGCCCGAGACCCGGTCCGGCCCGACGGGTCTATCCGGGCTTAACATCTCTAGGCCCAACCCGGCCCATTTTACACCCCTAGCTATACATCCAAATCAGGACATCTAAATCAAGTATTTTTAATTAAAATATCTTATTTTTAGTCCAAATCAGGCCCGGCCCCGCTCAAAATTCCTAATATATGTATGCCCGGGCTCAGACCCTTCGCCCGGCCCGGCTCGAAATTCCTAATATATGTATACCCGGGCTTGTTCCGGGCTCTGACCCTTGGCCCGAGGCCCGGCCCAGCCCGACGAGTCTATCCGAGCTTAAGATCTCTAGGCTTGAACCGACCCGGCTCATTTTACACCCCTAGCTATACATCCAAATCAAGAAATTTTAATTAAAATATCTTATTTTTGGTCCAAATCCGGCCCGGTCCGAAATTCCTAATATATGTATGCTCGGGCTCAGTAAGCATAGGTATTTGCTTCGAATGTACTGACGATGAGTCATTTTATGAGTTTTTGTGAATGCATTTAATACACCACATAAACCATCCGTAGGGTTGACATTCAGATCTATATTGACACCAACATCCACTCTCTTAGAGAAACTCTGTTCATCGAAAGTAATCTGATCGCGAGCCATATATTTATTGGGAACCCTTAACTTAAGGAAGATAATACATGTATTAGAAAATATAGAGAATAGTACATCACCATGCTCATCAGTATGATACTCGTACCTCATGTCGGCCATGCTAGGGGCATGTGTCAAACCTTTGCGACCGTTCTCTGCCTCAACATCGAGAGTATATGTCGCAAAATCTATTGCCTTCTGAAACTGCTTCTTCTATCATAGTAACTGGTGGTAAAGTAACCAAACTTCGAAAACGAATAGCTTTGCTAAAAATTATTGTATGGGCCCCCTTACTAGAGAAGCCGATAGACGAAACTATATAGAGAGTGGTGTCATCCTCCAGCATATTAAGATGTATGTTTAGTCCATCCACATCAAGGTTAGACAATTGCTCCTGAAGATTCTAAGAAGGGAATCCGATCTATCTTGCCCCGACTGTTGAAGAACCTCGACTAAAGTTGAGCAGCTTGGAGGGGTTGGAACACTTATATACGCAGGTTTAGGGTGGGATGATTGGTTGTGTGAGCCTGATTCAAGAGCTCTTGATTTGACTCGAAGCTTCGCCCTACCTCCAATCGATTATGACCCAAAATTTGTCAGCGAGAGCTCTAGTTTATGTGCCGAAATTTTTTAAAATATTTGTTTGAAAAAATTTTGGTGGTCATAAAAATAACGTTTTCAATGCGGCGAACTTGGTGATCATTTAGGAAAAATTCTCAAAAATAAATTAGTTACGGATAGGTTTTTCACTTAACCGAAATATTTTGTCTGTCCTTCAGCTAGCACACACATGGAGTAGGGTCAGTGTTGCTGGTCGGAGAAGAAGGGGAAGCAGCATTCCCATTCCTTCGAGGCTCGCCGGAGATTTGTATCATCACCGGTGCGATCCCACTCTTCTCTTTGTTCTTCAAACCCAAGCCACTGATCGCTGTAGTAGAGGTTCTAAGGTGATGTCCTTCGTGAATCCAACAGCTAGCGCTCGACTCTTCAGGCACGACGTGGAGCTAGATCAGGATCCAACGTCCCGAATGAAGGAGGATGGGCTATCACTGCACCCAGCATCAGTGGAGAGGGAACCCCCCCTCCATTGAATCACCCTGCAGGCCGGCGTGCTTGCCCTTTGGTTTGTTGGGGTCTCCGCCCATTGATTATGGGTTCCATTTGCGTCCGTCTAAAAATGGAATTAAACCCATCAGAGCGCAGGAATCCGGCCGCGAGACCCGCCGCATCCAGAGAGAGATGAAGATTTGGGTTTTCTCAGGCGGACGGCCACGTGAAAGTCCGGCGTCAGCCCGCCGTCCGACCCCTTTGACCGCCGGACTTCCACGTTGTGGTTTGTTTGAGATGGGTTGGGTCTAAGACTCTCAAGGGATCGAAAACAATAGATACCCTGTTGGGCTTGCCCCCCACAAATGGTGCTCTGCTCTTCTTTCTTCTGTTGGTTTGTCTTAATCAACTGGTTAGGTTAAGTTAAGTAATCTCTCCTCAACTCATTGGAAGTGCATGCTTTGCTTTCTGGGATCATGCACCGCCCCCCTCCCTTCCCTCGTCTTTATATGCAACCACTTGGAGAGGAGTGGATTCCAGAAAGGATATCCATTGCTGCTGTTGGGGTTGCATGTGAATTCCCCGGATTCGAGTGCCCTCTCCATTTCTTGAGCTGGAGGAGGATGACACCTCTGGATAACATTCTGCTGAATGGAACAACCTTTGTGACGAAGAATACCTACTTGCTTTATGCCAGCATCGAACCCTTGTCGTTTCCATCCATGGAACTCGGACTTTTAAGGGGCAGATCGTGAGGCCAATCACTTCACCGACAGAATGGTGATCTCTCACTCGCAACGATTCGGACCGAACTAGTACATTACTCACCCACATCTTACGCGGGAGTTTCGGATTTTCTGTAAGACTAATGTTTGCTACCTTGTTGATATCTCTATTGCTCTTTTTTTTTTTCATCCAGTGTTTTCATGATGAATTACAGGTGTGATTAATCCGTCATGACTATCATGCCTAATACCTCAAGTTACAGAAATATGATGTTTATGACCAACTAAATGGTTCTCATATACTTGGTTCTTCTATGTAAATAAAAACTTGTAATAAATGAAAATCCAGTCAATGAAACTTGAAACGTAACCAGTATTCACATCGTTACAAACCCACCAGTGATTAACAAACGTTGTTGTCCAAAAAGCAACAATGTTAAGCAGATAAGTTTGTCTTTATTAAACATTTTTCATTTTTTTGTCGAGATAATGAAACTTGTATTGCTCATTTCCTTACGGTGGGCACTAATTTGCATAACTCCGATGGCTTACATCGTGCAGGTGTTATCGAGCCATAATGGAAAACAAGGACTGCATGAGCTCAACAATTTTGTGTTCTCCTGAAGAACTTCCACCTCTTTTCAAATATATAACCTCTAAAGCAGTTACTGGTTTTGACACTACACCGAGTCCTCGGATGGATCATACATCTGGTAAAGTAAGCTCCATCGTTCACAGTGATTCTACTGTTCACATTCACATAATTTTCCAAATTTTTTCACGTCACTTCCAAGAATTTTTTTTTGTGAATTCATTATTACTTAAAATATGTATTTTTGTTGGGGTGGTGGCTAGGGTAGATTGAAAGATTTCACACATAATTTACACGGTATTGCAGATATTTCAGTAGATAATCTGAACAGTTGATGTGTAGTTCATCAGGTTTTTGGAATTGCTTTCGATGCTAGTTTGTTCCTCTCGATATCCATGCATTTGAAAGTTTTACCCGAATTGCCCCCTGAATCTTCTCACGCTTTCTTTTCCATTTGTGATTGTGAGTCAAATGTCAACAAATTTCCTACGAAATGAAATGAACGGATATCCTTTTTTTGTCAGCCCGACGTAGAAATTGTTTGAAATTTTGATAGTGTTAATGTATAGAGATGGATCGGGTTTTATGTATAGTATAGTCGGGTTCATGTGCTATTGCTGTACACATATATTGGGCTTCAGTTCCTCCATAGAGATTATTCCATTATCTCCAAACCCTAATCTCCATCTCCTAACATGGTATCAGAGCTAGGGTTCTAGGGCTCTTCCTCCGTGACGGCAACGGCGACGACGTTCAGGGCTCCTCCTCCAGCTGATTTCCTCCCACATCTCCGATCTCTCTCTCCTCTCCCTTACCTCACAGCCACCTGCACCCCCTGAAGTCCCAGCCGCCCCCTCCTGCACCCCCTGAAGCCCCCGCCGCCCCCTCCTGCACCTTCTGAAGCCCTCGCCGGCCCCCCCTGCACCTCCTGAAGCCCCCGCTGCCCCCTCCTGCACCTCCCGCCACCCCCTGAAGCCCCCGCCGCCCCCTCTTGCACCTCTTGAAGCAACCGCCGCCCCCTCTTGCACTCCCTGAAGCACCCGCCGCCCCCTTCTGCACCTCCTGAAGCTCCGCCGCCCCCCTCCTGCACCTCCTGCAGCCCCCACCGCCCCCTTCTGCCCCCCCTGCAGCCCACGTCGCCCCCTCTTGCACCCCCTGCCGCCCCCTATCGCCCCATCGCTCCTCCACCGCAACCCTCCCTCCGCTGGCCCTCCTCCCACCACAGCCCCCCCTCGGCCTTCTTCCTCCACCGCAGCCCCCCCCTCTCGGCCTCCTCTCCACCGCAGTCCCCCCTGTACCGGCTCCTCCCCTGGCCTCCTCCCGCCACAGGCCCCCTTCCGACCCGTCTCCTCTTTACCGGATTGCCCAGGACCTCCCTTGTGTCAATTCGTCTCCGTACTTCAAAGGTATGGCTTCCTATAGTATCTCTCGGCTTCCGTACTGTCTGCACACAGTAGTTGATCGTTGAGTCCCTCCGTCTTCTCGTTTTGATGGTATTCTCGGGCCACGTCCCTCCACACGTCAGTCGACTGTGGACATCGTCAGGGTCCCCTCCGCCATGATGGCGGGACTGCTGCTGCCGCTAATCTCCCTACTCCAGCACCGCCTGTCACTACTCCTGCTCAGTCTCGGTCTTACTCCGACCGTCTTCAGCGCCTTGAGGAGCTACTGTTTCAATACCTCGCCTCCACCATCTCTTCGATAGATCACAGTCTATCTGCCACTCCGGGTACTACTGCTCCATGGCTCTTCGACTCGGGTGTCTCCTGCCATCTTACCTCTGATTCTTCTGTACTCACGGATTGTAGCCTTACTCCCACCCATCTGGGGATCTACACTGCTAAAGGAACTCGTGTACCCATTTCGCAGTGTGGATTCATCACTCCTGCCTCCGATCCCACTGGTCACCTAACCTTATCTCGTGTTCATTTCGCTCCCCGCTTAAACATTAACTTAATTTCTGTTAGTTCTCTTTATGACTCTGGCCTGATCGTTACATTTATTTCTTCTTGTTCTGTGCAGTATCCGCGGACGGGTCAGAGAGTTGGGCTAGGTTGTAAAGCAGGGAGACTCTATCAGTTGGATCCTATGCAGTCAAAGTCGGTAGTCGGCCCTAGTCGGCCAAGGGCCGACTAGGACTAGTCGGGACTAGTCGGCCAAAACTTATTCTAACCCCTCCCCCCCTCCCTAAACATATATGATATATGAACTAGCATAAATGTCAATAAGTATATGATATTAGTCGGTTAATAACAATACATACCTTCACTCATCACAACATGGGTATAAATACATAAGTAACAGTCTAACAGAACACAGTTATATTGGTTTCATGCCCATATCAAAAGACTTAGAACTAAGAATTCATCACAATATTTGTTTGATGATGTTTAATCAGTGAACAACCCCAATTGTGATTATAGGGTTATATGGATATCAACAAATAAACTAATTATTTGTCTATGTTTTTATCTGAAATTCTCAGGTGCTCAATAGATGATTACAGAGAAGAGCCATAGTTGTGAGTCTTGCGACTCAAGACTTTGAGCCAATGTAAAAAAATCCAAACAAAATTGCTTGCAAAGACTCATTTCACAAAAAAAAATTGCTTGCAGAATGCTGCCTGGGGACTAGTCGGCAGTCGTTAGTCGGGGACTAGTCGGGCTAGTCGGGTCTAGTCGGGGACTAGTCGGGATTCTGCCCAGCAATGACGGAATCGAAATTAATCGGTCGGCAAAATGCCGCCCAGGGACTAGTCGGGGACTAGTCGCCGACTAGTCCCGACTTTGATAGCATAGGTTGGATCACCTTCAGGTTCCTACTTTCACTCCGTCAGCTCTGTCTGTTACCTCTGATGCCGACTTGTGGCACAGAAGGTTAGGTCACATATTCAGTGATCGACTCCAAAGCGTTTTTCGCTTTGGCGCTTTGGGTCGAGTGTCCTTCTCCCCTCTCTCTGTCTGTACTGGATGTCGATTAGCAAAGTACATTGCTCTTCCTTTTTCTACTAGTGTTTTCCGTTCCAGCACCCCTTTTGATCTCGTGCACTCTGACGTGTGGGGTCCTGCTCTAGTTGCCTCTTTTACTGGTTTTTTGTATTATGTGAGCTTCATAGATGATTACTCCCGCTGCACCTGGTTTATCTAATGCGTCACCGCTCCGAGATTCCTCATATTTACAGGACCTTCACTACTATGCTTCATGTGGGGGGTTTTTAGTCGAACCGGACGGTTCGGGTGGCGAGCACAATCCAACAAGCCAAATGCAAAGAAGAGACGGTGGTTACGTGGAAAAACCCCTTCGCAACGTCGAAGGGGAAAAAACCACGGGCGGGGCGAGAATGCACTAAGACTATTCTTTCGGTTACAATCTCTCACCTTAACCCCAATTACATACCCTGAGGACCGGTCTCCCAAGCTACCGACCTCTGCAATTTCACTCTGACTACCGACCGCTGCAGACAGCGTCTGTCTGCAGGTCGCTGCAAACAGTGTCTGGCTGCCGACCGACCGACCTCCGTAGACAGCTTCTGGGTGCTGACCGACCGACCTCCGCATACAGCCTCTGGGTGCAGACCGATCGATCTCCGCAGCTCCGCAAATTCCGGGACGAAACGGGCAGCGTCTCCTCCAGAATTCTTCCTCCTCTTTGCTGAAGGGGTAGGTCCCCTTTTATAGTGGCGGGGTGACGGTTACGGCGCTCCGCGAAAATCGGGCGGTTGATGTGTCCCCGCAATGAGCTCAACCGCCGAGGTGACGTGGCGCGCGGTTGACACCTGGTCACTTTGGCCCGGAAATCGCGGAGCGTTGTCAGCACAGCGAGACCTCCGTGTTCGACTGCTGCTTCACTCCTCAGCTCGTTGCACGTCCCATCGAGGGGGGGTGTGCCTCCTTGGTGACCGGCTGACCGACCCCCCCCCCTCTGGCTACATGCCGATCCAGGGGGGGGTGCCTCCTTGTGGACCAACCGACCGACCCCCCCCTCTGGGTACATGCCGACCCAGGGGGGGTGTGCCTCATTGTAGACCAACCGACCGACCCCCCCCTCTCTGGGTACATGCCGACCCAGGGGGGGGTGTGCCTCCTTGTGGACCAACCGACCGACCCCCCCTCTAGGTACATGCCGACCCAGGGGGGGGGTGCCTCCTTGTGGACCAACCGACCGACCCCCCCCCCCCTCTGGGTACATGCCGACCCAGGGGGGGTGTGCCTCCTTGGTGACCGGTCGACCCCCCCCCCCCCCTTTCTGGCTACATGCCGACCCAGAGAGAGGGGGGGTGCTTGTTGCATGGCCGATCTCCCCTCCTTCTCTCCGACTGTTGCGTTGCCGGCTCCAAAAGAGAATGATACACACAATACCCCCTCCTGACCGGACGGTCCTCGGTCCCGCCCGGTCAGGATCACTTTGCCTCGATTTGCGTGCCCGCCTCAGCTCGGGGCTGTTGCAACTCAAAAACAGCTGTCTGGGTTTTTTCTGATTTTTCGCCACATGGCGTCGCCGGGCACCGCCACCTCGCCTCCTCGAAATTCGAACCCATCCAGCTCCAACTTCGTCTATAAATAGGAGCCAGATGGTTCATTTCTTTCCTCTACTTCAGATCTTTCCTCTGCGGCTGAAGGTTCATTTGGGAGAAGTTTCGCTTGAATACACGTCGAAGACCTGCGTGTCGGTTCACTTGGATACACGTCGAGGACCTGCGTGTCAGCTCGTTTGGATACACGCCGAGGACTTGCGGCGAAGATGACTTTCACCTGGTTCTCGATGGTGAACAAATTCCCTCTGATGGAGGAGGTCCGGGCAGCATACGGTATTCCAGATGTGATTTCGCTTGCCTTCGCTACCGGTCCTTTGGACCCGTCAGACAACGACCGCACTGTCGTCACGCTCGGCCAGCTTCGCTGCGGCCTGCGACTTCCCCTGGCGAGCTTCTCTGGTCGTCTGCTGGAGCGCATGAACGTGTCTCCTGGCCAGATAGCTGGCAACGGCTGGAGGATCCTCCGCTGTATAGAAGAATTAGAAGTGCTGGCGGGGCAGCAGCTCTGCATCGCGTACCTTTTGAAGAAATACTTCATCAAGGATTACAAGGTAACGCCTGGCAGCGTCTTCTCGTACTTCAGCCTGCAGGCGCGCGCAGGCAGCCGCCCTCCCATTGGGGGTCTATCTGACACGGTGAGGGGTTGGAAGGAGTGCCCCATCGTTGTCGGGGGACCCTGGAGGGGTCGCTTCAAAGTCTCCGGTCACATCTCCCATCTCGCCGTGACCATCGAGGACTACTACCCTTCCAAGCAGCTTCAGTGCCCTGAGGCTGTTGAGGAAGAGCTTGACCAACTAATTAAGCGGGTAACGAACAACGACGACGACTGGCGGCAGCTGTTTCCAAAGCTACCGGTCGTCAGGTCCTACGGCTCCACTTCAAAGAAAGGCAAACAGCGTGCGGCGTCCGGTAGGGGAGAAGAGCCCATTACTTACTCTTCTGAGCTTCCTGACAGGTACGTCAGCTCCGTCAGACGCTTCAACCCAAATACCGCTACATCTAAACTCTGCATGGTCTTCAGGCGGCGCGCGAAGTCGACTAAAGCTGCAGGCGAGTGCAGCCGTCCGGCTGCGCGCAACGTAGCTGTGCCGACGGGGAAATCAAGGAGGCGAGCTTTGCTGAACGAGTCTTCCAGCGACGAAGATGCTGAACGCGCTCTTCTCGCTCGCTCCATGTGACGTGCTGCTGCCGACGACCTTCGCTCCCTCCCCGACGACTGGGTAGAGGACGTGCCGTCGACGGGTAAGCAGCACGTGGAGATAGAAGACTCGGAGAGGTCTTCCGGTTATAGTCTCTCTCCTTCCCTCGGGCGAGACGAGCGAGCCATGCCGTCTGGCTCGGCTGGGTCGCGTGGGCAAGCTTCACCCCGCGGTCCCCCTGCTGCACCTACCGTTGCACCACCTGCTGCCCCTACCGCCAGAAGGCTCGATCGCGTGGAGGTCCGGGACTTCATGCCTTCGCCTTCCTCCTCTGCTTCTGGGGGCGCCGCCGGGCCACCTCCTCGTTCTCCCCTCGAGGCCACTGAAGCTACATCTCACCGCCGTTCCCCCGGGCTCTCTGCTCATCGGGGAGAGGAAGATGATACCGGTGTGGGTAGTCCTAGCTGGGAGCGTCAGCTCGACGACTTTCATGAGGTAAGTCTAAGTCGTTAACGAGCTGACTGCACGTCGACGACGCGCGTGAAGATTGTGGGGGGTTTTTAGTCGAACCGGGCGGTTCGGGTGGCAAGCACAATCCAACAAGCCAAAGAGAAGAGTGAAGACAGTATTTACGTGGAAAAACCCCTTCGCAACGTCGAAGGGGAAAAAACCACGGGTGGGGCGAGAATGCACTAGAACTATCTTTTCGGGTACAATCTCTCACCTTAACCCCAATTACAAACCCCGAGGACCGGTCTCCTAAACTACCGACCTCTGCAATTTCACTCAGACTACCGACCGCTGCAGACAGCGTCTGTCTACAAGTCGCTGCAGACAGTGTCTGGTCTGTCTACCGGTCGCTGCAGACAGTGTCTGGCTGCCGACCGACCGACCTCCGCAGACAACCTCTGGGTGCTGACCGCTGCAGACAGTGTCTGACTACCAGTCGCGTGCAGACAGTATATGTCTGCCGCCCGACCTCCGCAGACAGTCTCTGGCTACCGACCGCTGCAGACAGTGTCTGTCTACCGGTCGCGTGCAGACAGTATCTATCTGCCGACCGACCTCCGCAGACAGTCTCTGGCTACCGATCGCTGCAGACAGTGTCTGACTACCGGTCGCGTGCAGACAGTATATGTCTGCCGACCGACCTCCGCAGACAGTCTCTGGCTACCGACCGCTGCAGACAGTGTCTGTCTACCGGTCGCGTGCAGACAGTATCTGTCTGCCGATCGACCTCCGCAGACAGTCTCTGGCTACCGACCGACCGACCTCCGCAGCTCCACGAATTTCGAGACGAAACGGGCAGCGTCTCCTCCAGAATCCTCCTTTTCATGCTGAAGGGGTAGGTCCCCTTTTATAGTGTGGGGTGACGGTTACAACGCTCCCTGAAAATGGGGGGGGGGGTGACGTGTCCCCGCAATGAGTTCAACCGCCGCGGTGACGTGGCGCGCGGTTGACACCTGGTCACTCCGAGTCGGAAATCGCGGGGCGTTGTCAGCGCAGCGTAGCCTCCGACATTTTTCGCAGCCTTGTTGACCAGCCGTGCGAGGTAGAGAGAGGGGGGGGGTGTGCTGCCTCCCCCTCTGTCTACATGCCGACCTAGGAGAGAGAGGGGGGGGTGTACTGCCTCCCCCTCTGGCTATATGCCGACCCAGGAGAGAGAAGGGGGAGGGGGGTGTGCTGCCTCCCCCTCTGGCTACATGCCGACCCAGGAGAGAGAAAGGGGAGGGGGGTGTGCTGCCTCCTCCTTTGGCTACATGCCGACCCAGGAGAGAGAAAAGGGGAGGGGGGTGTGCTGCCTCCCCCTCTGGCTACATGCCGACCCAGGAGAGAGAAAGGGGAGGGGGGTGTGCTGCCTCCTCCTCTGGCTACATGCCGACCCAGGAGAGAGAAAGGGGAGGGGGGTGTGCTGCCTCCCCCTCTGGCTACATGCCGACCCAGGAGAGAGAAAGGGGAGGGGGGTGTGCTGCCTCCCCCTCTGGCTACATGCCGACCCAGGAGAAAGAAAGGGGAGGGGGGTGTGCTGCCTCCCCCTCTGACTACATGCCGACCCAGGAGAGGGGGGGTGTGCTGCCCCCTCTCTCCTTGGTGACCGACCGACCGACCCCTCCCCCCTTCTGGCTACATGCCGACCGAGGCAAGGGGGGGTCGGGGCTGCTGCCCTCCCTTTCGTCTGGAGACACGCCGACCGAACTAGGGGGGTGTTTGTTGCATGGCCGACCCCCCTCCTTCTCTCCGACTGTTGCGTGGCCGGCTCCAAAAGGGAATGGTACACACAATACCCCCTCCTGACAGGACGGTTCTCGGTCCCGCCCTGTCAGGATCACTTTGCCTCGATTTACGTGCAGTTTCATTCTGCGTGTCAGCCTCGACTTGCGCGCCCGCCTCGGTTTGCGTGCCCGCCTCGGTTTGCGCGTGCCGCCTCGATGTGCGTGCCCATCTCGGTTTGTGTGCCCGTCTTAGTTCTTCGGGCATCATCGACGTCCTTCGGTAGTATCCCATTAAGTAGGTACTTCTTCATGTTGCTTATCCAGTCAGCTCTGACCGCAATAGTATGGACCGCCTTAATGGCTTATGTCCTCCTCGTCAGGCAACTATCTTCCGCGGGGCCGACTGTTCGGGGGTCAGCTTGCACCTCGATGAAGACTCTTTTCTCTCTGTCTTCTCCGAGTACCGATGCTAGATTAGCAAGGGCATCCGCCTGCTTGTTTTCCGTTCTAGGGAACTGGTGAAAGCTTATGTTTTCGAACTTGGCGATCAACTCCCGGGCTAGCTTCAGGTAAACTTGCATTCTGGCATCGCGGGCTTCGTACCTACCGGTAATCTTATTGATTACCAGTTGGGAGTCGCCGTAGACCTGTAGGCTGGTCACCCCCAGCGCTGTCGCCATCTCCAGTCCTGTCAGCATCGCCTCGTACTCAGCTTTGTTGTTCGTCGTCGGGAAAAGTAGCCGCACTGACTTTTCGAGCTTTGTGTGGTCGGGGGTTACTAGGACTACCCCCACACCACTCCCGACTGCGCACGACGAGCCATCCACGAACAATCTCCAGCCTTTTCCTTCGTCCTCCTGTCCTGCTGCCGCACCGACTCCCACGGGTCGACCGGCAGCTACCGACAGGTCTTCTAACGTCTCTGGCACCGGTGCAGTGTCTTCCGCCGGGAAATCGCTGAGGATGTCCGCAAGTGCTTGGCCCTTGACTGCTTTCCGAGGCACATACCTAGGACCAAACTCTTGCAGCTCTGCAGCCCACTTGCTCAGCCGACCTGCTCGAGTAGAGTTATCCAGTACTTCCTTCAGGGGGTGCTCGGTGATGACCTCGATGGGGCGAGCGACGAAGTACGGGCGAAGCCTCCTTGACCCGTACACTAATGCCAGGGCTACTTGTTCGATCCGCGCGTACCGAGTTTCAGCTGACGTCATGATGCGGCTGACGTAGTAGACAGGCTTCTCCACTCCTTCACTCTCGCATATCAGTACAGTGCTGATTGCTGCCTTCGATACTGAAAGATACGCCCCCAGCGTTGCACCTGGCTGGCAGAGTCAGCTCGACGACTTTCATGAGGTAAGTCTGAGTCGTTGACGAGTTGATTGTAATAGTAACTCTTCCCCTCAACTCTGTGGTACATGTCGACGATGTGTCATTGAAATCTGGTTCTCATGTTTTGACTGCACGTTGACGACGCGCGTAACTGCACGCCGTCGACATGCGTAACTACACGTCGACGACGCGCGTAACTACACGTTGATGACGCGCGACCAAAATCTGGCCCTTATATTAGTAGGGGGTAATATACCCTGCCTTGCTTGCGTCGGTCGATCGGTCGTTCCCCCGCGGGTTCTGTTGATCGATTTTCTCAAGTGTTCACCGGCCGGTCACGCCCTTCGCGGGGACCTGTCGATCGATCGGCCAAGTGGTAGAACTCGCTCGGAGTGTTATGTACCACTTGATTTAGGTTGGTCGACCGGTCGTACCCCGGCGGGGTCTGTCGACCTATCTTCTAGGGTTTTCACCGGCCGGTCTTGCCCTTTGCAGGGTCCTGTCGACCGGTCGGCCAAGTGGTAGAACTCGCTCGGAGTATTATATACCACTTGGTTTAGGTTGGTTGACCGGTCGTACCCCGGCGGGGTCTGTCGACCGATCTTCCCAGGTGTTCACCGGCCGGTCTCGCCCTTCGCAGGGACCTGTCGACCGGTCGGCCAAGTGGTAGAACTCGCTCGGAGTGTTATGTACCACTTGGTGTAGGTTGGTTGACCGGTCGTACCCCGGCGGGGTCTGTCGACCGATCTTCCCAGGTGTTCACCGGCCGGTCTCGCCCTTCGCAGGGACCTGTCGACCGGTCGGCCAAGTGGTAGAACTCGTTCGGAGTGTTATGTACCACTTGGTTTAGGTTGGTTGACCGGTCGTACCCCAGCGGGGTCTGTCGACCGATCTTCCTAGGTGTTCACCGGCCGGTCTCGCCCTTCGCAGGGTCCTGTCGACCGGTCGGCCAAGTGGTAAAACTCGCTCGGAGTGTTATGTACCACTTGGTTTAGGTTGCCTCAGTTAGCCATTATTCTCACGCATGAACAAGAACGCTGAGCAAGTGCATCTTTATTGAATAGATTCGACGTTACAAAACTGTCAGTTCTTTACGTTCAACTGACAGGTCAGTATTCATCAGGTCCCCCGACACTGTCGGTTCTTTACGTTCAACTGACAGGTCGGTCTTCAGCAGGTCCTCTGACTCTGTCAGCTCTTTACATTCAGCTGACAAGTCGGTCTTCAGTAGGTCCCCCGACATTGTCAGCTCTTGGAGTTCAGCTGATAGGTCGGTCTTCCGAAGGGCTTGGCTTCCTCGCGCTCCTACGCTTGACCGGGCCGAGGTCCGTTGGAACGTTGGAGCTTCTTGACTCCGCTTCGCAGTCCAGAGGTTGAGGATGCCCAACTCAGTGCTGCCTCCACCTGGTTCCCCTCCCTCAATTTGGCATGTTGTCTTCAGATGGATGGCGCTGAGCTCGCACTTGGCAGCCGAAGACTGGTCACCTCGAATGCTCATCACGCCCTTGTCGGTCCAAAACTTCACTACTTGGTGGGCCGACGAGGGGACCACATCCAAGTGGTGGAGCCACGGCCTTCCGAGGATGATGTTGTATGCCGAGTGAGCTTCGATCACAATGAACCGGGTAAGATTAGTGAGATGCCCTGTTGTGATCGGGAGGGTGATCTCCCCAACCACCCTTGCAGCCTCCCCCGTGAAGCCCGTTATCGTCGACGACGACTCGGTCATCTGTCCGCGATCTAGCTGCATGGCGTCAAAGGCGTTGAGGAAGAGAACATCTACCGAACTTCCGGCGTCGACCAGAATTCTCTTCACAAGGCAATTGGCTATCTGGAGCCGTATGACCAGGGGATGGTTGTGAGGCCTCTCTATTCCGACCAGATCAGCCGCCGAAAACTGTACTGCAGCTTCCACTCTTGGCTCGGGACGGATGACTGGGTCGAGTACCACATGGTGGACTTGCCTTGCTTGTTCAATACGTCGCACCTGTCGGTCGACGGCATTTGATGATGGTACCGGGCCATGGTACCCGTAGACTGCATCTACCTCTCGGAGCTGATGCCTTTCTGGCGGAGGACCCGGCAAGCGCTGTGCCGTCGCTCCTCGCTGGACTTCCCCTACAACCTTAGTCTCCTTACGTTGAGGGAGGTCAATGAAGCAGCCAATATGGCCGGCCTCAATGAGATCCTCGATATGATGTTTGAGTGCCCGACACTGCAGGGTAGTGTGACCTTGGCTCTGGTGGTACTCGCAGTACCTTGATGCATCTCTGACTCCCCTCTCTCCAGGTTCAAGCGGTTGCGCCCACTTGAAGTATGGTTCGCCCTTGATAGCTTCCAGAATCTGGTCAATGGGGGCGTTCAGTACTGTGAACTCTCTGTTCCACTGCGGCCTCGCTGGCCTGTCTTGCCTTTGCCGCTTCGCCTCGTGCCGTGTCGCATCCCCCTGCTGCTTGTTGACGTTCTTCACAGCAGCTGGCTTGGCGTAGCCCTGGTGCGGGACCCTGGTTTCCACCGCCTTCCTCTTGCGGTCCGCGTCTTCGATCTTGATGTACTTCTCAACGCGCCGCGACAGCTCGTCGATCGTCTCCGGGGTTCGCTTGATGAGCGACGCGTTGACGAGCTGGGCAGGCTGAATGGCGTTCTTGAAGGCCGCGATCACCATGCGATCCTGCCCGTCTGCGTCCGCCAAGCTCAGGTACTCGGACCTGAACCTATGGTAGAATTGTCGGAGCGTTTCATTCTGGGTCATACTCATCCCGAAGAGTGACTCCAGAGTCTTCAGCTCCCGGCGATTGCATCTGTACTGGTCGATGAACCGCGTGCTCAGCTCCGAGAATGAGGAGATGGACGAGGGCCTGAGCTTGTGGAACCACTCGAGAGGTGTTCCCGACAAGCTGTTGGCGAAGGTCCGGCAGAGAATATGATCATCCTCGTGGGGGACCAGAGCATCCCGGAAAGCCAGTACGTGCTCCACCGGGTCTTTCGATCCGTCGAACTTGGGAAGGCGTGGAGGATTCCACCCCCGAGGGAATGGCTTTCGGAGTAGCTTCTCGACAAGCGGCGACTGCACGGCTCCTCGAATGGCGACTTCCTCCAGCCGGTCGGGAGCTCGGACCCCCGGTCGGTCTCGCTGGATTTCTTCTTGATCCCCAAGTCGCTCCGATGCATGTACCCGAATGCGCTCATGTACGCTCCTCCGGTCAGTAGTATGAGCCGGCTGCCGACTGGCTGGCGTCATCCGAGTGTGATGACTATCACTCGGTTGACGATGAAGTTCTCCGTCTCGCTTCGGGCGATGCACTTGTGCCGAGTCCGTCTTCGAGTGATGCTTGGAGGCAGGCGGCTGTCGGGGGTGTGCCCCGAGCCGGGACCAGACATCCGAGCGTGCCGACGCCGCTCGAGCGTGTTTGTTTCTTTCCGCAGGCTCAGGGCTACTCGAGTCTCGCCCGTCGGGATTCGCACTTTGGACCTCCACCGAGCGATTAACCCTGACCTCCACCTGAGGCACTGGTTGCGGCTGCATTTGCACTGGTGGGGCAGCTTGAGTGGGGAGGCTCTGTCCCGCTTGGGCCAACATGCCCTGATTGAGTAGACTACCCGTCGGTGCGGCCCGCACGAAGTCACGCTACTCCTTGTAGTTGCGTTGCATCGTTTGGAGCTGGGTTGTGAGAGCTTGTTGGGTCATCATCATTGTGGCCAGAAAAGCTTCCGATAGACCCCCTGTCAGAGGAGCCAGGGTTGCTACCGGAGCTTGACTGGACTCCCCGACCCCCAGTATAGGATTCGCCAACGGGACTACGCGCTCCGTGTCCGTTGGCTGTTGAACAAGACGTCCGACATCATTGGCATCTCCGAGTGGCGCAGTTTCGGACGGGAGTTGCGACGTCGAGCGGGTACGATACGGTCCACCGGCCATCGTTCTTCAACCGCGTGGTCGTGGACTGCTGGTTGCAGGTAGCCTCGGACTGGTCGACACCCACGGGTCAACAGTCGAAAGCTCTAGTAGGAAGTCTCGAAGACTATCCCACAGACGGCGCCAAGATTGTGGGGGGTTTTTAGTCGAACCGGGCGGTTCGGGTGGCGAGCACAATCCAACAAGCCAAATGCAAAGAAGAGACGGTGGTTACGTGGAAAAACCCCTTCGCAACGTCGAAGGGGAAAAAACCACGGGCGGGGCGAGAATGCACTAAGACTATTCTTTCGGTTACAATCTCTCACCTTAACCCCAATTACATACCCTGAGGACCGGTCTCCCAAGCTACCGACCTCTGCAATTTCACTCTGACTACCGACCGCTGCAGACAGCGTCTGTCTGCAGGTCGCTGCAAACAGTGTTTGGCTGCCGACCGACCGACCTCCGTAGACAGCTTCTGGGTGCTGACCGACCGACCTCTGCAGACAGCCTCTGGGTGCAGACCGACCGATCTCCGCAGCTCCGCAAATTCCGGGACGAAACGGGCAGCGTCTCCTCCAGAATTCTTCCTCCTCTTTGCTGAAGGGGTAGGTCCCCTTTTATAGTGGCGGGGTGACGGTTACGGCGCTCCGCGAAAATCGGGCGGTTGACGTGTCCCCGCAATGAGCTCAACCGCCGCGGTGACGTGGTGCGCAGTTGACACCTGGTCACTTTGGCCCGGAAATCGCGGAGCGTTGTCAGCACAGCGAGACCTCCGTGTTCGACTGCTGCTTCACTCCTCAGCTCGTTGCACGTCCCATCGAGGGGGGGGGTGTGCCTCCTTGGTGACCGGCTGACCGGCCCCCCCCTCTGGCTACATGCCGACCCAGGGGGGGGTGTGCCTCCTTGTGGACCAACCGACCGACCCCCCCCTCTGGGTACATGCCGACCCAGGGGGGGTGTGCCTCCTTGTAGACCAACCGACTGACCCCCCCCTCTCTGGGTACATGCCGACCCAGGGGGGGTGTGCCTCCGTGTGGACCAACCGACCGACCCCCCCCCTCTAGGTACATGCCGACCCAGGGGGGGTGTGCCTCCTTGTGGACCAACCGACCGACCCCCCCCCCCCCTCTGGGTACATGCCGACCCAGGGGGGGGTGTGCCTCCTTGGTGACCGGCCGACCCCCCCCCCTCCTTTCTGGCTACATGCCGACCCAGAGAGAGGGTGGGGTGCTTGTTGCATGGCCGATCTCCCCTCCTTCTCTCCGACTGTTGCGTTGTCGGCTCCAAAAGAGAATGGTACACACACTTCACACCCAGTTTGGTCGGCACATTAAGACTTTTCAGTCTGACTGTGCCAAGGAGTATCTCTCCTCTGAGATGCGTGAGATCCTTCAGACTCACGACACTCTTCACCAACAGCCATATCCCCACACCCATGAACAGAACGGAGTCACCGAGCACAAACATCGCCATGTCCTCGAGACAGCACGAGCTCTACTTCTGTCTGCTTCTGTTCCACATTCCTACTGGGCTGAGGCTGTCCTGACCGCTGTTCACCTCATCAACATCACTCCGTCCTCTTCCCTCTCTGGTGTTTCCCCGTACGAGCGGCTATACTCCATATCTCCTGACTAGTCTCTTCTTCATACCTTTGGGTGCACGTGTTTAATGCTCCTCCCTTCCTATAAGCGCACCAAACTCTCTGTTAGGTCTGTTAAGTGTGTTCATTTAGAACTCAGTCGGGAGCACAAGGGATATCGGTGCTACGATCCCTTGGCTCGTCGGATTCGTGTCTCTCGTCACGTCTTTTTTGTAGAGGATGTCCCATGCTTTTCCACTGAGTCCCGGGATCTTCCCTCACCACCTGCGTCATCCTCTACGCCTTCACCCTCTCTTACCATCCCCTTCCTACCTTCGTATCCTGCTCCCACGCCCACCTTCCCGGTTGAGCCTCCTCTACCTTCCTCACCTCCTATGTCTCCACTACCTCCGCCTCCCCCGTCTCCCCCACCTCCCCATCCCTCGTCTCCCCCGTCACCTCCACCACCACCACCTGTCATGCGTGTCTACGTTCGTCGCTCCACAGTTGCTCCCACCGAGACTGTCTCTACTGGTACTCATTTGCCTACAGCTGCTCCCATATCTCCGACCACGGATCCTGGTCCTATTCAGCGCTATCCTTCGCGCGAACATCACCCTCCTGACATATATGACTACTCCCCTGACAGGTTTGGTTACTCTGCTTTTACCCCTATCTCTTCTGACACCACTAGATACTCTGCTGTTGCTTTCTACTCTCCGTCCTATCAGGCCTTTCTTACTGCTCTCTACTCCCATCGGGAGTCCCAATCGTACAGTGAGGTACTTTTGCACCCAGAGTGGAAACAGGCCATGACAGCGGAGCTTGAGGCATTTTAGCGGACTCAGACATGGGACTTGGTTCCTTGTCCCTCTGGCGTGGTGTCTATCAGCTGCAAATGAATCTTCAAGATCAAGACTCGACCTGATGGTTCCATTGAGCGGCACAAGGTCCGCCTCGTTGCTCGTGGCTTTTCCCAGGAGTATGGGATTAACTACGAGGAGATTTTAGCTCGAGTTGCTCAGATGACTACTGTGTACACCCTCTTAGCTGTGACAGCTGCTCGAGGGTGGCCTCTCCATCAGATGGATGTCACCAATGCGTTCCTTCACGATAACCTCTCCGAGGAGGTATATATGGCTCCTCCACCGGGAGTTCATGTTCCTCCAGGGCACGTTTGTCGTTTGCGCCGGGCTATCTATGGGCTCAAACAAGCCCGTCGTGCCTGGTTTGAGCGCTTTTGCAGTACAGTTCTTGCCGCTGGGTTTGTAGAGCGACATTCTGACTATGCCCTATTCACCTGCTCCTCCAATCAGAGTCTTCCTATTTTACTACTGTATGCGCATGATATGATCATCACTGGGGACAACAGTGCCACCATAGCATTCCTTCAGCATCACCTCCAGAGTCAGTTTGAGATGAAAGATCTGGGCCCTCTTCGGTACTTCCTTGGCCTTGAAATTGCCCGCTCGACCCGTGATTTGTTAGTATCCCAGCAGAAGTACATTTTCGACATTCTTGCCGATGTTGATCTCACTGACTCTTGCACTGCTGACACACCCATGGAACTCAACTTGAAGCTCCTACCTACAGATGGTGAGCCTCTCCAGGACGTCTCCAGATATCAGAGGTTGGTTGGTATGCTAGTCTATCTCACTATGACTAGATCTGACATTGCTCATGCTATTGGCATTGTCAGTCTGTTTGTCCAGGCTCCTCGATCTGTTCACTATGCCGCAGTACTCAGGATCATTCGCTATCTCCGGAGCACCATCACTCGTTCTTTGCTTCTTCCCTCCACCTCTACTCTAGTAATGCGCACCTACTCCGATGCAGACTGGGCAAGAAATGTTGCTACTTGCCGCTCTACCACCGGATACTGTGTGTTCATTGATGACTCCCTCATTTCTTGGCGCAGTAAGAAACAGGAGTCTGTTGCTCGCTCCAGCACCGAAGTCGAATACAGGGCTATGGCTTCCATCACTGCAGAGATTGTCTGGCTTCATTGCCTTCTCCTTGACCTGGGTGTTGTGATCTCCGAGCCCACACCCCTATTCTGTGACAATCGGAGTGTTATTCAGATTACTAGCAACCCGGTTTTCCGGACGAAACATATATAGGTTGACTGTCACTATGTTCACCAAGAGTTCATTGCCCGCACCATCTTATTGCCGTTCATTCATTCGATGGAGTAGACTGCTGATTTTCTCAGAAAGGCTCTTACAGTTGCTCGCTTCAGGTATTTTGTCAGCAAACTCTCGGTATATGATCCACCGTGAGTTTGAGGGGGAGTATTAATGTATAGAGATGGATCGGGTTTTATGTATAGTTGGGTCGGGTTCATGTGTTATTGACTATGATCTGTGGACACGGACACGGGTGTCGAGTATCGACACGGATACGGGAGTCGGACACGGCAAAATCATAAAAGATGGATACGGGGACACGTGGGTATATATATATATATATATATATATATATATATATATATATATATATATATATATATATATATATATATATATATATATATATATATATATATATATATAACATCAATAAAATTATGAAGTTAATAACTAGAGTAGAATGATCAAATATTACTAGAGTTCACACATGAACGATTGAAAATAGAACTATAAATGATGAACATCAAAAAAGCAAATCATTTGGCGAAAAAAAAACTCAAGCGTCTTCAAGAGGAGGCATGTCTGGATCAACATCTTGATTATCATCATCCGCTATCACAGGCATGCGTTCGACGACTGGATCATTGAGGGAAAGTTCTTCAAGGTCCATATCTATAGGAAACTCCAAGTTTGATTCTTCAGCTATCATATCCCAGCACTTTGAAGGTCCATCTTTGTAACTCTGCTCCCTCCTAGATAATAGTCTTAAATTGCTATGAATGAAAACAAGATCTTCAGCACGATTTGATTTTGTTCGATTCCGCTTCACATTCAAGATATATGAGAACGTGCTCCAATTTCTCTCACAAGAAGAAGAAGAAGCCGGTTGATTAAGCAACCTACAATGCACAATGTCAATTGAGAAGTTAGTATCATGTCAAATTTATAACTTGGATGGATTCAATAAAACAATATTTAAACGAAATGGTATACCTATCAGCTAATGCTGCAATCTTTGGAGCACCGGCTCCATAATTTGCCCACCATGTTTGTGGCTCCATTAAGTATCTGTCACGATTAGATTGCCAACTTGAAAATTTATTACAAGCCATTGAGAAATCTGCATATTGTTGCCGTACTTCTGCAATGTCTTCTTCTGAAAATAATCTCTCCAGACATTTATTACGTCCTTCTGATATTTCTTCATCACGGTGTGGAGCAACACGCTTCAAACCTTCGCCTCCTTCTATCAACCATCTATCGCTGTAAAATTTGGGAACCAATGAATGTGCGAGGCAGTGCAATGGGGTATTGCTTTTATTCCATCTTTTAACCAAGACATCATGTAACTCAGTATAGAAATCACTGCTATCTGTAAGGAGATTTTTCTTCTCGTGAGCAAAGACAATAGCACGGACTTTTTCAATCATAGTATCCCACTTATCATAAATAAGGTGTAGACAAGGTTTGTCAGAATCTGCTTCTCTCAACATATTGACAATTGGTGCAATAAATGATAAAAAATATTCAACTTGATCCCACCAGCTATCATACAAAATGATGTTCTTTAGATAATCAGCTTTCTTTCTGTCATCTGGCCTATAAGATGTTTTCCAATCTTCATCAAGCACCATTTTCTCTAATGATTTCTTTACTTTTTGCACTCGTTGTATCATAATAATATTTGAAGCAAACCGAGTTTCTGCAATATTAAGAAGCCGAAGATGAGAGTATTTATTGAATATTTTTAGTGCATGCGAGTGATTTGTAACAAAAGTCTTCAATGTTCTTGCATCAAAAATAATATTTTGAATCCATTCGAACTGCTGAAATCTATTTTGATCAGCCCTCTCGGATGCACATATGTCTTTTAAAGCTAAGTTCAACGTATGAACCACACAAGGTGTCCAAAATATGTGTGGATATGTCTCTTCAACTCGCAAACCAGCAGCTTTACAAACAGCAGCATTATCAGTGATAATCTGGACTACATTTAAGGGCCCCACTTCAGTAATGACTTCAAGAAATAATTTAGAAATATATGTAGCATCCTTATACTCCCCAGACGAGTCAATTGCCTTCAAAAACATTGGACCACTAGAAGACGATGCTAAGAAGTTGATGAGGGGACGACTATTATTATCTGTCCATCCATCACTAACAATTGAAACACCAGTACGTGGCCATCCAGCTTTTATTGATGACAAAATTTGATTTATATTGGCTTTCTCTTGTGCCATCAATATTGTTCGTACTTTATCATAACTTGGAACTTCATATCCAGGTAAATTATTATTGCATGCATGTTTGATCATCTGTTGAAAAACTGGATTGATAACTCCTGAAAGTGCAATACCTGCTGCATAAAAATAACGAGCAATTAAATGATCCAGCTCATTCCGTGCTTCCACATTGTAAAAGTCACCCAATGTTTTGTTTCCTTTACGCTTTTTTGATCCTTCATCAACAACAGGTAAAGGAATACTAGCATAACCTCCAGCACTTGCAGAAAGTAATTTCTTTTGATTTTCAGCATCATTTTGTAATTTTCTTAATTTTTGAATGCTTTCAAAGTCAATACCACTGCACTTTCGAATTCCTTGATTGCCAATTTGAAGTAAATGTGCCTTTACCCTTGTATATGACCCTTTATATACCTCCTTACAAAAGGTGCAATGAAATTTCCAATTACCCCCACCGCCAGTTATCTTTTCAATTTTGTCAACATACTTCCATAAAGGAAACTCCCAATCAGGATCTTCAGAATTTTGATTATTGCTCCCACTACTACCCTCTTGGATGGAACTCATATTATATAACCAACAGAAGATAAACCACTCGACTGCAAGTATGAAGAGAACAATAAATAAATAAAAAATATTTGGTATCAAAAGCTTTTTACATACGTATATCACAGTAAAGAGGAAAAAGTGTAACAGTTTCTACATACCAAAAAATTATATTAAACAAGTCCGGCTCGGCGTGCATCACAACCACATGCAGTTGGCCGCCCAGTAGGTGGGCTCGACGTGCATCACAGCCACATGCAGTTGGCTGAGTTAATTGCCATCGTGCGACTGTGATGCGCGTAGGCCAGCCGACTGGAGAAGATCGTCAAAAAGATGCACGCGGGCCTATCGATCGAGGCCGACGGTCGATCACCCGGTTGGTGGGCTCGGCGTGCATCACAGCCACATGCAGTTGGCTGGGTTAATTGCCATCGTGCGACTGTGATGCGCGTAGGCCAGCCGACTGGAGAAGATCGACTGATAAGATGCGCACGGGCCTACCGATCGAGGCCGACGGTCGATCACCTGGTTGGTGGGCTCGGCGTGCATCACAACCACATGTAGTCGGCCGCCCATCGGTGGGCTCGGCGTGCATCACAGCCACATGCAGTCGGCGTGCATCACAGGCGTCCGATCTTTGCTATCGTGCGGCTGTGATGCGCGCAGACCGGCTGATCAACGGCTGTGATGCGCGCGGGCCTACCGATCGAGCTGTGAGGCCCGTGAATCACACGCACATGGAGCAGATGCTGCCGATAGTCGGCTGTGATTGGCGCGGGGCCCACTGACTGGAGGTAAGGCCCACCGACTAAAGGTTATAAGAAACCAAATAAAAAAAAAAAAGTGAAACCTCGATCGATCCGTCTCGAAGAGAGAGGAGGGAGAAGGGGCTCGGAGCGGCGAAGATGTCGCCGTCGCGGAGGAGGAGGAGGGGCTCGGTGGCTGCAGGGAAGATCCCGCCGCCTTCGTCGGAGGAGAATCTCGGTGGGCTGCAGCGTCGATCCCTCCGCCCTCGTCGGAGGAGGATCTCGGTCGGCTGCAGAGCAGATCTCGCCGGGAGGATCTCGCCGGGAGGATATCGCCGGGAGGATCTCGCGCTCGATCGTGAAAGGATCGAGTGGTGCGGCTGCTGAGAGGTACGCCCCCTCTAATTTATAGGGTTTTTTGGTTTTAGATCCCCAAATCCTTCACGTTTTCTGTTTTTTTTTTGCCCCCGATCTCTATCTACTCCGTCGAAGTCGCAGACGAGCGATTTCCACTGCGATTTCCACTGCGATTTCCTCTGCGTTGAACTCGCGGACGAAACCTCCTTCAGGTCTCCGGCGTGTCGACACGGGTAGACACGGGTATCCGTGTCGACACGGGTAGACACGGCTCCGAAGCCCACATTTCCCGTGTCCCCCATATCATAGGTTATTGATGTACATATATATTGGGCTTTAGTCCCTCAATAAAGATTATTCCATTCTCTCCAAACCCTAGTCTCCATCTCCTAACAGATAGTACCAAGTTCCAGTCTGACATCACTAAATATCAACCAGAATGGCCGACACTTGACCGAAATCGCACATTCCGTCATTTTTTCGAACAAATTTGCTGAAAATTCCATCTTTTCCAATAAAACTTCAAATTTTAAGTGAAAAATCCCATCTTTTTTGTACATTATGGAGATTGAAATGGACCAAAAATTGATCAAAATCAAAAAAATTTGCACCGAAATCTTTCATTAAATAATTCTAAAAATTCCATCGACATTAGAACAAATCCCGATAAATGTTCTATTTTTTTCCGACCGAAGTCGACATCAAAATCACAATTTAAAGTTTGTGACTTTATGTTAATAATCGTCCTAATGAAAAGCATGAAGACTATTGGTCTCTGAAGTTTGTGGTCCTGCTATTAATTATAATATGCAGAAGGTTGTCATCTTCACACCATGTTATGAAAAGTTACTATAATCCTATCTAAAGGTATATCTATCGACATAGGAGCACCATGCACACCTTCACGCGTGCCTTTGCTTTAGTGCCTGCAGAGGCAATGTGTTAAGTAGACACTCCGGAAGATGCAAAGACTTGTTTTTTTATAGGTATATCTAAAAGTATATCTACCAACATAAGAGCACCATGTGCACCTCTTTTATAACTTAATAGGTAAAACGGGCAACGATGAACATTCCACTCCCAGATATTTGATTCTAGAAAAGCTCAATTTGATGCATAATAATGTTTTTTTTGAGAAATCCCTCTAGAAGTAGGAAAGGGGAGCTTACTATTTACATATGGTGCCTAAAAATGTATCTACGTTGTTGACCATGACATCACACATCAACTCTCGAATATACAAATAAATTGCTTCTCTGTTGAGTTCTCTTTTTATTTTCCATTCCGGAACACATAATGATGTCGTCTTTGATTTAGTGCGTGGATTTAATTGTGCATATGTTTGTGAAATTACAGCATACTTTGAATTTTTAGCTCATTCAGATTATGTTCTTATTTTACAATTCAGGGTGCAGAAGCTACAAATGTTCATAACCCTGCCGGTGTTGTTAACATGCTTTCACCGAATTCAAAAATGCATGCGAATGAATCGCATCAGTCTTATTCTATTTCCATCAGTCTGCCAGATTCACCTTCCATTTTTCAGCTAGAACAAGATAAAGGAATCCTATTCGACGATAAAGCTGAAATAAATGGCATCGATGGGCAATCTAACCATCGTATGGACTCCAATACTGTAAACTCACAACCAATAAAGAAGGCGAAATTTCATTCTCAACCCATAGGTGGAGGAGTTTCACATGTTCGCTTAGCCACAGAGGGAAGTGCTATTGATTCAGTATATATTCGGCAGTTGTTGTCAAGGAATGATAAGCTGATGGACAAACACTTTGATTCCTTCAAGACGTGGTTCGGGAAACTTGAATGGCAGATATTAAACTTACAGGGAAAGCCGCAAGTACTCGAGGATGTTAATGGTCCACAAATTACTGGACCAGAAGCTGTGCCAGCACTACACCGCTACTTTGATGCCTTGGAAGGGCCTGAATTAGAAACTCTCAAGGTACACAATCTCTTGGCTATTCTGCAATTTAGGGCCGGTTTGGCATCGTTCCCCAGGAACATCGTTCCATTGTTCCTGCCTATGCATTTTTTTCTGAAAGTTGGGGGGGTTGGTTGGGGTTTAATTATAACACCAAGTTCTTGACATATTTTTCGTGGTTTCCTGTAGAACCGATGGTGCTTTTTTTCTTTTGCAGGCATCCGAGGAGTTGGCTCTTCCTGGAGATGAGAAGTGGCCTTTCCTTCTTCGCTTCCCTATTTCTTCGTTCGGTATATGCCTTGGCATCAGCAGCCAAGCAATCTTGTGGAAGGCATTAGCCACATCCCCACCCACACCCACACCCACACCCACGAGATTTCTACATGTAAGCGCGACCATCAACCTCGCCCTCTGGTGCATCTCCCTTGTATTAACGGGCATTGTGTCCCTCATCTACTCTCTGAAAATCATCTTGTACTTTGAAGCGGTCCGGAGGGAGTACTTCCATCCCATCCGGGTCAACTTTTTCTTCGCCCCATGGATCACCTTCCTCTTCTTGTCGATCAGTGTGCCGCCATCGATTGCGGTGCATTTGCATCATGCTCTGTGGTATGTGCTTATGGCTCCGATACTGTGCCTCGAGCTCAAGCTCTATGGCCAGTGGATGTCTGGCGGACAGCGCAGGCTGTCGAAGGTGGCCAATCCATCGAACCACCTGTCGGTTGTTGGCAACTTTGTGGGTGCATTGCTCGGTGCGTCTATGGGGCTCAAAGAGGGGCCTATCTTCTTCTTTGCTGTTGGGTTAGCACATTACATCGTGCTGTTCGTGACTCTGTATCAGAGGCTTCCAACAAATGAGACACTACCAAAGGAACTACATCCAGTCTTCTTTTTATTTGTGGCAGCACCTAGTGTTGCTTGCGTTGCATGGGAGAAGATTACAGGGGATTTTGGCTATGGATCGAGGATCGCGTACTTCATTGCTTTGTTCCTCTATATATCTCTTGTAAGTTTCGTTCACACCATTTGACATATTCACTGATACTAGTACCATGAGGGAAAACTTGGGAATAGCATTCAAGTTAGGAACAACTTCTTTTGCCTCCCACTTGTTTTTTTTCCCTTAATTCACTATTTTTCGGAAGAATTGAGAGAATCTCTCTTTAGGCAATCCATTTTGTTTCGTATAAGAGATATTTCAGTATCACGTAGCTAAATTTATTGTCCGCCAGAAGTACTACCAGGAGAATCTATAATCAAGTTGCATTTCGGGTAGTTTGTCATCGGAATTCTTAAACGTAAAAAAATTGATCGACGGATGCCAGCCCTTGGACAAGCCTCTGATGCCCATTTCAATTGTATATTTTCATTGATTCATTGCCATCTTATGTATTGAATGTAGGGGTGTTAATTGATTCGGTTTGACTCGGTAAACCGCACCAAACCAGTCTAATTGGTTCGGTTTGGATCTGGTTTTTTGAATATTTGATTCAGTTTGGTTCTAAAAATCAATCAGTTTGGTTTGGTTCTAAATTTCAAGTTTTGTGGCCCGAACCAAACCGCTGAAATTATATGTGTGTTGAACAGTAGCCATTAGATATGTTAGATGTAGCCATAGTTTAGTCCCACATTGTCTGTGGTATTGTAATGATGTGCGTTCTCTCCATATATAAGGAGAGAATGAGAGACAATGCTCATATAAATGTATAATGAATAATCAATACGAGGAGTATTCATTCTGAAACCCTAGTCTCTCCACCCTTTTTCTTTCTCTATTATTCCTTGGTATCAAACCATCTTCCTTGGCCTAGAGTTTCAGCGTTTCCCCCCCGCCTTGTCCTTCTAAGTCGACGTCAGTGACCTCGAGGAGGCCGAGAATAGTAAAATATTTTTTCTCCAGTCTCACTTTCGACTTGAGTCGTTCAACCGGACTCACGCCCATCATTCTTCCAGCAAATCTCGACCATAATTTATATTGGAGATTGCTTGATTTCAGCGAGCCCATGATTTTGGGTCATGATTGCTCAATGCAAGTGATATGGTCTGTGTTTTCCTGCATGAAAGCCTCGCGATCTGGTCCGAGTTCTAGTCCTCTCATACGTCTCTCTCGAGATCATGAACGCCTTCGCGAGCGGCAAATGATGTCGCGACAGCCTGCCATCGCGAGCGGTTTAGATTCCGTGGGTCGTGACATGCCACCGATCTCTGCTTCACAGTCGGGCCCACGATCACCGGTTCTCTACCTTCACAATCTCGATTATATCCCGTTGTTCAGACATTTGCGACAACACGCCCTTCTTAGATTAGATCCGATAACAATAAACACCGCATCTGCACTCTTTTTCAGGGTGGTGAGATTCCAATCTCCCGCTCTTGTGACCTATTGTCTCTCTCTCTCTTTCTCTCTCTCTCTCTCTCTCTCTCTCTCTCTCTCTCGGTTGCAGATCAAGAAAGATATGAAGAACCTCTCATTTAGGCGACGACTGTCCACTAGACTGGAACGCTCTCTGGTCCCGATCTCTTCTCTGTGATGCGACGCGATCTCTTTGGTCTCTGGCAATGACAGATTGCAGACGACCCTATCGCTCTCCGTCATGGCTACCGGACTGTAATACCTGTAAATAAAATTTAGCATTTATATTTGCAATAAAAATTAGATGGACACAAAACAAAGGAAATATCACCATATACAAAAATTTGACTCCGTCATTGCATTCGGCTCGTTGAAACAATCAAAAAACGTATATACACTTAGGGTATTTGACCTCATATGAGCCAATTAAAAACTAAAAGAACTAAAATGCAATATGACGATTTTAACCCTGGTTCCACCAAAGACACTTTTATCACTAACCACTAATCCCAGGACAACTTAGTGATATAACTCATGCAAATATAAATATAAAGTGATTATTGTCTTATTTTAATAATTATTTTATTTGAATAATTAACTACATAGTTATGGGATCCGCAGTGGCTCATGGTTTTAAAACGTGTCCTATATGTTTGGGAGGAGAAATTATATATATAGCCCAGAATCTTCTTCTCTTTAGGCGATGTAGGACTAATTCAAGGCCTTAGACACCTCACCTCAGAACTCACCTCACATCATCCATCTTGTCTTTTTTTTGTCTCAGGAGTCTTGGCTATTGGTTCTTGCCTATTGGCTATTGGATTTCGATCTTGGTCGTCACAATCCACTCCCCTTGAGGACCACATACCTTCCTGTGGGATTATACTGCTCTCATCACGAGGTGATCCGGCTCTTATATTATTTTGTAACATCCGTCCCAAACACACAAGATATTGTCCACTTTATCCATGCCTGCACTAGGACTTCCTAGGATTTCCCTCGCTTAAGTACACTTAGCTACGGAGTTCTTATGGGATCCGTAGCGGCTCACGGTTTTAAAATACATTTTATATGTTCTGGAGGGAAAATTATATATAAAGACCAGAATCTCATTCTCTCTAGGCAATGTAGGATTAATTTGTAGTCTTGGACACCTCACCTCATTTTACCTCATCCTTCTTGCTTTCCCCGCCTTAGGAGTTTTGGCTATTGACTCTTGGATCTTAGTCGTCACACTGCGAGTGAGGCTAGCCCTGCAATGGCAAAAGGTACCTTGGGTGTGGGGTTAGCCCTGGCTTAGGTCCAAGGATCAAAAAAACAAAATATTTTGCGAAATATTTTGTTTTCCTGATACCTTGATACGAAATATCATGTACTATCTTGATCGGTTGGAAAAGTGAAGGATATTTTGAAAAAAAAAACGAAATTTCTAAAAAATATTCTGAAATATAAGAAAATATTCTGAAATATTCTCGAAATCGGTTCCAAAACCCTCCAGTTTTCAGAACTTCCTGCACTTAGAAAACATGACTCTACATTTACTTTAAGTTATTTTATGTAAATAAGCAAATACCCCCCATTTAATTTCAATAAAAATATCAAAAAATAAAAAACCAAATAAACCAAAAAGTATATTTCCAGTTTTAGTAGGAGAAAACAGTTTTTAGGGATTTTCATAAAATCCGTATACTGAAAAAAGTGGTTAAATCAACTCCTTTTTAACTCAAAAAAATCCCACAAGATATAGAACTATAAGCGCATCTAGAAAACCATAGTCTATTAAAGAAATTTTTTAATGAATAAAAACTTTCCTATATAAAAACACTTTTTTTCATAATTTGCATGATTTCAAATTTGCATAACTTTTTTGTTTTAAGTCCATTTTCAAAATCGTTTGAAGTATTATTTTAACAATCAACTAATCTTTAGTTTGAAAACATTTTTATCGATAGAAAATATTATAAATCATTTAAAAAACATAGATAAAAAAACGGACAAAACAAGATTGTCGAAATATTTCCATATTCAGAGTGTCGAAATATTAATCGAAATAGAAATTTTGAACCTTGCTTAGGCGTACCTCAGGTGTGGGACTAGCTTGGAGCGCTTTGGATGGTTGGGACCAGCCTGGTAAATGGTCTCAAGTTAGTCAATCATCTCATAGTTGCTTGGAGGATATGTTATGCATTTCTAAAGTATATTATGAACTTGAAATAATGTTGTATCATGAACCTACTGGATCAATGAAATCATTTGAATATAGATATTTGTGGTGTAGACCCTAACCCTGCAGGGATGGAGGAACCAATGGAAAAGGCATTGAAGAAGCCGGAGGGCAAGGACCCATTATAAAGATACCCCGAGGCTCTTTGAAGAGTCATCAGAAGAATAAAATGCTAGCATTTGCATATGTACTCTTTGCTGTGATCCGAAAATCGTAGTTTAAATTTAATATAATGGCTTAGTTTTCTAGCTCGTTATTGAGTTTGGAAAAGTGTACCAAGTTTTCTCTTCATACCCCAGTATTATACAAGTTGCTTAAATCCGTAAAATATCGGGGCGTGACACGGACCTCCTTCGGATCTCCTCCGTGTTTGTCGTGATTGCTCCACATGTGTCTTTTTTTCCTCCACGTGTCGCGATTGCTCCTCCACATCTGTGCCTCCTCTGCTTCGTGAGCTTGAGATCTCCCTTCGTTGCCTCCTTTGGATCCGCCACAAGATCGGTCCATGTTCGCCTGCTGTGATTGCTCCTCCACATGCATGCCTCCTCTTCTCTGCGGGCTCGAGATCTCCCCTCGTTGCCTCCTCTGGCTCTTCCTCAAGATCAGCCCATGCTCTCAATGGTTGATCTACCCTCGCATCCGCTGCCTCTCGCATCCTTTGCAAGCGGAGCAAGGAAGTTAAACCAGGAACCCACGTTAGAGTAGCACTTTAGCATTCAAGGCTCCTGATGTACCAAGAAGCACCCAGGCTTCTGGCACCCAAGTCAATTCCATGCTACCTTCCTGGCTTTTGACACACATGTGGCAGCCATGGGCTACCTTCTAGGCTTTTATCACTCAGGGAAATTGCAAGCTACCTTCCAAGCTCTAACGGCACCCCCTAAATTTACTGAACGCACCCCCACTCTAGATTTGAGCCTTGGGTGCTAAGGGCGCCCAGTCGCTTCGCTTGTCCTCCTGTGTGACCGACTCCTCTCCTGTGAGCTATGTTTTCTTCCGAGCACACACAAGTGTCCATCATCTTGCCCGGGTACGCTCCGCACACCTGGTGTCCGACCCTCGCGGATCGCCAGCCTCCCCCGATCGTCGTCTTTCCGCCGTGGCACCTCTTTTGTCTCATGCGGTCTCTCTCAGCAAGCCTGTTCGACATCGATCTCTACTCCGACGCTCCTCTTCTTACCTCCTTTACCGTGGCCTGAGCCAATCTCCTTGTCCCCCGCGACCAGTGTTCTGAAAGGCTCAAGGCACACATGAGGCGCAAAGGTCTGCTAGAGCCTTGGCGCAAGCCGCAACTCAAGGCATGTGCCTGATTGAAGTAAGACGCATATATATATATATATATATATATATATATATATATATATATATATATATATATATATATATATATATAGAGAGAGAGAGAGAGAGAGAGAGAGAGAGAGGAGAGAAAGAGAGAGAGGGACACTAGAATGCGGCATGAGGTACGAGCGGCACTGCACTTTAGCCGTCTGATGCACCGTTGCGTGCATGCGATGCACGCAGTAGGTGCATCAGACGGTTGCGGTGCGGTGCTGCACGTACTGTATGCCGCATTTTAGCATACCTCTCTCTCTCTCTCTCTCTCTCTATATATATATATATATATATATATATATATATATATATATATATATATATATATTTTCAAAACATGTATAACTAGACTAAGAAAATGAATTTTAACACAAAAGATAAATCGGATAGATCGTTGTTGCAACAACACAAATGTTGTAGCCTTGTAGGTTTAAATTACGGTTCTACATAAGCTATTTAAAATATATTAAATCTTCAAATATTTATAGTTCAAATTCAATAACTAGTTATAAGATATCAAATATGATATTATAGCAAGCAAAAAATAAATAGTGAATGATTGAATGTATAATTTTATCCGTGTGCTTGTATACATGCTTCTAAATCAATATGAAATGTGCAAATCGAGAAAAAGAAGGAACTTATTGAATCTTGTAATAGTTGAAATAATATAAAAGTCATCAAATCCGACCCACAATTGCTCATATGGCCCTACCTAAGAACTATAACAAATAATTTTGAATGTAAATAATATTCAATACAATATTTAGACTATTGCAATTATGAATCAAATCTACTTAATAACATAATCATATTGTCAAAAATATCAAGTGCAAGCACATAATTGCACATGGTTTAACTACACACGCCTTTTTTGCGGCGCGCGCCTTAGACCTAGGCGCGTGCCTTTCTAACAGAGCCTGGTCTTGTGTTTTTTGAGGCGAAGGGGGTGAGCCTGGTTGAGCCTGAGCCTAAGCGCGCCTTTAATAACACTGCCCGCGACCGAATCTAATCTCTTCTGACGCGTGATCCAATGTGTGTCGAGCGTTCCTCTATCTCTCTCTGCATGATGCCTCTTCCTCATTCACGCCGGGAGCCTGACCCTCTCTCGTGATGTATTCCCCGGGTGTGTTTAGCATGCCAGGAGGCCAGCCATCTATCCGTCATATTCCCTGGGTGCGTTCAGCATATCGAGAGTCCGGCTCTCTATCTGTCGTATTTTCCGGTGCGTTCAGCAGACCAGGAGCCCAGCCCTTTCTCCGTCGTACTCCCCGGCTGTGTTCAGCATGCCGAGAGCTTGGCTCTTTCTCCGTCGTATTCCCCTGGTACGTTCAGCATGCCAAGAGCCCAACCCTCACGTTGAAATCCCTGGTGCACTCAGCACTACGGGAGCCCGACCCTCTCTTTCGTTGTATTCTCCGGGTGTGGTCAGCACGCCGGGAGCCCTACCATTGTTTCTTCAGTTGTGATGATCTAGGCCTCTCTGGAGGTATGAGCACTTGCTTCGCCCTAGTGCTTTCCTCCTATGGGATCTCGCGTGTCCACATCTCTCTTCCCTTTGCTCTCTTCTTTATCCTACGCTAGTCTCTTCCACGTCAACTTCTATCACTATTGGTTGCCTTTGTCATCGCTCCACCCATTTGACATTGGACCTTAGCGACCCTTGCATGTTTCCTGATTGGCCTGCTTACAGGTTTGTTGGTGAAGGATTGAGGGCGCACAGTGGATGGGCGGTGGGCCCGCGTTATGAAAAAATATTAATCTTTCGACAAGATCATGGTCGTGACTCGTGATAGTATCTATTCGATCATGTAAACTATCATGCAAGTAAATTAAAGCTACAACCTATGGATTACTAGCTAGGGTTTACCTCACGGGACCAACAATCGCCCCTGGAGAAGATATTTTGTTGGATGAAGATGATGAATATGGTGTATGATTAAGGCAACTCATGTATGTGGATGAGATCTTATACAGGAGATATGAAGTTACCATACATACTTAAACAGGGTCGCAGTCGGTCACTAGACTGGACATCTAGTATGTAGGCTATAACACCCTGACCTCCTCGTTAGAGAGATGACCTATCTCTGTCACTGGTAGTAAATGTCCTAGTATCTCATAACAATGACCGAGATATGTCATCTCTCTCTAACGAAAAGTCAGAGTGTTATTGCCTTAAATACTAGATGTCCAGTCTAGAGACCGACTGCGGCCTGTTTAACTAACTTCATATCTCCTGTATGGGATCTCATCCACATACATGAGTTGCCTTAACCATACTAAACGGACTTAGTGGTTTTATGCATCTCATGCACAATGGTATGTGAGTTTTAGTAATGTGAGCTTAATCAAGTGTCAGACATACTGAAATTGGCATATCGAACACACCAATCCCAACAGTTGGGTCCCCCGGTTGTCCTGTTTGTAGGTTAATCGAGTTCCAAGACGACTTGCTTGCATGTCAGCCTAGCACAATCTTTACTTTACGACAACAAAATAGGATCTTGGATATATTTTTTCTTTTTTTTGTTAGGCAAGCTGATGTTGGTTTATACCATATATCAGTTTGAGGGGGGGGGGGCTAAATCGAACCCACAGTACCTCACCCAAAGTATCAGCTGCTTGTCAACTCCCCTATCCCCTTGTGGGTCTCTCTCTCTCTCTCTCTCTCTCTCTCTCTCTCTCTCTCTCTCTCTCTCTTAACAAGATCCATTTTCTTTGTTGGTTACACTATGTTTCATAGATTGTTGTTTGGTTGACTTTTTATTTATATGTTATATAAAGTTGGTTGTAATTTTAATTGACAAGGTTGTCATTTGGTTATTTAGTTATATGTTCAAGTAGACGACAGCTACTTCTATTGGTTATTTAGTTATATTTTCAAGGTTATCCAGTGATTTTACTTACATGTAGAACTAAACGGGTTATCCAGTGATTTTACTGGCATGTAGGACTAAATGACCCAAACTGAACTTTTTGGTTCGGTTCCGTTCGGTTTTAGCAAGGAATGGTTTGCTTTGGCTTTATTTGTAGATCCATCAATTTTGGTTCGGATCCAAGATTTTCAGAAATCCGAACCGGCCCGAACCATGAACACCCCTGATTGAATGTACAGCGGATTTACAAAAGCTTATGCTTGCCCCTATGTAGAGTTCATTGGATTTTGACTTTGTGAATAAGAACTCTGCAGCTGTTTTACTCAAAATCAAATATCTAAAACTGAAAGTTTTCTGTATATCTGCAGGCTGTTCGGATTAATTTTTTCCGGGGGTTCAGGTATCTTAACATTTCCCTCTAATGTGTCTCATTATATTCTGGTACTTCCTGCCTTCAGCTCCAGTCATCTTTGAATGTCACCTACTTACAATTTTTATGTAAATTACATCAATAGGTTCTCACTAGCATGGTGGGCATACACCTTTCCGATGACCGGGGCTTCAATTGCAACGATTAGATATGCAACAAAAGTCAATAACATATTGACCCAAAGCCTCTTTATCGCTCTCTTCACCATCTCTACCATCACAGTGACGGCTCTTCTCGTATCGACCGTCATTCATGCATTTGTGCTCCGTGACCTCTTCCCCAATGACATCTCCATCGCCATCACGATAACGAAAGCAAGATCGAGTAAGAGGCATCGGCGACAGGGGATGTCGAGCTCAGATACCGAAGACATCGAAGTTTGCGCATCAGCCAAGGCCGGCCTTGTTCTTGAAGCGATGTTACTGGATGCTCGTCTCTCACAAATGATAGCAAAAAAGCCGGTTTTTCGAACTTGAATAGTGGGCTACAAAGTATGGGATCAAAGCAACAGGTCACAGAACTCTGACTCTCTGAGCAATCCTTTCTTGGATCCATATAGATAACCCTGCTTCATCTTGATGGCCTGGAAGCCTTTACAGAATAGGCTCCACTTATCAAGGAGTGAATCACCCTGAATTTAGAGAAGGTGAGACTTAGGAGAAATCATGCTTGTATTAGGGTATTGTGTCCAATATATAGACATATACAAAGGGTATGGTCACAATTTATGAGAAGACCACACCAAAGAATGAAGTCTTCGGCGAAAGATATATACATACATACAAAAGGGTGTGGTCACCATTGATGAGAATAATATGTATGATTGTATTACATAAAGTAAATACCGACTAGAGGAATTCATGTGTTTAAACCCCAAAAGATATGGGACAAGGCTCGGTGGTTTTTTTTTAAATTTTATTTGGGTACACCATACATGTTAGGGATCTAATTGTTGAAGATCTAACGTGGAGGAGGCGAAGGGTGAAGAGAGGTCATTGGATATCATGGGACATTCTGGCGATGGGGATCATTTGGCTCGAGAGAAACAACAGAGTTTTCAATGGTAAAGCAGCCGCAGATGCGAAGGTCATGAGATCCGTTTGTTCTTATTTTCAAGGTGTGGATCGCCCCCATGGGTCGATTCTTTTACCCATGAAGCTAGAAATCTTTGTAGATTAACACTTAGCCAGCCTAGGGACTGCGATTGTGGATGCAGCCTTAGAGCTGTGGAGAGTATATTTGAGGAGCTTGCAGATTAGGTCATCGCTAAAGAACTTGCAGATAAGGGATCCTAACTTGCCATTGTTGATTCGGAAAGATTTTCACCCCTTTCATTGCCCTTCCCAAAGTGTTGACAATTCTAAACCCAACTTACCTTGCGAAACTTGCGAGCCTTGCCCAGGAGAAGAGGCCAAAGCCAAATACGAGGAAGATTCAAACTCGACCTCAAAGGTCTTGTAGGAGCATTTGCATGCAATAGCTCTTCTACCCCTTGATCTTTGGTTTGTTGCTTGTGTGATGTCTTATGGACTAATTGTTGTGAGGCATATGTAGTGCCACTGTTTAGAGCTTCATTTGTTTGTGTTAATGTATATACCGGGTCGGGATCTATGTACAGTCGGGTCGGATTCTATGTGTATACATGTACTTATATATTGGGCTTTAGCCCCTCAATGAGAACTACTCCATTTTCTCCAAACCCTAGCCGTCATCCTCTAACATGGTATCTGAGCTCTAGGGTTTCTCCGCGGTGAAGGCGACTCCTCCGGCAGCCCCTCCAGCACCCTCCTACACTCGATTCCCCCCTCCGGCAGCCCCTCCAGCACTCGGCAGCCCCTCCAGCACTTCGGTAGCCCCTCCAGCACCCGATTATCCCCTCCGGCAGCCCCTCCAGCACCCTCCTGTACCCGATTCCCCCTTCCGGCAGCCCCTCCAGCACTCCGGAAGCCCCCGTCGCCCTCTCCTGCACCTCCTGCATCCCCCGCCGCCCCTCCAGCACCCGATTCCCTACTCCGGTAGCCCCTCCAGCACTCCGGCAGCCCCTCCAACCCCCTCATGCACCCGATTCTCCCTCCGCCAGCCCCTCCAGCACCCTCCTACACCCGATTCCCCCCTCCGGCAGCCCCTCCAGCACTCCGGAAGCCCCCGTCGCCCCCTCCTGCACCTCCTGCAGCCCCCGTCGCCCCCCTTCTGCACCTCCTGCAGCACCCCGCGCCCCTCCTCTTCCAACATAACCCCCCCTGCAGCCCCTCCGACCCCCCCGCCATCCCCTGAAGCACCCGCCGCCCCCTCCTGCACCCCCTGATGCCCCGCCGCCCCCCTTCTGCACCTCCTGCAGCCCACACCGCCCCCCTCCTACACCCCCTACTGCCCCCCATCGCCCCACCGCTCCTCCCCTGGCCCTCCTCCTCCGGTCCGTCTCCTCTATACCGGACTGCCCGGGACCTCCCTTGTGCCGGCTCGCCCCCGTACTTCAGGGGTATGGCTTCCTACAGCATCTCTCAGCTCCCATACTGCCTGCACACAGTCGCTGCTCGTCGAGTCCCTCCGTCTCCTCGTTTTGATGGTATTCTCGGGCCACGTCCCTCCACCACGTCAGTCGACTGTGGACGTCGTCAGGATCCCCTCCGCCATGATGGCGAGACTGCTGCTGCTGCTGATCTCCCTACTCCAGCACCGCCTGCCACCACTCCTGCTCCGTCTCGGTCTTACTCCGACCGCCTCCAGCGCTTTGAGGATTACTGTTGCGATACCTCGCCTCCACCAGCTCTTCGACAGATCACAGTTTCTCTGCCACTCCAGGTACTTCTGCTCAGTCTCGGTCCTACTCCGACCGCCTCCAGCGCTTTGAGGAGTTACTGTTTCGATACCTCGCCTCCACCAGCTCTTCGACAGCTCACAGTCTCTCTGCCACTCCGGGTACTACTGCTCCATGGATCTTCGACTCGGGTGCCTCCTGTCACCTTACCTCCGATCCTTCTGCCCTCACGGACTGTAGCCCTGCTCCTACCCACATGGGGATCCACACTGCTGACGGGACTCGTCTATCCATTTCGCAGTGTGGATCCATCACCCCTGCCTCCGATCCCACTGGTCGCCTAACCTTACCTCGTGTTCACCTTGCTCCTCGCTTAAACATTAACTTAATATCTGTTAGTTCTCTTTGTGACTCGGGCCTGATCGTTACATTTACTTCTTCTTCTTGTTTTGTGCAGGATCCGCGAACGGGTCAGAGAGTTGGGCTGGGTCGTCGAGCAGTGGGACTATATCAGTTGGATCACCTTCAGGTTCCCACTTCCACTCCGTCGGCTCTGTCTGTTACCTTTGATGCCGATTTGTGGCAAAGAAGGTTAGGTCACATATCCAGTGATCGACTCCAAAGCGTTTTTCGCTTTGGCGCTTTGGGTCGGGTGTCCTTCTCCCCTCTCTCTGTCTGCACTGGGTGTCAATTAGCAAAACACCTTGCTCTTCCTTTTTCTACTAGTGTTTCCCGTTCCAGCGCCCCTTTTGATCTCGTGCACTCTGACGTGTGGGGTCCTGCTCCAGTTGCCTCTTTTACTGGTTTTTTGTATTATGTGAGCTTCATAGATGATTACTCCCGCTGCACCTGGGTCTATCTCATGCGTCGCCGCTCCGAGATTCCTCATATTTACAGGACCTTCACTACTATGCTTCACACCCAGTTTGGTCGGCGCATTAAGACTTTTCGGTCTGATTGTGCCCAGGAGTATCTCTCCTCTGAGATGCGCGAGATCCTTCAGACTCACGGCACTCTTCACCAACAGTCGTGTCCCCACACCCATGAACAAAACGGAGTCGCCGAGCGCAAACATCGCCATGTCCTCGAGACAGCACGAGCTCTACTTCTGTCTGCTTCTGTTTCACATTCCTACTGGGCTGAAGCTGTCTTGACAACTGTTCACCTCATCAACATCACTCCGTCCTCATCCCTCTCTGGTGTTTCCCCGTACGAGCGGCTTTACTCTACATCTCCTGACTACTCACTTCTTCGTACCTTTGGGTGCACGTGTTTCATCCTCCTCCCTCCCCATGAGCGCACCAAACTCTCTGCTAGGTCTGTTAGGTGTGTTCACTTAGGACTCAGTCGGGAGCGCAAGGGCTATCGGTGCTACGATCCCTTGGCTCGCCAGATCCGTGTCTCTCGCCACGTCTCCTTTGTAGAGGATGTCCCGTACTTTTCCACTGAGTCCCGGGATCTTCCCTCACCACTTACGTCATCTTCTACGTCGTCACCCCCTCTCAACATCCCCTTCCTACCTCTGTATCCTGCTCCTACGCCTACCTTCCCAGTTGAGCCTCCTCCACCACCTCCACCTCCCTCGTCTCCACCACCTCCCCCGCCACCTTCCTCTCCCCCGTCACCTCCACCACCACCACCTATTACTCGTGTCTATTTTCGTCGGTCTGCAGCTCCTCCTCCAGAGTCGGTTCACACTGGTACTCCCTCGCCTGATGCTATTGCTCCCTCCTCACCGGTCGCGGATCCTGCTCCTGTTCGGCGCTCCCCGGCGCGCGAACATCACCCTCCTGACAGATATGACTACTCTCCGGACAGGTTTGGCTACTCTGCCTTTACCTCTGACTCTCCTGACTCCTCTGGCTACTCTGTCATTGCCTCCTATTCTCCAGCTGATCAGGCTTTTCTTACCGCACTTCACACCCACCGGGAGCCCCAGTCGTACCGTGAGGCAGCTTTACACCCAGAGTGGCGGCAGGCCATGTCAGTAGAGCTTGAGGCTTTTCAGCGGACCCAGACATGGGATTTGGTGCCTTGTCCCTCAGGCGTGGTGCCTATTAGCTGCAAGTGGATCTTCAAGGTCAAGACTCGCCTTGACGGATCCATTGAGCGACACAAGGCCCGTCTCGTTGCTCGTGGCTTCTCCCAGGAGTATGGGATTGATTATAAGAAGACATTTGCTCCAATTGCTCGGATGACTACTGTGCGCACCCTCTTAGCTGTAGCAGCTGCTAGAGGGTGGCCTCTCCATCAGATGGATGTCACCAATGTGTTCCTTCACGGTGACCTCTCCGAGGAAGTATATATGGCTCCTCCTCCGGGCATTTTAGTTCCTCCAGGGCACATTTGTCGTTTACGTCGTGCTATCTACGGGCTCAAACAAGCACCTCGGGTATGGTTTGAGCATTTCCGTAGTGCAGTTCTGGCAGCTGGGTTTGTCGAGAGATACTCTGACTACGCTCTGTTCACCCGCTCCTCTAGTCAGGGTATTGTTGTGCTACTTCTGTATATGGATGATATGATCATCACCGGGGATGACAGTGCTACCATAGCTTCCCTTCAGCGTCACCTTCAGAGCCAGTTTGAGATGAAGGATCTAGGCCCTCTCCGGTACTTTCTTGGCCTTGAAATTGCCCGGTCAGCTCGAGGATTGTTGATCTCCCAGCAGAAGTACATCTCTGATATTTTTGTCGAGGCTGCTCTTACTGATTCTCGTACTGCTGACACGCCTATGGAGCTCAACTTGAAGCTCCTCTCTACCGATGGTGAGCCTCTCCAGGATATCTCTCGTTATCAGCGGCTGGTTGGGATGCTCGTTTATCTCACCATGACGAGGCCTGACATTGCCCATGCCGTTGGTATTGTCAGTCAGTTCGTTCAGTCTCCTCGCTTGGTTCACTATGCAGTAGTCCTTCGGATTATTCGGTATCTCCGTGGCAATATCACTCGATCGCTGTTGTTTCCCTCCACATCTCCACTGGTTCTGCGTGCTTACTCCCTGCGTGTTCCTTGGTGATTCCCTCATTTCTTGGCGCAGTAAGAAACAGGAGTCTGTTGCACGCTCCAGCACCGAAGTCGAATACCGAGCTATGGCTTCCACCACTGCAGAGATTGTCTGGCTTCGACGTCTTCTACTCGACTTGGGAGTCCGAATTTCTAGGGCCATACCTCTATTCTGTGACAACCGGAGTGCCATTCAAATTGCTAGCAATCCGGTTTTTCATGAACGGACCAAACACATCGAGGTCGACTGTCATTATGTTCGGCAGGAGTTTCTTACCTACATCATCTCCTTGCCGTTCATTCCCTCGACAGAGTAGACTGCTGATTTTCTTACCACCCCCTGACGATTGCTAGATTTTGTCATTTTATAAGCAAACTCTCGGTACATGATCCACCGTGAGTTTGAGGGGGAGTGTTAATGTATATACCGGGTCGGGTTCTATGTACAGTCGGGTCGGATTCTATGTGTATACATGTACTTATATATTGGGCTTTAGTCCCTCAATGAGAACTACTCCATTCTCTTCAAACCCTAGCCGTCATCCTCTAACAGTTTGGAGCCTTGGATCTGTTGCTTGCTGATCACACACACACACACACACACACACGAGAATTTGTGTTTCTCATCGGGGCTTCTACCAGTCTTCTTGGGTCTACATGCCCTTGTGGGCTCTCTTGTCTATTTCTTGTGGGCTCTCATATAGTCTCTTTGTCGATTCTCTCGTGTGCCAAGGTTTTGGGAAAAGCTTGTAGAAGGGTTCGATGGCCGCGAAGATGGTGTGACCTTTCTTGCTATTTGCTATTGGTGTGTTACGAAGAGAGATAGAGAGATAATAGGTTTGGGGAGAAAAACTCCTTGTATTATCTCATCAATCTTACATTAACATTACATAAGACTACCTCTCTTTATATAGAGAGAACGCACACCATTACGGTACCACAACCGAGGTGGGACTACTAGAATACTAACACACTACATCTAATACCCCCCGTCAAACTGATGTAAGGTATAAACTGGCATCAGTTTGCTTAATAAAAGGAAGGAGAAAGAAAGAAAAAAGAAAAAATTACATCAAATAATATTTTTTTATGCTATAAAGTAAAGATAGTGTCAGGACGATCTGCAAGCAAGTCGTTCTGAAACCCGATTGACCTGCAAGCAGGACAACCGGGGGAACCCGGCTAACATGTAAGCAGGTCAACCGGGAGAATTGGCAATGATCACTAAGAATCGGAGTGGAGGAAGCCGACGGTGATGAAAGCCGGTAATAAAGGAGGCCGAAAAGATAGAGATCGGCGAAGAAAAGGTGTGAATGCGTGAGACCTCATAGGATGCAAGCATCCGGCCGAAGCAAGTACTTGACACCTCTTAGAAGATCTCAATCATCACAGACAAAGAAGAAGGAGAGAATGTAGAGTCGTAGCTCTGATAGGGTCACATGACCAAGGAAAGGAAGAGGATCCGAAAGCCGGCGCAAGAATGACCGGAACGAGAGTGGATCCAAAAGTCGGCACAAGACAAGTGTGACCGGAATAAGAGAGGATCCAAAAGCCGGCACAAAACAAGTGTGACCGGAACTTGAGAGAATCAAAAGCCGGCACAAGACAAGTGTGACCGGAACGAGAAAGGATCCAAAAGTCGGCACAAAACAAGTGTGACCAGAACTAGAGAGGATCTAAAAGCCGGCACAAGACAAGTGTGACCGGAACGAGAGAGGATCCAAAAGCCGGCACAAAACAAGTGTGACCGGAACGAGAGAGGATCCAAAAGGGTGCAACGTGGGTCAGTAGGGCGCAGAGCGCAAAAATACCAAGGCGCAAGGGCACAGAGCGAGGCGATGGGGCAGGCGAAACGACAAAGTGCAAGGGCATAGGGTGCAAGGCGGGCTGACAAAGCGCAAGGCGCAGCGAGCGGATCTACATCTGGGCCAACCTGGAGTTCCCTGGGGTGCCGTACAGGGCGCAGGGAGAGTGCAAGCGACGAGGGGATAGCCGGGAGTGCCAGATCTGGCCCCTCGTGCTACTGTGCCGGAGACAGGACACGGGCGCAGGAGGTGGAGCGGCAGCTCGAGTGCAGGTTCGCAGAGAGAGGGCAATGGGTCAAAGTGCACGGGGGCCGAATCAGGGTTGCAGAGAGAGCGCAATGGGTCAAAGTGCACGAGGGCCGGATCGGGTGCAAGGGCTATGCCAAGTTGGATCGGGTGTAGGGCACAACGCAAAGTCAGGCTCAAACTCAAAAGGGGATCATCGGGTCGGATCGGGTACAGAGCCATCCGATGCAGCATATCATAGCCGGCAGTTCGGTGTAAAGCATAGGTGCAGCAAAACTTAAAGCACAGCCATCCAATGCAAATCGGATGGCTGTGAATAGCTATAGAGAGAAGGGGAATAAAAAAGGGAATGTTCGGATGAGAGAGAGAGACTGGATGCATGGACGACTGTGATTCGGTTTTAAAGGGATCAGCCGGATTTTAGGAGAGAGAGAGAGGAGATAAGGAAAGAGAGAGAGAGAGAGAGAGAGAGAAAGGAGGGGGGAACGGAGAGAAATTCGGAGATGGGAGAGAGAGTCGGAGTTGGGAAAGAGAGATCCGGAGCGCGCCACGTGCGCGAGCGAAAGATCCGGAGACGGGAGAGAAGATCGGAGGTCGGCCGGTAGGGCGGGCGCGGTGGGACAGCGGGCGTAGAGAACGGCGGGCGCAGGGAACGTCGGGCGGCGAGCCTGAGCTCAAGGCCTGCGGCAGCGGGGCGCAGGGAGGAGGCTGGCCTTCTTCGGTGCAGATCGCACGCCGGTGCAGGCTCTGCGGCAGCAGACGGTGGGCGCAGAGGGTGGAGGGCCGGGCGGACGGGCGCAGGGCCGGCGTGGCAGATCCGGCGGGCGCAGGGCTGGCGGGCACAGTGGCTTGGCGGCGGACGTGCGTAGGGTTGAGCCGGAGACGGGCGCAGGGCCGGGGTCGGGAACTCGGCAGACGGGCGCCGGGCCGGGCGGGGTGCAAAAGCGAGTAAGCGTCGCCATGGAGGAAGCCCGCGATGCTGCCGGCAGCGAGGCTGGCGGAGGAGACGACGACGGAGAGGAGCGCGCAGCAAAGGAGCACGAAGAGGGCTAGCCAGACGGGGCTCGCAGGCGACCTGCGGGGCCTGCAGGCACCGGCGCCCCCAGCGACCTATCCAGTCTCTTCCGGTCCTTCATGGCCGGCTCCGACTCCTAGAATCCCCACAGGCGGCGGAGCACCAAATCAAACCCCTTCCTGATCGATCCTGATCGGATCGAGAGACGGATCATCGAACCAGCCGAACACAAAGAAAATATCTTACTATACCTGGCCTCCCCGAGGTCGCTCGTGGCGACCGGGGAGGCCGAGGCCAGAGATAGGGTCTTTGAAACCCTAGGCCAGAAAAGTTAGCTCTGATACCATGTTACGAAGATAGATGGAGAGAGAATAGGGTTAGGGAGAAAAACTCCTTGTATTATCTCATCAATCTCACATTAACATTACATAAAACTACCTCTCTTTATATATAGAGAGAACATACACCATTACGTTACCACAACCGAGGTGGGACTAATAGAATACTAACACACTACATCTAATATGGTGAAATCCTTGTAGTTTTGCACTAGCCTTTGATTAATATTAAAGATCTCTTGCTCGCTCGGTGGACGTAGCCCCATTGAATGAACCACCTAAGTCACTTGTCTTTATTTTTAGTTATTGCTCTATGTGCTTTTTATATTGTTTTGAAGTTATCGAGTGTGACTTATCTTTTCCTTGCATGTGTTCACATGCACATAATACACGTGAGGAAGGAAGTCATACTTCTGAGCTGAAATCCTCTTCCCATTGGATCTAAGAATCAAAATTCTCTTCCCACTTAGTACAAAAAATAAAAATAAAACATTGGACTGGTAACTAGCTATGATACCATGTTAGATGCCCTCACACTTCAAAACCCGGGTCGTAAGGGGAGGTCCACAGGGGGTATATTAGCGGGTGATGGGTGCCTCCCTCACCGATGTGGAACTACCCGTCAACATGGTGCATCGACGAAACTGCACCGGGCGCAAGGCCTCTGTCGATTGCGGCATCTACAATTGGCGCCACTTGTGGGACCCTCTTGAAATTCTTGATCTTGAGAGTTCATCGGTCCTGCTCCTCCGATCGTCGTGTCAACATGGAAGCGACCACTGTTCGGTTCGACATGGGAAAGAGTGGAAGAATGGCAGTGATTGGCATCTCCAACGAAGATAGTGGACTGATAGTAAGGGGCTGATCGATCGGTAGAGAGGAGTACGTGGGCTCGACCCCCCCTCGTCCTCCTCCTCCTCCTCCTCCGTCGATAGAGGCATATGCACCTCGGAGCACTACAAGAAATAGGGTCTTTACCGACGGACATTATTATAACCGTCGGTAATAATATACTTTTTACCGACGGTGACTATATTATCCGTCGGTATTATAACTTCAATTTTTTTAATTTTTTTTGCACATTTATTACCGACGGTCACATATTATCCGTCGGTAAAATGATTTATACTGACGGCACGTATATCTCCGTCGGTACAATACTTTATACCGACGGTTAAATAAAGTCCGTCGGTACAATGTCAACCCTGGGTTTGGTCGTGATATTGTACCGACGGACTTTATATTTCCGTCGGTATAACTAATTGTACCGACGAAAATTATATGTCCGTCTGCACAATACCGACTGGAGTTAAATATCCGTCGGTAAAATTGTCCCGACAAAATTCAGGGTAAAAACTGAGCCTCTGGAAAAAATAGAACCCTGAGTATCGTCGTCGAGTTTTACCGACGGACTTTATAATTCCGTCGGTATAATGAAATTTACCGACGGTAATTATATGGCCGTCGGCAAGATACCGACGGGAATTAAATATCAGTCGGTAAAATTGTCCCGACGAAACTCAGGGTAAAAACCAAGCCTCTGGAAAAATGGAACCCTGAGTTTCGTCGTGTAGGTTTACCGACGGATATTATGTGTCCGTCGGTATAAAGATTATGTGTACCGACGGATGTTATGTATCCGTCGGTATAAAGATTATTTGTACCGACGGACTTAAACTTTCCGTCGGTAAAAACCCTGCACTTATATACTTCAGCGTGATCCCCTTCTCTGTTCTGTTTCGATCTTAATCCTGCCCCGCCCCTCTCTCTCGCTCTCTCTCTAAATCCGTCCCCCACCCCGGTATTACTCGAATCGAGGGAAAGAGGAGGGGGTCCTGCTGGGTCGAGGGAGAAATCGAAAAGCTCTGGTTCTGGGTGCCTCTTCCTTTCTGGTCTTGGCCGCTGACGAGGTATGGGAGACGACCCATTTCTCATCTGGCTCCCGTTTTCTAGCTTTGATGGGTTTCTTCTGGATCTGATTTTTTTGGGGTTACTTCTCTCTCGCTCTCTCTCTCTCTCTCTCTCTCGCTCTCTCTCTCTCTCTCTCTCTCTAATGGTTGGTAATGGGATATGCAGTGCTTGCTTAGATGATGATCAGACATATAATGTAGGGTTTGCTCCTTTGCGTATGTGGATGGATTTTCTTTTCACCCGATATTTATTGGTAAATGCTCTCTTAAAATGTATTGTAGGGTTTGCTTCAGGAGAAGTGAGGAAGTGGTGGCAATGGCAGGAGTGATCACGGGTTTCATTCCAAGAGGCTTAGAACTCAGGAGGTTCCTTCGCGTTAGCAACAACACTACTCCTAGGGGCCCCCAGCTTCTCAGGGTCCCAAGTTCTTTAAATGTGGCACGTATGGCCATGTCAGGCGTGACTGCACTCGACGTCCTTTACAGCAGCAGTAGCAACCAACCCTACCTACCCTGCCGTATCACCCTCATCTAGTTTTGACGTACTATCCCCAACCTCAGCATAAAGCGCCTCAGTATCAACAGGGTTCCCGGCCTTACCGTCCTCCTTAGCCACAACCACTTCAGCAGAGACCTCCAGTCCGCCAGGGTAGTGGTGGCCAGTAGACCCACGGTCGGACTTATGCACTCATTAGTCAGGATACTGGAGCTTCTGGATCTGCCATTGAAGGTAACCCTAGATCCTTTCTCGTAGGGTAGCTTTTCCAAAATCAGTTCTGTAGTTTGTACTATAGTAGATTACATAGCTAGGATAAACACACTTATAACTACTGATTATTGCCTTAGGTGTTGTACCTGTGTTCACTACCCTTGCACGAGTCTTGTTCGACACTAGATCGACGCACTCTTACATAGTCCCTAAATTTATAGCTACCTTGGGGTTACAGTCGGAGCCCCTTGGTTATGTCCTTTCAGTCGTCTCATCACTTGGGGCTAGCATTAATGTGGACCATGTATGTAAGAAATGTATGCTTTCTATTGGAGGCAAGGAACTTATGGCCGACTTAATTATCCTCGACTTAGAAGGGTTGGATGTCTTACTGGGGATGGACTGGATAACGGCATAGCATCTTCACTAGACTGCTACTCTAAGAAGATCACCTTCCGTCCACCTGGCAATACGGAGTTCTTCTTTGCGGGAGCTAAGCTGGCTATTTTATACCCGATACCCCGGCAAGTGACCTATCTTAGCCTCCTAGCACAGTTGGCCAGCGAGATTGAAGGTAAGAATCCATTGGAGCGCTCCCCAATAGTTCGAGACTTTCCTGATGTATTCCCTGACCATCTCCCAGGCCTTCCTCCTATTCTAGAGATAGAGTTCAGCATCAAGCTAGTTCCGGGGACGGCACCGATCTCAGTGGCCCCGTATTGGATGGCACCAGTGGAGCTATAGGAGTTAAGTACTCAGCTAGAAGAATTACAGAGTCTTGGGTATATTTGCCCCAGTGTCTCTCCATGGGGTGCCCCTATTTTGTTTGCCCAGAAGAAGGACGGTTCAAAGCGGCTTTGCATTGATTATAGGAAACTTAATACAGTTACTGTGAAGAACCGATATCCTCTTTCGAGGATCTAGGATCTATTTGATCAGCTGAAGGGTGCTCAGTTCTTCTCTAAGATTGATTTGAGGACTGGGTACCATCAGCTCAGAGTGAAGGATAATGATATCCAGAAGACAGCATTCCGGACGCGATACGGGTACTATGAGTTTCTAGTGATGCCGTTCGGTCTGACGAATGCCCCAGCAGCTTTTATGGACTTGATGAATCGGGTCTTCAGGCCTTACCTTGACCGGTTCATCGTGGTCTTCGTTGATGACATATTGATCTTCTCGAAGTCAAAAAAGGAGCATGCAGAGCATCTGAGGATTGCCCTACAGACATTGATAGATCACCAGCTCTATGCCAAACTCAGCAAGTATGAGTTTTGGATGAGAGAAGTGAAGTTCTTAGGGCATGTGGTTTCTGAAGGAGACATCTCGGTGGACCCAGCAAAAATCGAGATAGTACTGAGTTGTGATTCACCGAGGAATGTTTTTGAGATCCAGAGTTTCCTGGGTCTAGCAGGATACTACCAGAGGTTCGTAGGGGGTTTCTCGAGACTGGTGTTGCCCCTAACTTGGTTGACAAAGAAGGGGGTAAAGTTTGAGTGGTCAGTTGCTTGCGAGCAGTTCTTCCAGGAGCTGAAGCGACGACTCACCACTACCCCTGTTCTTACAGTGCCAATTAGTGGGAAGGGATACGTTGTCTATACATATGCGTCTCAGTCTGGACTTGGAGGTGTGTTGATGCAAGATGGCAAAGTGGTAGCCTATGCATCGAGACAGTTGAAGCCTCATGAGTAGAACTACCTGACCCATGACCTGGAGCTTGCAGCGGTGGTATTTGTTCTCAAGATTTGGCGGCACTACCTGTACGGAGAAGACTTCGAGATGTATTGTGATCATAAAAGTCTGAGGTATATCTGTACCCAGAAGGACCTGAATCTCTGACAGAAGAGGTGGATTGAGGTCTTGAAGGACTTCAACTACAACTTCTTCTATCACCCTAGGAAGGCTAATATAGTGGCGGATGCGCTCAGCAGGAAGTTCAAGAGCAAGATGTCTCGACTGATTGCAGATAGATAGAGCTTTATCGTAGTAGTTGAAAGGCATGACCTATTAGTGCGAGAAGATCCCGCATGTACTCGATTATTCAGTGTGCGGGCGCAACCTACGCTGGTCAAACAAGTGATAGCCTCTCAGGGAGATGATAAGGAGTTGGAAGAGATGCGTTCTCGACTGATAAGGGGAGAGGCAGTAGAGGATTGGTCGCTTGATTCAGATGGTGAACTGAGGTATAAGAGGAGGCTATGTCTACCAAAGGACCTGGAGATTCGAGAGGAGGTTCTAACAGCGACGCATCGCTCTCGATACATGGTACACCCTGGCAGTACCAAAATGTACTGGGACTTGAAAAGCCAATTCTGGTGGAATGACATGAAGAGAGATGTAGCTGAGTTCGTGGCCAAGTGCCTGACCTGTCAGCAGGTTAAGGCAGAATACTAGAAGCCTGCGAGACCCCTTCATCCCCTTCCTGTAGCAGAATGGAAGTGAGAGAACATCACGATGGACTTCGTCTCGGGGTTACCACTAACCAAGAGCAGGCATGATTCGGTATGGGTGATTGTGGACAGACTGACCAAGTCTGCCCACTTCCTTCTAGTCCAGACGACTTCCTCTTTATCGAAGCTGAGCAGACTCTACGTTGCAGAGATAGTCAGATTGCATGGGATTCCAGTGACTATTGTCTCGGATCGAGATCCCAGGTTTGTCTTAGGATTTTGGAAGAGTTTGCAGACCACGTTGGTGACCTAGCTCAGCTTTAGCACAGTCTTTCATCCCCAGACAGACGATCAATCAGAGCGGACCATCTAGATATTGGAAGACATGCTTCGGCTGTGTTCTATAGACTTTAAAGGTAGCTGGGATGAGAACTTGCCCTTGGTGGAGTTCTCGTACAACAATAGCTATCAGGCGAGCATTGGCATGGCTCCCTATAAGGCTATGTATGGGAGGCCTTGTCAATCCCCCATCTGTTGGGTAGAGGTCGGAGAGCGTAGTCTTCTGGGACCAGACTTAGTGTAGGAGACAACAGAGAAGATACAGGTTATTAGAGAAAGGCTCCGTATAGCTCAGAGCAGACAGAAGAGCTATGCAGATGTTTGTAGACGGCCCTTTGAGTTTAAGGTCGGTGACCATGTCTTTCTGCAGGTTTCCCCTAAGTGTGGTGTCTTTTGGTTCGGAAAGAAGGGGAAACTAGCACTGAGGTTTATGGGATCGTTCGAGATTCTAGATCAAGTCGGAGAGGTGGCATATCGTCTAGTTTTGCCACCATGGCTCTCGATAGTGCACCTAGTGTTCCATGTGTCGATGCTCCAGAGGTACATGCTAGACCCGACACACATGCTAGATTGGCAATACTTGGAGCTAAATGCCGATGCCACTTTTGAGGAGCGGCCGATCCACGTTTTAGCTTCCGAAGATAGGGTGCTTAGCACCAAGACTTAGTCAGACTTTTTCTCTGGGCTTGTTCTGGAAGAATAAGCCATAAACCTATGAAATGTTTTACATTCACTTTCTCTATGGTTTCGAACACGTCGCAATGGCTTGTGCAGTAATCGGGTGTATGCGCAGCTAGTTTCGGTAGTTCGGTAGTTATACCCTAGAATATCGATAAATTAACTGACATTCGATATTATTTTATTTACCACAGAAATTCTAGTAATCGGATCGTAACAAGGTTGGATACGTTGGGTGGGGATCTGAGAGACCTTTTTAACAAGCTTGAGCTGGGGTCGATCCGATACCCGGGTGATGAGTAATTGTTATTTTAAATTTTTGAGTATTTCTTTCTTTTCGAGAGATCCATAAGTCGAAAAATTGTGTATCAAGCGCCGACGCGTTCATGTCTATGAGAACTTTCCAACGAATCCTTTTAGGCCCAATTCTGACCTTTGGTTTGTGAGTTATGACTAATTATTCTTTTCAGCCTGGTAGGTATTCGAATCGCACCGGGTTCCAACCGAGCCCACTTCAAGGCGCGGGACCGAGCCTGACCATCCCTAGGACCGGACTTCTAACCTCCTAGATGGCTTTAGGTCTCGTAAGTATCCCTCCCCAAGGTTTTAAAAGTTGAATTTCAGATGGGAATGATCGAGCAAGATTTGGAGTAATAAGCCTAAAATCTTCCATTCCTTTATTAATTTTCTTTATTAGGTAACAACTTATTTTAGCATAAGTTTTTACCAGTTCAACCCTAAAACCTCTGATCGAAGTCAGATTCGAGCAAGACCGGATCCAATGGGTCCCTCATCCCTAGACCAACCTATGTAGATCCCTGGTTTGAGTAATTTATAAAGGTAACAACTTATATATTTCAAACTATGATTGTTACTTTGTCCTTCGATGATACACCGAACCGATAAGCGGGAGGAGCATGGACAACCGTGTTACTTTCTAGGTGAACATGATTAATTCTATTATGGTTAGAGTAGATTATAGTTGTATTTGTATAATAATTAATAAAACCATATGTGGTATAGTATGTCCAATGCATGCAGGCGAAAAATCGGTATTGTATGTGGGAGGTGGACATACTATTCCTTGCCTCTGAATAATCATATAATATTTTGATAGCTGTAACGGTAATTAGCTCAACCTAGATTCACACTAGGATGCATGCAAATAAGTAGATACTCGTACTGATTAATTATTGATATTCTGTTGAATGATTGTATTTGGTGATCATGGATCTCATGGTGCAATCCAGTTGCTACTGAGCAACGAAGGCTGATGGTCTCAGTGGAGAGGCCGATGGTTATACTTCCTCAGTTGAGGTTCTCTTCCCAAAGGGAAGACTCACTACTCACGGGCATGCGTAGGGGATCCGAGTGCACAGGATAGGAGGTGAACCACCGCCTGTGCACAATCCAAATATAGTAGGTAGGGTCACAGGGTTGGACATGCGGTAAAGCCCGAGTGGCCTAGTAGTCTATCCCTGGGTAATGACCCCGAAAAAGCAAGTTGGGCAGGATTGCCCCGTGGTGAAAGACTAAGCCCTTATGGCTATATGGGTATTTCTGACTCTCCTGGTACGCTTGGACCCAGGTTTTTGTTGGCAAACTCAGTTAGAAAACTGTCGGTTCACTTTAGAAGTAGGAAGAACTAACCTTCGGTGATTAGTGCATACTTTTAAATCTGGATCATTACTCATCTTACATTTACTAGTTGTAGTTGTAATATAGTAGAACTATCACATTAGCTAGTTGAACTGACATACTTGTAATATAGGTATTTATGTGTTATCACCCGCGTCGACTTCTAGGAGGGCGGGATGCGACTATGGTTTACCCTAGCTAGTTTAGGGTTAATTGTTCACTGAGTTTACTTTTATAAACTCACCCCGTTGTTGCACACTCTTTTCAGGTACCGTAGAGCCTTAACAAATGCTTCCTAGAGGAGTTTAGCGGTTGAGAGAGAAGGACACTAGAGATGTTAGTTTTTGTGTTATTAATTTCCAATTGATTATGTAATAACTGTGGAACTACGTTTTAGATGCTTTGAATAATGCCATAATCAGTAATGTTTCCCTGGTAAGCTTCTCCTCAAGCTTCATGCCCGATAGGCCTTTTCTCAAGGCCAAGCTATTGGTAGGCTTCTACTCAAAGCCGTATCTCATCAGCTAGTAAGTAGTTCATGATAAATTGGTAATAAATAATAAAATAATAAAATCAACTTTGTGACCTTATAACCCTGATTTACCTTTAAAACCCCATCACCCCTGGGTTTGGCTGGTTTACCCTTGTAGTTGGATCCGGGGCATGACAGGTTCCCCTATTGTGGGATCGTTATTCATGTTGTAGAGTTCGAGAGGAGTCCAAGTGGGGCCCACTGAAGTTGACAAGGTCGACTATGTCTCAAAGGGGGGATTTTAATACCCATATCGGTATGACCAAAATATAAAGATCCCCATAGTTAAGAGGGGTCCTACTATTGTGTGATGCTTATTCATGTAGTAGATTTCAAGAGGAGTCCAAGAAGAGTCCACTCCAGTTAACAAAGTCGACTACATTATACAGGGGTACATCTCTCTATCAAAGGGGTGACTTTGACACCCGTATCTATGCGGGAAAAACCCTAAAAGGTCCAATAGATATAATGGGTTCTACTATTATGGGTTGCTTATTCAAGTGGTAGATTACGAGAGGAGTCAAAGTGGAGCCAACTCCAGTTAACAAGGTTGACTTTATTATCGGGGCGATACATATATGTATGTAAAAGGGGCTACTTTAACACCCGTATCTATATAACCAAAATATAATGAGTCTTATTGCTAGGAGGGATCCACTATTGTAGGATCCTCTTTTATGTAGTATATTACCAGACTAGTCCAAGTAGAGCCCACTCTATATGTTAAAGGGGTGACTTTAACTGTCACGCCTCAGAAATCTGAAACCAATCCCTGGGGTATGGGGTGAGAAAAATAAAAGGTTTTGGGTTTTGTCAACTATCTACACCAATTAGGGTTTCTCACAGGGCTGCGACTCTCTCATAATTGAAGAAGAAGGAGGAGGGAAAAACAAAAAATATTTCAAAAGCTTATTTTTATGAAAATATTTTATTTAAAAGAAAACAGAGACATAAAATTTTATCGATAAAGAGAAAATCAAGCTCGACCTTCAACAGGGCTATCCCCTCAGCATGTGTGGCATGCAATGCAACTGCCTATTGACATGAGTTTCTCTAAGGGAGTACAAGGTTCAAGCCTCCGACTGTGAGCCGAGTAGCCTTTCCCGCTCTCTAGCACTCGGTGCACTGGTTTTAGAGATCCTATCTACTGGGCTAGTTAATTAGATCAGTTTTTTTTCTTATATTTTCATTGTGATCTAACCTCGGCTTGGGCCCTTGAGGAGTGGCCTACCTAAAAGAGTTTCAGCTGTATCATCGCCATTAACCAGCATAAAACACTAAGACTAGATAACTCTAATACTAATCAGGTCGATTACATTGCCAGAATTAAAAGAGACTACAAAACTACAAACTAAAGATGGGACACTACCACAACCCTAACTCTGCCTCTGGCCTTCCACTACTACTCCTGAACCTCCATACCTGCAGGAGAGTCTACTTATGGAAAAGAGTAGCCCCCAATGAGAAATTGGAAGATTAGCCAAATTAATGGCTAGTGACATCCTAGTAGCCTTTAATAATATGAGACAACCAAATCTAATTAAATAAGTCAAGATTTTACAGATAGATGTACAGTAATCTGCATTCTCATTAAATTCCTACTGTTTCTAAGTTGTATAACCTAAAGTCCATTCAATATTAAATAAAAAAATAAATTAAATAATTATATATCCTAATATGAACCCCAGATATTTTATTCATCATATCCCCGGCTAGGTATTACTATAGGGCCTTTTATTTCGATGTAGATGGCCAACTCTCTCACCGTGCATCCACTAACACCATGCACAAATCACCCAGATGATCATAAGAGGTTTTCCGTATTTCACGGTGGAGCTCTACTGCCCAACTTGCTTTCTTTGGAGTCTTCAACTACCTCGAGACAGGAATTGCTAGGTCAATCCCTACTAGAGGGCTACTCCTATTGGCTTTACCACAACCCTTGCCCGTGACCCCTTAGCCTACTGATCTTCAACTGTGTGCGCAGGGTGGTGCCTTTGCGCACACGGGATCCCAATCGTTTTACAAGATAGATTATCACACAGTTACCAAAAATGCTAAACAGTAATAAATCAGTTTCGATATTTTACATCGGGATTCGCACCGTACTCACAGCCCATACATCACATGATATATAATAAAATAAACACTCCCCTGGGACCCAGTTTAGGTATGATCCCTACACTCTTATCAGAAGAGTGAGGGCCACACTTACTATTAATTATTATTTTATTCAAATTATAGTTTAATTTAAGAAAATACCTAATTATGGTGTCCATATAATAATTAAAATTATTTTATTAATATTTTAAAGCATGTGTCGTTGGACTCGCGACTCCGTATGCAAGAAGGGGTCCATGTGACCACATGCGACGATGCCCGACGGGACCCCCATGCAGTATCGAGGATACCTACTCTAGTTGTTCTTATTTTTCACTATTAAAGACCATGAGAAGGAGAGTAGATGTCACCTGGTTGGTTATTGTGGGATCCTTAGTCCTATAGAAGTTATAAAAGGAGTCCAGTGGGTGGGTGTACTCTAGTTGACAAGGTCGACTATATTATAGGGGGTACATCTATGTATCAAAGCTGTAACTTTAGCACTCATATCTCTTTGGCCAAAATATAAAGAGTCCCATAGCTAGGAGTTGTCCTACAATTATGGGATTTTTATTCATGTAGTAGATTATGAGAAGCGTCTAAGTGGGGTCCACTCGAATTGACAAGGTCGACTATATTAAAAAGGGGTACTTTAACACCCATATTTGTGTCAAATAAGTGACTTTAACAACCATATTTTTATGGCCAAATATAGAGTCCTATAACTAGGAGGGGTGCCACTATTACGGTATCCTTATTCATGTACTAAATTACGAAAGGAGTTCAAGTAGGGTCCACTTCAGTTGACAAGATCGACTTACTTATATAGGGGTACAATTATATATTAAAGGGGTGAATTTAACACCTGTATCTGTGTGGACAAAATACAAAGAGTCCTATAACTAGGAGGGGTCCTACTATTGTAGAATCCTTATTCTTAAAGTAGATTGTGAGACGAGTCCAACCACTTTAGTTGACAAAATCGTCTATATTATAGGGGGTACATCTATGTATCAAAGGGGTGACTTTAACACCCATATCTGTATGACTAAAATATAAAGACAACAATAACTTGGTTTGGTCCGATTATTATAGGATCCTTATCCATATTGTAGGTTACAAGAGAAGTCCAAATGGGTTTCACTCTAGTTGACAATGTGGATCATTATTGATGGGTACATTGAATGTTCAAAAAAAAAGTGGGGTACATCTATGAATCAAAGGGATGATATTAACACCCGTATCTTTGTGGCCAAAATATAGAGTCTTATAGCTAGGAGGGGTCCCGGTATTAGAGCCTTATTCATATTGTAGATTACGAGAGCAGTTTAAGTGGGTCCTATACCAGTTAACAAGGTAGACTACATTATAGGGGGTACATCAATGTGTCAAAGGGGTAACTTTAATACCCGCATCTGTGTAACCAAAATATAAAGTGTCCTATAGCTAGGTGGGGTCCCACTATAATAGGATCCTTATTTATATTATAGATTACGGGAAGTCTCGAAGTAGGGCCCACTCCAGTTGACAAGGTTGACCATATTCTAAGAGGGGTACATCTATGTATCGAAGGGGTAACTTTAACACATGTATCCGTATAGAAAAAATATAAAGTATTCAATAGCTAGGAGGGGTCCCACTATTGTGATATCCTTATTCATGTAGTCTATTACAAGAGGAGTCCAAGTGAGACTCACTCTAGTTGACAAGTTTGAATATATTATAGGGGTATATTTATATGTCAAAGGCGTCACTTTAATACTCGCATCGGTATGGACAAAATATAAAGAGTCTCATAGCTAAGATGGGTCCTACTATTGTGGGATTCTTGTTCATGTAGTAGATAACACGTGGACTCCAAGTGGGGTAACTCCAGTAAACAAGGTCGATTATATTATAGGCGGGTACTTCTATGTGTCAAATAGGTGAAGTTAACACTAGTATCTGTATAGCCAAAATTTAAAGAGTTCTTTATCTATAAGGGGTCCTACTATTATTGGATCCTTATTCATATAGTAGATTACGAGAGGAGTCCAAGTGAGGTCCACTCTAGTTGACAAGGTCGAATATATTGTAAGGAGTACATCTATATATTAAATGGGTGAATTTAACACATACTTCTGTGTGGACAAAATATAAAGACTCCCATAGCTAGGAGGGGTCCCACTATTGTGGGATCATTAATCGTATAATAAATTTTAAGAGTAGTCCATGTGGTGCCTACTTTAGTTGTCAAGGTTGACTATATTATAGGAGGTATATCTATGTGTCAAAGGCGTGACATTAGTACCCATATCTGTATGGTCAAAATACAAAAAGTCCTTTAGCTAGAAGGGGTCCTATTATTGTGGGACCTTATTCATATAGTATTTTATAAGAGAAGTCTGAAAGGGGCCTCCTCTAGTTGCCAATGTCGACTATATTATAAATGGTATATCTATGTATCAAAGAGGTAACTTTAACACCTATATCTATGTGGCTAAAATATAAAGTCTCATAACTAGGAGGGGTCCCACTATTCTTAGATCTTTATTTATGTAGCAGATTACGAGTTGAGTTCAAAAGAGGCCCACTTATATTGACAAGGTCGATTTCATTATAAAGGGTATATCTATGTGTCAAAAAAGTGACGATAATATCCATATCTGTGTGGCTAAAATATAAAGAGTCTCATAACTATAAGGGGTCCCACTATTGCAGTATCCTTATTAATAATATAAATTATGATTGAAGTTCACGTGGGGGTCACTCTATTTGACAAGGGTGGCTATATTATAGAGGGTATATTTTTTTGTTAAATGGTTGACTTTAACACCCGTATCTATATAGTCAAAATATAAAGACATCCTATAGATAGGATAGGTGCTACTATTATAGAATCTTTATTCATGTAAGAGATTATGAGAGGAGTACAAATGGGGCCCACTCCAGTTGACAAGGTTGATTATATTTTAGAAGGATAAAACTATTTATCAAAAGAGATGACTTTAACACCCACATTAGTGTGACCAAAATATAAAGAGTCTTATAGGTAGTAGGGGTCCAACTATTGTGGGATCCTTATTAAAATAGGATATTATGAAAGGAGTCCAAGGTAGGCCTACTCAAGTCGATAAGGTCGACTATATTATAAAGTATATATCTATGTGTCTATATAGTGACTTTAACATCTGCATCTGTGTGGCTAAAATATAAAGAGTCTCATAACTAATATGGATCCTACTACTGTGGGATCCTTAATTATATAGTAGTTTATAAGAGGAGTCCAAGTAGGGCCTAATCTAGTTATCTAGGTTGATTAAATTATAAGTGGGTGCATCTATATGTCAAAGGGGTAACTTTAACATCCACATATGTGTGGCCAAAATATAAAGAGTCTCGTAGTTAGGTGGGGTCCTACTATTATGGGATCCTTATTCATGTAGTATAGTATGAGAGGAGTCCAAATAGGGCTGACAAGTTTGACTATATTATAGGGGGTACATCTATGTATCAAAAGGGTAACCTTAACACCTGCTATGTATGGCTAAAATATAAAGAGTACTATAGCTATAAGGGGTCCTACTATAGTGGGATCCTTATTCTTGTAGTACATTATGAGAGGAGTCCAAGTGGGGGGCCACTCTAGTTAATATGGTCGACTACATTATAGGAGGGTACATCTATGTGTTAAAGAGGTGACTTTAATATTTGTATCTATGTGGCCAAAATATTAAGAGTGTCATAACAAGGAGATGACCTACTATTATGGGATCCGTATTCATGTAATATATTACGAGAATAGTCCATATGGGCCCTATTCCAATTGACAAGGTAAACTGTATTATAGAGGGTACATATATATGTCAAAGAATTGACTTTAACAAAGTTGACTCATTATAGAGGGGTACATAGAATGTTTAAAACAAGAAGAAAAAGAGGGGTAAATCTATGAGTGAAAGGGGTGACTTTAACACCCATATCTGTATGACTAAAATATAAAGAGTTATAGTTAGGAAGGGTCCCACTATTATGGGATCCTTATTTATATAGTACATTACAACATGAGTCTAAGTGGGGCCCACTTTAGTTGACAAGGTTGATAACGTTATAGGGCGATACATCATATGTCTAAGGGTGACTTTAACATCTGTATTTGTGTGGTCAAAATATAAATAGTCTTATAGCTAGGAGGGGTCTAATTATTCTGGGATCCTTATTCATTTAGTAGACTACGAGAGGTATTAGAGTGGGACCCACTCTAGTTGATAATATCGACTACATTATAGGGGGTGCATCTATATGTTAAATGGGTGACATTAACATTTGCATCTATGTAGCCAAAATATAAAGGATCTTATAGCAAGGAGAGGTCCCACTATTATGGGATCCTTATTCATGTAGTAGATTGCAAGAGTAGTCTAAGAGGGGCCCACTCAAGTTGACAAGGTCGACTTCATTATAGGGAGTATATCTATATATCAAAGGTATGACTTTAACACCAGTATCTGTGTAAGCAAAATATAAAGTGTCTCATAGTTAGGAGGGGTTCTACTATTGTAGGATCCTTATTCATATAGTAGATTATGAGAGGAGTCAAAGAAGAGCCCACTCAAGTTGACAAGATTGACTTTATTATAAAGGGGTACATCCTTATTTTTGTTATAGATTACAAGGGAAGTCTAAGTGGGGCTCACTTAAGTTGACAAGGTCGACTATATTTGGCCAAAATATAAAGACTTTCATCACTAGGATGTGTCCCACAGTTTTAGGATCCTTATTCATATAGTAGATTATAAAAGAAGTAGGAGTCACACTATTATGGGCCGGATCCATATTCATATAGTAGATTATAAGAGATGTCCACTTGGGGCTCACTCTAGTTGACAAGGTTGACTACTTTATAATGGGGTACACCTTTGTATCAAAGGGGTGACCTTAACACCCGCATAAGCGTGACAAAAATATAAAGTATCCCATAGATAGTAGGGGTCCTATTATTATGGGATCGTTATTCAAGTAGAAGATTACGGGTGGAGTCCAAATAGGGCATACTTAAGTTGGCAAGGTCGAATATATTATAGGGGGGTACATCTATGTATCTAAGGGGTGACTTTAACACTTGTATCTATGTAGCCAAAGTATAAATTTTCTCATTACCTGGTGGGATCCTACTATTGTAGGATCCTTAATCTTGTTGTAGATTACGAGAGGAGTCCATGTGCGACTACTCTAGTTGATAATCTTGACTTCATTATTGGGGGGTACATCTATGTGTCAAAGGGGTAACTTTAATACCTGCATCCGTGTGGCTAAATTATAAAAAGTCTCATAGCTAGGAGAGGTTTCACTAATGAAGAATCTTTATTAATATTGTAGATTACGATAGAAGTCCAAGTAGGGCCCACTATAGTTGATAAGGTCAACTACAATATATGGGTGTATATCTATTTGTCAAAGGGGTGACTTTAACACCCACATCTGTGCGACCAAAAGATAAAGAGTCCCATAACTTGGAGGGGCCCAACTATTTTAGGATTGTTATTTTGGTAGTAGATTATGATAGGAGTCCAGGTAGGGCCCACTCTAGCTGACACGGTTAACTACATTATAGAGGGGGTACATCTTTGTGTCAATGAGGTGACTTTAACAACTGTATATAGAGTCCCATAACAAAGAGTGTTGTTACTATTATGGAATCCTTATTCATGTACAAAATTATGAGAGAAATCCAAGTGGGGCTCACTCTAGTTGATAAGATCGACCTTATTATGTGGGGGTATAACTATGTGTTAAAGGAGTGACTTTAACACCCGCATCTGTATGGCCAAAATATAAAGTGTCACATAGCTAGGAGCGGTCCCACTATTATAGAATCTTTTTTCTTAAATTAGATTAGGAGACGAGTCCAATTGGGCCAACTCCAATTGAGAAGGTTGACTACAATATAATAGGGTACATCTATGTGTCAAAGGGGTAACTTTAACACCCGCATCTGTGTAGCCAGAATATTAAGATTTCCATAACTTAGTTGAGTCCTACTAATATGTGATCTTTATCATATAGTAGATTACGAGAAAATTCTAAGTGGGTCCCACTCTAGTATACAAGGTGAACTCATAATAGATATGTAAATCAAATATTTAAAAAAAAAAGGAAACATCTATATGTCAAAGAAGTGACTTTAACACCCGCATCTTTGTAGCCAAAATATAAAGATTCTCATAGCTAGAAGGGGTTTCACTATTGTTGAATCCTTATACATATAGTTGATTATTAGAGGAGTCTTTATGGGGCCCACTCCAGTTGACAAGGTCGACTATATTATTGGGGGTATATCTATATGTCAAAGGGGTGACTTTTATACCCTCATTTGTATGACAAAAATATAAAGTATCCCTTAACTAGGAGGGGCCTTACTATTATGAGATCCTTATTCATATAGTAGATTACGAGAAGACTTCAAGTGGGGCTCACTCTAGTTGACAAGGTTGACTAAATTATAGGGTTGTACATCTATGTGCCAAAAGGGTGACTTTAACAACTGTATCTGTATGGCAAAAATATATAGAATCTAATAAGTAGGAGGGGTCCTATTATTGTTGGATCCTTATTCATTTATTAGATTATGAGAGAAGTCCAAGTAAGTTCCACTCTAGTAGACAAGGTCGACTACATTATAAATGGTACATCTATGTATCAAAGGAATGATGTTAATACTAGCATCTGTGTTTCCAAAATATAAAGAGTATCTTAGTTACATGGGGTCCAACTATTATAGGATCCTTATTCATGTAGTAGATTATAAGAGGAGTATAAGTAGAGTTCACTCTAGTTGACAAGGCCGGCAATATTATAGGGGGATACATCAATGTGTCAAATGGGTGACTTTAATACTCATTTCTGTGTGGAATAAATATGAAGACTCCCATAGTTAGAAGGGGCCTGACTGTTGTGGGATCGTTATTTATGTAGTTTGAGAGGAGTCCAAATAGGACTCACTCCAGTTGACAAGTACAATAAGGTATATCTATGTGTCAAAAGGGGTGACATTAAAACCCATATGTATGTGGCCAAAATATAAAAAGTCCCTTAGCTAGAAGGGATCCAACTATTGTGGGATACTTATTAATGTGCTCCGTTGACAAAGTTGACTACTTTATATGGAGTATATCCATATGTAAAAGGGATGACTTTAAGAGCCGTATCGTATGGCTAGAAGGGGTCCCACTATTATATGATCCTTATTGATATAGTATATTACTAGAGGATTCCAAGTGGGCCTACTCCTGCTGACAAGGTTGTCTAAATTATAGGGTGGTACATCTATGTATCAAAGGGGTGACTTTAACTCCTGCATCTGTGTGGTGAAAATATAAAAAGTCTCATTGCTAAGAGGGATCCCATTATTGTGGGATCCTTATTCATACAGCAGATTACGAGTGGAGTTCAAGTGGGGCCACTTATATTAATAATATTAACTTTATTATAAGTATACATCTATATATCAAAAGGGTGACTTTAGCACCTGTATCTGTGTGGCCAAAACTTAAAGAATACCATAGCTATGAGGGGTCCTACTATTATAGCATCCTTATTTATATAGTAGATGATGAGATGAGTCTAAAAGGGGACATTTTAGTTGATATAGTCGACTACATTAAAGGAGGGTACATTTATGTATCAAAGGGGTGACTTTAACACTCATATCTATATGGCTAAAATATAAAGTGTCTCATTACTAGGAGGGGTCCCACTATTGTGGATCCTTATTTATGCAGTAGATTACGAGAGGAGTCTATGTGGAGCCACTCTAGTTGATAAGGTCGACTTTATTATAGGGGGGTACATTTATTTATCAAAGGGGTGACTTTAACATCTATATTCGTATGGCCAAAATATAAAGAGTATCATACTTAGAACTGGTCTAACTAATATAGAATCCTTATTCATATTATAGATTATCTGAAAAGTCCAAATCGAGCTCACTCTAGTTGACAAGGTTGACTACATTATAGAGGGGTACATCTATTTGTCAAAATGGTAGTTTTAATACCCGTATTTATATAGCCAAAATATAAAGACTCTTATAGATAGAAGGTGTCCTACTACTGTGGGATCGTTATTCATATAGTAGATTACAAGAGGAGCACAAGTGGGGCCCACTTTCGTCGACAAGATCGACTTCATTATAGAGGGGTACATCTATATATCGAAGGGGTAACTTTAGTACCCATATATGTGTGGCCAAAATATAAAGAGCCTTATACGTAATACGAGTCCCACTATTATGAGATCCTTATTTATATAGTAGATTACGAGAGGAGTTCAAGTAGAGCCCACTCTAGATGATATGGTCAACTACTTTATATGGGAATACATCTATATATCAAAAGGGTGACTTTAACACCCGTATTTGTATGACCAAATTATAAAGAGTCTCATAGTTAGGAGGGGTCTCACTATCGTGGAATCCTTATTCATATAGTCGAGAGGAGTCCAAATGGGATCCACTGAAGTTGACAAGGTCGACTATATTATAGGAGGTATATCTATATGCCAAATGGGTGATTTTAACATCCATATCTTATGGCCAAAATAGAAAGTCTTATAACTAGGAGGGGTACCACTATTGTGGGATCTTTATTCATATTGTAGAATAATAGATTAGTCGAAATAGGTCCCACTCCTGTTGACAAGGTCGATTATATTATTGGTAGATACATCAATGTGTCAAAGGAGTAACTTTAACACCCATAAATATATGGCTAAACTATAAAGAGTTTCATAGCTCAAAGGGGTATCACTATTATGAGATCCTTATTCATGTTGTAGATTATAAGAGAAGTGCATGAGTGGCCTACTCTAGTATACAAAGTTGACTACGGGGGTATACTTATATGTCTAAAGGGTTACCTTAATACATACTTATATATGACTAAAATATAAAGAGTTCCATCGCTAGAAAAGTCCCACTATTATGGGATTCTTATTCATGTAGTATATTATGAGAGGACTCGATGTGGGGCCCACTCTTGTTGATAAGGTTGACTATATTAAAGAGGGATACATGTATATGTTTGAGGGGTGACTTTAACACCCTATATGTGTGACCAAAATATAAATAGTGCCATAGCTAGGAGGGGTCTCCCTATTATAAGATACTTATTTATGTAATAGATTACGAGGAGAGTCCAATTGGGGTCCACTCTAATTGGCAAAGTCAACTACATTATAGGTGGGTATATCTATGTATCAAAAGAGTGACCTTAACACTTGCATATGAATGGCTAAAATATAAAAAGTCATATAGCTATGAGGGGTTCTACTATTGTGGGATCCTGATTTATATAGTATACTAGGAGAGGAGTCCAAGTGGGGCCCATTCTAGTTGACAAGATCGACTACATTATAGCGGGGTATATTTATATGCCAAAGGGATAAATTTAAAACACACATATCTATATGGCAAAAATATAAAGAGTCTCATAGCTAGGAGGGGCCCCACTATTGTTGGATTCTTATTAATGTAGTAAATTATGAGAATATTCTAAGTGGGACCCACTATAGCTGACAAGGTGGAATATATTATAGTGGGGTAAATCCATATGTCAAAGGGGTGATTTTAATACCGTATCTGTGTGGCCAAAATATAAAGAGTCATATATTTAGGTGGGGTCGCACTATTATAAGATCTTTATTCATGTAGTTGATTATAAGATGATTCTAAGTGTGGCCCACTTCAGTTGAAAAGGTCACTACATTATAGAGGGGTACATCTATGTATCAAAAGGGTATCCTTAACACCCACTTGTGTGTGGCTAAAATATAAATTATCCCATAGCTCGGAGGGGTCCTATTATTATAAGATTTTTATTCATATAGTAGATTATGAGTGGAGTCCGAGTGGATCCCACTCTAGTTAACAAGGGTGACTAAATTAAAAAGGGGTACATCTATAGGTCATAAGATTTGACTTTAACACCCGTATCGGTGTGGCCAAATATAATGAGTCTCATAGGTAGGAGGGGTCCCATTATTATAGGATCCTTATTCTTGTAGTAAATTACGAGAAGAGTTAAGTCGACTATATTATAGTGGGGTATATTTTTATGTCAAAGGGATAACTTTATCAACCGTATCTACGTAGCCGAAATATAAAGAGTCTCACAGCTAGGAGGATCTCCAATATTGTGGGATCCCTATTCATGTAGTAGATTATGAAAAGTGTCCAAGTGAGGGCCACTCTAGTTGATACGGTCTAATATATTAAAGTGGGGTATATCTATATATCAAAGAGGTGACTTTAACACCCACATCTTTGTGGCCAAATATAAAGAGTCACATGGCAAGGTTGGGTCCTATTATTATAAGATCTTAATTCATTAAGTAGATTATGAGAGGAGTCAAAGTGGAGCCCACTCTAGTTGACAAGATCGACTAAATTTTAAGAGGTTACATCTTTATAACAAAAAGGTGACTTTAACACCCGTATGCACATGACCATAATATAAAACATCTAATAGCTAGGAGCCACTATTTTTGCAGTATTATTCATATAGTAGATTACGAGAAGAGTCCAAGTTGGGCCGATTCCAGTTGACAAAGTTAACTATATTATAGGGGGGTACATTTATGTGTCGAAGGGGTGACTTTAATACCCACATCTGTATGGCCAAAATATAAATAGTCTCATAGCAAAGAGGCCTTCCACTATTGTGTAATCCTTATTCACATGGTAGATTATGAGAGGAGTACAAGTGGGTCCCACTCAAGTTGACAAGGTCGACTTATTATAAAGGGGTAGATTGAATGTTAAAAAAAAGGGTACAACTATGTGTTAAAAGGGTGATATTAACACCCATATTTTGTTGCCAAACTATAAAGAGTCTTATAGCTAGAAGGGGTTCTACTATTATGGGATTCTTATTTCTGAAGGAGATTATGAAAGGACTCCAAGTGACTCATACTCTAGTTGACAAGGATGACTATATTATAGAGGGTACATTTATGTTTTAATAGGGTAACTTTAACATCCACATTTGTATTGCCAAAATATAAAGGGTCAAATAACTAGGAGGGATCTCACTATTGTGTCATCTTTATTCATGTAATAGATTACGAGAAGAGTCCAAGTAGGGTCCACTCTAGTTGACATGGTCGAATACATTATAGGGTGTATATCTATATGTCAAAGGGTTTACATTAGCACTCGCATATGTGGATCCAAAATATAAAGAGTCCCATATCTAGGAGGAGTTTGGCTATCATGGGATCCTTATTCATGTAAAAATTTTAAGAGGAGTCCAAGTGGGATCCATTGTAGTTGACAAGGTCGATACATTATAGGGGGTACATCTATGTGTTAAATGGGTGAGTTTAACAGCCATTACTGTGTGGACAAAAAAGAAAGAGTCCCATAGCTAGGAGTGGTCCCACTATTGTGGGATCTTTATTCATATAATAGATTTCAAGAGGATTCCATATAAGGACAACTCCAATTTACAAAGTCAACTACATTATAGGGGGTAAATCTATATATCAAAGGGCGACTTTAACACCCGCATCTGTGTCAACAAAATATAAAGAGTCCATAGCTAGGAGGGGTCTTATAATTGTGTAATCCTTTTATATGTAGCAAATTTCAATAAGAGTCCAAGTGGGGCCTATTCTAGTTGAAAATATCGACTATATTATAGGGGGCACATTTATATGTCAAAGGGGTAACGTTAATAATCACATATGTGTCTTCAAAATAGAAAGAGTCTTATAGCTAGGAATGATTCCACTGTTGTGGAATCCTTATTCACGTAGAAATTACGATACGAGTCTAAGTGGGATCCACTCTAGTTAACAATGTCGACTATATTATAAAGGGTACATATATGTGTCAAAGTGGTTACTCAACACACGTATCTGTATGAAAAAATAATAAAGAGTTCTATAGTTAGGAGGTGTCCCACTATTGTAGGATCCTTATTTATGTAGTATATTAGGAAAAGAGTCCAAATAGGGCCTACTCTAGTTGACCAGGTCAACTATATTAAAAAGGGATATATCTATTTGTCAAAGGGGTGACTTTAACACCCATATATGTATGGCCAAAATATAAAAATTCTCATATCAAGGCTGGGTCCTACTAATATAGGATCCTTATTCATATAGTAGATTACGAGAGGAGTCTAAATAAGACCCACTTCAGTTGGCAAGGTTGACTACATTATAGAGGGGTACATCGATATTTCAAAAGGGTGACTTTAACATTAGCATATGTATGGCCAAAATATAAAGAGTCCTATAGCTAGGAGAGGTCCAACTATCGTGGGATCCTTATTCATGTAAAAAATTACGAGAGGAGTCTAAATGGGGCCCTCTCCCAATGATAAAGTCGATAATATTATCAAAGGATATATTTATACATTAAAGGGATAACTTTAACACGCATATCAGTGTGGCCAAAATATAAAGAGTCTCATAGTTAGAAGGGGTTCTGCTATTATAGGATCCTTATTTATATAGTATATTACGAGAGAAGTCCAAGTGGGGCCTACTCCAATTGACAAGGTTAATGATATTATAGAATGGTACACCTATATATAAAAGGGGTGACTTTAATACCCGCAACTGTGGGTCCCATTCCTATTGGCAAGGTCACAACATTGTAGGGGGTACAAGTATTTGTTAAAGGAGTGATGTTAACATTTGTATCCGTATGGCCAAAATATAAAGAGTTCTATAGCTAGGAGGGGTTCCATTATTGTTGGATCGTTATTCATGTTGTAGAGTTCGAAAGGAGTCCAAGTAGGGGCCCACTGAGTTGACAAGGTTGACTATGTCTCGAAGGGGAGACTTTAATACCCATCTTGGTATGGCCAAAATATAAAGATCCCCACAGCTAGGAGTGGTCCTACTATTGTGGGATGCTTATTCATATAGTAGATTTCAAGAGGTGTCAAAGAAGGGTCCACTCCGATTGACAAAGTCAACTATATTATACGGGGGTATATCTATATGTCAAAGGGGTAACTTTGACACCCGTATCTATGCAGGAAAAACCCTAAAAAGTCCAATAGCTATAATGGGTCCCACTATTGTGGGTTGCTTATTCAAGTGGTAGATTACGAGAGGAGTCCAAATAGAGCCAACTCCAGTTGACAACGGTGAATATATTATCAGGGGGTACATATATGTGTGTGAAAGGGGCCACATTAATACCCATCTTTGTGACCAAAATATAATGAGTCTCATTGCTAGGAGGGATCCCACTATTGTGGAATCCTCTTTTATATAGTATATTACAAGAATAGTCCAAGTGGAGCCTACTCTATTTGTTAAAGGGGTGACTTTAATACCCACATCTGTGCTGCCAAAATTTAAAGAGTCCTATAGCTTAGAGGGGTCCCACTAGTGTGGAATCCTTATTCATATTGTCGATTACGAGAGAAGTCCAAGTGAGGGTCACTCTAGTTGACATGTCGACTATATTATAGGGGGGTATATTTATTTATCAAAGGGTGACTTTAAAACCAGTATCTATATTGCCAAAATATAAAGACTCCTACAGCTAGGATATGTCCTACTATTATGGGATCCTTATTCATGTAGTAGATTGCGAGAGGAGTCCAAGTGGTGCCCACTTCAGTTGACAAGGTTGCTTATATTATAGAGGAGTATATCTATGAATCAAACAGGTGACTTTAACACTCATATCTATATGGACAAAATTTAAAGATTCTCATAGGTAGTAGGAGTTTAACTAGTATAAGATCTATATTCATGCAATAGATTATGAAAGGAGTTCAAATTGGACCCACTCCAGTTGATATAGTCGACTACTTCATAGTGTGGTATACCTATGTTACTAAGGGGTGACTTTAACACCCACTTAACTGTGACCAAAATATAAAAACTCATATAGCAAGGAGGGGTCCCACTATTATTGGATCATTATTCATTTAGTAGATTATGAGATTTAGGAGTTCAAGTGGGGCCCACTCAAATTGACAATGTTGACTATATTATAGGGGGGTAAAACTATGTGTCAAATTAGGGACTTAAATACTTACATCTGTGTGATAAAAATATAAAGTGACTTATTATTAGGAGGGGTCTCACTATTGTAGGATTATTATTCCTATAGTAGATTACGAGAGGAGTCCAAGTGAGACCCACTTTAGTTGACAAGGTTGACTTCATTATAGGGGGTATATCTATTTATCAAAGGGGTGACTTTAACACCGATATTCGTATGGCCAAAATATAAAGAGTCTCATTGCTAGATGGGGTCCCACTAATTTTTAATCCTTATTCATTTTGTAGATTATGAGAGAAGTCCAAGTAGGGCCCACTCATGTTGATAAGGTAGATTATAAGGTAGTACATCTATTTATCAAAATAGTGACTTTAACACCCGCATCTATGTAGCCAAAATATAAAGAGTCTTATATATAGTAGGTGTCCTATTATTACGAGATCTTATTCATATAGTAGATTTCTAGAGGAGTCCTAGTGGGCCCCACTCTAGTAGATAATGTTAACTAAATTATAGGGATGCACATCTATGTGTCAAAGGGCTGACTTTAACACGTGTATCTGTATGGCTCAAATATAAAGAGTCTCATAGCTAGGAGAGATCCCACTATTATGGGATCTATTTTCATATAGTAGATTGTTATAGGAGTTCAAGTGGGGTCCACTCTAGTTGACAAGGTCGACTATATTATAGGGGGTACATCAATGTGTCAAAGGTGTGACTTTAACATTCTATGTGGCCAAAATATATAGACTCCCATAGCTAGACGGGGTCCCATAATGTAGGATCCTTATTCATGTAGTAGTTATGAGAGGAATCCAAGTCAATCTCACTCTAGTTAACAAAGTCGACTCAATATAGAGGGGTACATCGAATATTTAAAAAAAAGGGGGTATATCTATGTATCTGTGTAGTCAAAATATAAAATATCGTATTGCCAGGAGGGGTCCAAGTATTGTGGGATCCTTATTCATGTAGTAGATTATGAGAAGAGTATATCTATGTTTCAAAGAGGTGATGTTAACACCCGTATATGTGTGGCAAAAATATAAAGTGTCCCATCGCTAGGAGGTATTCCACTATTATGGAATTCTTATCTATGTAGAAATTATGAGAGAAGTCCAAGTAGGGTCCACTCTAGTTGACAAGGTTGACTATATTATAGGGGGGGTATATCTATATGCGAAAGGGTTGACTTTAATACCCACATCCGAGTGGTAAAAATATTAAGATTCCCATAACTAGGAAGGGTCCTACTATTGTGGGATCCTTATTCATAAAGTAGATAACGAGAGGAGTCGAAGAGGGGCCCTCTTCAGTTGACAAGGTCGACTACTTATTGGGGGTTCAACTATATATCCAAGAGGTGCCTTTAACACCCACATCTGTATGTCAAAAATATACAAAGTTCTATAGCTAGGAGGGGGCTCACTATTATGGGATCCTTATTCATATAGTAGATTACAAGAGGAGTACAACTTTGTGTCAAAAGGGTGACTTTAACTCCTGTATCTATATGGCCAAAATATAAAGACTCCCATAGCTAGGATGTGTCTTACTTTTGTAGGATCATTATTTATATAGTAAATTTCTTGAGGAGTCATAGTAGGGCCCACTTCAGTTGACAAGGTCCATTGCATTATAGAAGGGTAAATATATAAGTCAATGGGGTGATTTGCCCTGTGCAAATTCTCCCATGAAAGGAGGTATTTGAATAGTTGCGCAGTTGCCTTGGCGAAACTCGTGCTTCATCTTGGGGGCATAATTTTGTCCGATATTGTACCTTTTGTGTATCGTTCCTATTGTCCTAGTCGAGAAGGACTTGATCAATTACTGTAATAATGCTTCCTTTTTGAGGATTGGGCACCATAAATAGAAACCCCATAGTTCATGCCATAAAGAAAAATCATCCGCATTTGTGTGGCCAAATTATAAAGAGTTTCATAGATAGTAGGAGTCCCACTATTGTGGGATCCATATTTATGTAGTAGATTACGAGAGGAGTCTAAGTGGGGCTAACTCTGGTTGACACGGTCGACTATAGTGCGATGTGGTGGCTAGACCTACGCTTGACATGGATAAGTATATACATGGGTTTCAAGCTAACCCACCAGATTTTTTTCATTCTAAAGGATTATAAAAATAGTGGCTATGGAGGATGTAACACCTGTGGTGTTAAATTTGGGAATAATAAAAGTCCGTCTTGGGTATTTTCGTCATTCTTAGTCAGATTTTTTTCTTTGGTCTTGTTCTGGAAGAATAAGCCGTAAACCCATGAAATGTTTTATGTTCACTTTCTCTATGGTTTCGAACACGTCGCAATGGTGCATCCCGGGCAGTAATCGAATGTATGCGTAGCTAGTTTTGACAGTTCGGTAGTTATACCCTAGAATATCGATAAATTAGTCGACATTTGATATTGTTTTGTTTACCACATAAATTCTGGTAATCAGATCGCAGCAAGACTGGATACGTTGGGTGGGGATCTGAGAGACCTTTTCAACGAGCCTGAGCTAGGGTAGATCCGAAACCCAGGTGATGAGTAATTGCTATTTTAAATTTTTAAGTATTTCTTTCTTTTCGAGAGATCCTTGATGGCTTTAGGTCTCGTAAGTATCCCTCTCCAAGGTTTTAAAAGTTGAATTTCAGATAGGAATGATCGAGTAAGATTTGGAGTAATAAGCCTAAAATCTTTCGTTCCTTTATTAATTTTTCTTTATTAGAAATTAATAGCCTTAACAACCAGATCTCTCTTGCCGTGATTTAAAATTTTAAGTTCGGATGTGGAGAATAGGGAAGATTTATGGTGATAAAACTGAATCTCTTCTTCCTTTATTCCTTGACTCTCTCACTTTTATTGGGAATTAAAGGGGCTAACAATAATTTGTTTCCTCATCCCTCTTTATTAACATAACAACACCCACTTTAGCACCATAACAGTAGCCCCCTTCCTTTCTTATTGTGAACATGATTAATTCTATTCTGGTTAAAGTAGATTATAGTTGTATTTGTAAAATAATTAATAAAACCATATGTGATATAGTATGTCCAATGCATGCAGGTGAAAAACCGGTATTGCATGTGGGAGGTGGGCATACTATCCCTTGTCTCTGAATAATCATATAATATTTTGATAGCTATAACGGTAATTAGCTCAATCTAGATTCATACTAGGATGCATGCAAACAAGTAAATACTCATACTGATTAATTATTGATATTCTGTTGAATGATTGTGTTTGGTGACCTTAGATCTCATGGTGCAGTCCAGTTGCTACCGAGCAACGAAGGTTGGTGGTCTCAGTAGAGAGACCGGTGGTTGTACGTCCTCAATTGAGGTTCTCTTCCTAGAGGAAAGACTTACTACTCACGGGCATGGGTAGGGGACCCAAGTGCACAATATGGGAGGTGAACCACCGCTTATGCACAATTTGAATAAATTAGGTAGGGTCACAGGGTTGGACATGCGGTAAAACCTGAGTGGCCTAGTAGTCTACCCCTGGGTAATGACCCCGAAGAAGCAAGTTGGGCAGGAGTGCCCCATGGTGAAAGACCAAGCCCCCTTATGGCCATATGGGTATTTCTGGCTCTCCAGGTATGCTTGGACCCAGGTTTCTGTTGGCAGACTCAGTTAGAAAACTGTCGGTTCACTTTAGGAGTAGGTAAAACTAACCTTCGGTGATTAGTGCATACTTTTAAATCTGGATGATTACTGGTCTTACATTTACTAGTTGTAATTGTAATATAGTAGAACTATCATATTAGCTAGTTGAACTGCCATACTTGCTATATAGGTATTTATGTGTTATCGCCCACGTAGACTTCTAGGAGGGCGGGATGCGACTATGGTTTACCCTAGCTAGTTTAGGGTTAACTGTTCACTGAGTTTACTTTTGTAAACTCACCCCGTTGTTGCACACTCTTTTAAGGTACCGTAGAGTCTTCACAAGTACTTCCTAGAGGAGTTTAGCGGTTGAGAGAGAAGACACTAGAGATGTTAGTTTTTATGTCATTTCCAATTGATTATGTAATAACTGTAGAACTATGTTTTAGATGCTCTGAATAATGCCAGAATCAATAATGTTTTCCTGGTAAGCTTCTCCTCAAGCTTCATGCCTAGTAGGCCTTTCCTCAAGGCCAAGCTATTGGTAGGCTTCTACTCAAAGCCGTATCTCATCAGCTAGTAAGTAGTTCATGATAAATTAGTAATAAATAATAAAATCATAAAATCAACTTTGCGACCTTATAACCCTGATTTACCCTTAAAATCCCATCACCCCCGGGTTTGACTGGTTTACCCTTGTAGTCGAATCCGGGGCGTGATAGAGGAAATCCAGGTCATCCTTGGTAGGGGACCAACACAGGGTCAGTAACACAGGGACCCGTGCAACCATACGACCCCAAATCAAATTCTATAAGATATATATAAACTCATGGTCAACTAAATAAACCCATGTGGTAAACAGGTCTTACGGGTCTTATTGGATCTACCTATTTATAAATAGGTCGGGTATGTGTTTAGGGTCAAGACACCATTAGTTAAACAGGTCGGGTCCGGGTCAAGGGGTTTTGGACATGACTCGAAACTAAACACGACATGAACCCAACCCGATACGACCCATTGCCACCGCTAAGAGGGATACATCTATGTATCAAAAGGTGACTTTAACACCCACATCTGTGTGGGTAAAATATAGTCTCAAAGGTATTAGGTGTCCCACTATTGGGGATCCATATTCATATAATAAATTTCGAGATGAGTCCAAGTGGGACCCACTCTAGTTGACAATATCAACTAATTTATAGGGGGTATACTTATGTGTCAAATATTGACTTTTATACCCAAATAGGTGTGACCAAAATATAAAGCGTCGTATAGTTAGAAGGGATCCCATAACTATAGGATCCTTATTCAGTAGTAGATTACGAGAGGAGTCCAAATTGAGCCTACTTAAGTTAATAAGGTTGACTATATTATAGGGGTACATCTATATGTCAAAGTGGTGACTTTAAAACCCGCATCTGTGTGGCAAAAATATAAAGAGTCTCATAGTTAAAAGGGGTCCCACTAATGTAAAATCTTTATTCTTATTATAGATTATGAGAGAAATCTAAGTAGGGCCCACTCTAGTTGACAATGTCGACTACATTATAGGATGTATATCTATTTGTCAAATGGATAAGTTTAACACCAATATCTATATGGAAAAAATATAAAGACTCCCAAAGTGAGTAGGTGTCCCACTATTGTGGGATTCTTATTCATTTAGTAGATTACGAGAGGAGCCCAAGTGGACCCATTTTTGTCGATAAGTCTGACTTCATTATAGAGGGGAACATCTAACTGTCAAAAGGGTAACTTTAACACTGGTATTTGTGTGGCCAAAATTTAAAAAGTTTTATAGATAATAAGAGCCACTATTATATGATCTTTATTTATGTAGTAGATTACTAGAGGAGTTAAAGTAGGGTCTACTCTAGTTGATAAGGTCGACTACTTTATATGAGGGTATATCTATGTATCAAAGTGGTGACTTTAACACTTGTGTTTGTGTGGCCAAAATACAAAGAGTCCAATAGTTAAGAGGTATCGTACTATTGTGGAATCCTTATTTACATAGTGGACTACGAGAGGAGTCTAAATGGAGCCCACTCAAGTTGACAAGGTCTACTATATATGGTGGGTATATCTATGTATCAAAGGGGAGACTTTAATAACCATATCTGTGGGGTCAAAATATAAAGAGCCCCATAACTAGGAGGGTCTTACTATTGTGGGATCCTTATTCATATTGTAGAATATGAGATGAGTCGAAGTAGGTCTCACCCTAGTTGACAAAATCGACTACATTATCAGTGGATATAACTATGTGTCAAAGGGGTGAATTTAATACCCATATCTTTATTACAAAATATAAAGAGTACCATAGCTAGAAGGGTCCCACTATTATAGAATCATTATTCATATAGTAGATTATAAGAGTAGTCCAAGTGGAGCCCACTCTAATTGATAAGGTCGACTACATTATCGGGAATAAATCTATGTGTCAAAATGGTGAACTTAACACCCGCATGTGTGTGGTTAAAATATAAAGAGTCCCATAGCGACGAGGGATCCCACTATTGTAGGATTCTTATTCACGTAGACAAATGGGGCCCACACTAGTTGACAAGGTGGAGTATATTAAAGAGGGGTACATCTATGTGTCAATGGGTGACTTTAACATCCATTTTTGTATAGCCAAAATATAAAGAGTCTCATTGCTAGGATGGGTCCTATTATGGGATCCTTATTTATGTAGTAAATCCTGAGAAGTCACAATGGGGCCCACTCTCATTGATAAAGTTGACTATATTATTATGGGGTATATTTATGTGTTAATATGGTGACGTTAACACCCACATCTATATAGCCATAATATAAAGAGTCTCGTGGCTAGGAGGGCCCCCACTATTGTGAGATCCTTATTCATACAGTAGATTATGAGAAGAGTCCAAGTGGGGTATACTCTAGTTGACAAGATCGACTACATTAAAGAGGGGCACATCTATGTATCAAAATAGTGACATTAACACTTATATCTGTGTGGCCAAATATAAAGAGTGCCATAGGAAAGTGGGGTCTCGTTATTATTGGATCCTTATTCATGTTGTAGATTATGAGAGGAGTCCAAGTAGGGTCACTCTAGCTGACAAGGTCAACTATATTATAGGAGGGAACATCTATGTATCAAAGGCGTGACTTTAACACCCGTATCTGCGTGGCCAAAATATAAAATATCCAATAGCTAGGAGGGGTCCCACTATTATAGTAATTTTATTCATATAGTATATTACGAGAAGAGTCCGAGAAGGGCCCACTCTAGTTGACATGGCCGACTATATTATATAGGGGAATATTTATGTGTCAAAGAGGTAACTTTAACACCCACATATGTGTGGCCAAAATATAAAGAGTCTCATAGCAAGGAGGGCTCCCACTGATGTGGAATCCTTATTCATGTGGTAGATTAAAAGAGAAATTCAAGTAGGGTCTATTCTAATTGACCTAGTCTATTATATTATATAGAGGCACATCTATGTGTCTACGAGGTAACTTTAACATATGTGTCTGTGTACCCAAAATATAGAGTCCTATAGTTAGGAAAGGTATCACTATTATGGGATCCTTACTCATGTTGTAGATTACGAGAGGAATCTATGTGGGGACCACTCTAGTTGATAAGGTGGACTACATTATAGGTGGGTACATCTATATATCAAATTGGTGACTTTAACACCCGCATCTATATGGCCAAAATAAGACTTCCATAGCTAGGAGAAGTCCCATTAATGTGAAATCCTTATTCATGTTGTAGATTATGAGAGGAGTCCAATTGGCCCCCACTCTAGTTGACAAGGTTGACTCGTTATAGAGGGGTACATCGAATGTTAAAAAAAGAGTACAACTATGTATCAAGGGAGTAACTTTAATACCTACATCTGTATAGCCAAAATATAAAAAGTCTAGTAGCTAGGAGTGATTTCACTATTATTTTATCCTTATTCATGTTAGTAGATTACGATAGTAGTCCAAGTGGGGTCCACTTCAGTTAACAATGTCGAATACATTATAGGGAGTATATCTATGTGTCAAAGGGTTTACGTTAGCACTCGTATCTGTGGGGCCAAAATATAAAGAGTCACATATCAAGGTAGAGTTTAGCTATTATGGGATCCTTATTCATATAAAAATATTAAGAGGAGTCCAAGTGGGGTACACTCTAGTTGACCAGGTCAACTACATTATAGGTGGGGTACATCTATGTATCAAATGGATGATTTTAATACCCTCTTCTGTATAATCAAAATATAAAAAGTGCCATAGCTAAGTGGGTCCCAATATCGTGGGATCTTTTATTCATATAGTAAATTTCCAGAGTTGGGGCCCACTCTAGTTGACAAGGTCAACTATATTGTATGGGGGTAAATCTATGTGTTAAAGAGGTGACTTTAACACCTATATTTGTGTGGCTAAAATATAAAGAGTCACATTACTAGGAGGGGTCCCATAATTGTATGATCCTTTTTCATGTAGTAGATCTCGAGAGGAGTCTAAATGGGGCCTATTCCTGTTGACAAGGTCGATTACTTATAGGGGGTATATCTATATGCAAAAGGGGTGATGTTAACAAGCACATCTGTGTATCCAAAATATAAAGAGTCCCATAGCTATGAGGGATTTTACTATTGTGGGATCCTTAGTCCTATAGAAGTTATAAGAGGAGTTCAAGTGGGTGGGTGTACTCTACTTGACAAGGTCGACTATATTATAGGGGGTACATCTATGTATCAAAGCTGTGACTTTAACACTCGTATCTCTTTGGCTAAAATATAAAGATTTCCATAGCTAGGAGTTGTCCCACTATTGTTGGATTTTTATTCATGTAGTAGATTACGAGAAGAGTCTAAGTGGGGCCCACTCTAGTTGACAAGGTTAACTATATTAAAAAGGGGTACTTTAATACCCGTATTTGTTCAAATAGGTGACTTTAACACTCATATTTTTATGGCCAAATATAAAGAGTCCGATAACTAGGAGGGGTGCCATTATTATGATATCCTTATTCATGTACTAAATTACGAGAGGAGTTCAGGTGGGGTCCACTTTAGTTGACAAGATCGACTTAATCATATAAGGGTATATCTATATGTTAAAGGGGTAAATTTAACACCCGTATCTGTGTGGATAAAATATAAAGAGTCTTATAACTAGGAGGGGTCCCACTATTGAGAATCCTTATTTTTGAAGTAGATTGCGAGAGGAGTCCAAGTAGGCCCACTCCAGTTGACAAAATTATCTATATTATAGGGGGTATATCTATGTATCAAAGGGATAACTTTACTACCCATATCTGTATGGCTAAAATATAAAGACTCTAATAGCTTGGTTTGGTCTTATTATTATAGGATCCTTATCCATATTGTAGATTACGAGAGGAGTCCAAATGGGTTTCACTCAAGTTGACAAGGTGGATCATTATCGATGGGTATATCGAATATTCAAAAAAAAAGAGGGGTACTTCTATGAATAAAAGGATGACATTAATACCTGTATTTTTGTGGCCAAAATATAGAGTCTTATAGCTAGGAGGGGTCCCGCTATTATGGGATCCTTATTCATATTGTAGATTACGAGAGCAGTCTAAGTGGGTCCTATACCAGTTGACAATGTAGACTATATTATAGGAGGTACATCAATGTGTCAAAGGGATGACTTTAATACCCGTAGCTGTGTGACCAAAATATAAAGTGCCTTATAGCTAGGGGGTCCTACTGTAATGGGATCCTTATTAATATTATAGATTACAAGAAGTCTCGAAGTCGGGCCACTCCAGTTGACAAGGTCGACCATATTATAGAGGGGTACATCTATATATCGAAGGGCTGACTTTAACACTTGTATATGTATGGAAAAAATATAAAGTGTTCAATAGCTAGGAGGGGTCCTACTATTGTGATATCCTTATTCACGTAGTCCATTACGAGAGGAGTCCAAGTGGGGCTCACTCTAGTTATCAAGGTCGAATATATTATAAGGGTACATCTATATGTCAAAGGGGCCACTTTGACACTCGCATCAGTATGGACAAAATATAAAGTGTCCCATAGCTAGGAGGGATCCTACTATTGTTGGATCCTTATTCATGTAGTAGATTATGAGAGGAGTCCAAGTGGGATAACTTCAGTAGACAAGGTCGACTATATTATAGGTAGGTACTTCTATGTGTCAAATGAGTGAAGTTAACACTAGTATCCATATATAAAAAATTTAAAGAGTTCCTTATCTACAAGGGGTCCTACTATTATTGGATCCTTATTCATGTAGTAGATTATGAGAGGAGTCCAAGTGGGGTCCACTCCAGTTGACAAGGTCGAATACATTGTAAGGGGTACATCTATGCATTAAATGGGTGAATTTAATATATACTTCTGTGTGGACAAAATATAGACTCCCATAGCTTGGAGGGGTCCTACTATTATGGGATCATTAATCATATAGTAAATTTTGAGAGTAGTCCAGTAGGACCCACTTTAATTGTCAAGGTCTACTATATTATAGGGGTATATCTATGTGTCAAAGACGTGACGTTAACACCCGTATCTGTATGGCCAAAATACAAACAGTCCTTTAGCTAGAAGGGGTCTTATTATTGTGGGATCCTTATTCATATATTATTTTACGAGGGAAGTCCGAAAAGGGCCAACTCTAGTTGACAAGGACGAATATATTACAGAGGGCATATCTATGTGCCAAAGAGGTAACTTTAACACCTATATCTGTATGGCTAAAATATAAAGTCTCATAACTGGGAGGGGTCCCACTATTCTTGGATCTTTATTCATGTGGCAAATTACGAAATAAGACCAAAAGAAGCCCACTCGTATTGACAAAGTTGACTTCATTATAGGAGGTACATCTATGTGTCAAAGGAGTGACGATAATACCCTTACCTGTGTGGCCAAAATATAAAGAGTCTCATAGCTAGGAGGGGTCCCACTATTGTAGAATCCTTATTAATAATATAGATTATGATTGAAGTCCACATGGGGGCCACTCTATTTGACAATGGTGGCTACATTATAGAGGGTATATTTTTTTATTAAAGGGGTGACTTTAACACCTGTATCTATATGGTCAAAATATAAAGACACCCATAGATATAAGAGGTACCACTATTGTGGGATCTTTATTCATATAATAGATTATAAGAGGAGTACAAATGGGGCCCATTCCAGTTGACAAGGTTGACTATATTTTAGAAGGATATAACTATTTGTCAAACTAGATGACTTTAACACCTGCATCAATATGGCCAAAATATAAAGAGTCTTATAGGTAGTAGGGGTCCCACTATTGTGGGATCCTTATTAATATAGTATATTATGAGAGGAGTCCAAGGTAGGCCCACTCAAGTCGATAAGGTCGACTATATTATAAAGTGTATATCTATGTGTCTATGTAGTGACTTTAACACCAGCATCTGTGTGGCTAAAATATAAAGAGTTTCATAACAAATATGGATCTTACTATTGTAGGATCCTTAATTATATAGTAGATTATGAGAGGTGTCCAAGTAGGGCCTAATCTAGTTGACTGGATCGATTAAATTATAGGTAGGTGCATCTATGTGTCAAAAGCGAAACTTTAACACCCATATCTGTATGGCCAAAATATAAAGAGTCTCGTAGTTAGATGGGTTCCACTATTATGGGATCCTTATTCATGTAGTAGAGTATAAGACGAGTCCAAATGGGGCTAGTTCTAGTTGACAAGGTTGACTATATTATAGGGGGGTTCATGTATGTATCAAAAGGGTAACCTTAACACCTGTTATGTGTGGCTAAAATATGAAGAGTACCATAGCTGTGAGGGGTCCTACTATAGTGGGATCTTGTCATAGCAAGAAGATGACCTACTATTATGGGATCCATATTCATGTAATATATTACGAGAATAGTCTATATGGGGCCTATTCCAATTGACAAGGTAAGCTGTATTATTGAGCAGTACACCTATGTGTCAAAGATGTAACTTTAATAAAGTCGACTCATTATAGAGGGGTACATCGAATGTTTAAAAAAAGAAAAAAAAAAGAGGGGTAAATCTATGTGTGAAAGGAGTTACTTTAATACCCACATCTGTATGACTAAAATATAAAGAGTCATAGCTAGGAAGGGTCCCGCTATTGTGGGATCCTTATTTATGGAGTAGATTACAACATAAGTCCAAGTGGGGCCTACTTCAGTTGACAAGGTTGACAATGTTATAGGGGGGTACATCATGTGTCTAAGGGTGACTTTAACACCCGTATTTGTATGGCCAAAATATAAAGAGTCTTATAGCTAGAAGAGGTCCAATTATTCTGGGATCCTTATTCATTTAGTAGACTAGCTACGAGAGGTATCAGAGTGGGACCTACTCTAGTTGACAAGATCGACTACATTATAGGGGGTGCATCTATATGTCAATGGGGTGACATTAACATTTGCATCTATGTAGCCAAATTATAAAGGGTCTCATAGCAATAAGAGGTCCCACTATTGTGGGATCCTTATTCATGTAGTAGATTGCAAGAGTAGTCTAAGAGGGCCCACTCAAGTTGACAAAGTTGATTTTATTATAGGGAATATATATATGTATCAAAGGTATGATTTTAACACCAACATCTTTGTAGCCAAAATATAAAGGAGTCTCATAGTTAGGGGTTGGGTCCTACTATTGTAGGATCCTTATTCATGTAGTAGATTATGAAAGGAGTCCAAGAGGGGCCTACTCAAGTTGACAAGATTGACTTTATTATAAAGGGGTATATCTATATGTCAAAGGGGTGACTTTAACACCCATATCTGTGTGGCAAAAATATAAATTCCTATAGCAAGAAATGATCCTACTAGTATGGAATCCTTATTTTTATTGTAGATTACGAGGGAAGTCCAAGTGGGGCTCACTCAAGTTGACAAGGTCGACTATATTTGGCCAAAATATAAAGACTTTTATCGCTAGGATGTGTCCCACTATTTTAGGATCCTTATTTATATAGTAGGTTATAAGAGAAGTAGGAGTCGTACTATTTTGGGATCTATATTTATATAGTAGATTATGAGAGGAGTCAATGTGGGGCTCACTCTAGTTAACAAGGTTGACTACTTTATAATGGGGTACACCTTTGTGTCAAAGGGGTGACCTTAACACCCGTATAAATGTGACAAAAATATAAAGTATCCCATAGATATGAGGAGTCCTATTATTGTGGGATTATTATTCAAGTAGAAGATTACGAGAGAAGTCCAAATGGGGCCTACTTAAGTTGACAAGGTCAACTATATTATAGGGGGGTACATCTATATATCTAAGGGATGACTTTAACACCCGTATCTATGTAGCCAAAGTATAAATTTTCTCATTACCTAGTTGGATCTTACTATTGTTAGATCCCTAATCATGTAGTAGATTACGAGAGGAGTCCATGTGCGGCCCACTCTAGTTGACAATGTTGACTTCATTATTGGAGGGTATATCTATGTGTCAAAGGGGTAACTTTAACACTTGCATCCGTGTGGCCAAAATATAAAATATCTCATATCTAGGAGAGGTTTCATTAATGAAGAATCCTTATTAATGTTGTAGATTATGAGAGAAGTTCAAGTAGGGCCCACTCCAGTTGATAAGGTCAACTACAGTATATGCGGGTACATCTATTTGTTAAAGGGGTGACTTTAACACCCGTATTTGTGTGGCCAAAATATAAAGTGTCCCATAACTTTGAGGGGTCCTACTATTTTAGGATCGTTATTTAGGTAGTAAATTATGATAGGAGTCCAAGTAAGGCCCACTCTAGTTGACACGGTCAACTACATTATAGTAGGGGCACATCTTTGTGTCAATGGGGTGACTTTAATAACTACATATAAAGTCCCATAACAAAGAGTGATGTCACTATTATGGGATCTTTATTCATGTACTAAATTATGAGAGAAGTCCAAGTGCGGCCCACTCTAGTTGACAATATCGACTTTATTATGTGGGGGTATAACTATGTGTCAAATGAGTGACTTTAACACCCATATCTGTATGGCCAAAATATAAAGAGTCACAAAGCTAGAAGCGGTCCCACTATTGTATAATATTTTTTTATGAATTAGATTAGAAGACGAGTCCAATTGGGCCAACTCCAATTATGAAGGTCATCTACAATATAGGGGGTATATCTATGTGTCAAAGGGGTAACTTTAACACCCGCATCTATATGGCCAAAATATAAAGATTTTTATAGCTTAGTTGGGTCCTACTAATATGTGATCCTTATCATATAGTAAATTATGAGAAAAGTCCAAATGGGTCCCACTCCAGTTGACAAGGTGAACTCATAATAGATGTGTAAATCGAATATTTTAAAAAAAGTGTGGAACATCTATATATCAAAGGGGTGACTTTAACGCCTGTATCTTTGTGGCCAAATTATAAAGATTCTCATATCTAGAAGGGGTTTCACTATTGTTGGATCCTTATACATAGAGTAAATTATGAAAGGAGTCTATGTGGGGCCCATTTTAGTTGGGTCGATTATATTATAGGGGGGTATATGTATGTGTCAAAGGACTAACTTTCATACCCTCATTTGTATAGCAAAAATATAAAGTATCCTATAACTAAAAGGGACCTCACTATTATGAAATCCTTATTCGTATAGTATATTACGAGAACACTTCAAGTGGGGCTCACTCTAGTTGACACGGTCGACTACATTATAGGGTTATACATCTATGTGCCAAAGGGGTGACTTTAACAACTACATATGTATAGCAAAAATATAAAGAATCTAATAGGTAGGAGGGGTCCTATTATTTTAGGATCCTTATTTATTTATTAGATTATGAGAGGAGTCCAAGTAAGGTCCACTCTAGTTGACAAGGCCGACTATATTATAAATGGTACTTTAGCTATATAAGGTCCCACTATTGTAGAATCCTTATTCATGTAGTAGATTATAAGAGGAGTCCAAGTGGAGTTCACTCAAGTTGACAAGGTTGGCTATATTATAGGGGGATACATCTATGTGTCAAATGAGTGACTTTAATACTCGTTTCTGTGTGGAATAAATATAAAGACTATGAGGGATCTAACTATTGTGGGATCCTTATTCATATGCTCCAGTTGACAAGGTCGACTACTTTATATGGAGTACATCTTTATGTAAAAGGGGTGACTTTAAGAGCCGTATCTCATGGCTAGGAGGGGTCCCACTATTATGGGATCCTTATTCATATAGTATATTACTAGAGGATTCCAAGTGGGACAACTCTTGTTGATAAGTTTGTCTAAATTATAGGGTGGTACATCTATGTATCAAAGGGGTGACTTTAACTCCTGCATCTGTATGGTGAAAATATAAAGAGTCTCATTGCTAAGAGGGGTGCCATTATTGTGGGATCTTTATTCATACAGCAAATTACGAGCGGAGTCCAAGTAGGGCCATTTATGTTAACAATATTAACTTTATTATAAGTGTACATCTATATATCAAATTGGTGACTTTACCACCCGTATCTGTGTGGCCAAAACATAAAGAGTACCAAGGTATGAGGGATCCCACTTGTGTGTACCTGAATGACCCGACTGGAGGATGGCCGTCAACCTTGTCGCGGACCGACTGCGCATTTCGTCGCGGACCGGTTACGCGCTTCGCCATGGGCCGGCTGCGCACTTCGAACCCCGGAGAAGCAAGCGAACCTACCGGGGGCCGTAATCTCGTCATGGGTCGGCCACGCTCGAAGAGGAGAAAGGGGGTGCTTCGCCCCCCGAAGAAGCAAGCGAACCTACCAGGGGCTACAACTTCATCACGGGTTGGCCATGCACGAAGAGGATAAAGGGAGTGCTTCGCCCCCCCGGAGAAGCAAGCGAACCTACCGGGGGCCGCAACTTCGTCACAGGTCGGCCACGTGCGAAAGAAGGGGGAGTCCAAACTCCCCCCCAAGGTAGGCCGGCCGCGCACTAAAATGGAGGGAGGGAGGAATCCAAACTCCCCCCCCCCCCAAAGGTGGGACGGCCGCGCACTAAAATGGAAGGAGGGAGGAGTCCAAACTCCCCCCCCCCCAAGGTGGGCCGGCCGCATACTAAAATGAAGGGAAGGGGGAGTCCAAACGCCCCCCAAGGTGGGCCGGTCGTGCACTAAAACGGAGGGAGGGGGGAATCCAAACTCCCCCCCCCCCCCCCCAAGGTGGACCGATCGCGTACTAAAACGGAGGAAGGGGGGAGTCCAAACTCTCCCCCCCCCCACCAAGGTGGGTCGGTTGCGCACTAAAATAGAGAGAGGGGGGGACTGCCCCTCCTTTTGGCTGCCAGTCGGCCATGTACAAAACAGAGGAGGGAGTTTCCCCCCCTTTTTGATGATCGGTCGCGTGCGAAGAAGCGGCTTAAGAAGGATCGACTGCCCCGAGAATCACACCCCCAAAACGCACGACGGTTGAACCCAAAAATCTCAGGCGCACAACGGTTACATGAGTGCAGCCCACGCTCCCGAGAATCCCGACCGAAGTTATCGGGTGCCAACCACGCGCCACGTCCCTACCACGCGGACGGTTGAGCACGTTGCGGGAGCATGTCATCAATCCGCACCGCACGGAGCACGCCAACTGTCATCACAGGACTCTATAAAAGGGGACCTACCCCTTCAGCAGAAAGGACCGAATTCTTGAGGAGGTGCTGCCCAATTCTTCCCAGAATTTGTGGAGCTAGAAAAAGTGAAATAGCGAAGGTCGGTATTTTGAGTGAGATTACAGAGGTCGGTATCTTGGGTAACCGGTCCTCTCAGGGTGTAACTGGGTTAGGGGGAGTGATTGTAACTGGATTATTGTGCTAGTGAATTCTCGCCCCACCCCGTGGTTTTTTCCCCTTCGACGTTGAGAAGGGGGTTTTCCACGTAAACCCGGTCTTCCTTGTTTCTTGGCTTATTAGATTGTGCTTGCCACTCGAACTGCCCGATTCAAATAAAAACCTCGCACAATCTTGGTGTCGTCTGTGGGATCAGTCTTTGAGACTTTCTACTAGGGCTCTCGACTGTCGACCCGTGGGTGACAACTAGTCTAAGTCTACCTGCAACTTGCCCCGAGTTTACTGACCGACCGACCCATGAGTGTCGATCAACCAGTAAACTTAGAAGTCACCGCTACAATCACACGGTTGAAGAACAATGACCGGTGGACCATATTGTACCCATTTGACTTCTCAGCTCCCATCTCCACTCGGAGATGCTAATGATGTCGGATATCTGGTTTAACCACCAACGAACTCGAAGCGTACCGTCCCGCTGGTGAATCCCACACTGGGGGGTCGGGGAGTCTAGCCAAGCTCCGGTAGTGACCATGGCTCTTTTAACAGGGGGCATATCAGAGGTTTTTCTGGCTACCATGATGATGACCCAGCAAACTCTCACCACGCAGCTCCAAACGATGCAACGTAACTACGAGAAGTCGCGTGACTTTATTCGAGCTGCACCGGTTGGTGGCCCATTCAACCAAGGCATACTGGCCCAAGCTGGACAAAGTCTTCCCGCGCAAGTTGCCCAACCGGAGCAAGTGCACCCGTCACCAAATCACTCGGTGGAGGTCCAAAGCGTGAATCCTGACGGGCGAGACTCAAGTAGCCCGGAACCGGTCGAAAGAAACAAACAAGCTCAGGCAACGTCAGCACGCTCAGATGTTTGGTCCTGGCTCGGGGCACACCCCCGATAGCCGCTTGTCTCCAAGTACCACGCGAAGATGGATTCAGCACAACTTTGCCGCCCAAAGTGAGAATATGAACACCGTCGTCAACCGAGCGATAGTCACCACACTCGGGTGACACCAGCTAGTCGGTAGCCAGCTCACACTGCTGGCCGAAAAAGTGTCCATGATCGCATCAGGGTACATGCCGCGGAGCGACTTGGCGTTCAAGAAGGAACCCAGCGAGACCAGCCAGGAGCCCGAGCTCTTAACCGGCTAGAGGAGGTCGCCATCCGAGGAGCCGCACGGTCACCACTCATCGAGAAGCTCCTCAGGGAACTGTTCCCTCGTGGGTGGAATCTTCCATGCCTCCCCAAGTTTGATGGATCAAAGGACCTGGTAGAGCACGTGCTTGCTTTTCGAGATGCCCTGGTCCCTCATGAGGATGACCATATCCTCTACCGGACTTTTGCAAATAGCTTGTCGGGAACTCCCCTCGAGTGGTTCCACAAGCTCAAACCCACATCCATCTCATCTTTCTCGGAACTGAGCACACGGTTCATCAATCAATATCGTTGCAACCGCCAGAATTTGAAGACTCTGGAGTCACTCTTCGGGATGAGTATGAACCAGAAGGAGATATTGAGGCAGTTCTACCACAGGTTTAGGGCTGAATATCTGATCTTAGCATATACTGATAGGCAGGATCGTATGGTGATCGTGGTATTTAAGAGTGCCATTCAGCCTAACCAGCTTGTCAATGCTTTGCTCATCAAATATACTCCAGAGACAATCAATGAACTGTCACGTTGATTCGAGAAATACATCAAGATCGAAGATGTCGAACAAAAACAGAAGACTAAAGACGTAGGTGACCAGCATCCCTCCTTCAATCGATCAGCAGCTATAAGAAATATGGAAAAACAGCTAGACGAGTCAACGCAGCACGACGCAAAGTGCCAAAAGCGAGGAGATCATGGCAAGGCACCTTACGTTTCATGGAATCGGGACTTCACGGTACTAAATATGCCAATTGACGAAGTCTTCAAGATCATCAAGGAAGAGCCGTACTTTCGTAGGGCACGACCAATGTGTCCAACAGAGAGGAGCTCACGAGACCCATCTCGATACTGTGACAACAACATAGAGCACGGACATACCACTTTGCAGTGTCGAGCGTTGCAGAATCACATCGAGGACCTCATTGAAGCAGGCTACCTCGACCAGTTTATTGACTATCCCTGACGTATGGTCCATGAGCCTGTCGATGAGGTGCTGGAAGGCATGCCCTTCGCTAACAATCACTACTGCTTGTAGCCTCCCGGGACTAAGAATAAAATGGCTTGATGCCTTTAATGGAAGGTTTCACATTATCGTTTTATCAATAAAGACTCTATGCAAAAGTTCATCATCCAATATCCCCTAGCAATATGAGTGGGCTAGGGGTGGCAAAGGATCGGGAAGGCTGACCCTGGATGGAATCGTCCATCCTCAAGCCAAAAGCCTCCTCTGGGAGCACCTGACCCCCCATGAGTTGGGTCAAGCCAAAAGCCTCCTCCGGGAGCACCTGACCCCCCACGAGTTGGGTTAAGCCAAAAGCCTCCTCTAGGAGCACCTGACCCCCCACGAGTTGGGTCAAGCCAAAAGCCTCCTCCGGGAGCACCTGACCCCCCACGAGTTGGGTTAAGCCAAAAGCCTTCTCCGGGAGCACATGACCCCCCACGAGTTGGGTCAAGCCAAAAACCTCCCCCAAGAAGACCCGACCGACTGAAGTTAAAAAATCGGTCGGGCAAAAGACCGACTGGTCAAAAGACTCAATACTGAGTATGATCGACCGATACTTTCTCCCCTCATGGATTGGGGGTAAATCATAAATGCCAACTGGTCAGAAGACTCAAGTGGGAGTATGACCGATAGGTAAAAAAGTCTGAGCGATATATAACACCCTAAAGTGAGTTATATCGCTCGGCGGTAGCAAAGACCAAGGGGCGGTAAAGACCGACCGATCGAAAGACTCAATAAGGAGTCCAAACTCCCCCACCCCCAAGGTGGGCCGGCCACGCACTAAAATAGAGGGAGGGGGGAGTCCAAACTCCCCCAACCCAAGGTGGGCCGACCACTCACTAAAATGGAGGGGATGGGGAGTCCAAACTCCCCCCCCAAGGTAGGCCGACCGTGCACTAAAACGGAGGGGGGCAGAGTCCAAACTCTCCCCCCAAGGTGGGTCAGTCGTGCACTAAAACGGAGGGAGGGGAGAGTCTAAACTCCCCCCAAGGTGGGTCGGTCGCGTACTAAAATAGAGAGAGGGGGACTGCCCTCCTTTTGGCTGTCGGTCGGCCATGCACGAAACTGAGGAGGGAGTTTCTCCCCCTTTTTTGATGATCGGCCGTGTGCAAAGAAGCGGCTCAAGAAGGACCGAGTGCCCCGATAATCACGCCCCCAAAATATACGATGGCTGAACCCGAAAATCTCAGGTGCACAACGGTTACAGGAGTGTAGCTCACGCTTTCGAGATTCTCGGCTAAAGTTATCGGGTGCCAACCGTGCGCCACGTCCCCACCACGCGGACGGTTGAGCATGTTGCGGGAGTATGTCATCAACCCGCACCGTGCGGAGCACGCCAACTGTCATCACAGGACTTTATAAAAGGGGACCTACCCCTTCAGTAGAAAGGACCAAATTCTGGAGGAGGTGCTACCCAATTATTCCCAGAATTTGCAAAGCTAGAGAGAGTGAAATAGTAGAGGTCGGTATTTTGAGTGAGATTGCAGAGGTTGGTATCTTGTGTAACCAGTCCTCTCAGGGTGTAACTGGGTTAGGCGAAGCAATTGTAACCAGATTGTTGTGCTAGTGAATTCTCACCCCACCCCGTGATTTTTTTCCCTTCGACGTTGAGAAGGGGTTTTTCCATGTAAACCCGATCTTCCTTGTTTCTTGGCTTGTTAGATTATTCTTGCCACTCGAACCGCCCGATTCAAGTAAAATCCCCCCACACCACTATTATAGCATCCTTATTCATATAGTAGATGATGAGAGGAGTCTAAAAGGGGCCCGCTTTAGTTAATATGGTCGACTACATTAAAGGAGGGTATATCTATGTGTCAAAGGGGGGTGACTTTAACACCCACATCTGTATTGCTAAAATATAAAGCGTCTCATTACTAGGAGGGGTCCCATTATTATGAGATCCTTATTTATGCAGTAGATTATGAGAGAAGTCTATGTGGGGCCACTCTAGTTGATAAGGTCGACTTCATTATAGGGGGGGTACATTTATTTATCAAAGAGGTGACTTTGACACTTATATTCGTATGGCCAAAATATAAAGAGTATCATAGTTAGAAGTGGTCCCACTAATATAGGATCCTTATTCATATTATAGATTATGTGAAAAGTCCAAATCGGGCTCACTCTAGTTGACAAGGTCGACTACATTATAGAAGGGTACATCTATTTGTCAAAGAGGTAGTTTCAATACCTGCATTTATATGGACAAAATATAAAGTCTCTCATAGCTAGAAGGTGTCCCGCTATTGTGGGATCGTTATTCATATAGTAGATTACAAGAGAAGCACAAGTAGGGCCCACTTTCATCTACAAGGTCGACTTCATTATAGAGGAAGTACATCTATGTGTCGAAGGGGTAACTTTAATACTCATATATATGTGGCCAAAATATAAAGAGCCTTATACGTAATACGAGTCCCACTATTATGAGATCCTTATTTATGTAGTAGATTGCGAGAGGAGTTCAAGTAAGGCCCACTCCAGATGATATGGTTAACTACTTTATATGGGTGTACATCTATATATCAAAGGGGTGACTTTAACACCCGCATTTGTGTGTCCAAATTATAAAAAGTCCCATAGTTAGGAGGGGTCCCACTATTATGGAATCCTTGTTCATATAGTAGTTTACGAGAGGAGTCCAAATGGGATCCACTGAAGTTGACAAGGTCGACTATATTATAGGAGGTACATCTATGTGTCAAATGGGTGACTTTAACACCCATATCTGTATGACCAAAATAGAAAGTGTCCTATAACTAGGAGATGTACCACTATTGTGGTATCCTTATTCATATTGTAAAATATGAGATGAGTCGAAATAGGTCCCACTCTAGATGCCAAGGTCGACTATATTATTGGTGGATACATCAATCTGTCAAATGGGTGACTTTAACACCCATAAATATATGGCTAAACTATAAATAATTTCATAGCTCAGAGGGGTTTCACTATTATGGGATCTTTATTCATGTTGTAGATAATAAGAGAAGTGCATGAGGGGCATACTCTAGTTGACAAAGTTAACTATGGAGGTATATTTATATGTCAAAAGGGTTACCTTAATACTGCTTATATATGACTAAAATATAAAGAGTCACATCGCTAGAGAGGTCTCACTATTATGAGATTCTTATTCATATAGTAGACTAAAAAAGGTGACCAAGTGGGGCCCACTCTTGTTGATAAAGTTGACTATATTAAAGAGGGATACATCTATATGTCTGAGGGGTGACTTTAACACCCTATTTGTGTGACCAAAATATAAAGAGAGTCATAGCTAGGAGGGGTCTTCCTATTATGAGATACTTATTTATATAATAAATTACTAGAAGAGTCAAATTGGGGCCCACTCTAATTGGTAAGGTCGACTACATTATAGGAGAGTATATCTATGTATAAAAAGAGTACCTTAACACATGCATATGTATGGCTAAAATATAAAAAGTTATATAGCTAGGAGGGGTTCCATTATTGTGGGATCCTGATCTATATAGTATAGTAGGAGAGGAGTCCAAATAGGGCCCATTCTAGTTGACAAGGTCGACTATATTATAGTGGGGTACGTTTATATGCCAAAGGTGTGGATTTAATACACATATTAATATGCCAAAAATATAAATAGTCTCATAGCTAGGAGGGTCCCCACTATTGTGGGATCCTTATTAATATAGTAAATTACGAGAATATTCTAAATGGGATCTACTCTAGTTGACTAGGTCGACTATATTATAGTGGGGTATATCCAAATATCAAAGGAGTGATTTTAACACCCATATATATGCGCCCAAAATATAAAGAGTCATATATTTAGGTGAGGCCCCACTATTATAAGATCCTTATTCATGTAGTTGATTATAAGAGGATTCTAAGTGGGGCCCACTTCAGTTGACAAGGTTACTACATTATAGGGGGGGTACATCTATGTGTCAAAAGGGTATCCTTAACACCCACTTGTGTGTGGGTAAAATATAAATAGTCACATAGCTAGAAGGGGTCCCATTATTATGGAATTCTTATTCATATAGTAGATTATGAGAGTAGTCCGAGTAGAATCCACTCTAGTTAATTAGGGCGACTAAATTAAAGAGGGGTGCATCTATGGGTCATAGGAGTTGGCTTTAACACCCGTATTGGTGTAGCCTAAATATAATGAGTCTCATAGGTAGGAGGGATCCCATTATTGTGGGATCCTTATTCATATAGTAAATTACGAAAAGAACTACGTGGGGCCCACTCTAGTTGACAAAGTCAACTATATCATAGCGGGGTATATTTTTATGTCAAAGGGGTAACTTTAGCACCCGTATCTATATGGCCGAATTATAAAGAGTCTCATAACTAGGAGGGTCTCCAATATTATGGGATCCTTATTCATATAGTAGATTATAAAAAGTATCCAAGTGAGGGCCACTCTAGTTGACAAGGTCTAATACATTAAAGTGGGGTATATCTATGTATCAAAGGGGTGACTTTAACACCCGCATCTTTGTGGCCAAATATAAAAAGTCACATAGCAAGGTTGGGTCTATAGGATCTTAATTCATTTAGTAAATTACGAGAGGAGTCAAACTGGGGCCCACTCCAGTTGACAAGATCGACTAAATTTAAAGAGGTTACATCTTTATAACAAAGGGGTGACTTTAACACCTGTATGTATATGGCCATAATATAAAATATCTAATAACTAAGAGCCACTATTTTTACATTATTATTCATATAGTAGATTACGAGAAGAGTCCAAGTGGGGCCAACTCCAGTTGACAAGGTTAACTATATTATAGGGGGGTATATTTATGTGTCAAAGGGGTGACTTTAATATAAATAGTCACATAGTAAATAGACCTCCCACTATTGTGGGATCTTTATTCATGTAGTAGATTATGAGAGGAGTCCAAGTGGGTCCCACTCTAGTTGACAAGGTCGACTCATTATAAAGGGGTAGATTGAATGTTAAAAAAAAAGGGTATAACTATGTGTCAAAGGGGTGACATTAACACCCGTATTTTATTGTCAAACTATATAGAGTCTCATAGCTATGAGGGGTTCTGCTATTGTGGGATCCTTATTCATGAAGCAGATTACGAGAGGAGTCCAAGTGGCGCCTACTCCAGTTGGCAAGGACGACTATATTATAGGGGGTACATCTATGTTTCAATGGGGTAACTTTAACACCTGCATCTGTGTTGCCAAAATATAAAGAGTCAAGTAGCTAGGAGGGATCTCACTACTGTGTCATCCTTATTCATGCAATAGATTATGAGAGGAGTCCAAGTAAGGACCACTCTAGTTAACAAGGTTGAATATATTATAGGGCGTATATCTATATATCGAAGGGTTTATATTAACACTCGTATATGTGGATCCAAAATATAAAGAGTCCCATATCTAGGAGGAGTTTGGCTATTGTGGGATCCTTATTCATGTAGAAATTTTGAGAGGACTCCAAGTGGGGTCCACTATAGTTGACAAGGTCGATACATTATAGGGGGTATATCTATATGTCAAATGGGTGACTTTAACACCCACTACTGTGTGGACAAAACATAAAGAGTCCCATAACTAGGAGTGGTTCCACTATTATGGGATCTTCATTCATATTGTAGATTTCAAGAGGAGTCCATATAGGGACAACTCCAATTTATAAAGTCGACTACATTATAGGGGGTAGATCTATATATCAAAGGGGCGACTTTAATACCCATATCTATATGGCTAAAATATAAAGAGTTCTATAGCTAAGAGGGGTCTTACAATTGTGTAATCCTTTTACATATAGTAAATTTCAATAAGATTCCAAGTGGGGCCTATTCCAGTTAAAAATATTGACTATATTATAGGGGGCACATTTATGTGTCAAAGGGGTGACGTTAACAATCGCATCTGTGTCTTCAAAATAGAAAGAGTCCTATAGCTAGGAATGATTCCACTATTGTGGGATCCTTATTCATGTAGAAATTACGATACGAGTCTAAATGGGGTCCAATCTAGTTAACAAGGTCGACATTATTATAGAGGGTACATATATATGTCAAAGCGATTACTTTAACACACATATTTGTATGGAAAAAATATAAAGAGTTCTATAGTTAGGAGGTGTCCCACTATTATGGGATCCTTATTTATGTAGTACATTAGAAGAAGAGTCCAAATAGGGCCTACTCTGGTTGACAAGGTCAACTATATTAAAAATGGGTATATCAATTTGTCAAAGAGGTGACTTTAACACCCGCATCTGTGTGGCCAAAATATAAAAATTATCATATCAAGGCATGGTCCTACTAATATAGGATCCTTATTCATGTAGTAGATTACGATAGGTGTCTAAGTAAGACCTACTTCAGTTGACAAGGTTGACTACATTATAGAGGGGTACATCGATGTTTCAAAAGGGTGACTTTAATATTCGCATCTGTGTGGCCAAAATATAAAGAGTTCTATAGCTAGGAGAGGTCCAACTATCGTGGGATCCTTATTCATATAGTAAATTACGAGAGGAATTCAAGTGGGGCCCACTCCCAATGACAAAGTCGATAATATTATCAAAGGGTATATTTATGCACCAAAGGGATAACTTTAACATCTATATCAGTGTGGCCAAAATATAAAGAGTCTCATAGTTAAAAGGGGGCCTGCTATTATATGATCGTTATTCATAAAGTATATTAAAAGAGGAGTCCAAGTAGGGCCTACTCCAATTAACAAGGTTGATGATATTATAGAATGGTACATCTATATATAAAAGGGGTGACTTTAACACCCGCAACTGTGGGGCCTATTCCCATTGGCAAGGTCACAACATTATAGAGGGGTACATCTATGTGTTAAAGGGGTGATGTTAATACTTGCATCTGTATGGCCAAAATATAAAGAGTCCTATTGCTAAGAGGGGTTCCACTATTGTGGATTGTTGTTCATATTGTAGAGTTCGAGAGGACTCCAAGTGGGGCCCACAAAAGTTGACAAGGTTGACTATGTCTCAAAGGGGGGACTTTAATACCCATATCAGTATGACCAAAATATAAAGATCCCCATAGCTAGCATGTGTCAAAAAGGGTGACCCTGACTCTATATATATCTTATAGAATTTGATTTGGGATCGTATGGTTGCATGGGTCCCTGTGTTATCGACCCAGCATTGGTCCCTTACCAAGAGTGACCCGGATTTCCTGCATATACCCTATTTTTATAATTTTTTAGAATGAAAAAATATGGTGGGTTAGCTTGAAACCCATGTACACACTTGTCCATGTTGAGGGTAGGTCTAGCCACCACATCGCACTGGTTTGACCACATCGCACTGTAGTTGACCGTGTCAAATAGAGTTGGCCCCACTTAGACTCCTCTCAAAATCTACTACATGAATATGGATCCCACAATAGTGGAACTCCTACTATCTATGAGACTCTTTATAATTTGGCCACTCAAATACGGGTGGTTTTTCTTTATGGCATGAACTACGAGGGTTCTATTCATGGTGCCCCAATCCTAAAACAGAAAGCATTATTACAGTAATTGATCAAGTCCTTCTCGACCAGGATAATGGGAACGATACACAAAAAGTGCAATATCGGACAAAATTGTGCCCCCAAAATAAAGCGCAAGTTTCGCCAAGGCAACTGCACAATTATTCAAATACCTCCTTTCATGGGATAATCTGCACAGGGCAAATCAATCTCTCCTAGCTATGGGACTCTTTATATTTTGGACACACAGATGTGCTTGTTAACATCACCCCTTTTGCATATAGATATACCCCCTATAAGTAGTCGACCTTGTCAACTGGAATAGGCCCTACTTAGACTCCTCTCGAAATCTACTACATGAAAAATGTGTTGGAATTGGATCCGCTAATCAGAGTCGCAGCGGAAGCAAAAGAAAGATCCGAAGATCATACGGTGTATGTTTCATTACAATTAATTCGACAAAACAATCTACATGCAAATCTATGATCTTAGCATATATGCGGACACCCTAGAGGCATACTACGATCTACGGAAGACATGCATGCATCTAGTTAGGTGTTTAGAATCATCATACCTTATGGATCTATGATCCGAAAATGACAGAACGATGAAGAACCGCACTTGAATTGCAAGGGAAATTGTCGGATAGCACCTTGTCCTTTACGAATTGAAGAATCCTTGAACTCCCGTCTCTAAGTGCAAGGATTACGAGCCGACGGAGGAATCCGTTGCGAAGACGATGGCGAGCCGCGAGATTTTCTCCTTCTCTTTCTCCTTTCTTCCTTCTCCTTCCTTCCTCTTTCTTCTCTCTTCTTCTTCCTCTCTTTTCCTTGGCCGAAACCACAAAGGAGGAGGACTAGGGGGTGCCGGATTTTCTGGAAAAGAGGAGACCATTAGGCCGGCCACTCCCTCTCCCTATTCCTTTATAGGGCCGGTCTCCCATGGCTTCAAGGAATCTAGGTCCTGCCCTAGTAGGATAAGGATAGAGGGGGGGCGGTTTTTAGGGATTTCCAGTGTCTATCGTGAAGCCTGGATGAAAACGCCCTTCACGAAAAGTGGAAAACTGAAAGAGAGACTGAGTGAGGTGCGCTACTTGGAATCGAGTTCCGTCAGCGCCTATGAGCTCCTGGAATTATTCCGCTCATTCTAAGATCTATATTCAATATGTTCTGAGCCATATTTTAGTATTTACTAAAATATCCCTACGACCCGTAACACATGTAAATTAGGTTCTTTAGCTCCGGGCTTGCGCTCTATCGCGCTACTTCGCATCCAACGTATCCAACTAGGTTGGGGAACAATTCCTATACGTAACGACAGGGTGGAACCTTCAGGGTTCGGGATCTCTAGCTGCAACCGGATCCCTGATTAACTATTCCGGTGACACACCGAAAGTTCCGTTAATCAGCCCTAATCCGATTAACCCGCGTAGCCACCCAGAGTGCGATGCGAGTTGAACTCTAGTGATGCTAAACTTATATTACTCCCTCGTAACCCTGTTCTCTACTATACTCCGATAATCCTTAGTCCCTCCTATTACTGGTACCATGACTCGACTCGGGCGGTGGGGAGCATCGTCAGATCCCGATCGATCATCTGACTAGGGTTTGATGACTTGTCATCTATAACACCATACACCTTCCGGTGCTATGCCTAGCATCCGGAACATCGTCAATCATACTGACAACCACCAGGCCTGGGTTAACTGTGTGGACAGATTGACTCATCAAAACACACTCATCCATCACTAGATGTCGGATAACCTGTAGGGATTACATATCACTCAAGCGCCAGCTGGGTAACCCAACGCACCGTGGTATTGGACTATGGAAGGTCCGCACACGTTGGCACATCAAAGCACCACATCAAAGTTTTTAATAAGTATCCAACAAACAGTAACAACTGAGAGACAATAAGAAATAGATAAACTAAAAGAAAGCCGGATATCTCACCAAATTTATAACAAATTATACAATACTTATTACATTTTTTTAATTAAAAAATACAACAAAGTGTTGCATTCCATATTACATTTTCTTAAATAAATAAAAAAAACTAAAGATAATCACTCAATTTATGGCTATGGTGCATTCTTTACATAGCCAACTGCCTCTGGAAGCTTTATCCAACAAAATGTCCATACAGTGATTGGTAAAAAAGATTATTTGCCTGTATTTTTAAACAAAAAAAAAAGTTATCATAAGAGGGCTTACATCTGTTCTGGAACAACTCCACAGTTTATAGATCTCCAAATACTCATTCCAACATGTATAGTATAAAGACATATAATGAAAAGATAAATAGTCAATACTTTCATAATTATTATTTCAAAATTTTTAATTACATTATTGTATACAAATATGAGTCAATAAATACGCGCATAGAAATTGATGGACGTTAGACGAAAAAATATCCACTATAGTAAACATCATACAATATATACAAAATAATTCAAATTTATACAAATTTAAGACCCAATATATTAAATATATATTTCTAAATGAGCCCAAACCCTTACTTTATCTTAAATATATCAAATATATACAAAACATGTATGCCATCTCCATTGAAATGGGCATCTTTTGTAATTTTTTTGCTTCCATGTTGTCGCGTTAGTTATTAGTTGTCCCTCGATAATATGGCGTTAAAGTACCTTAATTCCCCTCTTTGTGAAAAGCTATTACAGTTATTAATAAGCTACAACAAATTTTATTAATTTTTTTGGATAGAAATACATACAATCACGTTACATTTCAATCAAAATCCTTCTAAAATAAAGAGAATAGCTACGAGTGTGTGGTTTAATCTGCCAAAGTACGTTATCGCTCATTCTATATAGATGCATTCTGGCAGGCACTAGTCACCTACCCCACCCTTGATTAGCTTTTCAACACGCCTGGTAGGTACATGTTGATATCACTACTGCAACGAAGAAAAATTATAGGGGTGAGTAAAATTAATGATTAAAATATAATTTAATAAAGTAAATTAGCATATTATGTGATAATCAAGTCAATAGAACTTAAGGGTAGAAAATAATTGTTGTTGTAGAATCATCCGATGGTAAAAGTATAATTAATTTGCTGAAGTGCATCTAGAGAATGCAATGTATCGTTGGACATGATTGAAGTCTGACATTCGTAAGTCTATCTCAACATACTTAACAAATTACCATTTTACTTTATTGACTGTCATTGTGTAGGTTAGTGGTGCAGGATATTGACACATTGACATTTGAAATAAAAATTCAACAGTTGATTGAATTAAACCTATCCTTGGTATAATACTAGATTACCTGATTTATCTCCAACTAAATTTGTGCTTCAATGATTCTATCTCAACAACGAACAACCATTAACTGTGTCATATTACAAAGTCCGTCTTTGGATGCTAGATTTCTTAGCATCAGGGGGTTCTATTATTAGTTTTAGTTTGGATTTTGACTTTCTTAAAGGATCCAGTGAGTTCAAAAACTCACTCGGATTCACATTAGTTGTACTTTTTGACTACTCTTTAATTACTTTATCCATAACAAAATATTCAAATGATTATCTAGGATAATGATCTAAAATATTCAATTATTTTATCTATAATAAAGTATTCAATTGATTCTCTAGAATAAAACATTATCCTTTGTAGAGTTGAGTGTTCTTTATAGAGCCTGGCATCGACTATGGTTTTGTATGGTTTCAATCCCTGGATAGTCGAGAATTAGCGATTATACTTATAGGGGCAATTCTATCTTTTTATAAAAATTGGTATTTAGTCAATCTTCATATATATATATATATATATATATATATATATATATATATATATATATATATATATATATATAATAGGGAACACGGTTCTCCCGACCACCCAACACGCTAGTCCTCCCTTCAATTTGGGTGTCACATGACAATTTTTAACCATATTTCTTTTTATGGATGGTCAATCCACTCTAGTTAGATCAAGATTTTAAAAAAAAATTCTAAAAAAAAAACTTCGAACAACCCGTTCAACGGTCGACAAATTTAACGGTAAATTGTAGCGTGCAAATAGCCCTTGCTATGGTTAATTTAAAAATGTCACTTTGTATTATTTTTTTCCAAATTTTTTTTCATGATCATTATTAGGAGGGATGTACCCACCTTGACTAACTCCTAACCACAGTTAAAAAATACCATGTGGCACCCAAATTGAAGGAAGGACTAGCGTGTTGGGTGGTCGGGAGGACCGTGTTCCCTATTCCCATATATATATATATATATATATATATATATATATATATATATATATATATATATATATATATATATATATATATATATATATATATATATATATATATATATATATATATATATATATATATATATATATATATATATAATAGTATTTTTGGATTCTTCTCATTGCAAGCTTTCCAACGAGTATTTTTATAGATTTTTGTGATTAAAGGATAAAAAGATTTGATTTTTTTGAAGTTGATGACTGTTGAAGGCTTGTGCGGATCCAACCCGAATTTAATCAACCAAAATATCTTGAATCATTTCCAAATTGGACTTAACCTGATCATACCCGACCCGACTATGAGCAACCAAATTACATGGGATTTTGACTTTACTCTTGAGCGCCTGATTTTGATTGGGCGAGTGCGATCAAATCCTTCTTTGATTAGAAATCTATCCCCTGATCAATTACTTTTCCCTTAAAACCCAAAACATGATACCCCTTTTCTCTACCCAAACCCAAAATATTAGAAATTTCTTCCTCATCTTCTTCCCTTTGCCTCCTCTTTCCTCCTTCCCTTCTCTCACTCCCTCTTATCTTCTCTAAGTCTCCTTTCATCTTTCAATTTTTCTCTTTTTTTAGAATTTAGTGTGTGCAAAGTTATATGTGGGCAGAATTGAGTGTACATATTTGACTGTGTTTGCAGAATTTAATATGAGTAGATTTAGTGTGCAGAATTTTATATATGCATCTGTGCATATAAGGTGTATGTTGATTTGTAGGACTAGAGGATTTGACTGTGAGAGTTGTCGGTGTATGTATATGATGAGTGTTGTAAGTGTATGTGTATGAGTTTATATGAGTGAGGATGGGTGTGAGTGCTGAGTATGGACGTGGTCGGTGGAATTCACTCGATTATCTCACCTTCCTCTCATTTTACTTCTCCGTTGTTCATCTATCTAAATCTCTCATGACATCTCTTAAATTCTATCTTCATTCTTCTCTATAATTTCTCTTTATGAATCTTAACTACACCAAAACAAATAATTTGTAACAATTGTTACAAAAAGTGTTAAAAATATTTGTAACGCCATATTCTTAACGGTTTTTTTGTGTTACTAAATATTTTTTATGACAGTTAGCAATGTTACTAAATCCTAATTTTGGAGCGTGTTTTTCTCTGTTTATAAATACATGTTTTTGATCTATGATTTCAGAGCCCCCAACCTGATCAATAGATTTCCAAACGATCGAGGTCCATCAAGCATTCTTATGGTGGAGCCTGACCCCGGTTTAGGTGACAACTAGTCAAATGTATCTTGTTTTTCTTCGATTATAATTAAATATTATTTTATTGAGTGGGTATATAATCTAGCATCTCTTATTTCATAAAATCATATAATCGTTGGTTCATATATTGATCATGTTAGCATCAATTAAAGGGTTCCTTAACGAACTTGCTTGTGCTCGTAAATTCCTTGGTTTTTAATGTATAGCTTATTCTCAGAGTTATTCAACAAAAGCTAAATATGTAATTATCATCTATTATCATTATTTTATCAGCCTATTTAGTATGGTAGCATTCTTATCATCTCTTTGTATTTTCTGCAATGGTTATTACTTTATTTTTTGATATTAGATATAGTTAATATATTGATTTTGTCAGCCCCAATGAGCCATGGGCATATATGAAAACTATAGGCCGGTAGCATGGAAAAGTATGGACCTTTCGTGGCTACCGTGTAGAGGGTCTGTGGTTAACTTCCTTTCTTATGAAGGTGAACTAATCATAATAACATTTAATTGGATATAAATAGATAGAGTTCCCACCACCCTGTGAAATCAAGACGTGGTTCCCAAAGTTAGAAAAGATTTATGATATTAACCATTAGTTTAATGATAACCACCATGTGGAATTTGTACAAGTCCCAAAGCAAACAAGTTGGGCGCGAAGCCCCTCCGTGAAAGACGATGAAACCTACTTTGGCCAATTTAGAAGAGAAGTGGTTGTCTGGACCGTGGTAGGACTAGGGAGGTGTTTGATCGAATAGGTGAAATCGACCCTTTGGTTACAATAGTCAGTTTACAGGTCCCTCGAGGATAACACCGGTAGTCCACTAAATCTACATTAGTTCCAAGGATATAATTACATTTGTTTCATTGTGGCTCACCTTACTGTTGGGATTTAACCTATTTTTTTTATTATTGTCAGTATTTGTTCACTTTTACAAAAAAAAAATTAAAATGCATTAATATATGTATATTAATCGAGTTTTGTCACCATATTTGATGCCTCTAGTCGTATATTTTTGAGGCGCAGGTTATTGTCAATAGCAAGGTTTTCTAGGAGATGCATCAATTGTAGAAGGAGTTTCCCAGTGTGTCACTCAGATGATGACATGTGTATAGCAAAACTATCCAGTTAGGCCCGGCATGGAGGCCCGAAGAACCGGACCGAATGGACCGCGTCTGATGCTGTCTAACCCGGTCCGCGGGCTGCATATAGGCCATGGAGAAAGACCAAGCTGACTTGAGCTCCTTGATGGGAACCAGGTCGAGCAGGTCATGGACCTGCCCCGGCAACCCAGATCTCCGAGAAGACCGACCTGATCGGTAGCAGAGAACCGTCCCTGGGCGAGAAAAGATCGGAAGACGTTCGCAACGGCCAGGAGGCCTTGGCAGACTTCTAGGGGTTTGCCAGGTTAGCCGACCCCGATGATATCTTGCCCGATATGGTCGTGGGTTGCCTATGACTAATCAGGGGCCCATGATCTAAGGGAGCATAGAAGGAAATATAATAAAGGCTTCCGATCATGAAGGATCCGCTGTAGTTATCCTGAGATCCTCGGAGGAAATCTCGCACGCGCATGAGAAGAATGCACACACGCATGAAGTCTATAAAAGAACCCCGCCCCTTCATGGGCAGGTAAGCAATCTCGGATTCTCGAACCCTAGACCAGGCCTTGCGTTTCCCTTACTTGACTTGAGCGTCGGAGGGGCCTTGGCTTGGAGGTGAGCCTCGATCTTTTTATAGGTACCACAGGAAGGAGGTGGAGGCGACCTGCTCCATCTGACAATCGGGTGTGGCCAGCGAGATTTCTCCCCCCACATTCTCTAGCGCCGTCTGTGGGATCGGGGAACTTATTCTCTCCTTCATCTATCTAAAATCCTAGGCAATAGTGACAACTCGTCAGAGCAAAGACAAGGCATTAGCGATGACATCCTCCACGAGTGCACCCCCTGGCAACAGGACTCGGATGGGTGCGGAGGAACGGAGGTCTCATGACTCTCATCCTCTGAGTAAGCTTCTGAAGGACCTCTTGGTTAACCAAGAAAGGTTGTTCGAAAGAATGGACAGCTTAATAGAAGAAAACTGAGCCATTTGGCTGGCGGACCATGACGAGGCCCGAGGCCGATCCAGGACTCCGGCCAGAAGCCGGACTCAAGAGAGGCTTTCTCGGTGTCATCACACGCCGGAGAGGAGCCACCGAGAACCCATGCTGGATACTCGGATGACCAACAGGATCGATGATATATTGCGGGGCCTGATGAAGCGGACGAACGCCGCTGCTTGCCAAGCTCACGAGCCTGAAGAAAAGACTATCGAGCCTAACGATTCACACCTGAATGTTTAGGATCTTCTCGGTCCCAAGCCCACCCTTACAGCGGAGCGGCGGTTTGTGTCGAACCCGGAGGGCCATAGTGGTGCAACACCCTTCGGAGAATTGTCATCCTCGACTAAAGACCCTCGACGTCCTAGACGTCGAGGAAATGACAGAGCAGGGACGGCCCATCACATGACGATCCCTGCTTGCGCCCCCCAATGCCAGACACCAACGCCTCTCCCAGAAGAGCAGCCCCACTTGCTGCAGGAAGATCTGGTCAACCTGGTAGTCCAGTGACTTGGACACCGGGTGGACTTAATTGCACAGAACGTCATCAAGGGAGCGGTGGAGAGCCCCCTCACCATAAGGGTGCTAGCTACCCACTTTCCCCACGATTGCAACCCCCTCGATTTGATAGATTCGACGGGTCAGGCGACCCATGTACTCACCTTCTAGAGTACAAGAATCAGATGAACCCATATGACTCGCTAGACAAGTTATGCAGTATGTTTCAACAAAGCCTTAAAGGGCCCGCACTGGAATGGTATTCCCGACTGCCCGTCGACAGCATCGATAGCTTCACCGACTTAGCACGCCAGTTTTTGGACTAGTATGGGTGTTAACCGGAGTCAGCCCAAGGGAATCGATTCTCTGATCAACCTACGGATGATGCCCTGTGAATCCCTAAAGGACTTCACCATCCGCTTCAAGACGGAGGTCCTGGCCATTGATGACTTGAAAGGCCAAGGAGCCACGGTGGCCATGGCGTTCCGGAACAGGCTGAGACCTGGCCATGCTTTTTCGGAATTTCTTGGTCAAGAAACCCGCTCTGAACATGGGGAAGCTGTACAACAGGGCAGAACGCTATATCTGCACGGAGGAGGATGCCCAGGCCACTAAACCTGTTGCGCCCCAGCAGCACAAGATCAAGACAGTGACTGACCACCCCGAGTCATCGAGTAAAGGTGCCAAGCGTAAGTACCCGGAGCGCTCGGGTCCGACAGAGGGGAGGAACAGGAAATTCACCATCCTCACTCTCCCTCCACATGAAGTCCTACAGCGAATCTGAAACGAGAAGTACGTTCGGTGGCCCATGTCGGAACCCCAAGGAATAACTGGGGGGTGTGACCATAATAAGAGGTGCGAGTACGACTAAGGTCGGGTCACGACACGTGATGCTAGGGCTGTTAATTGGCCGGGTTCGGGTCGGGCCACCCTGTGCCCAGGCCCGGCCCAAACTTATGAGTGTGTGCCCATACCCGGCCCGGGTCCAAATTAAATTTTTCAGAGTTGGTCCAAACCCGGCCCGAAACCATTTTACAAAGCTCAACTCCAAACCCGGCCCAAATTAAGCCTGTATTTCTAGCAAGGTATATGCTCTTTTTTCTTTCTTTTTTTCTGTTTATCACACAATAAAAGTAAAAAAACAACATTAATTATGATATACATTAAAAGGATATATATGAAATAATGCTCCTATAGACCGAGGCATTGATATTTGTAATATCAGCTCTTTTAAAACTATGTATTTATTGTATATTTAAATAAAATAAAAATATTTCGAATTTCGGGTCGAGATTAGTGGTTGTCCATACCCAGCCCATAATACAGTCAGGTTTGAATGTTCGAGCCTAGCCCGGCCCATAGCCCAAACTAACTCTGTCCAAAATATGCCCAAATCGGGCCTGGCCCAGTGGGCCTCAGGCAGGCCCGAGCCCATTAACAGCCCTACGCGACGTTGTCGGGCCTTGATGCACGAATTGGAGGACTTCATCGAGAGAGGTCATCTAAAAAAAGTTCGTGGCACAGACTGACCCTGCCGGTCAAGCCACGAAAGAACACTTGCCACTCCCTCCTCCGTGGGCTGGGGAGGCCGCATTGGGGGCTCCTCCGCCACTCGAGCATCTGGACCCCCAGACAGCCCTGCATCTGAACATAATTCACGGGCATTGGCTGGGACAGGCCCTCTCCGTGAATTAAATGCAAAGGAGAGCCAAGGAGGTTCTCAGGGTCTAGACCGTGAATAGCGTCGTACATATCCCCCAGGAGATCGAGGCGCTAGATGACTCTAAGAGCCTCACCTTCAGCAAGGAGGACCTCCAAGGAGTATCCCTCCCCCACCAAGACCCCCTGGTGATACAGTTGATGATCGGAAGCTGGAACATCCACTGTTGCCTATTAGACACAGGGAGTTTCGTGGAGGTTCTTTATCTCAAAGCCTTCCACTAGCTTGGCTTCACCTGAGAGCAGCTGGAGCAGACGAATATTGTGCTATATGGTTTTGCTGGAGAGACCGCGAAGGTGGTAGGAGAGATCACCTTGACGGTGTTCACTGGACAGGTCTAGTTCATCATAGCAGAGGCCGAGTCGCCTTACAATGTTGTCGTCGGCCGACCGTGGCTACACGAGATGGACGCCATCTCCTCCACCAAGCACTAGTGCCTAAAGTTATATGGTGGAGGAAAAGTGCTCCGTATATAAAAGGAGACCAGTACGTTACGGCCCGCATGCAGATTGAGGTCGTGCGTACTGAGGGATCTTCTTTAGAACCATGCTACCGGAAGGGGTAGCAACTACAGGATGACCTCACCCTTGTGTAGGAGCACATGGATGAATGGGCAGGGTCACCCTCGATCGAGCCTCTCGACGAGGTTGAATTAGAAGCAGGGAACCACCCGCATTGGACTTATATGGGGAGCGCTCTATCTCCTAAAGAGAAGGCTCCGTTGCTACAATTTCTTCAGACAAACCGTGTTGTGTTTGCCTGGAGTCATGCCGACATAACAGGGGTCAGCCTGGAGGCTGCTTTCCACCGACTGAATGTCCGGACAGATGCGACTCCTGTCAAGCAAAATAAGCGGCACATCTCTGATCGCAAAAGAGAGGACGTGAACGAAGAAATGGACAAGCTCCTCAAGTCTGATTTTATTCAGGAGGTGGAATACCCGGACTGGCTTGCCAACATCGTTGCTGTGCCGAAGAAGAATGGGAAGGCACGGGTCTGTGTCGACTTCACAAACCTGAATGAGGCCTGCCGTAAAGACTCCTTCCCGTTGCCCAAAATTGACAAGTTGGTTGACTCCATGGCCGGTGCGCAGATGCTCTGTTTAATGGATGGGTATTCGGGGTACAACCATGTACTGATGCACCCGAACGATCAAGAGAAGACAACATTCATCATCGAAAAAAGAACCTTCTGCTACAATGTGATGTCATTTGGGTTGAAGAACGCATGAGTGAGGTTTGCCACCTATTCTTCAACCCAAACGACTTGAGCGTCTTCCTCTACAAGGAAGTCGGTTAGGAAATCTGCCAGGACTTGGCCCTTGTATGCCACCCAAGGCTCATACCAGATGTAATATTGGAGCAACTCGGTCGCCCACTTTCCTAGCCTCCCAACTCGATCACCGTCTTTCAACGCTTTCTTCAACGGGTGCTCCGTTATCACCCGAAAAGGATGCGAGATGAAGTACGGGCGCAACTTCTGCATGGCATAGACCAGGGCGCAGGCCACCTTCTCGATCTTCGTATATCGGGTCTCCACGTCATTCATTGTTCGGCTGATAAAGTAGACTTGCTTTTCGACTTGGGCCTCGACCCGGACTATCACGGCGCTGATAACTACTGTGGTCACCACAAGGTACAAACTGAGCTATTCTCTCGGGCTTACTTGCGATAGGACCGGGAGCTTACCTAGGATCTGCTTGATCTTGTGGAAAGCTGCTTCCTTTTCCTCATCCTAGCTGTAGCTCGACCCTTTGTGCAGGGTGTCAAATAGTGGTTTACTAACGTCGGACAACTTGGAGACGAAACATCGCAATGCCACGACCTGCCCATTGAATGATTGTATTTCTACTATCATTTTCGGGGTAGGCATGGTCAGGAGGGCCTTTATCTGGTCCGGGTTCACTTCAATCCCATGATGGATCACCAAGAAGCCCAGAAACTTCCCTGAAGAGACTCAAACGTGCATTTCGTGAGATTGAGTTTCAGGTTATATTCTTGGAGAATCGAGAATACCTCAGTGAGGTCTGCCATGTGATGAAGCCCCAGGCTTTGTTTCAATAGGTCAAGAAGATCTGAAGTGCAAGTTGCAAAGGTCCATTCATGGACTAATGTAAGTATCTAGGAATTGAGATATCTATTTTGACCAGGCAATCTATTCGCACTGATTTGGACAGAATGAGGATAAACCAAGTGGGTACAATAAAGATGATAAAGCTACAAAGGTATACTTAGTACTTTACGTTAATGATATTCTACTGATTGAAAATGACGTAGGAATATTGTTTACTGTAAATGTTTAAAGTCATCATAATTCGATGTGAAAGACCCAAGTGAGGCGGGTTACATTCTGGGAATCAAGATAACTCAAGATCACCAGAGTAAGGTTCTCTCGCTATCACAGGCTATGCATGAAGATAAGACTCTAGCCAGATTCGATTTTTCGAGGCTAAATATCTATTGCACAGCATAAATAATGGGTTGGTTTCAGTCGAACCCAGATCCAGATCACTGGACCATTGTGAAGGGTATACTCATAAATCCTCATTAAGCGAGGATTATGAGTTAGCTTACGCTTTACAGGTCCTGATATCGATTGAAAGCACAAAGGTCTGACTTTTGGGTCAGATATGAGTCTCACATAATCAACTTCAAGAATTGTTTTTACCTTGGGATTAGAAGCGGTAGTTAGTAGAGGGTGAAGCAAGAGTGCATTACAGACTCCAATACAATGACTTAGCACATTGTTGCATGCGAGGTATTTATACCAGGTGGTATGGCTCAGGAAGTTCTTGAAAGACACAGGACGCATACCAGAGGCTTAGTTATCTGTTGTAACAACAGAAGAGCGGTAAGCATGTAGCCTAGAAATCACCACAAGGGGAAGCTTAACAAGTACAAACTTCACTTGATCTGACAGTTTTAGGAGAAAATGCAAGTAGCAGTAACTGAAGTAGCATCTGCAGATAATGTTGCTAATTTCTTTAGAAAATTCCTGTAAAGACTTTTGGACAGCATGTAGATGTTATAGATCTCAACACCGTTTCGTTAGACCTAGTGGGAGATTATTGGAATTAGTGAGATTTACAGCTCATAAAAACCTTTAGTTTAGCTGTATATGATTGATAGCTTAGGATTGCACCTTGGTACGTACCTTAGTACGTGTTCTGATTGCAGAACAAAGAGTCATGGCTATATGGTACGTAATCCACATGAGTATGAGACTCAATGAACTGGTCTCATATAACCTAAATATATTCCATGTCTGATTAAGGTTGGTCGTCCTATCAGGATAAGCTGTTGGGATGACAGACTGTGGGTGTCTATACCACGGTTATTACTAAGCACAGTATCTGTGGCCGAACGGAACTAACACGGTGCACAGATTGGTGAGCAGACACCGGTGCACTAAGCCGTGTTTCTGTTTAGGGTAAAACGATCATAAAATCCTAAGGAACCATGTCTGGTGGGCTAATCAATTATGTGGTGTTTTAGCACACCAATGTGTGAGGATCCAGTTACAGAACCCAAAACCACAAAGTACTAGGTTACCTGGTTGGCATCACATCAGCGTGCCACTTCAACAGGCCATCCACACCCCTAACGGGAGGTATGTTCTTTGGTTTGACTTACATCGTATTAAACCCTGGCCAGGTGATTACCAGTTGGACTGTTGACCGGATCCGGTTACTCGTTTGGTTAATCGAAGGTACGACATGCATAATCAACCTAGAAGGAACCGAGTTATATGTTGAGCATCCAAATAGTGCAAATTATCCCTTCCTTTTTCATGCATGTCTTATCATTCTCTTACATAAAACATTAATATTACACGTAAAGTGCATAAATTTATCTTCATCATTGCATAGAACAATTTCGTACGAACACATAGGTATATTGCTTTGCATTTATGCATTACCTGCATGAAAATTATAATGCTTGATAATTATTTTACTGCTTTTTACTATAAGGAACTGATGGATATCATTTTATGTCTTTTTCGCAGTGACTAGGACTCGTCCTCAACGCGCGTAGCTACAATTGAGTGTGACTAAATAGTAGATGTTATTATAATACCTTGGGAGCAGATCTATAGTGCACGCAAATGACAAACAAATGAAATCGCAATATCAGAGCTCGCGAAGGATATTTTGGCAAAATCGGCACGCACACAGCTCTGAACTCAAGCACTAGAAGAACAAGACTCGGGCATAATGAGCTGGCTTCAAACCATGATAAGTGGTGCACCCCAATTAGCCACCTTTTCTCTCTCCTCCAGCTCCTTCTTTCTCTCTCTTCCCTTCTCTTTTATTTTCCTTCTCTTATTCCCATCTTGGCCATCTAGCAGCGCATACGACTCACTTTCCGACCCAACATGAACATACTAACATACCCGATCTTAGCCATCGACCCATCATTACCAACTCAATTGGACTCCCGGTAGTACACAGAAAACCCATGACCCCATGCATGTATGTGACCCCATCTCACAAACCCAACTCACATTCCATCTCGCTCAGCCATCCCCACGTTTCACCCCATGCATACACTTCTCTCTTTTTCTCTTAATGAAATTCTCATAATAACCCATGCATGCACAAACAGCTATACCCGATCGGATCCCATTTTTACCTCTTTCCTTAAGAGCTATGCATGGCCATAAATCCGGTTGTTTATTCTATCATTTACTCCTCTTATCATTCATACCATACAAACCCATGCATATGCATCTCAATCCCAAGCATGCAAATCCCCATTAACTTCTCACTTATGAGCCCAGATTTTCTCTCTCTAAAAGCTAAACACAGCCGTATGCTCTACCCTAGCCATGCATGCATGCAAGTAATCACAGCTCTCCATTGCATTGAACCTCTGCATGCATGCATTAATTCTGATGTCCATGCAGCCCCTTAAGGCAGATCTTTCTCTCTCTCTTTCTATATTCATTCATCTTCTTATATTTTCCGGTGACCCAAGCCCCCATTCCGGACGTCTCTCTCTCTAAAACTTCCTTTCCATTTTCTCTCTCTATCCCTGATTTCTCTCTCTTTATTTCCTAACAGAACTCGCATCACAGCTGGCGCCCCACATCCCTCTCTTGCAACTCAACCACAGTCGTCCGTGCCATCTCACACCGACCCGATCGCGAGACCCGAACGCGCTCTTCTGTTTCTTTCTCTCTCTTCTCTTTCCTTTTTAGCCGTCCACGTCACCCACGAGAATATCACCCGTGATATTCTCTCTCTAAATCTCTCATCAAAATGTCCCTCTCTCTACCATATTTAGAACTATGCATGAAGCCATCCATTACATCTGAGGCACAAACCCACTGTACCCGAGCTCCCTCTTCTCTCTCCTTAATTCTTTCTCTTTTCCAATCTCTCTCTAGTCAGACCCTCTCTCTCTCATTCTCTTCAGAATCCTGGCCTTTTTCCCTCATGATCGCACCCTTTTACTCTATACTATTTGAAGCCACCTACCAAATCCGCCACCTTGGGATGCAAGCTAGAAGACCCTATAAATGGAGGAACCTAGGCAAGAAAAAGGGAGAGGGGGAACAGACCCACCCCTCCCGCCAGGGAGGGGCTATTTCACCATAATTTTATTCATTTGAGTGTGTGTGTGTGTGTGTGTGTGTGTGATGTTTGTCATTTGCGAAGAAAGGAAGTAGTCGGGTGTAATCGTAGTTTTTAATTCAATAAAAGTTCTTTTGTCATCTTATTATTATGTGCTCTTCTTTTTCTGCAATTTTTCTTTCTTTATTCTTTCTGTACTTGCATCATGCCCGGCTAAATTCCCTCCCGCTAGGTAGAGGGATCTGATGCCATGATAAATAGTTAGCTTCACTTGTAAATTGCTCTTTATTGCGCTAAATGGTAATGCCTCTATATTAATCGATTTTAATTATGGAGAGCTAGCTCTCCCATGTTTCCATTCAATTGGGATTCGGGTGATACTTCGCACTCCAATAGTTAATCATTGGTTAAGTAGGCAAACGATTAAATTTATTCTTATCTAATTTTCATTATATAAATTCTCACAATTGAATTAGTTTTACTTCTTCACTATAAGAAGAATTCTATTCATAATATTGTGAGAATATTATATAATAAAAGTAGATAAAGTGGGCTTTAACTCTAAATTTTTCGCTTGAGACGGTAAAACTTCCGTTCTCAAGTGTGGATAAACGAGAGTAACATTGCAAGAAAAGTGACTCTATACTATGGTTTACAAATCCCTCTCCTAGGCGGGATATTTCTTCTGTTTTATTTTAATTTGAATTATTAGTTTTCTGTATCTACTTTCTCTAATTAAATTATTTTCAAAAATAATAAAAAATCCAAACCTCATTCAATTTAATCTAGCTTCACTTGTGACTTCTTTCTTTTAGGCATCGCACTTACGTGTGGTTCGATCCTTACTTGCCCTTTACTTTCAAAATTCTCTGAGTTATAATTGCAGGTATTGGTTTTTGATAAATAGCTTTTACAACAATGACACATAGCAAAAAGCATTCTATCAAATGGCGCCGTTGCCAGGGATCATCATAAGAAAAAAGCTTTCTATCATTATATAAGCACTTGAGTCTGACGGTGTTCTCCACCGCTCGAGTTACATCATGGCACCAAGTAAAAGGACAGTGAGTTTATCACTACAAATCAGAGAGCAGGGGTATAAGAGAGAATATAGTAAGTCTGGGGGAATTAGAGTGCAGCCTGTGTCGCATTCTGGGTGGCTACATAGGTTAACTCGGTTTTAGAGGGTCGATGGTATACTCGGATATTGTGTCAATCGAGTCCAAGTTGGAAACCAGGAACCCTGGTCCCTGAAGGTTCCACCTTATCCATATTATGTATATGTAGACACCCAAATTGTGTCTAACCCTAACCCGACTCGCATGCGCTAATTCGGAGGCAAACCCGACATGCACTCGGACCTGGACCCGACTCACATGCGTTAATTTGGAGGCAAACCCGACACGCACTCGGACCCAGACCTGACTTGCAGGCACCGACTCGGAAGCAAACCCGACGCGCAAACTGGACCCGACCCGTACCAAACAAGGGCCCGGGTGGGCCCATCCCCAAGTAGGGCCCACCCGCCCCCCTTGCTAGAAACCCGAACCCCTTAGGGGGGTGGCCGGCCATGCAAAAAAAGAAAGAAAAGAAAGAAAAGAAAAAAAAAAGAAGGAAAAGGAAGAAAGAAAGAAAAGAAAGGAAAGAAAAGAAAAGGAAAGAAAAGAAGAAAAAGAAAACAAATACTGCTATGCGTGGGGGGAAGTTGCGTATGACGTCTGCATAAGTGTGGATCTGCACCGATCCCTCGTTCCGACGGACAAGAAGCAAAGTCGGGTAGCCATTGACTTTATGTGCAAGATTTAAAATAAATTCAAAAATGATTGAACCATAACTACTTCGCCAGAAAAGGAAAGCAAATAAAGGCTTATTCCCCTCATCAATGGATGAATAAATCTTGGGTAATTATGTGAGAGATATTAAAGGGATTCAAATAAACTTCCCATATCTCTCCCCTCCCTTCTTCACCTATAAATAGAGGGGGAGGGGGAAGGCTCAAGGGTCGGAAGCTGAAGACAAAGTGAAGCTCTACAGAGGAGGAGATGTGCCCTTCATCGACCCAAGGCTTCACGAGGCACGGGCAAGCCTATCCCTTCGGGACCGGCTTAGTCCATTGAAAGCCCTCATCAAAGTGAAGACCCTTACACAAGAAGATCAAGCCTTCGACTCCGTGCATGAAGAAGAAAGCTTGGAGAAGAAGAACCCTTCGACTCCGAAGACGCCAGAAGCAAAGACCCGGAGAAGAAGACCGGAGCGGCACTACCCCGTCGGCTCCAACAAGCTTTCAACTTCGATCAAGCCCAAAAGCCCGGAGAAGAAGACCGAAGCGTCATTACCCTGTCGCATTCGACAAATGCCCGCTCCATTCACGAAGAAGAAAACTTAGAGAGGAACACCCAAGGCGTCGCTACACCCGTCGTCTTCAAAGCAAAGCCGACGCTACAACCGTCGCATGAAGATCAGTGCCACCCCCGTTGTCTATAAAAGGAGCTCTCGACTTCGATCACGCCAAAGAAGCCCTAAGAAGAAGAGAAACAAAGCTGACGCTACAACCATCGCACGGAAATCGGTGCCATCCTCACCATCTTTAAAGGAACCCTTCGACTCTGATCACGCCAAAGAAGCCCAGAGAAGAAGATAAGTCAAGCCGACGCCTAAACCATCAAGAAAGCGAGAAGCCTTGAAGAAGTAGCCACCGTCATTCGAGAAGAAGATCGAGTCAAGACCGAAGCAAAAGCCAACGCAAGAAGCCAAAGCAAAAGCCTCAGTAAAGCCCACGCCAAAGCAACGCAAGTGCCAAAGCCAAGCAACTACGCCGGTCATGAGCAAAAGCACTGCACGTTCTAGCCGATACGACGAGAAGTCCGGAAGAACGAAAGCATCGCAAGTCTCCCCCCGTCTACGTTCAAGTGCAAGCACCAAAGCAAAGTAAAAGCCAGAGCCACGCCAAAGCCAAAGCCGATGCCAAAAGCACGATCGACACCGCGAACCAACGATCAAGGACGCCAAGGTCTAGCAAGGATCGAGGAAGACATAAAGACCGAGTAGCGATGCCGAAAACCCCTAGCCGAGAAAGTACGAAGCACAGAAGGAACAAAAGCAACGATGGATATTCCTTAGCCTCTCAAAGAACCCTCATCTTATAAAGACCTCTGTTCTGGGCAACCCGTTAGAGCTCTCGAATGAATACCATATGGAGACGCGGATCAAAGGGATCCCCAGAGGATTTCTCCCATAATCTCCTGATCAATATTCACCGCACCCGGCTCACCACCCCCGAGTCCCCGGGTCCCGGCATCTGTAATCTTCGTGTGTTTGCAATAAAGACGACCCAGATCTTTTTCTGCGCATACAAATTTCTGGCACGCCCGGTGGGACCTCCTCTCCTTTCATCCGTACGTCTGTAGGAGTTGCCTCAAGTTCGCAATGGGCGGAACAAGTAACGATGCGTTTGCTCCAAGCCTTTCGCCAATCGCTAAGTCTTTACTACTCCGACACGGTGATCCAGTAAACTCAGAGGGCAATGTTCCCCCGATGGTACGCGTCTACACCGGCGTACTCGAACTCTTGCGGATGTCTTCATGTTAGAAATTGCTGCCGAAGATGCTCGCCAAAGCGCTGACGAGGCTTTGGTGCATGAAGAAACGAGCCTCGATCCTAGAATCCATGTCCAGAAGTTTGGGGAGGACCAGCCCCAACCCCGAGCCCGTTCAGGCTCCCTAGCGGATGTTGCACCTCCTCTGCAGGGGGCAAACGTTCAGGCTCATGACATGGAACTCAACCTAGCAAACCACGGAGACTCGAATAACAAGGACTTCCTGAAGGTAGACAAAAAGGATAAGCCGCCGACATTGAAACCAAAGCAAGTCAACATTGCTGATGTCGCTTCGACCTCCAAGCCGCTCAAAATCAGTGGCAAGCTGAATCAAGGAAAAGGAGCAGCCATACCGTCGCCTCCGTCGCAAAGACAAATGATGACTCTCAAGGAGCTCGAAGCAAAAGAATATCCCTTTCCGGACTCATAAGTCTTCTCCATATTCGATCAGTTGCTGAAGGAGAAGATGATATAGCTCCCTCCTTCGAAGAGGCCCGAGCAAATGCATCGCGTGGATGACCCTCTCTTCTGCAAATACCACCGAGTGGTTAGCCATCCCATCGAAAGATGCTTCATCTTCAAAGAAAGAATCATAGCGCTCGCAAAGTAAGGGAAGATAGAAATTGACTCTGGGGAGGTCGCTACAGCAAACATGACGTCCATCACCTTTGGTTCCTTTCCGCCGGTACTCATTGCTGCACGACATGGAATGCCCAAATTGCGCGTCAATCGTCAAAGGCCAATCGTGAAGTTAGCTTCCCAACTGCAGGTTTCAAAGCGATGACAACATGCTCCTGCACTTGCTGAGGAGGAAACACCATTGCCCCGGGGGTAACCATCGCCCACGTCAGTCCCTCTTAATCAAGTTACATCGCAAAGTGCTCTCCAAAAGAGATACAAGCAAGGAGATCCAGAAGTCGGTCTGTTGGGCCAGCCTTTGGGAAAGTTCGACTATTACGTCCTCTGCTCAAAGCCTCCATCCGTTTCAATCGAAGAAATCAAGCCCAGCGGTTGGGGATCGAAAGATGAGCTAGTAGAGCCTCCGGAAGAACAAGTTTCTCCTACTGATAAGGAACCAGCTCCTGCTCCCAATCATCACCTTAGCAGGGGAGAATCCACCGACGAAGAGGCATGGGTCATGCTACCCCGGCGACGAAGGCCACGGTAAGCAAGGCAACATAAGCAAGAACCGGGTGATGAGGAGACTTCCCGAGCGAAGAACTTACAAGAAGAGAAACAAGGCACCAGGAAGAAAGGCGTTCAAAGTGTCGCCAGCAGATCCAGATGATCTCCTCCAGCAAAACCATCTGGAACCAGCAACGTTGCAAGAATTCTTCTCCGATCACTTCCTCCCAGCCAATCAGCACATCAGGATCTCTTGTTGCATGGTCGAAGTTCATAAGGTGTCGGAAGGAAAAGACGAAATCAAAACTTCTGAAGAAGGCGACTCCACCGACGAGAGAGACGACTCCGATAAAGAGGGCACTGCCTCTCACGATGAGGCAATCCTATAATTGCCGCTCGTAGAAGCTTTGCACCTTTCGAAGAAGGCTCGCCTAGCAATGGCTGCAGCCCTTGCAGACCCAGACAGCTACAAGAAGAAAAGGAAGGACGGCGAGTAGGGCAAGACTGTGGCCTCGTGCGATGCAACGATAACCTTCTCAAATGAAGACTTGTAACTTGGAGCACGATTGCACAACCGGCCCGTCTACATCTTGGGATACATCAAGGAGAAGTTGGTAAACCGAATCTAGCTAGACTGTGGCTCCGCCGTCAACATCATGCCTATCCAAACAATGTGACAGCTCGGCATCACCACTAACCAGCTCACGCACAGCCAACTGGTCATTCAAGGGTTCAACCAAGGCGGGCAGTCCACCATCGGAATCATCTGTCTGAAGCTTTCAATCGGCCCACTCGACACAACAGTCCTCTTCCATATCATTGATTGCTAGACATCGTATCGCCTCTTGTTGGGAAGACTATAGCTACATAAGAACGGTATCGTAGTGTCCACCTGGCACCAGTACCTCAAGTACTACGAAGAAGGCATGGAGAAGTGCATTGTCACTGATAACAAGCCCTTCAATGAGGCCGAAGCACATCTGGTTGACGCTAAGTTCTATCAAGCGAAAGACTTGGTCGCGGAATCCCTTCCAGCCAAAGCTTCTCGAACCCTAAAAACTGAAGAAATCAAGCGAACTGAGACTCCTCCACCTGCAAATCCGATGCAACCTTCCGACAAGGCGAGGCTCGAGGTCCAAGAAGCATCAAAATCAAGACAAAGGATGCACATCAGTTCCGAGCCGAGAGCAATGCAGCATACCCCGTTGTCCGTCCAAGCGACGACAGTCCTACGTCTCGCACCTCAATGGCTTCGTAAATCTGAGCGACCACCTTCTACTCCGGCAAGAAAGTTGATCCAACCATTATCGCAGGCCAATGTCATCACTCTGCAAGAAAATGACATTGCCGTTACCTAGTCTGACGCAAGCTCCAAACCCGAGCGGACCCGTCAAATTTATTGACCCCAATCAACTCGAATTCAAGCCAAAAGGGAGTTGGGGGTAAAACGCTGCCAAGTTGCTGTTCAAAGCCGACTACAACAAAGAAACCGCTATGGGCACACTTCCCCCAGCAGCAATGCCACATGGGATGACGAGAACTCAAGCTCGGCTGTTTCAAAGCGGCGAACAAATCCTCCTGAACCGCCGAGGCATCAGCTCTAGTCAAACCCCGATGGTCGTAAAGATTGCAACGAAGAAGACCTTCACCTCCAACTACATTGAGGTGAAGATCGTAGACAAAGCAGCTAAAGGATCGACAATCGTCGATGCACCTCCACCTACGCCAGCTGTCCCGATAGTAAGAGAAGACGACAACGAGATCGATGCCAAGCCATACTCCAGAAGCAAAACAAAAGCAGTCAAAACTGGTTGAATCTAAAGCGTACATCCGTGTTCGAAAGGCTCGGGCCAATCAAGCAACCAACGAAGAGGTCAGTGTTCGACCGTTTGGGAATGCCAGTCGAAGACGTCGTTTCAACACCCGCCCACCCACCCAGGACAGCCGTCAATCATATCTCCGTTATCGAAACTGATAACGATGATACTTCTACTTCGGACGATGAGTTGCAAGATGCCCCGCCGGTCCTCGAAGAAGGGGGGCAGTCCACCATTGATGACTTAAAAGAAATCAACTTAGGCACATAAACGGAGCCTCGGCCTATATTCGTCAGCACACTCCTGACTCCTGAAGAAGAAGCTACATACATCAAACTGCTCCAAGAATATAGAGATGTCTTCGCATGGTCCTACAAGGAGATGCCGGGTCTCGATCCCAAAATCGCAGTGCACCAGCTCAGCGTCAAACACGGAGCTAGCGCCATCAAGCAAGGACAAAGACGCTACCAGTAGGAATTGGTGCCCCAAATAGAAGGCGAAGTAAACTGAAGCCGGCTTCATCCGAGAGGTCAAGTGCCCGACATGGATCTCCAGTGTCATTCCAGTCAAAAAGAAGAATGGTCAAATCCAAGTGTGTGTGGACTTCAGAGACTTGAACAACGCATGTCCAAAGGACGATTTTCCCTTGCCAATCATGGAGCTAATGGTGGATGCTACGACAGGCCACGAGGTGCTAACTTTCATGGACGGATCCTCAGGCTACAACCAGATCCGGATGGCACCCAAAGATGAAGAGCTCATGGCATTCCGCACACCAAATAGAATCTACTGCTACAAAGTTATGCAATTCGGCTTGAAAAACGCAGGAGCCACCTACCAACGAGCTATGCAGAGAATCTTCGATGACATTTTTCATCAAAACGTGGAGTGCTACGTCAACGATCTTGTTGTAAAATCTAAAAAGAAGACAACGCATCTGCAAGACCTCGAGCTGATCTTCAAACGACTTCGAAGGTACCAACTCCGTATGAATCCACTCAAGTGCGCATTCGGAGTCTCCTTAGGCAAATTCCTTGGCTTTGTCGTATGACATCGAGGCATTGAGATAGATCAATCCAAAATTGATGCTATCGTCAGTATGCCCGCACCAAAGACAGTGCGAGACCTCAGAGGCCTCCAAGGGCACTTGGCGTATATCCGAAGATTCATCGCCAACCTAGCTGGGAAGTGCCATCCGTTCAGTCGCCTCATGAAGAAAGGAGCGTCGTTCAAATGGGATGATGCTTGCCAAGAAGCTCTCCAAAACATCAAAAGCTATCTACTGAAGCCGCTAGTTCTATCAGCGCATGTTCAAGGAAGGCCGCTAATCCTCTACATTAGCGCCCAGGAGCAATCCTTGGGGGCACTCCTGGCTCAAGACAACGAGCTAGGCAAGGAGACAATATGCTACTATTTGAGTCGCACTCTCGTCGGTGCAGAGCTAAACTACTCCCCGATCGAGAAGGTCCGTTTGACACTCATCTTCGCTAGAAAGAAGCTGCGACACTACATGCTGGCTCACACAGTCAGACTCATCTCGAAAGCCAACCCCCTCAAATACATCATGTCAAAGTCAGTGCTCTCTAGACGTCTGGCAAAGTGGGCGCTACTTCTCCTCGAATTTGATATCACCTTCTTACTACAGAAGGCAGTTAAGGGGCAAACACTCGCGGACTTCCTCACAGAATATCCCCTTCTGATGGAATGGGAATTATTAGAAGACCTCCCGAATGAAGAAGTCTTCTCCATTGATATTGCCCCCTCCTGGAAGATGTTCTTTGACGGCGCAGCAAGACAAGACATAGCTAGAGCAGGGGTTATCTTCGTCACTCCAAACGATGAGATACTACCCTTCTCATTTCTGCTGTTGGAACCATGCTCCAACAGTGGCAGAATATCAAGCTCTACTCATCGACCTCGAACTCGCAACGATATGGAGCTTCAAGGACTCGAGATTTTTGGTGACTCTCAGCTCGTTATCCAGCAAGTCTTGAGGGCTTACGAAGTCAACAAAGAAGACCTAGTGCTACTGCACATGCGAGCTTTGGAACTCCTCGACAAACTCAAGGCTGCTTCTATTCAGCATATCTCCAGAAACCTCAACCAGCAGGCTGACGCACTCGCGAACTTGGTGGCTACACTCCCATTTCCAGAAGAACGCCAGCTCATCGTCCCCATCTGTAGAAGAATAGTGCTTGCCAAAGAAGAAGCCCTGTTGGGATCCCAGCTCAAGCCAATGCGGTGCACATCCTCGAAATTGAAGAGCAAGACTGGAGGCAACCCTTTGTGGATTACCTCGTCCATCGTAAACTCTCCGACAATCCAAAGTGCAAAATCGACATTCGTCGACGGTCTCTGAAGTTCTACCACTTCAATAATGAGCTGTACCGTCGAAGTTACGATGGCACGCTCTTGAGGTGCCTCGCAACGGAAGAGGCAGAAGCAGCACTGGAAGAAGTACACACTGGAATCTACGGCTCGCACCAGTTCGATCCAAAGCTCCACTTTCGCGTCAGTAGGGTGGGCTATTACTGGCCCACCATGATTAAAGATAGCTTAGAGTTCGCGAAGAAATGTCACGCTTGCCAGCTACACGGTGATTACATCCGTCAACCGCCAGAGCCTTTGCACCAAACAATCGCGTCGTGGCCCTTCGACGGATGGGGACTCGATATCGTCGGTTCCCTGCCCAAGTCATTCAAACAACATCTTTACATTCTGGCAGCAACGGACTACTACTCCAAATGGGCTGAAGCAATACCTCTATGAGAAGTTACAAGGCACTCCGTCATCAGTTTCATCCAAAACGACATCATCTTCCGGTATGGAATCCCTCGCTACATCGTAATGGACAACGGAAAGCAATTCAAGAATGCTGCTGTCAGCCAGTTCTACGCCAAGGACGACATTAAGTAGAAATGCTCAACAATGTACAACGCTCCGGCCAACGGTCTGGCAGAGGCCTTCAACAAGACTCTTTGCAAGCTTCTGAAGAAGATTGTCGCGAAGACAAAGAAGGACTAGCATGAACATATGGGCGAAGCGCTATGGGCCTACCGAACGTCCTTTCGCACTCCAACTCAAGCAACTCCGTACTCCCTCGTCTATGGGGTAGAAGTCGTTCTTCCGCTCGAGCTCCAGATCCCATCGCTCAGGATATCAATCCAAGAAGGCTTCACCAGCGACGACAATGCCCAGCTCCGCCTAGCAAAATTAGAGGCCTTGGATAAAAGGTGCCTCGAAGCTCAGCAAATATTATCAGGCCAGACTGATTCGTGCCTTCAATAAGAAGATCCGCCCTCGGTCCTTCCAAACAGGAGAACTGGTGCTGGTAGTCAAACGCCCCATCATTCTCTCGCATCGGGGAGGGAAGAAGTTCGACGCCAAATGGGATGGACCGCACTCCGTCAAAGAAGTCTACTCCAACGGCGCTTACCTCCTCACCACGCCAGAAGGGCTCACACTCGGCCCTATCAACGGCAAGTACCTTAAAAGGTACTATGTCTAAAGCAAGGCCACACTCCTTGCAAAAAAAAAAAAGGAATAAATGAACTTTGTGCGACTTGATCCCTCTCAGTAGGGTACATAGGCAGCCTGCAAAGGTTCAGTCCAAACAAAAAAAAAAAAACAAACCACCATCGCTCGGGACTTCGTCAGCCCTTCCCGCTTCACGAGCTCTACTCCAGACGTCTTCTCTGTCGCTCGAGCTTTCCCCAAACGAAACTTTAGCTTCTAAAGCGACGCATGAGTAGCAAGTCTAAGTCCTTAAGGCACCGAAGCGGCTCGCCTCCCGCAGCTTACACGCACTGCAACACCAAGGGTAGAGAAGCCGTCGGCTTTCGACGCGTCGCCAACTATGCACGTTGTTTCGCAAGGTTCACTCTATAAGCCTTCTCGATCGCTCCACCAGCTTCCGGTACTTCGTCAGCTCTTCACGCCGTCTCGCAAACTCTGCTCTAGACATCTTCTCGGTCGCTTAAGCATCCCCCAAACGGGACTCCGACTTCTGAAGCGACGCACGAGCGGCCTCCACCTTCTTCTACATTCGAACCAAGTCTGTAGTAGCAAGAGTGTGAAGCCCCTCCAGCCGACGTCTCTCTCCCTCGGTCGTAGCTAAGCCCAAGAAAGCGTCCTCCAACGAAGACCGTCGCAAGCAACGAAGCTCGCCACCCTCCAAGAAGATGTGCGTCTACTTTGCAAACAAAGGGTCCTCCGCCTTGAAATCCGCCAGGCTCATGCAAAAGCTCGGGCCCATCCGAACGTCGTCAGTCCCTCAAGGTCAAAGACTCGAAGGATTGGAACTGCCACTAAAGTCAAATGCAGTAACCCAAAGATAGGCGGATACATCGGCGACAACCACATCCTACGTGACTTCAAAAAAAAAGGGGACGAAGGAGCCACCTTTCTTGGCCTCTGAAGTCTCCGCCTCGTCTTCGCACCAAGCGATTGTCACCACACTTGGTTTCATCTTGTCCTCTCGCCGTGCCGTTGTCATCACGCTCCCGCACCAAGAAGACGACAACACTCCGCTGAAGAACCCTTCGGCTCTAAGCCGCCAAAGAATGCTTCATCTCCAAGCTGTCGAAGAAGCTTCCGTCTCTGCGAGCCGTCGAAGATTCCTTCGTCTCCAAACTGCCAAGTGGGCCTTTGTCTCCAAGCCGTCGAAGAGTCCTCCACCTCTAAACCGTCGAAGAATCCTTTGTCTCAAAGCCACAAAGGTACTAAATGTCCCCCGAGGCTAGGAGTCGACACCACCAGGTCAAGCGAGAGCAGATCTTCAAAGCCACTACCGGTGTAGGCACAAAGTCTTCAGTGCAGTGGTAAAAATGCAGGCTCAAGCTTGGGCGAAGGAGCTTCATGGAGACCGCCTCGTCGGTGTAAACTTTCTCACTCAGCTTCGACATCCTGCAACTCGCATCGACGAATCCATCCTCTGTGATGCGCTCATGGATAAGAATCCGGAGCATCGACAGAAGGTCTTCTCTCATCGAAGTACGGTGGCGAAATACTCGAGTAAGGGGGAAGCGAAGGTACTTACTCCCACCGGAGAAGTCCTCAGCTATCCACCCCGGCAAATCCATCCTCTGTGATGCGCTCATAGATAGAGATCCGGAGCATCGACAGAAGGTCTTCTCTCCTCGAAGTACGATGGTGAAACACCCGAGTAAGGGGGAAGCGAAGGTGCTTACTCCCACCGGAGAAGCCCTCAGCTATACGCCCTGGCAAGGCCAAACCCTCGAAGCTCAGATCCTGAAAAGACATAAGGGGGAAGCAAAGGTACTTACTCCCACCGGAGAAGCCCTCAGCTATACGCCCCGGTAAGGCCAAACCCTCAAAGATCGGATCCTGAAAAGACACAAGAAGAAGCAAGTCAATACAAGCAAGAGGAAGCTGTGCAAAAAAAAAAAGGGGCCCGTAGCTCTCTCTCTCTCCTATCCGACACCACTCGTGCCGCCACCACCACAATCGCTCCATGCACTAGGCCTCCATCAATGCCACGATTGCCGCTACTGCTGTTGTTGGCCGCGAAAAAAAAAAGGGGGTCACAAAGGAAACCCATGAGATGCTCACTGCCCTCAAAAAAAAAAGAGGGCCAACAGCCCCCCATCCGGACCCGCACGTGAGCCAAAAGGGAAGGAGGAGGAGCCTGCAAACCCCCCCTTTTCTTCATCCAACCCAAGCGGAGGCCGCCCGGCTCGGGCTCGCAGCCCTATTTTCGACCCGATTGGAGCCGACTCTCCGCACCGCAGGCACCCCGGCCACCTCCACCTGCACCCCGCCGCTTGATGCCCATAGCCACCTGCCATCTTCCACTCGAGCCAAGCCTGGCCACCGCCCGCCTATGCCGCACCGGCGCTGCTCCGTACGTCCCTCTCCTGCCCGACTCAGCCCCGCGCCCGAGCCCGACCTCCGCGCCCCGCTCCTGCGCCCGGCCTCCGCGCGCCTCACCCGCGCCTGCCTGCGCCCCGTGCTGCACCAACCGCTGCCTATGCCTCGCGCCCGCACCGACCACTGCTTGGGCCCCGCCGTCACTCGTGCCGTCACCGCACCACGCGCCCGTCACCTGCGGCTGACGTTGTAGCCTGCCTACAACCTCTTCGCCTCGACCCTGCGCGCCCGGCCTCCAAGCCTGACACCACCTCACCGCTCCACGCTCGTGCCTCGCACATTGGAGTCCGCGCCCGGCCTCTGGGCCTCATGCACGCACTAGCTGGCCTCCGCGCCCCGTGCCGCACTAACCGCTGCCTGTGCCGGCACCGACCACCCGCATAGGCCACCCGCTGCCTGCGCTACACCTACAGCCATCGCCTGCCTCCAGCCTCGCACCCGCCGCTCTGCCTGTGTGGGACCTCGCGCCGCCTGTGCCATACAGCTGAGCCGGCCACCACTTGGAACTTGCGCTCACCACCTCATCGGGAACCCGTAGCTGTCACCACAACCGCTCCAAGCACCTGGCCTCCACCGACGCCCTGCTGCTGTTGGCCACACAAACAAGAGAAAAAAAAAGGGAGGAAAGAAAGAGAAAAAAGAAAGAAACGGCGAAACAACAAAAGAAAGAAAGATAAAACAGAAAAAAAAAAAAAAAAACCCGAAACGAAACGGTAAAGAAGACAAAAACAGAAAAGGAAGGAAAAAAAAGGGCCAGCCCCCCTTCTCCAACCCGATCTGGCCCAGCACCCGGCCCATGACCGCCGCACGCCGCCGCCTGGCCCCCGCGCCACACACCGGCGACCGCCCCGGTCACTGTCGCCCGTGCCCGACACGCCGCAGCTAGCGCCCCCGCCTGCTCCGCCGCCACGCGCCGCTCCGGCCTTCGCGCCGCCTGCGCCCCGGCCCCCGCTGCGCCACGTGTTGCCATCGCAGCCCGCTCCCCACACCGCTACGCCAAGCGCTACTGCCGCCTGCGCCCTGCGCACCGCCACCGCAGCCCGCGCCCCGTACCGCTGCCGCTGCCGCCTGCGCCCCGGCTGATGCCGCCCGCGCCCGACGCCGCCACCGCAACTCCGACGCCGCTGCCTCCACGAACCAGAGGAAGAAGAAGAGAAGAAAGAAAAAAAAAGAAACGAAAGAAAAAGAAAAAAAAGAAAAGGAAAAAGAAAAGGAAAAAGAAAAGAAGAAGAAGATGGCGAAGGCGGTCGACACCTCAGCAGCGCTCCTCCGTCCTCCTCGCCGTGGTCGTCGTCGCCTCGTCGCTTCGAGCCCGCCTTCGCAACGATCTTCAAGTCCCGCACCATCGCCGTCGCCGCCGACGAAAGAGGCGACACCAGGAAGACGGAGCAAGTCACATGCAATCCCAGGCAGTACTCTTCCGACGGCGGTCTCCAAATGCCAGTAGAGCCTTCGCAAGAGCAAGGTGTTGAATGAAGGGGGTAGGGGCCCTTAAATAAACCACCAATCATATCCAAGAAAGGAATCAAGGATAAGTGCTCCGCGTTTCCTACATACACAAGAACTCCGCGTTTCCGCCAGCGCACTCATCCTTGAGGGGGCACATGTAGACACCCAAATTGTGTCTACCCTAACCCGACTCGCATGCGCTAATTTGGAGGTAAACCCGACACGCACTCGGACCCGGACCCGGACCCGGACCCGACTCGCATGCGATAATTCGGAGGCAAACCCGACACGCACTCGGGCCCGGACCCGACTTGCAGGCACCGACTCGGAGGCAAACCTGACGCGCAAATCGGACCCGACCCGCACCAAAAAAGGGGCCGGGTGGGCCCATCCCCAAGTGGGGCCCACCCGACCCCCTTGCTAGAAACCCGAACCCCTTAGGGGGGTGGTCGGCCATGCAAGAAAAGAAATTAAAGAAAAGAAAAGAAGGAAAAGGAAGAAAAAAATAAAAGAAAGGAAAGAAAAGAAAAGGAAAGAAAAGAAGAAAAAGGAAACAAATACCGCCATGCACGGGGGGAGGTTGCGTATGACGTCTGCATAAGTGTGGATCTGCGTCGATCCCTTAATCCAACGGACAAGAAGCAAAGCCGGGTCGCCATCGACTTTATGTGCAAGATTCAAAATAAATTCAAAAAGGATTGAGCCATAACTACTCCGCCAGAAAAGAAAAGCAAATAAAGGCTTATTCCCCTCATCAATGGATGAATAAATCTTGGGTAGTTATGGGAGAGATATTAAAGGGATTCAAATAAACTTCCCATATCTCTCCCCTCCCTCATTCACCTATAAATAGAGGGGGAGGGGGAAGGCTCAAGGGTCGAAAGCTGAAGACAAAGCGAAGCCTTGCAGAGGAGGAGACGCGCCCTTCATCGACCCAAGGCTTCACGAGGCATGGGCAAGCCTATCCCTTCGGGACCGGCTTAGTCCATTGAAAGCCCTCATCAAAGTGAAGACCCTTGCACAAGAAGATCAAGCCTTCGACTCCGTGCACGAAGAAGAAAGCTCGGAGAAGAAGAACCCTTCGACTACGAAGATGCCAGAAGCAAAGGCTCGGAGAAGAAGACCGGAGCGGCACTACCCCGTCGGCTCCAACAAGCTTTCAACTCCGATCAAGCGCAAAAGCCCGGAGAAGAAGACCGAAGTGTCATCACCCTATCGCCTTCAACAAACGCCCGCTCCATTCACGAAGAAGAAAGCTTGGAGAGGAACACCCGAGGCATGGCTACACCCATCGTCTTCAAAGCAAAGCCGACGCTACAACCGTCGCATGCAGATCAGTGCCACCCCCCGCCGACTTCAAAAGGAGCTCTCAACTTCGATCACACCAAAGAAGCCCGGAGAAGAAGAGAAGCAAAGCCGACGCTATAACTGTTGCATGGAGATCGGTGCCACCCTCGTCGTCTTCAAAGGAACTCTTCGACTCCGATTATGCCAAAGAAGCCCGAAGAAGAAGAGAAGTCGAGCCGATGCCTAAACCGTCAAGGAAGCCAGAAGCCTTGAAGAAGTAGCCACCGTCATTCGAGAAGAAAATCGAGTCAACCCCGAAGCAAAAGTGTGTGTACCCTTCTCTCTCGGAGCCGGCCGCGTAACAGGCGGAGAGAGGGGGGGGGGGGTCGGCCACGCAACAAACCCCCCCCATTGGGCTTCGGTCAGCATGTCATCAGAAGGGGGCAGCAGCCCCCCCCCCCATCCCTTTCGATCGGCCGGTCATCAGACGAAAGAAGGGGGCAGCACCCCCCCCCATGGGCTCGGTCGGTCGGTCATCAGACGAAAGGGGGGGGGGCAGCACCCCCCCCCCCCCCATGGGCTCGGTCGGCCGGTCACCATACCAAAAGGGGGGGGGGCTCGATCGGCCGGTCACCAGACGAAAGGAGGGGGCAGCACCCCCCCCCCCCCATGGGCTCGGTCGACCGGTCACCTGACCAAGGGAGGGTCGGCCATGCAACAACCCCCCTCTCTCTCGATGGGAAGTGCAACGAGCCGAAGTATGTAGCAGCAGTCGAACCCGGAGATCTCGGAGTGCGGACTACGCTCTGAGATTTCCGGCCCAAGGTGACCAGGTGTCAACCGCACGCCACGTCCTCACTACAGCGGCGGTTGAGCTCATTGCGTGGACACGTCACCCACCCGTTTTTCGCGGAGCGTCGTAACCGTCAACCCGCCACTATAAAAGGGGACCTACCCCTTCAGCAAAAGGGGGGAAGAATTCTGGAGGAGACGCTGCCCGTTTCGTCCCGGAATTCGCGAAGCTGCGGAGGTCGGTCGGACAGTAGTCATAGGCTGTCTGCGGAGGTCGATCGGTAGCCAGATACTGTCTGCAGCGACCGGTAGCCAGGTACTGTCTGCAGCGACCGGTAGTCAGACGCTGCCTGCAGCGGCCGATAGTCTGAGTAAAACTGCAGAGGTCGGTAGTTTGGGAAACCGGTTCTCGGGGTGTGTAATCGAGGTTAAGGTGAGAGATTGTAACCGAAGAAATTGTTTTAGTGCATTCTCGCCCCACCCATGGTTTTTTCCCCTTCGACGTTGCGAAGGCATTTTTCTACGTAACTACTGTCTTCCTTCTTCTCTGTGGCGAGTTAGATTGTGTTCGCCATCCGAACCGCCCGAACCGCCCGGCTCGATTTAGAACCCCCCACAATCTTGGTGCCGTCTGTGGGATAATCTTCGAGACTTCCTACTAGAGCTTTCGACTGTTGACCCGTGGGTGTCGATCAGTCCGAGGCTACCTGCAACCAGCAATCCACAACCACACGGTTGAAGAACGATGGCCGGTGGACCGTATCGTACCCGCTCGACGTCGCAGCTCCCATCCGAAGCTGCACCACTCGGAGATGCCAATGATGTCGGGCGTCTTGTTCAACCACCAACGGACACGGAGCGCGTAGTCCCGTTGGCAAATCCTGTACTGGGGGTCGGAGAGTCCAGTCAAGCTCCGGTGGCAGCCCTAGTTCCTCTAATAGGGGATCTATCGGAAGCTTTTCTGGCCACTATGATGATGACCCAGCAAGCTCTTACCGCCCAACTCCAAACAATGCAACGCAACTATGAGGAGTTGCGCGACTTCGTGTGGGCCGCACCGACGGGTGGTCTACTCAACCAGGGCATGTTGGCCCAAGCAGGACAGAGCCTCCCTACTCAAGCTGCCCCACCAGTGCAAGTGCAGCCGCAACCAGTGCCTCAGGTGGAGGTCAGGGTTAATCGCTCGGTGGAGGTCCAAAGTGCGAATCCCGACGGGCGGGACTCGAGTAGCCCTGAGCCTGCAGAAAGAAACAAACACGCTCGAGCGGTGTCGGCACGCTCGGACGTCTGGTCCCGGCTCGGGGCACACCCCCGATAGCTGCCCGCCTCCAAGTATCACTCGAAGACGGGATCGGCACAAGCTCACCGCCCGAAGCGAGAAGACGAACATCATCATCAACCAAGTGATAGTCATCACACTCGGATGACACCGGCCAGTCGGCAGCCGGCCCACACTGCCGATCGGAAGAGCGTACATGAGCGCATTCGGGTACATGCGTCGGAGTGACTCAAGGATTAAGAAGAGATCTAGCGAGACCGACCGGGGGTCCGGGCTCCTGACCGGCTGGAGGAAGTCGCCATTCGAGGAGCCGCACGATCGTCGCTTGCCGAGAAGCTACTCCGAGAGCCATTCCCTCGGGGATGGAATCCTCCACGCCTTCCCAAGTTTGACGGATCGAAAGACCCGGTGGAGCACGTACTGGCTTTTCGGGATGCTCTGGTCCCCCATGAGGATGATCATATTCTCTGCCGGACCTTCGCCAACAGCTTGTCGGGAACACCCCTCGAGTGGTTCCACAAGCTCAGGCCCTCGTCCATCTCCTTATTCTCGGAGCTGAGCACGCGGTTCATCGACCAGTACCGATGCAATCGCCGGGAGCTGAAGACTCTGGAGTCACTCTTCGGAATGAGTATGACCCAGAAGGAGATGCTCAGACAATTCTACCATAAATTCAGGTCCGAATACCTGAGCTTGGCAGACGCAGACGGGAAGGATCGCATGGTGATCGCTGCCTTCAAGAACGCCATTCAGCCTACCCAGCTTGTCAACACATCGCTCATCAAGCGAACCCCGGAGACGATCGATGAGCTATCACGGCGTGTCGAGAAGTATATCAAGATTGAAGACGCGGACCGCAAGAGAAGGCGGTGGAAACCAGGGCCCCGCACCAGGGCTACGCCAAGCCAGCTGTCGTGAAGAACGTCAACAAGCAACAGGGGGAGGCAACGCGGCATGACGCGAAGCGGCAGAGGCAAGACAGGCCAGCGAGGCCACAGTGGAACTGGGAGTTCACAGTACTGAATGCCCCCATAGACCAGATCCTGGAAGCTATCAAGGGCGAACCGTACTTCAAGTGGGCGTAACCGCTTGAACCCGGAGAGAGGGGAGCCAGATATGCATCAAGGTACTGCGAGTACCACCAGGGCCAAGGCCACACTACCCTGCAGTGCCGAACGCTCAAGCATCATATAGAGGATCTCATTGAGGCCGGCCACCTTGGCTGCTTCATTGACATCCCTCAACGTAAGGAGACCAAGGCTGTAAGGAAAGTCCAGCGAGGAGCGACGGTACCGCGTTTACCAGGTCCTCTGCCAGAAAGACGATAGCTCTGAGAGGTAGACGCAGTCTACGGGTACCATGACCCTGTACCGTCATCAAATGCCGTCGACCGACAGGTGCGGCGTATTGAACAAGCAAGGCAAGTCCACCATGTGGTGCTCGACCCTGTCATCCGTTCCGAGCCAAGAGTGGAAGCTGCAGTACAGTTTTCGGTGGCCGATCTGGTCGGAATAGAGAGGCCTCACAACCATCCCCTGGTCATACGGCTGCAGATAGCCAATTGCCTGGTGAAGAGAATTATGGTCGACGCCGGAAGTTCGGTAGATGTGCTCTTCCTCAGCGCCTTCGACGCCATGCAGCTAGATCGTAGGCAGATGACTGAGTCATCGTCGACGATAACGGGCTTCACGGGAGAGGCTGCAAGGGTGGTTGGTGAGATCACCCTCCCGATCACAACAGGGCATCTCACCAATCTTACCCGGTTCATTGTGATTGAAGCCCACTCGGCGTACAACATCATCCTAGGAAGGCCGTGGCTCCACCACTTGGATGCGGTCCCCTCGTCGGCCCACCAAGTAGTGAAGTTCTGGACCGACAAGGGCGTGATGAGCATTCGAGGTGACCAGTCTTCGGCTGCCAAGTGCGAGCTCAACGCCATCCATCTGAAGACAACTTGCCAAATTGAGAGAGGAGAACCAGGTGAAGGCGGCACTGAGTTGGGCATCCTCAACCTCTGGACTGCGAAGCAGAGTCAAGAAGCTCCAATGTTCCAGCACCTCGCCCGATCGAGCATAGGAGCGTGAGGAATCCAAGCCCTTTGGAAGACCGACCTGTCAGCTGAACTTAAAGAGCTGACAGTGACGGGGGACTTGCTGAAGACCGACCTGTCAGCTGAACGTAAAGAGCTGACAGTGTCGGGAGACCTGCTGAAGACCGACATGTCAGCTGAACGTAAAGAGCTGACAGTGTCGGGGGACCTACCGAAGACCGACCATTTAGTTGAACATAAAGAACTGACTACGTCGAGGAACTTGAAGAAGGCCGGTCAGTTAGCTGAACTTAAAGAGCTAACTGGTCCGAGCGACCCGATGGAGACTGACCTGCCAGCTGAAGGTAAAGAGCTAAACAGGATGATGCACCCTCAGAAGACCGACCGACCGGTTGAATCTAAAGAACCGGACGAGTCGAAGAGCCCGAACACGGAGTGGGAGGAGTCACCCGCCGTCGAGCCAATTCTGCCCGTGGACTTAGGAGAAGCGGGTCATCCAAGGATAGCTTTTCTCGGGTCGCAGCTGTCGAAGCATTATGCCGAAGCTATAATGGCGTTTCTCAAGGCAAACCTGGATGTGTTCGCATGGTCAGTTGAAGACATGCCAGGCATCCACCCCGTGGTAGCCTGTCACCACCTCAACATTCGAGAAGGATCTGCACCTGTACGCCAGAAGCCCCGGTCGCTAGCGCCGGAAAGAGCAACAGCTGTCAACATGGAGGTAGAGAAGCTGCTATGAACGGGCATCATCAGAGAGGCTTGGTACCCGAAGTGGATCGCTAATGTGGTCGCCGTCCCCAAGAAGTCCGGGGCCATACGGGTCTGTATCGACTTCACAAACCTCAACCAGGCATGCCCGAAGGACAGCTACCCGCTACCGCGCATCGATACCTTGGTGGATTCCACGACGGGACACGAGAGGCTCTCGTTCATGGACGGGTACTCGGGCTATCACCAGATCCCTATGAATCCGGAGGACCAGGAGCACACGACCTTCGTCACGGGTCGAGGGCTCTTCTGCTATAAGATGATGCCATTCGGGTTGAAGAACGCGGGAGCGACGTACCAAAGGCTGGTGAACAAGATGTTCGTCAACCAAATCGGAAGGAACATGGAGGTCTACGTCGACGACTTGCTCGTGAAGAGCCAGGCAGAGGAGGCGCATATGCAAGACCTGGAGGAAACCTTCGTAACCCTACGGAGGTATAGCATGAAGTTGAATCCGGCCAAGTGCGCCTTCGGCGTGACGTTGGGAAAATTTCTGGGTTACTTGGTCACCCGACGGGGGATCGAGGCCAACCCGGAGCAGATCCGAGCTTTGGAGGAGATGCCATTGCCCAAGTCACGAAAGGAAGTCCAGAAGCTGACCGGACGGATCAACGCCCTCAACCGGTTCATATCCAAGTCCTCAGACCAGTGTCAGCCCCTATTCGAAAGGCTGAGCAAGCTTGCACCTTTCGACTGGGACCAACGCTGTGAAGAAGCGTTTCAAGAACTGAAGACGTACCTTGGCCAACCCCCCATCCTGACAGCCCCTCAGCCAGGTGCAACGCTGGGGGTGTACTTTTCGATATCGGAGGCAGCAATCAGCGCTGCACTGATATGCGAACATGAAGGAGTGGAGAAGCCTGTCTACTACATCAGCCGCATCATGACGTCAGCTGAAACTAGGTATGCGCGGATCGAACAAGTGGCCCTGGCATTAGTGTACGTGTCAAGGAGACTTCGCCCATACTTCGTCGCTCACCCCATCGAGGTCATCACCGAGCACCCCTTGAAGGATGTACTGGATAACTCTACTCGGGCAGGTCGGCTGAGCAAGTGGGCTGCAGAACTGCAAGAGTTTGGTCCTCGGTATGTACCTCGGAAAGCAATCAAGGGCCAAGCACTTGCGGACTTCCTCAGCGATTTCCCGGTGGAAGACACTGCACCGGTGCCAGAGACGTTAGAAGACCTGTCGGTAGCTGCCGATCGACCCGCGGGAGTCGGTGCGGCAGCAGGACAGGAGGACAAAGAAGAAGGCTGGAGATTATTCATGGACGGCTCGTCATGCGCAATCGGGAGTGGTGTGGGGGTAGTCCTAGTAACCCCCGACCACACGAAGCTCGAAAAGTCAGTGCGGTTACTTTTCCCGACGACGAACAACGAAGCTGAGTACGAGGCGATGCTGACAAGGCTGGAGATGGCAACAGCACTGGGGGTGACCAGCTTACAGGTCTACGGCGACTCCCAACTGGTAATCAATCAGATTACCGGTAGATACGAAGCCCGCGATGCAAGAATGCAAGCTTACCTGAAGCTAGCCCGGGAGTTGATCACCAAGTTCGAAGACATAAGCTTCCACCAGTTCCCCAGAGCGAAAAACAAGCAGGCGGATGCCCTTGCTAATCTAGCATCGATACTCGAAGAAGACAGAGAGAAAAGGGTCTTCATCGAGGTGCAAACTGACCCTCGAACAGTCGGCCCCGTAGAAGAGCCTGACGAGGAGGATATTGGAAATTAATCCATGGTCGAGACTCGCAGCGGAAGCGATTTTGCGGTCGAAAGACCGTTCATGGTGCACGTTACACGATTTAAACTTTTATCGAAACTAATCTACATATGTGTGCATACGTATGCACGTGAATTGAACACCCTAACGACAATCTAGCGTAATGATTAACTAGCATGCATGCAAATCATAATACTCGCTAGATCTACATGTTAGATTACACATACCTTTCGTACGGATCTTTTAACCGCGGAGAATTGTCTTCTTTATCGATGGAGACGGAAGATCGTTCGCGAAGATGCCGATGGTACGATTGGAGGCGTTGCCTTCTTGTTCACCCGATCTCACATGATGCACGGAACGTCGCTCTCGGATCTCTGAGTGCCTCCGAAGAACGACCCTTCTCCTTCTTCAGAACTCCACGCGAGGAAGACGAAGTTGCAAGCGAAAAACGGGAGATGGATTCGGGAGAGAACTAGAGAGATGAGAGGAGAGGGGGGGTTCGGTTTTTCCAACACTAGGGCTGGCCCCCTATAGCCCTTTATATAGGGCCGACCTTCCCCCTTGGATAAGAATCCAAGGGGATAAAAACCTCCCACAATTATCTCTCCATTATCTCTTTTTTATCTCTCCACGTATTTATCCGTTTTCCAACTTTTTAGGGCTCGATCTTAACCAATTCTTAGCCCTATCCCTATCATATGGCCGGCCCTATAGATGAGGGATTCTCATCCCTACAACATAGGGCCGGCCCTAGCAAGGTCTCCCACTGCTAGGGTCGGCCAACAGTGAGGTCCGGCGGAGTGAGGTTTTTACCAAAACGCCCTGATGCCTCATTTTGACCATTTCTAGCGTGCGATACCTAGCGGCCATTACTTAAGTGATATCTACTAGTTACCTACTATTAACTGAGGCCACCAGAGGGTGCATCTAGCAAAGTCAACTAGTTAACTTGCAGTATACCCCGGTGCATCGCACCTATGCAGCGAAGTTCACTTATGGCTAGGGATTACTACATGCGACTCTGTACTAGTCTCAGGCATAACCCTTAGTACTCGTATGTAGTTACGCATCTACCGTGCTCTAGTGCCAAGCACACACGGAGCGTATACTTTTTTCTTCCTCCTAATGCTTATGGTGTTCCGAGGAGATGGTTCAAGAACCGTACATAATGTTGATAAGGTGGAACCATCAGGGACCGGGGTTCAATTCATGGCTTCCAACTCAAGCTCGATCGACACACTACCCGAGTGTACCATCGATCCTCTGAGCTCGAGTTAACCTGCGTAGCCACCCAGAGTGCGACGCAGGCTGCACTCCAATTCACCCAGACTTACTATGTTCTCCATCATACCCCTGCTCTCCGCTTAGTAGTGGTAAACCCGCTGTCCCTCCACTTGATGCCATGATTCACTTCGAGCGGCGGAGACTACCGTCAGACTCGAATGATCATGTGACTTGGTTCCTTCCAGGTTGACCTATACATCGTACCTCTGATTACCCCGTCGAGTAATCAAACCCGGTCAACAGTCAAACTGGTGACCACCAGGCCTTGGTTTGGTACAGTGTAAGTCATACCAAGGAACACACCTCCCTTCAGGGGTGTGGATGGCCTACAGGAGTGACACACTAATGCAACGCCAGCCGGGTAACCCAGTACACCGTGGTTTTGGATCACTGTATATGGATCCTCACACATTGGTGCGCCAAAGCACCACGCAACTGGTTAGTCCATCAGACGTGGGTCCTCAGGGTTTAGGACTATTTTACCCTAAGCAAAAACACGGCTTAGTGTACCAGTGTCTGCTCACTGATTTGTACACCGTGTTAGTTCCGTTCAGCCACAGACACTGTGCCTGGTGATGACTATGGTGAAGACTTCCCATGAACTGTCATCGCCAATAGCTTATCATGATGAGGCGACCAACCTGATCATAGCTGCGAACTGATTTAGATTATATGGGACCAATCCACTCAGTCTTCAACTCAGTGGACTACCATATAACCATGGCTCTCTGTTCATTAAAAGAATACATAACTATGTTATGTACCATTATGCATCTCATATAATAATAACTATCAATCTTTATTAGACCAAAACTTAAAGTTTTACAAGCTTAGAACACATCAATCCTAACAGAGGACACAAGCCATAGAGGCGGCCCATACTATTACGATCGGAGCTGACTGGGTGGCCAACATGAGGAAGTACTTGCTTGATGGGATACTACCGGAGGACGTCGACAAAGCCCGAAGAACAAAAGCGCACGCTCCAAGATACACCCTCATCGATGATGAGCTGTACAAGCGCTCGTTTAGTGGACCGTACCTCAAGTGCCTCACGAAGGAACAAGCAGTAGACATCATGAGGGAGATACATGAGGGAGGATACGGGAATCACTCCGGAGGAAGGGCCCTGGCGCGGAAGATAAAGCTGCAGGGCTACTACTGGCCTACCATGGAAGCAGATGCGGGAGGGTACGTGAAGAAGTGCTTGCAATGCCAAAAGCATGCTCCCTCCATACACCAACCAGCAGAAGAGCAACACCCGATATCCAGCCTTTGGCCCTTCCAGCAGTGGGGGTTAGATATTTTGGGCCCCTTCCCGATGTCGCCCAATCGAAGGAAGTTTCTCCTCATCGCCACCGACTATTTCACCAAGTGGGTGGAGGCAATTCTGCTGCTGAAGATTGGAGAAGTTCAAGTAGGAAAGTTCCTATGGAGCAGTATCATCTGTCGATTCGGACTGTCGTGAGCTTTTGTTGCAGACAACGGGCGACAATTCGACGTGGAGTCAATCAAGAAGTTCTGTGCCAGTAACAACATCAAGCTGTTCTTCTCTATACCGCGGTACCCTCAGAGCAACGGGCAAGCAGAGTCGACAAACCGCGCCATTCTGGACATACTGAAGAAGAAGCTGGAGCAGAAGAAGGATTTGTGGGAAGAGGCTTTACCCGGAGTTCTATGGGCCTACCGGACGACGCCGAAGCGATCGACGGGAGAATCCCCGTTCAGCCTTACCTATGGCTCTGAAGCAGTACTGCCAACGAAAACCCTGGTCCCAACACAGCGAACAGTCGTAGCTGCCGACCCAGAGCGGAACGACGAACTCCTGCTGGATGGCCTAGACCTGCTGGAAGAGAAGAGGGAGAGAGCGAGAGCGCGCCTAGCCAATTAGCATCGGACCATCAAGAGGGCGTATGACCGCAAAGTTAGAAGGTGGGTATTCAAACAAGGGGACCTGGTCATGCGGAAGGTCTTCGACAATACCAAGGAGCTGGGAAGGGCAAGCTGGGAGCTACCTAGGAAGGACCATACATCATCGATGGTATGGGAAAGAATGGAGCCTACCGCCTGAAGACTCAAGATGGTGATGCACTAGTAAGGCCATGGAATGCCACCAATCTGCGCAAGTTCTACCAGGGTAGCTAAATGGGAGATGCTTGTAATCGTTTTGTAATTTCGGATCTACTCAATAAAGATGTGGTTGCCCAGTAAACGTGGTTGTGCATAAGTATAATTGTTAACTAGTGCAATTTAAACCAAGTGGTACATAACACTCCTAGCGAGTTCTACCACTTGGCCGACCGGTCGACAGGTCCCTGCGAAGGGCATGACCGGTCGGTGAACACCTGGGAAGATCGGTCGGCAGACCCCGCCGAGGTACGACCGGTCAACCAACCTAAACCAAGCGGTACATAACACTCCAAGCGAGTTCTATCACTTGGCCGACCGATCGACAGGTCCCTGCGAAGGGCATGACCGGCCGGTGAACACCTGGGAAGATCGGTCAGCAGACCCCGCCGGGGTACGACCGGTCAACCAACCTAAACCAAGTGGTATATAACACTCCTAGCGAGTTCTACCACTTGGCCGACCGATCGACAGGTCCCTGCGAAGGGCGTGACTGGCCGGTGAACACCTGGGAGGAGCGGTCGACAGACCCCTCGGGGGTACGACCGATCAACCAGCGTAAGCAAGGAAGGGTATATCACCCTCCGCTTATATAAGGACCAGATTTTGGTTGCATGTGGTCGACGTGTAGTTACGCATGTCGTCGACGTGTAGTTATGCGCGTCGTCGACGTGTAATCAAAACATGAGAGCCAACTTTCAATGATGCGTCGTCGACGTGTACTTAAGATGCAAAATCGATAAGAGAGACGACAATCATAGCATTCAGATTAATCGAATTAAAGGGTCCCAATACAAACGAGCGTGCTGTTTTATTACATCACAAAATAAGACATAAGCGGGAGTGGTCAATCATCTCCCCCAGCTTTCCACGGCCCCGGCGGGAGCTTGCTGCGCAGCTTCGCAACCTTCTTACGCCACCCCGCCGCCTGTTCTTCAAGGTACAACTTGCACTCTATGGAGAAGTCTGCATGCTGCTGAGCAAGAGCAGCCTTATGCGATGCTTCAGCCTGGTCGATAGTGGACTTCAACACGTTGATTTTGGCTTCGTGAGCCGCCTTGGTGGCCTCGGTATCCATTCGCTGCCTCCTGATCACTGAGGCCTGGTTCCTGAACCGATCCCACAGCCCGTCGATTTCTGCCTGAGCGGTATCCAGTACCTCTTGTAACTCGAAGGGGTCAGCAGCGCTCGCCTGCGCGACTTCGAGCTGAGCCTGGACTGCAGCTAATTCCTCAGCATGGACACGTGTTGAGCATCCATTTGGTGCGAATTATCCTTTTAGTATCATGCATATAGCGTCTGTTTCTTACGTAAAACTTTCATATTACACGTAAACTGCATGATTTTCTTTGCATCACTACATAATAGGCTTTAATACGAACATAACGGCATATTGGTTCGCTCTCATACATGGCATGCATGAAAGATACAGGGCCTGATAGTCCAAATTATCATTTTATCGATAATCGTTTTTGAATCTGATAAGCGTCATCTCATGTGTGTTTTTCAGGAAATTGATCCGGTTTTCGATGCAGTCAGCTCAAGGACTTCATGACCAAGCCGTGGATATTCTCGCGGCGAATTGATGGAGGTTGTGCAAACCGTTTGGAGGCCCTTATGACGTGGGATGCAGAAAAGAACAGTTGTTTGAGTCGGGCGATTTGATGTCACCAGCTCAACATATTCCTAGCTTCGGATCACTGAAGGACTGTGCCAATGCCAAGGACTTGACGAGTTCGAACGGCTTGGATGGTTACCTAAGCCTATCGTGTTCTTTTCTCTCGATCCTTCCCTTCCGATGCCTCACAAGACCATAGCATTGCACCTAACTCGACCCACCTAAACATTCAATCCGACCCCAACCTTACACGTATTTCAGGTCGCACATCCTCTTTCGCATGCATAATCGTGGCCATCCGTGAGATAATCGCATCAAAGAAGAAATAGACTCATTTCATATGCAAAACCCCCATGCACATAATCACCACCGTCCGATCCATGTGATCCCATGCATGCAGCTCATTCTTTTCTCTCTCCAACCCAACCACACAACCATCCGTTGCTAACTAATTTCATCAACAGCAGTCCCGTGCATCAGCCATGCACGTCCGAACCCCCTCTCTCTCTAAAATCTGAAACAGCTATACCCAATCACAGCCATCCCTTTTCGCTAACCCATGCAGCCCGTCCGATTCCACATACCCCATGCAAACCCAGCGGCCCAGCTCCTCTCTCCGGGATCCTCTCTCTAACAGCCCGACTTTCTCTATCTAAAACCCGGACTCCCTTCCAGCCAAATCCCAGCCGTCCGATCCCACCAAAATCGGACCGAAACCCAGCGCCCCACTTCTCCCCACTGAATCACAGCCGTCCCTTCCGTGCATCAGCTCATGCACACCGAAACCCAGCGACCCAACTCTCCACGTCTCTCTTTCTCCCGTCCATGCACCCGATCAGAGCCGTCCATTCCCATAACAGCAGCCCGATCTTCTCTCCCTCTCTTTCCTTAACCTTCCGCAGGTCCCGACTCTCTCTCCCTCCTTAATTCTCTCTCCCGTCCCCCTATTTTCTCTCTCTAAAATCCAGTCGGATTCCCTCCCCCTACCGGACTTCTCTCTCTCTCTCTTGCCTTTCTCTACCCAACCGAACTTCCATCTTTATCTCTCCTCCCTTGAACGTCTCTCTCTCAACCGATCCTCCGTGCCTCTCTATCTCTCCAGATTCTCTCTCTAGAGACGAAACCCAATCGCCAGCCCAAGACCCCCTGCGAGCCGTTCTTTCCCTCCTTGATTCTCTCTCACCCTTACCCGATCTATTCCGAACGGCTCTCTTTCTCTTTCCTTTCTTTCAATCTTTCCTTATCTCTCTCTAGTCCGAACTCTCTCTCTCTCTTATATAAGGGGGGCTCGGGAAAACATGGAGGGGGGGCTTGGACGACCGAACCATCACCACCGAAATCATCATCACCCATCTTCAGCACCGTACCCTTTTCTCATCACCGGCCACCCGATACCATCTTCGAATCCGAACCTTAACACCTAGTTCCACCATTCTTCATCCCACCATCTAATACCGTACCCTTGCTCACCACCGGACCTTTGCCATTGCACCGAAACCCTAGCCTCCACCTCCGAGCCGTCATCCATCATCTATACCATCGAAGCCGTGCTGCACGTCACCATCATTGAGCCGGATTACAAGGAAGCAAAGAAGCAAAGACGGACGAAGCCGAGAAGATCGTCATCATCTGGTTCTTCTGTCCTTTTTGTTATTTGTTTATTATAAAACAAACAATGCTATCATATGAGATGATGTGTAGCTAAATTCCATAGCTTAGGCCAATGGGGAAGTACTAGTGTTTTATGATGTTTTGGGATTGATTATTAATTATGTTTCAATGTTTAAAAATAGAATCTTCCGCTAACGCATGTTGATATATTCTCTAGATTTTCCATGCATTAGATATAGTGAATGCTTATCTTAGATTCATTATGATCATATGATGGGTAATGCTAAGAATCAATGTTACATGTAATAGTATGCCTAATGCTTATCTTTTTATAAGTATTCTATATATGTTTGCATCATGTCGGTTTTCATTGCTAAATCATCCGATTAGAATCTGTCCTTACGACGATCTAATTGAGTACAATAGAATGATCAACCCTCAACTATCATAGAATGCTAGGATGAACCCTGAAGCCTAAGTGTTCCCCTAATCCAAGTACCTCTCCATAATTCAATTGATTTAGTCTTTATTAAATAATTAGTTTTTATTGATTTAATTGTTTAGTTAATTTAATCAGACTCTCAATCATTGTTAGCTAGATTAGGTTTCAATCAACTTAGATTTATTAAGTTCCTAGCAAAGTCCCTGTGGGATCGACCTCGCTCCGCTGCACTATAACCCACGATTCGTGCACTTGCGAGTACAATTAAAATATAACAACAAGTTTTTTGGCGCCGTTGCCGGGGACTTTGTTTTAGGAAAACCCTTGAATCTAATTAGATTATGTCCTTCTACTAGCTTTAGTTAGATTTTATTAAATCAAATATATATATATATATATATATATATATATATATATAGATACAAAGCTCATTTTTTTTTTTCTTTGATTATTCTATTTCTCGATCAATGTGGAATCAAGGTTATACACATATATCAACTGGGCATGAATATCCAAAAAGTATTCAAGATCCATATTATGGAACATATAATCCAAGCTGGCAATATGGCTCACCGTACTATGACATGTATAATTCTAGTTGGCAAAATTATTATTGGAAGAATGAACCTATTACTAATGATTTTCAAGTCTCTACTACTTACGATTCTTATGAGACACTATATAAAGAGACTCTTCAGGAAACTCTTGAAAAATACATACAAACCAATCAAAATATTTTGCAAAATTTGAAAGAAGTAACTCATATGCAACAAAATACTACACAACGTCTCATTAGAATTCAATCATATCTTAATGATAGAGAGAATGATGCCTTTACATCACAATTTGAATTGAACCCCATGAATGATGGTGATGAAGTTAATAGAGAGAACATAACTGACATCCCCATAGAAGACGAGTTTACTAAATCTGAATTCTCTGATTCCTTGGAAGCCTGTCTAACAAATACCAATGATATTATCGAGGATGTGATTGTTGAAGAAACCAATATTCTCTCATTCAATGTGGGCATTAATAATGATGTGTTTATTGAAGAAATCAATTCTCACCCATTAAGTCATGAAGTTAATAATGATGCGATTATCCTCCCAACTAATATTGAAAAATCAAATTTTGCCTTACAAATTCTGTCGTCTGAGTTAGAGCATACATATTTGGGCCACGAAGAGAGATCTTCCATAATAAATTTTACTGACTTCAATATGGATCATGATACTATATTGATGGATAAATCAAAAGGATTCCTAGAATCGAATTTAGATGATATTAGTGGAACTTACATAATTCAATTTGAAGAAAAAATAAAATCATCAAATGAGAAACAATGTATATTGAACCATAATACAAAATATGTAGTTATGAAAGAAACACGCTCAAGGTATACTTTGGGATATAAATTTTCAATGGACAACTACTCTCTTTTCTTTCTAAAAATTCCAAAAGATCGATCATGTCTATTAGGATTTAATAAATTAATCTAGTAAAAAATAATATCCTCTCCTGTACTATAATAGTTAGATTAGTTTTATTTTTTTTTTATTTTTTGTCATCTACTTATCTTAATTAGTTTTTATGTTCTTGTCTTATTTGATGTCATGGTGTCACTAACTTTTTACAGAAAATAATGATGCAAAACACTTAAGGTACTATCCACCCTTATAACTTCGTACTTACATTTCAAACATAACTGTCACTCCAACCGATATCATAAATTTTTATTACCTTATTCATGAGCATGTTATTTCATACATTGAGGACAATGTTTAATTTAAGTTTGGGGGTGTATGGTGTACTTTTGTGTGGTGTACCTCTTATAAAAAAAAAAAAAAAAAAAATTGCATCTAGTTTCTACAAAATTATCAGTTTCAGTTTCAATTAGATAATAATAATAAATTATTTATTGCATCAACTTACGCTGTAGTGGGACAGCTCGGCACATACGTTTCGGCGTATGTGTGTCCAGTCTGTAGTCCCCTACCAAAACTGCAGCGTTCGTATATAATTTTTTTTTTTAGGAATTTGCATATGCATGTTTTTCTTTGTGTTAGGTCTTTTCGTGGCATTTTTATTGTCTTTTCTTTTCTTTAATTTAAAAAAAATAAAAATAAAAAATTTTTAATTTTACTTTTATTTCAGGTTTTGTAGTCTAATTCTATTGTACTCGAATAGGACTATAAGGCACTTGGTAATCAAGGTAAAAAGCCTAAGGATTAGCTAGAAAAAGTATGTCTAATATGGTTCTGACCCTTAGTAACCTTTTAGAGATTGTCAAAACAAACTAGACTTAACCTTTCACTTCACATCTGGCTTACACCTCCAGGGTCTAGATTCAAAGCTTTCTATCACCTAATAGTCACTTGGAGTCCTGATGAACCATGCGGATCTGGTTCACTTGGTTTGAAAAAATATCATTAGAAAAGCGACCAGTGAATTCTAAGGTATAGCGGAAAGGGCTACCTATTAGTATGGTCTAGGAACTAATTATGTAAAAGTCTTAACTTGTATGCCCTAGTATGAGTGAAGCCTGGTCGATAGGGTTATGAGAATGATCCTATGGATGCAGAGTGAATCAAATATAAAGGCAACATGAGGATGGCTACCTAACTCATGAGAGCGTTGGCAGCGTGTCATGGGCATAGAGTGAAGCTGGCATGGTACAAGTTAGGAAGAGATATATAATTAGATCCAGAAAAAAATGAGACCGAAAAAAAAAAAAGAGAAAAAAAAAAAAGAAAAAAAAGAAAAAGAAAAGAAGAATAAAATAGTGTGAAAGCCGTCGTTATAAACAATGTGGGGAAACTGGAATATCACATATAAAGCCGAAAGGTATTAAGGTGAATATCCACAACTCTCACTAGCCTGTCTAGATTAGCTGGTTTTGACTCAGGTTCTAAGGTCGACTTTGACCGTTCTAGGAGACTGTTAGAATGATATGAATGTAGAGAACCAAACCCCAGTTGTGTTTAGCCCAGACAGCACCGTGGACTTGAGCATAGTTGACCTTGACCTTTTCTAACGGAAAACTAATAGTTAGAACCGAAAATGCGTACTTCGAAAGCCGAAGCTTGGACTGACTACCTTGAAAGTCTTGTGCCTTAGAAATTCTATTTTTGAGTACTTTTAATTATTCTGCGGAACCGACTTTTCTTATTTCTTATTTTTATTTTAAAAAAAAAAAGGTTTTGAATTTTGTGGGTAGATTCACTGCAAACCCTCACGAGACAAAACTCGTCCACTGGGGTAACCCAGGGGTTTAACGGCTTATTGCACATGCTAAGTGCAATCGCGATTCCTGCGAAAGTGAGTTAAATTATTTTTTATCTTAGTTTATTTTGTTTTCTCGAGGACGAGAAAGATTCAAGTTTGGGGGTGTGTTGAGCATCCATTTGGTGCGAATTATCCTTTTAGTATCATGCATATAGCGTCTGTTTCTTACGTAAAACTTTCATATTACACGTAAACTGCATGATTTTCTTTGCATCACTACATAATAGGCTTTAATACGAACATAACGGCATATTGGTTCGCTCTCATACATGGCATGCATGAAAGATACAGGGCCTGATAGTCCAAATTATCATTTTATCGATAATCGTTTTTGAATCTGATAAGCGTCATCTCATGTGTGTTTTTCAGGAAATTGATCCGGTTTTCGATGCAGTCAGCTCAAGGACTTCATGACCAAGCCGTGGATATTCTCGCGGCGAATTGATGGAGGTTGTGCAAACCGTTTGGAGGCCCTTATGACGTGGGATGCAGAAAAGAACAGTTGTTTGAGTCGGGCGATTTGATGTCACCAGCTCAACATATTCCTAGCTTCGGATCACTGAAGGACTGTGCCAATGCCAAGGACTTGACGAGTTCGAACGGCTTGGATGGTTACCTAAGCCTATCGTGTTCTTTTCTCTCGATCCTTCCCTTCCGATGCCTCACAAGACCATAGCATTGCACCTAACTCGACCCACCTAAACATTCAATCCGACCCCAACCTTACACGTATTTCAGGTCGCACATCCTCTTTCGCATGCATAATCGTGGCCATCCGTGAGATAATCGCATCAAAGAAGAAATAGACTCATTTCATATGCAAAACCCCCATGCACATAATCACCACCGTCCGATCCATGTGATCCCATGCATGCAGCTCATTCTTTTCTCTCTCCAACCCAACCACACAACCATCCGTTGCTAACTAATTTCATCAACAGCAGTCCCGTGCATCAGCCATGCACGTCCGAACCCCCTCTCTCTCTAAAATCTGAAACAGCTATACCCAATCACAGCCATCCCTTTTCGCTAACCCATGCAGCCCGTCCGATTCCACATACCCCATGCAAACCCAGCGGCCCAGCTCCTCTCTCCGGGATCCTCTCTCTAACAGCCCGACTTTCTCTATCTAAAACCCGGACTCCCTTCCAGCCAAATCCCAGCCGTCCGATCCCACCAAAATCGGACCGAAACCCAGCGCCCCACTTCTCCCCACTGAATCACAGCCGTCCCTTCCGTGCATCAGCTCATGCACACCGAAACCCAGCGACCCAACTCTCCACGTCTCTCTTTCTCCCGTCCATGCACCCGATCAGAGCCGTCCATTCCCATAACAGCAGCCCGATCTTCTCTCCCTCTCTTTCCTTAACCTTCCGCAGGTCCCGACTCTCTCTCCCTCCTTAATTCTCTCTCCCGTCCCCCTATTTTCTCTCTCTAAAATCCAGTCGGATTCCCTCCCCCTACCGGACTTCTCTCTCTCTCTCTTGCCTTTCTCTACCCAACCGAACTTCCATCTTTATCTCTCCTCCCTTGAACGTCTCTCTCTCAACCGATCCTCCGTGCCTCTCTATCTCTCCAGATTCTCTCTCTAGAGACGAAACCCAATCGCCAGCCCAAGACCCCCTGCGAGCCGTTCTTTCCCTCCTTGATTCTCTCTCACCCTTACCCGATCTATTCCGAACGGCTCTCTTTCTCTTTCCTTTCTTTCAATCTTTCCTTATCTCTCTCTAGTCCGAACTCTCTCTCTCTCTTATATAAGGGGGGCTCGGGAAAACATGGAGGGGGGGCTTGGACGACCGAACCATCACCACCGAAATCATCATCACCCATCTTCAGCACCGTACCCTTTTCTCATCACCGGCCACCCGATACCATCTTCGAATCCGAACCTTAACACCTAGTTCCACCATTCTTCATCCCACCATCTAATACCGTACCCTTGCTCACCACCGGACCTTTGCCATTGCACCGAAACCCTAGCCTCCACCTCCGAGCCGTCATCCATCATCTATACCATCGAAGCCGTGCTGCACGTCACCATCATTGAGCCGGATTACAAGGAAGCAAAGAAGCAAAGACGGACGAAGCCGAGAAGATCGTCATCATCTGGTTCTTCTGTCCTTTTTGTTATTTGTTTATTATAAAACAAACAATGCTATCATATGAGATGATGTGTAGCTAAATTCCATAGCTTAGGCCAATGGGGAAGTACTAGTGTTTTATGATGTTTTGGGATTGATTATTAATTATGTTTCAATGTTTAAAAATAGAATCTTCCGCTAACGCATGTTGATATATTCTCTAGATTTTCCATGCATTAGATATAGTGAATGCTTATCTTAGATTCATTATGATCATATGATGGGTAATGCTAAGAATCAATGTTACATGTAATAGTATGCCTAATGCTTATCTTTTTATAAGTATTCTATATATGTTTGCATCATGTCGGTTTTCATTGCTAAATCATCCGATTAGAATCTGTCCTTACGACGATCTAATTGAGTACAATAGAATGATCAACCCTCAACTATCATAGAATGCTAGGATGAACCCTGAAGCCTAAGTGTTCCCCTAATCCAAGTACCTCTCCATAATTCAATTGATTTAGTCTTTATTAAATAATTAGTTTTTATTGATTTAATTGTTTAGTTAATTTAATCAGACTCTCAATCATTGTTAGCTAGATTAGGTTTCAATCAACTTAGATTTATTAAGTTCCTAGCAAAGTCCCTGTGGGATCGACCTCGCTCCGCTGCACTATAACCCACGATTCGTGCACTTGCGAGTACAATTAAAATATAACAACAACACGCCGTGCCTCCGCTAACTGAGTGCGGGTCTCCGCTAACCGAGTACGGGTCTCCCTCAAGTCCTGCTGAGCAGTCTGCAGGGAGGCCTCGAGTTGCGCCATCCTTCGAGCGTCCCTCTCGGCAACATGACTGGCAATCGTAGCCACGCGACCGCCCATCTGACAAAAGTGGAAGACCTGAACCAAAGAGTCAGGAGTGGAAACTACTGCAGCAATCAAGCCTACAACGACTCGAAGACTTACCTCATGAAGGTCGCCGAGCTGGCTCCGCCAGCTGAAACTGTCCACCCCAGTATCCTCTTCCTCTACTTGACAAGCAGAGAGCCCAGGGGAGCGACGGTGAGAGGTAGCTTCGGTAACTCCGGGGGGAGAACGGGGAGGTGGCACGGCGACGCCCCCTGAAGCAGAGGAGGAAGGTGAAGCCATGAAGCATCGAACATCCTCACGTGCGAATAGTGGAGCAGATGGTGCAGCAGGTGGTACAACAGTAGGAGCAGCAGCGGGATCGCGGGATGAAGCACGCCCACTTGACCCCGCAGAGCCAGACGACATGGGTTGCTTGCCCCGACCAAGGGAAGGAGAGAGACTGTAACTGGAGGACCACTCAGAATCTTCTATCTCCACATAATGTCTACCCGTCGACGGCACGTCTTCTGACCAGTCGTCGGGGAGAGAACGAAGGTCATCGCAAGTAGCACGTCGCATGGCACGAGCGGGAGGAGAGCGACCAGCATCATCGTCGCTGGAAGACGCGCTCAGCAAGACACGTCTCCTTGCCTTCCCCGTAGGCGCAGCTACGTTGCGTGCAGCTGGTTGACTGCAGTTGCCTGCAGCTGCAGTCGACTTTGCGCGGCGCCTGAAGATCACGCAGAGTTTAGATGCAGCGGTGTTTGGGTTGAAGCGTCTGACGGAGCTGACGTACCTGTCAGGGAGCTCAGAAGAGTGAGTAGAGGGCTCTTCTTCCCTATCGTACGCTGCAGGTTGTTTGCCCTTCTTTGGAGTAGTGCTGTAAGACCTGACGACCGGTAGCTTCGGAAACAGCTGCCGCCAGTCGTCGTCGTTGTTCGTCACCCTCCTAATAAGTTGGTCCAACTCCTCCTCAACAGCCCCAGGGCACTGAAGCTGCCTAGACGGGTAGAATTCCTCGATGGTCGCAGCGAGGTGGGAGACGGGTCCAGGGATTTTGAAGCGACCCCTCCAGGGTCCTCCGACCACGATGGGGCACTCCTTCCAACCCCTTACCGAGTCAGATAAGCCCCAATGGGAGGGCGACTGCCCGTGCGTGCCTACAGGCTGAACTAAGAAAAGACGCTGCCTGGCGTCATCTTGTAGTCCTTGACGAAATATTTCTTCAGGAGGTACGCGATGCAGAGTTGCTGCCCCGCCAGTTCTTCTATCGCTTCCATGCAGCGAAGAATCCTCCAGCCGTTGCTGGCTATCTGGCCTGGAGACACTTTCATGTAATCCAGCAGGCGACCAGAAAAGCTTGCAAGGGAAAGCCGCAGGCCGCAACGTAGCTGGCCGAGCGTGACGACAGTACGGTCATTGTCTAACGGATCCAAAGGCCCGGTGGTGAAGGAGAGTGAGATTGCGTCCGGAATGCCGTAAGCTGCCCGGACGTCCTCCATCGACGGGAACTTCTTCGGTACGATGAACCATATGCAAGACATCTTCGGCGACGGCTCTCCGCGTGTATCCAAACGCAATCCCTTCGAACACGCGACCCTTCGGCGTGTACCCAAAGGAAGCTACGTGCAGCGAGTTATCAACTCGAAAGAACCTTCAGCTACAGAAGAGAAATCTGAAGCAGAGGAAGAAAATGAACCCACTGGGCCCTATTTATAGACAAAGTTGGAGCTGGATGAGTTCGAATTTCGAGGAGGCGAGATAGCGACGCCTGGTGATGCCATGTGGCAAAAAACTGGAAAAAGCCCAAATAACTATTTTGAGTCGCAACAGCCCCAAACTAAGGCGGGCACGCAAATCGAGACAAGCATGCATGTCAAGACGGGCACGCAGACCGAGGCAGGCATGCAAACTGAGGTGGGCATGCAAACCGAGATGGGCACGCATATCAAGGCAGCACGCACAAACCAGGGTGAGCATGCAAACCGAGGCGGGCATGCAAATCTAGGCAGGCATGCAAACTGAGGTGGGCACGCGAACCGATGCAGGTACGTAAATCGAGGCTAGTGCGCAAGTCGAGGCTGACACACGGAATGGGGCTGCATGCAAATCGAGGCAAAGTGATCCTGGCCGGACGGGACCGAAGACCGTCCGGTCAGGAGGGGGTATTGTGTGTACCCTTCTCTCTCTCGGAGCCAGCCGCGCAACAGGAGGAGAGAGAGGGGGGGGGGGGGGTCGGCCACGCAACAAACCCCCCCCATTGGGCTTCGGTCGGCATGTCATCAGAAGGGGGCAGCAGCCCCCCCCCCCCCATCCCTTTCGGTCGGCCGATCATCAGACGAAAGGAGGGGGCAGCACCCCCCCCCCCATGGGCTCGGTCGACCGGTCATCAGACGAAAGGGGGGGCAGCACCCCCCCCCATGGGCTCGGTCGGCATGTCATCAGAGGGGGGCAGCACCCCCCCCCCCCCCATGGGCTTGGTCGGCCGGTCACCAGACCAAAAGGGGGGGGCTTGGTCGGCCGGTCACCAGACGAAAGGAGGGGGCAGCACCCCCCCCCCCCATGGGCTCGGTCGGCCGGTCACCTGACCAAGGGGGGGTCGGCCATGCAACAACCCCCCTCTCTCTCTCGATGGGACGTGCAACGAGCCGAAGTATGTAGCAGCAGTCGAACCCGGAGATCTCGGAGTGCGGACTACGCTCCAAGATTTCCGGCCCAAGGTGACCAGGTGTCAACTGCGCGCCACGTCCTCACTACAGCGGCGGTTGAGCTCATTGCGGGGACACGTCACCCACCCGTTTTTCGCGGAGCATCGTAACCGTCACCCCGCCACTATAAAAGGGGACCTACCCCTTCAGCAAAAGGGGGGAAGAATTCTGGAGGAGACGCTGCCCGTTTCGTCCCGGAATTCGCAGAGCTGCGGAGGTCGATCGGACAGTAGTCAGAGGCTGTCTGCGGAGGTCGATCGGTAGCCAGATACTGTCTGCAGCGACCGATAGCCAGGTACTGTCTGCAGCGACCGGTAGTCAGACGCTGCCTGCGGCGACCGGTAGTCTGAGTAAAACTGCAGAGGTCGGTAGTTTGGGAAATCGGTCCTCGGGGTGTGTAATCGGGGTTAAGGTAAGAGATTGTAACCGAAGAAATTGTTTTAGTGCATTCTCGTCCCACCCGTGGTTTTTTCCCCTTCGACGTTGCGAAGGGGTTTTTCCACGTAACTACCGTCTTCCTTCTTCTCTGTGGCGAGTTAGATTGTGTTCGCCATCCGAACCGCCCGGCTCGATTTAGAACCCCCCACAAAAAGCCAACGCAAGAAGCCAAAGCAAAAGCCCCGGTAAAGCCCGCGCCAAAGTAACGCAAGTGCCAAAGCCAAGCAACCACGCCGGTTATGTGCAAAAGCACCACACGTTCTAGCCGATACGACGCAAAGTCCGGAAGAACGAAAGCATCGCAAGTCTCCCCCTGTCTACGTTCAAGTGCAAGTGCCAAAGCAAAGCAAAAGCCAGAGCCACGCCAAAGCTAAGCCAAAGCTAAAAGCCAAAGCCGACGCGAAAAGCACTATCGACGCCGCGAACCGACAATCAAGGATGCCAAGGTCTAGCAAGGATCGAGGAAGACACGAAGACCGAGGAGCGACGTCGAAAACCCCTAGCCGAGAAAGCACGAAGCACGAAAGGGACAAAAGCAACGACGGATATTCCTTAGCCTCTCAAAGAACCCTCACCCTGTAAAGACCTCTGCCCTGGGCAACCCATTCAGAGCTCTCACACGAATACCACGTGGAGATGCAGATCAAAGGGACCCTCCAGAGGATCTCTCCCACAATCTCCTAATCAATATTCGCCGCACCTGGCTCACCACCCCCGAGTCCTTGGGTCCCGGCATCTGTAATCTTCGTGTGTTTGCAATAAAGACGACCCGGATCTTTTTCTGCGCATACCGTACAGTCCTTGAACTATCTCCTCGATTCACAGAATGCAGTTAGAAGAAGTTATGAGTCCAACCCAAATAACCCTACACCCTGTGTGCATCGCACTAGTGTACGATAAATACGTAGGTACATATGTGTACTAGGGGAAATCCTAGAGTGGTACAGAGACACATATAGTCATCTCCTTACCTTAGTGGGTTTTGCTACACAGGTGCGATGCACCGGTTCGTGTTGCGAGTTGACTAGTTGACTTTACTAGGAGCACCCTAGGTGTTTACTAAGGGCACCTCGGTGATAGTGGAGTCACTAGTCATAACCCACGTAAGTGCACCATGCGAGTTCCCAAGCAAGAGGGGCAACTAACTAAATGCATGGGGGTTTTTTGGAAAACCAAAATATCACCATGCGCTAGGTTGGTCGTCCCTAGCACATGAGGACATGAATGGGATGGACCCTCCCCTAACTTCTAGGAGTTGCTAACTAGCTTCAAGGGGAGGAGGGCTAAACAATAGGAGGTTTGACTTTAGGGGGCCGGCCTTGTATGGCAACAAGGGGCCGATCCTATGCTACACGCAAATCGAAAGGGAGAGAAAGGGGGGGCCGGCCATAACTCCCATACAAAAGGTATGGGGGATCGGCCCCTATATGTAGATAGAGGGAGAAGGGGGGCGGCCACTTGATGAAGCCCTAGCCGTCATCCCCCCTCTCTTCTTCTCCTCTCTTGTCTCCATTGCGTGTGCACATGGGTTTGGATGCGATTCTTCTTCCTCGCGTGATGAATCGAAGACCAAGAAGGCTCATTGAATTGCATGGAGGCACTCAAAAATCCATCGATGAGGTGTCGTGCATCATGCGAGATCGGATGAACTAGAAGGCGCTTCTCGCAATCTTTTGCTGTCCAGATTTTGCGTAGAAGATAAATGATGTTTTTGTGATTGCAAGAGCTATAGAACTCCAAACGACCTCAAACTAGATGTAAAAGTTGTGTCTCAAAGGTATCTACATGCGAGATCAGATGAACTAGAAGGCACTTCTTGTAATTTTTTGCTGTCCAGATTTTACGCAGAAGATAAATGATGTTTTTGCGATTACGAGAGCTATAGAACTCCAAACGTTCTCAAACTAGATGTAAAAGTAGTGTCTCAAAGTTATCTACCTGTAGTCCAAATTTTAGCTCAATCGGAGTTCGGGGTGAAATATTATACCTGTTACACCAAAGCTATATCGAGCAGATCCGAGGCCGCCTCCATCGACAAAGAAGAAATTTGTCATAGTGAAAGAATCCGCACAGAGGTATGACTTCTAACTTGTAGATCTAGTGTAGATACAACATGCATGTATGCTAGATTGTTCTCTTCGCTAGATCTTAAGGGTTCGTGTAATTGCCATGTTAAGTTCATACACGCATATATAGATGGTTTCGATGAAAGTTTTAATATGTAACACACACCACCCATGATCTTCGGACCTATCATTTACTTCCGCTGCGGGCCTCTACACATGGAATTATTTCCAACAAAAATTGTGCCATAAAACCTCTCCAAATCCATATTTTCTTAAGTTTTAATCATTTAATCATATATTGCAGCTCCCAAATTTGAAACTTGGGTCGTCTTCCATGCTGGATCAGAGGTTTTTCCCAAGTGGGGGGTTGTCGCTAATTAAGGAATAAACAGAGGGTGAAATTGAATGAGGGAAAAATAGTCAGCAAGTTACCTAAGAGATGTTGAGCAACGCTGACTCAGTAAGTGAGATGGAACTCAGATGGTTCTATTAGTTTGTGAGTGTGTGTGCATGTGCGTGCGTGTGTGTGTGTTGGGGGGGGGGGGGGGGGGGGGGGGGGGGGGGCGTGGTTAAGTCAAACTAACCACAAAAAAACTTATCGTACCTTGTTATTTGCAATATCCAGCTTCGACCCTCCCCCCATTGTCCAACTCACCCTGTAACATCCACCCCAAACACACAAGATATAGTCCGCTTTGCACGTTCCCACACGAGAACTTCCCACGAGATCAGTCTCTCCTTTCCCTTGGCAACAATCCCGTGTACCATACAGCTATGTCACTGGCTGTGTTTTTTTTCTTTCTGCATCACAACCACTTTAGGAACTCAGCTCTCACGATCCAATGAACAAAGATATTGATTGTGACTGGTTCTTACCCGGCCGGCTGATAATCAAGTTTTGGATCTGGCGGGAAGAAACAATCAAGTGGCCGGAGAAGGGTTTGTTGGGATTTTTTTTCCTTTTTTTTGAGAATTCCATAATGTCAGGAGTGATTAGGCCTTGACCCCTGCATGTGGATCCATGGACTTAATTTTTTAAAACAGAGCATCGATATGTCCAGGGCTCGATATCGACTCGAAAAAACAAATCTTTTAATCCTTCAGTAAGATGATCAGGCTATTTGAACCGTCTCCATCGACAAAAACTTCGACAAACCAGACCCATGACCTGATGACGTGGCCCAGAGCTCAGTGCATCTGCATTCATGCCAAGCAGGCTCGCCACCGAGGCATGATTCTAGTTTGCCGAAGTTTTTGTATGTCACCCTCGGATGTAGAAGCCATTTCATATTGTACTCCCGTGATCTTCTGGACTGCATTCGTATGTTTGTGTGTGTGCGCACGAGCAACCAAGATACTCTAGATGACCTTCGTCGAAATTAATTGTTGGTAGCAATTTCGATCCTTCAAGGGGGACAAGGAGCCTTTTTTCCGGTATCCATTAGACGCGGAGCACCTCATTCTTGAGTGTGATGTTTTTAATTTCTTTTGAAAAATAAAATCGTTCACCGATGGGAAAAGAGAGAGATATAGATATATATATATATAGAGAGAGAGAGAGAGAGCGATGGGGGCTTATATGCATGCGCAAAGGGGAGGTTACATGGCCGGCGAGAGCCTGAGAAGTTGTTGGCAGTCTATTGTGCGGTTGGCGGGGGATTTGGTCGGCGACCAGGTGTAAGGTCTTTCTGCTCATCTTCTCTACTTGAGCACACTCTGTTCACTTATGCTGAGTGAGTTCTCAAAAGATTTCTCTTAATGGCTAGCTATCTTATTTTTCGAAAACAAGGCTCCAAGAATGTTAATCCCATCGTCCTGGCATTAAGATATAGGCATCTCATATATGTTGGTATGTTAATCCCCCGCGCACGCGCGCACACGCACACAAAAGAGCCTCATCCTTTTGTTAGTTTTGCTGTTATTTGTGTACTTTTTTTGGGATTCAAACATTTGAGTCTCATACCTCAGTTTTACCTTTTGCTTTTTAATAATATCGGTTGGGGCCGGCAGCTCCAGGGAGGCCGGGACGTCAGTTTGCTGCTCTTAGGGGGGACGGATCTGGTGCCCCTTCCCTCCCCTTGTAGATAGAGGTACTCTGACGATGGCGATTTTTATCCCCGTCTCTCCGGGGACGGCGTGATCTCTCCTTTGCTTGTTCCACCGGCCATCGTCCGTGTCAGGGTTGCATCCTTCGACGGTCTGTGGCGGGAGTGGCAGATCTGGCCCCCGGCTCACCCACAACAGATGTACCGAATTGGGGTTTTTCGGTCCCCTCCTCTGCGGCGACGTACCAGATCCCTGTGGGCTTTTGGCAGAAGCGACTGAATCAGCGTGGGAGGGGGTGCGACAACATATCACCAGCATAGAAGCCACGCTACTAAAGTTGCTATTGTATTTGGTTCCCTGTTTTGAGGTTGTCCCGTCGCCGTTGTATGGTTAGGGTTTCTTCCCTATCTCCACCGAGTGGTGGGGGTTGTCCCGCCGGGTGTTACGTTTCCCGGAGGTTGGGTGACCTCCCCTTTTCCATGAACCAAAAAAAATTAATAAAATTAATAATAATATAGGTTGGGAGCGTCCTTAACCCCCACCCCCCTATTAGAGGTCTTCTCAAAAAAAAAAAAAAAAACCTTCCGAGCCTCATAGGTATTAGTGCTAGTATACAGGTTGTGGTCACTCTGACCTGCTCCGACCCACACACTACACCAAAATCATCCTAAATCGACCGCTTAATCAGCGGGCAAGATTAAATTGGTCGATTATGTTGTATTAAAAAAAACATAAACAAGTTTAATTAACGTCCCAACCGCTAAATTAGTCTCTAATGCAATGGCCAAACCAATTCGCCAAATTAGATTTATCAAATGCGGAGGTCATTTTTTCCTTCTGTAGCGCATAGCTCACTATAACATTCTTTTCTCTCTCTCTCTCTCTCTCTCTCTCTCTCTCTCTCTCTCTCTCTCTCTCTCTCTCTCTCTCTATATATATATATATATATATATATATATATATATATATAGAGGGGTGTTAGGCTGCGGCGTGCGGTGCGTGCGGCGCACCGCAGCAGCCGTCTGATGCACTGCTGCGTGCATCGCACGCATCGCAGCAGTCCATCACTCGGCTGCGGGCCAGCGCCGCATGCACCACACGCCGAAACTTATCATTCCTCTCTCTCTCTCTCTCTATATATATATATATATATATATATAGGGGCATGCTATGCTGCGGCATGCGGTACGTGCGGCACCTTACCGCAACCGTCTGATGCACGCGCTGCGTGCATCGCATGCACGCAGCGGTGCATCAGACGGCTGCGGTAAGGTGCCGCACTTACCGCATGCCGCATTCTAGCATTTCTCTCTCTCTCTCTCTCTCTCTCTCTCTCTCTCTCTCTCTCTCTATATATATATATATATATATATATATATATATATATATATATAGGGGACGGGGAGCCTGGACCTCAGGTGCAGCGTGAACGCTGCACCGGAGCCGCTCCCTGCGCGCCACGTGTCCAAGAAAATCAGCCGCCCGCTTTTAAAACCGAGGGACAAACCGCAGCCGTCCGATCGATTCGATCGGACGGAAATCCGGCCGCCCGCCTCTAAAAACGCGGCATCCAGCGCAGACCGTCCGATCAGTGCACTGCACCCCGCTCGCCGCCGTCTGATCCATGCAGCGCACCCCCCGTCCGGTGTTCAGTTGGCCGGGGTGATTCCCGTCCGTTCGATCGAGCGAATCGAACGGACGGAAACGTATTTCGCTGTTACTGTAGCCGCTACAGTAACAGCGAAAAACATTTCCGTCCGTTCGATTCGCTCGATCGAACGGACGGGAATCACCCGGGCCAACTGAACACCGGACGGGGGTGTGGTGCACGGATCAGACGGCTGGCACTGCACAGATCGGACGGTATGCGCTGGATGCCGCGTTTTTAGAGGCGGGCGGCCGGATTTCCTTCCGATCGAATCGATCGGACGGCTGCGGTTTGTCCCTCGGTTTTAAAAGCGGGCGGTAGATTTTCTTGGACACGTGGCGCACGGGGAGCGGCTCCGGTGCAGCGTTCACGCTGCACCTGAGGTCCAGGCTCCCCGTCCCCTATATATATATATATATATATATATGGGGAATGATTAGGTGCGGTCTGCGGTCCGCAGCCGTCCGATGCACCACTCCGTGCATCAGATGCACGCGACCAGTGCATCGGACGACTGCGGACCGCAGACCGCACCTAAGCATCCCCATATATATATATATATATATATATATATATATATATATATATATATATATATATATATATATATATATATATATATATATATATATATATATATATATATATATATATATATATATATATATATATATATATATATATATATATATATATATATATATATATATATATATATATATATATATATATATATATATATATATATATATATAGGGGTATGCTAGAATGTGGCATGCGGTGCGTGCGGCATCGCACCGCAGCCGTCTGATGCACGCGCTGCGTGCATGAGATGCACGCAACAGTGCATCAGACGGCTGTGGTGCGATGCCACACGCGCCGCATGCCGCATTCTAGCACTTTCACACACACACACACACACACACACACACACACACACACACACATATATATATATATATATATATATATATATATATAATATTTTAGGGTTTTGTGGGGGGTATAAACATTTAATGCAGTCGAGAGACAAACCTAAGAGACAAACACAGCCGTTCATTGCTGTTAGGGCGAGTGCTATTCACTTGGAAGAGATGGATTAGCGGCTGTGATTGATCCGATCAGTTCTCCAAAAATGGAAGATGATCAATACCCGTCCGGATCCATAAGAGTAGGGTTAAAAATGGAAGGTGATCAAGGCAATCAAATGGCTTGACAGAAGGGCGGTGGACGATCCGGCAGTGGCGATCAAATAATAGGCATGCGGGATTTGGGGGGCGATGAAAGGAAGAGGGGGAGAGCGGGGGCCATCTCTCTCGCGTGCCTCTTTCTGTCTCTCTCAGTGCGACCCCCTCTCTCTCTCTCTCTTCGATCTCTCTTCCATCTCTATCGGCTGAACCCCCTCCCCCACTCTGAACACCCGTGCAGCCCTCCCACCCACGGTCCTCGGCCGCGTGCAGCCCTCCCACCCACGGATCAAGGGCAGGGAGTCCGGGGTCGACGGCGTCAACTCAACTCCGAGCGGCTCCGGCATCGATGCTCCCGGATCGTGGCCGGTGATGAAGGCGAGGCCGCTTCAGGAGGCCTCCTCCAGCTGTACTCACGAAACCCATACGGTATTTCCTGCGATCGGCCAGGTGATCCGCCCTAATTCCTTCTCCCCCTCTTTCTCTCTGTGCGAACCGCCCCCCTCTCTCTGTGAATCGCACGCCTCCCTCCAGATCTCTGGCTGACAGGATGCTCCGATTGCACTCCCGGTCCCCTGATTGGTAGGCACCTCCAGTTTATGAATCGCATGCGTCCCTGTTTGCTGCCCCCTAATCGCGATGAGCAGATCCGGTGCAGATCTGATCACAGGGGAGACGTGCACAGGCGATTTCAGCCGCGGATCTGGTCGGGAGGGGAGGGGTTTGATCGGCTCGATAAGACGGTGGATCAGCAAAAAAGGGGAGGGGTTTGATCGGCTCCGCCTCCCCTCTTCTTCTCTGGTGGATCATCAAAAAGGGGAGGGGCAGATCTCCTCCGGTGGATCTCTCCGCCAGTGAACAGGTTTCTCAGTTTTTTAGAGGTGAGTGAGCAGTTCAATCTCAGTTTTTTTTTTTTGATTGCAGTTCTCGCTCGATCTAGATCTCAATCTCTCTCAATCTCAGTTTTTTTTTTTTTGATTGCAGATCTCTCTCAATCTCGGTAAGACGGTGGTCGGCGCGACACGAAGGAGAGGAACAACGACCAGGCGAAAGGAGGTGGGGGCTGATCGACTCCCCTCCCCCTTTATTTTCCAATGGAAGGGCAGCGACGGGGAGGGGGCTGATCCGACCAGATCCAGATCTGATCTCATCGACCTACTGCACCTCCGATCTTGCCCACCGACTCGCCGATCCAGATCCGATCTCGCCGATCCAGATTCGATCTTGCCGATCGTCTGCTGATCCGACCCTAACTGCCTCTTCGCCCTCCGCCTCCCCATCTAACCGATCACAACCCCATCCTCTCTCGATCGACCCCGACCACCGAACGTCGGCCTGCCGTCGACAATCTCTCGGTCAGATCTGATGGACGATTCCATCGGCAAACAAAACCAATCCCCCTCTCCTCCTCCGGCGAGATAATCACAGTGAGTATCAACGGTATGCCTAGATTCTTACATTAATTTTTTAAAAAAACTTTCCCCCTTCAGATCATAAGTATCGATCTCTCTCTCTCTGTTTGAATCTGTGTGTGTGTGTGTGTTTGTTTCCCCCGAAGGGTTTAGGTATTGATTCCTCTTGCTTTGCATTTCATCAGGAAGATAGAGAGGTCATCCCCGGAGAATCACTGGATAAGGGGACAGGTTTTCTTACCTTTGATTTTGTCTCTTTTTTTTTTTCATGTACAGAGATGGTTGGTGGTGTTAAGAGCTTTTTTTTTTTTCTATAGAGATAGATGAAATAAGTATGGAGAGAGAGAGAGAGAGAGAGAGAGATTTCCTTTATGCCTAGATTCTTACATTAATTTTTTTAAAAAACTTTCCCCCTAGATTCTTGAAGTAAACGTCATATGGTTTTATGTATAGTTTGTAACACAGAGATCAAGTAAAGATGGATATGCCTTTCAAGTTCCTTCATTGCATTTTTCTTTAACTGTTATCAGTGATATGTTTAATTTATTTTCTGTTTTTTTATCACAATATGAGTTTACAATGATGGGTGTACAATGAAACACTGATGAGAAAAATATTTTGATGGGATTATCTTACTCCCAAACGCCTATATGTAGGGATATGATAGCAAATAGGTAAAGCATTTGTCATTGAGTTATCGATTATGATATGTTGGGTTGTAGGGATATATGATTTACCTCTCTCTCTCTCTCTCTCTCTCTCTCTCTCTCTCTCTCTCTCTCACACACACACACACACACACACACACATAGGGGCAGTCGGTCAGAGGAGGGGCACAACCGATGTGGGCGGGGTGGCTGTGCCGATTGGCACCCCATCCAAAAGTGTTTTCTTGGTAAAGGCAGTCGCTGCAGTGTCAAAGACAAGGTATTACTAATGGTGTATGTGTTCTGAACACACGGATTGACAGTCATTGGTTGTCATGGGTGCTTATGCTTGCATGGATTGGCTTTAGGATGGCAATCTTAAAAATCTTTTGTGACGAATGGGATTGGCCGCTGAATTTGAAAGCTTTTGCGGCAGTTTGGGGTCGAGGTAGCGGCGGAGGTGCGTGTTATCGCTGAAGGAGGGTTAGAGTCGATGTGGCAAAGGCGACCGTCCGAGTATCAAGTGATCGACTGCTTTCCTTTGTGATTTATGCTATTTTTTGACGGCCGTTTTAAACCTGATTTCATTACCATTTTTTTTAACCATAATGACGTGTCGCAATTACAGACCGTTGCACCCAACCCCGATCATGAATCACGCAGCCTCTACAATGCAGCCAGAGGGACGCTATGATTGGAAGCCATGTCATTCTGGTTGAACATTTGAATTGAATACCATTGTTGTGAATGGGAAGATGAATAGGGGGAAAAATTTTAGCAAATCCTGCGTATGCTACAACCGTTGCCCAGAGCCTATCAACATGCTCTAAGTGCTAGGGCCGGGCCAACTATGCAAGTCCCAAAGCAGCGGCCACTTATGGTTGGCTCTTTTTCCTACAAAGATGTGTGCCTCTTGAGAGCATTCTTACAATCTTACGGAGTTCAAATCTCTTCCAGTTGGTCAGCCCCAGTCGGTGGGACTGCATGCATCACAGCCACATGATGACAATCGGCCCAAAAGTGAATCGTACTCCAGCCGACTATGTGCTGCGGTGATGCGCGCCAGGCTCACCAACCTGAGCCGACCAACTGAAGGAGATTCGAACTCATTTTTGCTGCCCGGTTGCTTTGCTGCACTTTGTTATATCCCAATCGTCACATCGTCCAAAAAAAAGGGGATTTCCTCCTTCGGGAGAAAAATTTCAGCAAATCCTGCGTACCATACAACTGCGATTCAAGAGACATTTAATTGGTAGTGAGCACTTCTTCTGAATGTGAGGGTCGTCGACGAATTATACTGTTTTCGCCAAGTGTGAGCTTTCCAACCGAATTGGAGTGCCCCAACCAATTATGGCTGTTGCCGAATAAATTTTATCACCCCATTCGAGTGCCGACTGACACGAGTATTATCACCGCTCACAAAATATTGTCACCATCCTCAAAATATTATCACCGCCCACGAAATATTGTTATCACCCTCTAAATATTGTTATCTCTTTCGAAATATTGTCGCCGCTCTCGAAATATTTTATTGCCACCTTTGAAATATTGGCACTTTCTCAAAATATTGTCCCTGCCCTCGAAATCTTTTGCGTGCCGACAGGCACGGGCATTACTAGTATATATATATATATATATATATATATATATATATATATATATATATATATATATATATATATATATATATATATATATATATATATATATATATATATATATATATATATATATATATATATATATATATATATATATATATATATATATATATATATATATATATATATATATATATATATATATATATATATATATATATATATATATATATATATATATATATATATATATATATATATATATATATATATATATATATATTATGGTGCGGTGATTATAGCTTCTCTAACCTAGTTAAAGGTTAAGCTTTTAGACTCTATTGTATACAAATACTAGTGCATGCCCGTGCTTATCGGCACTACAGCGGGCCGCCTTCAGCGACAACACACTTGTCGGCACTGCAACGGGCCACCTTCGACGACAAGACACCCCCAGGCATCACCACCCCCACCCCTACCATTGTATTCGCACGGTAACACATCTGACCGCCTTCGGCAACAAAACACTTTCGGTGGCAACACCGGCCTACAACGGCTAGCTCAAGGGTATCGTGACTAAGTGATGGATATTCTCACGGCGAGTCAATGGAGGATGCACAGCTCGTTTGGAGGTTTTCTGAAGATGAATGAGAAAAAGAATAATTATGGAATTCAAAAAAAAAATGAAGTCATCGGATCAGCACATCGCATGATTCGAACCAAAGGAGAACCCTAGACGTTCTACGGAGCTTAACAGAGTATGATGGTTGCTTGCGAATGTGGCATGAAGAACAAGCAGGCCTGCCACCTTGTCTCTCTCCTCTATTTCTTCCTTTCCTTTTTCTTCTTTTTCTCTTCTGTTTCTTTTCTTTTTCTTTTCCTTCTCTTTTCGTTTCTTATTCCTTTTGCCCATCGCACCCGACTTAACCCATTTCAACCGTGCGCGACTCGCATGCAAACCAACCGTCCAAACCCAACCAGCCATGCATGTCCAAAAACTCCACACAACTCAACTCATGTATGCGAATCCAAGAAGCCGAGTCCCTCGTATTCAGTTCTCATCTAAGACCCCTTTGGGATTCTCTCTATAGTTCGAACCGATACCCGATCATCAGGAAATTTTTAGCACAACCTGCGTACACTAGCTACAACCATTGCCCAGAGCCTATCAACACGCTCCAATTGCTGGGGGGCACTACCCCCATGTGTTGGGGCCGATTATCCCATGTCTCTTGAATCACAGTGGGCCCCGCGGTTGTAGCATATGCAGAATGTGTTGAAAATTTCCCCCTCGATCAGCAACCCACGCATCCCCATCTCCAAGCCATGCATGCAGACCTGTCCCTTCTCCCGTCCGAATCTCTCTCTCTCCTTCCTTATCAGATAGAGAGATCGGGGGAAATAGAGAGAAACGAAGAGAGAGAGATCGGGGGAAGAAAGGGACATAGTGTTTTGTCTAGTCAGCATTTCTTTTTATCTAGTCAGCTTTTGGTTCTATTTTATCCTAGTCAGCATGTAGGCCGCCGTCCTTTGTTATATAGAACTAGTGAATGCCCGTGCCTGTCGGCACTATAGTGGGCCGCCTTCGACGGCAGCACAGTCCTTGGGCATCGCCACCCCCCCCACCCCCCAACCCTTGAACCCAAATCCTCTGCCCCATTTATTTGCCACATCGTTTGCCCCCCAAGTCACAACCGTCCGATATACTGTACTCGACCGGTGCATTGCACTCAGTCCCAACTGGCAAGTAAAGAAACATCTCTGATAGGACCAGCGACAAAGGCACCAACATGTACCTAATCACTATCGTCCCTTTGGCTGTCGGTTGGGGTGAGTGCGATGCACCGATCGGGTATGGGTGCAACGGAGGGCTGTGACTTAGGGGCAGACGATGGGGCAGAAGATTTGGGTTTCTCCCCTGCCACCATCGGAGAGAGAGACGGAGGGAGAGAGAGACCTTGGGGAAGAGAGAGAGAGGGACTGAGAGATAGAGGAATCTATGGTGGCTGTCATCATGTGGCTATGATGCAATTGTAGTGGTGCTAAATGGTTTGATTTGCCTGTGATACCAGTGATCATCTGGCATCATTGTTACACCATAGATTTTCTCGAGTGTGGGAGAGAGAGAGATAGGGAGAAAGAGAGAGAATCGGGGAGAGAGAGAGAGAGTGAGTTGGGGCGAGAGAGAGAACTGGGGAGAGAGAGAGAGAGAAAATCGGGGAGGAAGTGGGTGGGAGAGAGAGAGAGATCGGGAGAGAAAGAGATTGCGAGAGTGAGAGAGAGATTTAGTTAGAGAGAGAGAGAGAACCGGGGGAAGAGAGAGTTGGGGAAAGAGAGAGAGGGAGAGAGAGAGAGAGAGAGAGTATGTGTGAAACGGAAAAGAGAGAGAGTGATGGACTAGAGAGAGAAAGAAAGAGAGGGACGAAGAGAGAGAGTCGGGGGAAGAGAAAGTGACGGAGAGAGAGTCGGGGTAAGAGGGAGAAAGAGACAGAGAGAGAGGTCGGGGGAAGAAAGAGAGAGAGAGTGAAACGAAAAAGAGAGAGAGACGTAGGTGAGAGAAAGAGAAAGAGACAGATGGAGAGAGAGTTGGGGAAGAGAGAGAGAGACGGAGAGAGAGATCAGGGGAAGAGATAGTGAAACAGAAAATAGAGAGAGACGAAGAAGAGAGAGAGTTGGAGGAAGAGAGAGAGACGGGGGAAGAGAGAGAGATGGAGAGAGAAAAAGAGAGACTGAGAGAAAGAGATCGGGGGAAGAGAGAGATATACTGAAAGAGAAAGATCGGGGGTGGAGAGAGAGATAGAGATCGGGAGAGAGAGAGAGATTGGGGGTAGAGAGAGACGGAGAGATAGAGATCCGGGAAGAGAGAGAGAGATCGACGGCTGTGATCAGCGTGGAGATTGACGGCTGTGATCAGCGTTTCTTTTTGTCTAGTCAGCTTTGGGTTCTTCTTTGTCCTAGTCAGCACAAAACCACCATGCCATGTTATATAGATACCCACGCATGTAAAACCAGTGCATCCGATCTCATGCAATTCAAATCCCTCCCGTCTTTTAATTCCTCGATCATTAATTCTCTCTTTATATAACAACTCACAACCCTTTTTCGTACGTATCATTTCTCCCCTCCTTATATCTTCACCATCCAATGTCATTTCAACCATCCAACAGCCCCACGATTAAAACCCCATACATGCAACCCAATTCACAAACACCCCGGCCATGCATGGAAACCGATTAAAGCTGTACCCGAAATCACCTCTATAGCCGCATGATTTTTTCTCTCTAGGAAAACCTGATCGCCATCCCTTCATGTACCCTAGAATAAAGGCAAGTGCCATCTCTTCCCCCCGTCTCAAACCCAATCTCTATCTTGCATGTACCCGAAACCAACCCATGCATGACCAAATTCATCTCAACCGTGCAGTTGTACTCAGGGCCCTCGCAACCTCCCTTTTCTCTCTTTCCTATTTTCTCTCTCTAGTCCATTTTCTCTCTCCATCTCTGAGACCCATCTCTCTTGTCTTATTTTCTCTCTCTAGTCCATTTTCTCTCTCCATCTCTCCATTCTCTCTCCCTCCTTTTTCTCCTTCTTTCTCTCTCATTTACTCTCTTTCCTATTCTATGTCTCTAGATCTGGATCCCAACCAACCCCCCTAGAATTCTGGTGATCCTCTCCTTCTTTCTCTCCGACTCTATCTCTTTCCTAACCATCCCGACTCCCCCTTTCTCTACCTGATCACAGTCTCCCTATTTCCTTTCTCTCTCTCTCTCTCTCTCTCTCTCTAAGTGCGATCGATCTCCCCTCCTCTTTCTCTTAGATTCTATCTCTAACCCGTGATCTATTCTCTCCTCTCTTTCCTTAGACACGTCTCTCTCGTCCGAATCTCTCTCTCCTTCGTTATCAGATAGAGAGAGATCGGGGGAAAAGAGAGAGACGGAGAGAGATGGGGGGAAGAGAGAGAAAGACGAAGTGTTTTGTCTAGTCAGTGTTCCTTTTTGTCTAGTCAGTATTTTGTTCTGTTTTGTCCTAGTCAGCATGAAGACAGTCGTGCCATGTTATATAGATTTTTAATTAAAATATCTTATTTTTAGTCCAAATCCAATCGGCTTGAAATTCCTAATATATGTATACCCGGGCCTGTTCCGGGCTCAGACCCTTGGCCCGAGACCCGGTCCGGCCCGACGGGTCTATCCGAGCTTAACATCTCTAGGCCCAACCCGGCCCATTTTACACCCCTAGCTATACATCCAAATCGGGACATTTAAATCAAGTATTTTTAATTAAAATATCTTATTTTTAGTCCAAATCAGGCCCGGCCCGGCTCAAAATTCCTAATATATGTATGCCCGGGCTCAGACCCTTCGCCCGGCCCGGCTCGAAATTCCTAATATATGTATACCCGGGCTTGTTCCGGGCTCTGACCCTTGGCCCGAGGCCCGGCCCAGCCCGACGAGTCTATACGAGCTTAAGATCTCTAGGCTTGAACCGACCCAGCTCATTTTACACCCCTAGCTATACATCCAAATCAAAATTTTTTAATTAAAATATCTTATTTTTGGTCCAAATCCGGCCCGGTCCGAAATTCCTAATATATGTATGCTCGGGCTCAGTAAGCATAGGTATTTGCTTCGAATGTACTGACGATGAGTCATTTTATGAGTTTTTGTGAATGCATTTAATGCACCACATAAACCATCCGTAGGGTTGACATTCAGATCTATATTGACACCAACATCCACTCTCTTAGAGAAACTCTGTTCATCGAAAGTAATCTGATCGCAAGCCATATATTTATTGGGAACCCTTAACTTAAGGAAGATAATACATGTATTAGAAAATATAGAGAATAGTACATCACCATGCTCATCAGTATGATACTCGTACCTCATGTCGGCCATGCTAGGGGCATGTGTCAAACCTTTGCGACCGTTCTCTGCCTCAACATCTAGAGTATATGTCGCAAAATCTATTGCCTTCTGAAACTGCTTCTTCTATCATAGTAACTGGTGGTAAAGTAACCAAACTTCGAAAACGAATAGCTTTGCTAAAAATTATTGTATGGGCCCCCTTACTAGAAAAGCCGATAGACGAAACTATATAGAGAGTGGTGTCATCCTCCAGCATATTAAGATGTATGTTTAGTCCATCCACATCAAGGTTAGACAATTGCTCTTGAAAATTCTAAGATGGGAATCCGATCTATCTTGCCCCGACTGTTGAAGAACCTCGACTAAAGTTGAGCAGCTTGGAGGGGTTGGAACACTTATACACGCAAGTTTAGGGTGGGATGATTGGTTGTGTGAGCCTGATTCAAGAGCTCTTGATTTGACTCGAAGCTTTGCCCTACCTCCAATTATGACCCAAAATTTGTTTCAATGCGGTGAACTTGGCTGTGTTTTTTTGACTTTATGGACAGAAAATTTATTTTTAAAAAAAATATTTTAATTGATTGTATGGGAAAATCTTTCCCCATCAAAATAGTTGTGACTTTAAAGAGCCAGGGCCTGCGGAAAAAAGTATCGGGCTCGGTATCGAGGCGCTCTCCCGTCGTCTTCCAGCCTTCAGGTGAGATCTCTCTCTCTTCTCTCTCTCTCTCCATCCATTAGAACTGTGCACTCATCCGAATCGGAGGGCTCAGTAGCCCGATCTCCCCTACAGCACCACCGCTCCGCCGGGCCACCTCCTTCTCCCCTACAGCACCACAGCTCCGATCTCCCCTACAGCACCACCGCCTCCGCCGGGCCACCTCCTTCTCCGGCTTCCCCACCACCGACCTCAAGACCCCCATCGCCACCGCCTCCGCCTCCGCCGGGCCCACCTCCTTCTCCGTTCTCCCCGTCCAGCCGTCCCCCTCCCCGCCGAACTCTCCCTCGACGACCCCTCCTTCCTCTGCCCCGCCCCCGCTGTCAACACCACCCGAGGTGATCGTCTCGTCCGGCAACGCCGTCCTCACGGACGGCTCCGATCTCCCCTACAAGACCACCGCCTCCGCCGGGACCACCTCCTTCTCCGGCTTCCCCGCCACCGACCTCAAGACCCCATCGCCACCAACTCCGCCGGGCCCACCTCCTTCTCCGGTCTCCCCGTCCAGCCGTCCCCCTCCCCTCCGAACTCTCCCTCGACACAGGTGAGATCTCTCTCTCTCTCTCTTCTCTCTCTTCTCTCTCTTTCTCTGCTCCACGGCCGGATCTGTGCTCCACGGCCGTCGTCTTCCTGTGCGCGACGGCCGGTCGCCGAGGGCGCGGGCCGGGTCGTGGTAGACGCAGGTCCCCTCCGAACTCTCCCTCCACACAGTGAATATCTCTCTCTCTCTCTCTCTCTCTCTCTCTCTCTCTCTCTCTCTCTCTCTCTCTCTTCTCTCTCTTTCTCTCTCCATTAGAGACGGCCGGATCTGTGCTACACGGCCGCCGTCCTCCTGTGCGCGACGGCCGGTCGCCGAGGGCGCGGGCCGGGTCGTGGTAGACGTAGGACGCCTCCTGGCACACGTAGACGCGCTTCCGGGCTGGCTCCTTGCCGGCGCCGCCGCTGACGGAGGAGCGCCCGACGCCGCCGCTGACGGAGGAGCGCCCGACGCCCGTCACCAGATGGCCGGCCCTGTTTGCGACGGCCGCTGTGCGCGGTGCCCGACGCCGGACAATCAGCCCTGTTACTTAAGTACTTATCTAGATCGGGTTACTTATTGTCAGTTATGATATATGTCGTATGTTGGATTTTTATATATGTCAGTTATGATATATGTCGTATGTTGGATTTTGTCTCTTTTGTTAATTGAAGCTAGTGGAATTATGATATTGTTGAGTTTGGTGGTGATTGCTGCTGCTTGCAAGTTGTGTTGGTAATGTGTTTGCGTGTCTGCACATGCAAACATATTTGAGGGTAAAAAAGTAATTTCGAAATGGTTATTTGATACTACAGGTTGGACAACATTTACAAATGCATGAAGACTGCAAGTTGAATCCCAAAGAAAATAAATTGAATCCGAAATAAATGTATTGTCCCATATTTTTTACGAGACAACAAATTTTTTATATTTTAATTTTTTCAGGGTCCAAAAGAACAGTGGAAATTGATGTCTCAGGAAAAAGTGTTTAAATTTTCCAATGCAAAAGAACACCGGAAATTTTTTCCCTGGGATATCAATTGCATGTGTAATATGTTGCCTAGGAAATTAATTTTCTTAGGTGATTTTTTACTCGCGAAAAGAACAGGCCCTTAACCGAAATATTTTGTCTGTCCTTTAGCTAGCACACACATGGAGTAGGGTCAGTGTTGCTGGTCGGAGAAGAAGGGGAAGCAGCATTCCCATTCCTTCGAGGCTCGCCGGAGATTTGTATCATCACCGGTGCGATCCCACTCTTCTCTTTGTTCTTCAAACCCAAGCCACTGATCGCTGTAGTAGAGGTTCTAAGGTGATGTCCTTCATGAATCCAACAGCTAGCGCTCGACTCTTCAGGCACGACGTGGAGCTAGATCAGGATCCAACGTCCCGAATGAAGGAGGATGGGCTATCACTGCACCCAGCATCAGTGGAGAGGGAACCCCCCCTCCATTGAATCACCCACCTCTGCAGGCCGGCATGCTTGCCCTTTGGTTTGTTGGGGTCTCCGCCCATTGATTATGGGTTGCATTTGCGTCCGTCTAAAAATGGAATTAAACCCATCAGAGTGCAGGAATCCGGCCGCGAGACCCGCCGCATCCAGAGAGAGATGAAGATTTGGGTTTTCTCAGGCGGACGGCCACGTGAAAGTCCGGCGTCAGCCCGCCGTCCGACCCCTTTGACCGCCCGACTTCCACGTTGTGGTTTGTTTGAGATGGGTTGGGTCTAAGACTCTCAAGGGATCGAAAACAATAGATACCCTGTTGGGCTTGCCCCCCACAAATGGTGCTCTGCTCTTCTTTCTTCTGTTGGTTTGTCTTAATCAACTGGTTAGGTTAAGTTAAGTAATCTCTCCTCAACTCATTGGAAGCGCATGCTCTGCTTTCTGGGATCATGCACTGCCCCCCTCCCTTCCCTCGTCTTTATATGCAGCCACTCACTGCTCAAGTTGGAGAGGAGTGGATTCCAGAAAGGATATCCATTGCTGCTGTTGGGGTTGCATGTGAATTCCCCGGAATCGAGTGCCCTCTCCATTTCTTGAGCTGGAGGAGGGTGACACCTCTGGATAACATTCTGCTGAATGGAACAACCTTTGTGACGAAGAATACCTACTTGCTTTATGCCAGCATCGAACCCTTGTCGTTTTCATCCATGGAACTCGGACTTTTAAGGGGCAGATCGTGAGGCCAATCACTTCACCGACAGAATGGTGATCTCTCACTCGCAACGATTCGGACCGAACGAGTACACTACTCACCCACATCTTACGCGGGAGTTTCGGATTTTCTGTAAGACTAATGTTTGCTACCTTGTTGATATCTCTATTGCTCTTTTTTTTTTCATCCAGTGTTTTCATGATGAATTACAGGTGTGATTAATCGGTCATGACTATCATGCCTAATACCTCAAGTTACAGAAATATGATGTTTATGACCAACTAAATGGTTCTCATATACTTGGTTCTTCTATGTAAATAAAAACTTGTAATAAATGAAAATCCAGTCGATGAAACTCGAAAAGTAACCAGTATTCACATCGTTACTAACCCACCAGTGATTAGCAAACGTTGTTGTCCAAAAAGCAACAATGTTAAGCAGATAAGTTTGTCTTTATTAAACATTTTTCATTTTTTTGTCGAGATAATGAAACTTGTATTGCTCATTTCCTTACGGTGGGAACTAATTTGCATAACTCCGATGGCTTACATCGTGCAGGTGTTATTGAGCCATAATGGAAAACAAGGACTGCATGAGCTCAACAATTTTGTGTTCCCCTGAAGAACTTCCACCTCTTTTCAAATATATAACCTCTAAAGCAGTTGCTGGTTTTGACACTACACCGAGTCCTCGGATGGATCATACATCTGGTAAAGTAAGCTCCATCGTTCACAGTGATTCTACTGTTCACATTCACATAATTTTCCAAATTTTTTCACGTCACTTCCAAGAATTTTTTTTTGTGAATTCATTATTACTTAAAATATGTATTTTTGTTGGCGTGGTGGCTAGGGTATATTGAAAGATTTCACACATAATTTACACGGTATTGCAGATATTTCAGTAGATAATCTGAACAGTTGATGTGTACTTCATCAGGTTTTTGGAATTGCTTTCGATGCTAGTTTGTTCCTCTCAATATCCATGCATTTGAAAGTTTTACCCGAATTGCCCCCTGAATCTTCTCACGCTTTCTTTTCCATTTGTGATTGTGAGTCAAATGTCGACAAATTTCCTACGAAATGAAATGAACGGATATCCTTTTTTTGTCAGCCCGACCTAGAAATTGTTTGAAATTTTGATAGTGTTAATGTATAGAGATGGATCGGGTTTTATGTATAGTATGGTCGGGTTCATGTGCTATTGATGTACACATATATTGGGCTTCAGTCCCTCCATAGAGATTATTCCATTATCTCCAAACCCTAATCTCCATCTCCTAACATGGTATCAGAGCTAGGGTTCTAGGGCTCTTCCTCCGCGACGGCAATGGCGACGACGTTCGGGGCTCCTCCTCCAGCTGATTTCTTCCCTCATCTCCGATCTCTCTCTCCTCTCCCTTACCTCACAGCCACCTGCACCCCTTGAAGTCCCAGCCGCCCCCTCCTGCACCCCCTGAAGCCCCCGTCGCCCCCTCCTGCACCTCCTGAAGCCCCCGCCGCCCCCTCCTGCACCTCCTGCAGTCCCCTCCTGCACCTCACGCCGCCCCCTCTTGCACCCCTTGAAGCCCCCGCCGCCCCCTCCTGCACCTCCTGAAGCACCCGCCGCCCCCTCCTGCACTCCCTGAAGCACCCGCCGCCCCCCTTCTGCACCTCCTGAAGCCCTGCCGCCCCCCTCCTGCACCTCCTGCAACCCCCGCCGCGCCCTTCTGCCCCCTCTACAGCCTACGTCGCCCCCTCTTGCACCCCCTGACGCCCCCTATTGCCCCATCGCTCCTCCACCGTAGCCCTCCCTCCTCTGGCCCTCCTCCCACCACAGCCCCCCCCCTCGGCCTTCTTCCTCCACCGCAGCCCCCCCCCCCCCTCGGCCTCCTCTCCACTGCAGTCCCCCCCTGTACCGGCTCCTCCCCCGGCCTCCTCTCGCCACAGGCCCCCCCTCCGGCCCGTCTCCTCTTTATCGGATTGCCCAGGACCTCCCTTGTGCCAATTTGTCTCCGTACTTCAAAGGTATGGCTTCCTACAGCATCTCTCGGCTTCCGTACTGTCTGCACACAGTAGCTGATCGTTGAGTCCCTCTGTCTCGTTTTGATGGTATTCTCGGGTCACGTCCCTCCACACGTCAGTCGATTGTGGACGTCGTTAGGGTCCCCTCCGCCATGATGGCGGGACTGCTGCTGCCGCTGATCTCCCTACACCAGCACCGCCTGTCACTACTCCTGCTCAGTCTCGGTCTTACTCCGACCGTCTTCAGCATCTTGAGGAGCTACTGTTTCAATACCTCACCTCCACCAGCTCTTCGATAGATCACAGCCTATCTGCCGCTCCGGATACTACTGCTCCATGGATCTTCGACTCGGGTGACTCCTGCCACCTTACCTCTGATTCTTCTGTACTCACGGACTGTAGCCCTACTCCCACCCATCTGGGGATCCACACTGCTAAAGAGACTCGTGTACCCATTTCGCAGTGTTGATTCATCACTCTTACCTCCGATCCCACTGGTCGCCTAACCTTACCTCGTGTTCATTTCGCTCCCCGCTTAAACATTAACTTAATATTTGTTAGTTCTCTTTATGACTCGGGTCTGATCGTTACATTTATTTCTTCTTGTTCTGTGCAGTATCCGTGGACGGGTCAGAAAGTTGGGCTGGGTTGTAAAGCAGGGAGACTCTATCAGTTGGATCACCTTCAGGTTCCTACTTTCACTTCGTCAGCTCTGTCTGTTACCTCTGATGCCGACTTGTGGCACAGAAGGTTAGGTCACATATCCAGTGATTGACTCCAAAGCGTTTTTCGCTCTGACGCTTTGGGTCGGGTGTCCTTCTCCCCTCTCTCTGTCTGTACTGGATGTCGATTAGCAAAGTGCATTGCTCTTCCTTTTTCTATTAGTGTTTTCCGTTCAGCACCTCTTTTGATCTCGTGCACTCTGACGTGTGGGGTCATTCTCTAGTTGCCTCTTTTACTGGTTTTTTGTATTATGTGAGCTTCATAGATGATTACTCCCGCTGCACCTGGTTTATCTAATGCGTCGCCGCTCCGAGATTCCTCATATTTACAGGACCTTCACTACTATGTTTTACACCCAGTTTGGTCGGCGCATTACGACTTTTCAGTCTGACTGTGCCCAGGAGTATCTCTCCTCTGAGATGCGTGAGATCCTTCAGACTCACGACACTCTTCACCAACAGCCATATCCCCATACCCATGAACAGAACGGAGTCACCGAGCGCAAACATCGCCATGTCCTCGAGACAGTACGAGCTCTACTTCTGTATGCTTTTGTTCCACATTCCTACTGGACTGTGGCTGTCCTGACCGTTGTTCACCTCATCAATATCACTCCGTCCTCCTCCCTCTCTGGTGTTTCCCCGTATGAGTGGTTATACTCCACATCTCCTGACTACTCTTTTCTTCGTACCTTTGGGTGCACGTGTTTCGTGCTCCTCCCTTCCCATAAGCGCACCAAACTCTCTGTTAGGTCTGTTAAGTGTGTTCACTTAGGACTCAGTCGGGAACACAAGGGATATTGGTGCTACAATCCCTTAGCTCGCCGGATCTGTCTCTCGTCACATCTCTTTTGTAGAGGATGTCCCGTACTTTTCCACTGAGTTTCAGGATCTTTCCTCACCACCTGCGTCATCCTCTACGCCTTTACCCCCTCTCACCATCCCCTTCCTACCTTCGTATCCTGCTTCCACGCCCATCTTTCCGGTTGAGCCTCCTCTACCTTTCTCACCTCCCCTGTCTCCACTACCTCTGCCTCCCCCATCTCCCCCACCTCCCCCTCCCCCGTCTCCCCCATCACCTCCACCACCACCACCTGTCACGAGTGTCTACGTTCGTCGCTCCACAGTTCCTCCCACTGAGACTATCTCCACTGGTACTCATTTGCCTACAGCTGCTCCCACCTCTCCGATCACGGATCCTGGTCCTATTCGGCGCTACCCTTCGCGCGAACATCACCCTTCTGACAGATATGACTACTCCCCTGATAGGTTTGGTTACTCTGCTTTTACCCCTATCTCTTCTGACACCACTAGATACTCCGTTGTTGCTTCCTACTCTCCGTCCTACCAGGCCATTTTTACTGCTCTCTACTCCCATCGGGAGTCCCAATCGTACCGTGAGGTACTTTTGCACCCAGAGTGGCAAGAGGCCATGACAGCGGAGCTTGAGGCATTTCAGCGGACTCAGACATGGGACTTGGTTCATTGTCCCTCTGGCGTGGTGTTTGTTAGCTGTAAATGAATCTTCAAGATCAAGACTCAACCTGATGGTTCCATTGAGCGGCACAAGGCTCGCCTCGTTGCTCGTGGCTTTTCCCAGGAGTATGGGATTAACTACGAGGAGACTTTTGCTCGATTTGCTCAGATGACTAATGTGTGCACCCTCTTAACTGTGACAGCTGCTCGAGGGTGGCCTCTCCATCAGATGGATGTCACCAATGCGTTCTTTCATGATGACCTCTCCGAGGAGGTATATATGGCTCCTCCACCGGGAGTTCATGTTCCTCCAGGGCACGTTTGCCGTTTGCGTCGGGCTATCTATGGGCTCAAACAAGCCCCTTGTGCCTGGTTTGAGCGTTTTCGCAGTACAGTTCTTGCTGCTAGGTTTGTAGAGCGACATTCTGACTATGCCCTGTTCACTTGCTCCTCCAATCAGGGTCTTGCTATTTTGCTACTGTATGTGGATGATATGATCATCACTGGGGACGACAGTGCCACTATAGCATCCCTTCAGCATTACCTCTAGAGTCAGTTTGAGATGAAAGATCTGGGCCCTCTTCGGTACTTCCTTGGCCTTGAGATTGCCCACTCGACCCGTGATTTGTTAGTATCCCAGCAGAAGTACATTTCCGACATTCTTGCCAATGCTGATCTCACTGACTCTCGCACTGCTGACACACCCATGGAGCTCAACTTGAAGCTCCTACCTACAGATGGTGAGCCTCTCCGGGACATCTCCATATATCAGAGGTTGGTTGGTATGCTAGTCTATTTCACTATGACTAGATCTGACATTGCTCATGCTGTTGACATTGTCAGTCTGTTTGTCCAGGCCCCCCGATCTGTTCACTATGCCGCAGTACTCAGGATCATTCGCTATCTCCAGGGCACCATCACTCGTTCTTTGCTTCTCCCCTCCACCTCTACTCTAGTAATGCGCGCCTACTCCGATGCAGACTGGGCAAGAAATGTTGCTACTCGCCGCTTTACCACTGGATACTATATGTTCCTTGGTGACTCCCTTATTTCTTGGCGCAGTAAGAAACAGGAGTCTGTTGCTCACTCCAGCACCGAAGTCGAATACAGGGCTATGGCTTCCACCACTGCAGAGATTGTCTGGCTTCATTGCCTTCTCCTTGACCTGGGAGTTGTGATCTCCGAGCCCACACCCCTATTCTGTGATAACCAGAGTGCTATTCAGATTGCTAGCAACTCGGTTTTCCACGAGCGGACGAAACATATATAGGTTGATTGTCACTATGTTCGCCAGGAGTTCATTGCCCGCACCATCTTCTTGCCGTTCATTCATTCGATGGAGTAGACTGTTGATTTTCTCATAAAGGCTCTTACAGTTGCTCGCTTCAGGCATTTTGACAGCAAACTCTCGGTATATGATCCACTGTGAGTTTGAGGGGGAATATTAATGTATAGAGATGGATCGGGTTTTATGTATAGTTGGGTCGGGTTCATGTGTTATTGATGTACATATATATTGGGCTTTAGTCCCTCAATAAAGATTATTCCATTCTCTCCAAACCCTAGTCTCCATCTCCTAACAGATAGTACCAAGTTCCAGTCTGACATCACTAAATATCAACCAGAATGGCCGACACTTGACCGAAATCCCACATTCCGTCATTTTTTCGGACAAATTTGCTGAAAATTCCATCTTTTCCAATAAAACTTCAATTTTTAAGTGAAAAATCCCATCTTTTTTGTACATTTTGGAGATTGAAATGGACCAAAAATTGATCAAAATCAAAAAAATTTGCACCGAAATCTTTCATTAAATAATTCTAAAAATTCCATCGACATTAGAACAAATCCCAATAAATGTTCTATCTTTTGCCGACCGAAGTCGACATCAAAATCACAATTTAAAGTTTGTGACTTTATGTTAATAATCGTCCTAATGAAAAGCATGAAGACTATTGGTCTCTGAAGTTTGTGGTCCTGCTATTAATTATAATATGCTGAAGGTTGTCATCTTCACACCATGTTATGAAAAGTTACTATAATCCTATCTAAAGGTATATCTATCGACATAGGAGCACCATGCACACCTTCACGCGTGCCTTTGCTTTAGTGCCTGCAGAGGCAATGTGTTAAGTAGACACTCCGGAAGATGCAAAGACTTGTTTTTTTATAGGTATATGTAAAAGTATATCTACCAACATAAGAGCACCATGTGCACCTCTTTTATATCTTAATAGGTAAAACGGGCAACGATGAACATTCCACTCCCAGATATTTGATTCTAGAAAAGCTCAATTTGATGCATAATAATGTTTTTTTTGAGAAATCCCTCTAAAAGTAGGAAAGGGGAGCTTACTATTTACATATGGTGCCTAAAAATGTATCTACGTTGTTGACCATGACATCACGCATCAACTCTCGAATATACAAATAAATTGCTTCTCTGTTGAGTTCTCTTTTTATTTTCCATTCCGGAACACATAATGATGTCATCTTTGATTTAGTGCATGGATTTAATTGTGCATATTTTTGTGAAATTACAGCATACTTTGAATTTTTAGCTCATTCAGATTATGTTCTTATTTTACAATTCAGGGTGCAGAAGCTACAAATGTTCATAACCCTGCCGGTGTTGTTAACATGGTTTCACCAAATTCAAAAATGCATGCGAATGAATCGCATCAGTCTTATTCTATTTCCATCAGTCTGCCGGATTCACCTTCCATTTTTCAGCTAGAACAAGATAAAGGAGTCCTATTCGACGATAAAGCTGAAATAAATGGCATCGATGGGCAATCTAATCATCGTATGGACTCCAATACTGTAAACTCACAACCAATAAAGAAGGCGAAATTTCATTCTCAACCCATAGGTGGAGTTTCACATGTTCGCTTAGCCACAGAGGGAAGTGCTATTGATTCAGTATATATTCGGCAGTTGTTGTCAAGGAATGATAAGCTGATGGACAAACACTTTGATTCCTTCAAGACGTGGTTCAGGAAACTTGAATGGCAGATATTAAACTTACAGGGAAAGCCGCAAGTACTCGAGGATGTTAATGGTCCACAAATTACTGGACCAGAAGCTGTGCCAGCACTACACCGCTACTTTGATGCCTTGGAAGGGCCTGAATTAGAAACTCTCAAGGTACACAATCTCTTGGCTATTCTGCAATTTAGGGCCGGTTTGGCATCGTTCCCCAGGATCATCGTTCCATTGTTCCTGCCTATGCATTTTTTCTGAAAGTTTGGCATCGTTCCCCAGGATTGTTCTTTTGTTCCTGCCTTTGTATTATTCAGACAAAATCATAGGCAGGAACATCGGAACGATGCCAAACACCCCCTAAGGTGTTTCTACATCATCTTTTTATCACTGACGTTTATCTCTCTATCGTTGAGTATGAGAAAACACTCACTAACTTTGAAGATAAAAAGAGTATGAGACCTTTATGAATCTCACATCTTATCTAGCGTAAAGCTGTTAACTCTTGAATCAAATGCAAACAGATACAAATCCGTCTAAGCGATCCACGAATTAGCCTTCATCAATGATGGGAGGGTGTGTGAGTGGGGGGGGGGGGGGGGGGGGGAGGTTGGGGGTGTTGGTTGGGGTTTAATTATAACACCAAGTTCTTGACATATTTTTCGTGGTTTCCTGTTGAACCGATGGTGCTTTTTTTCTTTTGCAGGCATCCGAGGAGTTGGCTCTTCCTGGAGATGAGAAGTGGCCTTTCCTTCTTCGCTTCCCTATTTCTTCGTTCGGTATATGCCTTGGCATCAGCAGCCAAGCAATCTTGTGGAAGGCATTAGCCACATCCCCACCCACACCCACACCCACGAGATTTCTACATGTAAGTGCGACCATCAACCTCGCCCTCTGGTGCATCTCCCTTGTATTAACGGGCATTGTGTCCTTCATCTACTCTCTGAAAATCATCTTGTACTTTGAAGCGGTCCGGAGGGAGTACTTCCATCCCATCCGGGTCAACTTCTTCTTCGCCCCATGGATCACCTTCCTCTTCTTGTCGATCAGTGTGCCGCCATCGATTGCGGTGCATTTGCATCATGCTCTGTGGTATGTGCTTATGGCTCCAATACTGTGCCTCGAGCTCAAGCTCTATGGCCAGTGGATGTCTGGCGGACAGCGCAGGCTGTCGAAGGTGGCCAATCCATCGAACCACCTGTCGGTTGTTGGCAACTTTGTGGGTGCATTGCTCGGTGCGTCTATGGGGCTCAAAGAGGGGCCTATCTTCTTCTTTGCTATTGGGTTAGCACATTACATCGTGCTGTTCGTGACTCTGTATCAGAGGCTTCCAACAAATGAGACACTACCAAAGGAGCTACATCCAGTCTTCTTTTTATTCGTGGCAGCACCTAGTGTTGCTTGCGTTGCATGGGAGAAGATTACAGGGGATTTTGGCTATGGATCGAGGATCGCGTACTTCATTGCTTTGTTCCTCTATATATCTCTTGTAAGTTTCGTTCACACCATTTGACGTATTCACTGATACTAGTACCATGAGGGAAAACTTGGGAATAGCATTCAAGTTAGGAACAACTTCTTTTGCCTCCCACTTGTTTTTTTCCCCTTAATTCACTATTTTTCGGAAGAATTGAGAGCATCTCTCTTTAGGCAATCCATTTTGTTTCGTATAAGAGATATTTCAGTATCACGTAGCTAAATTTATTGTCCGCCAGAAGTACTACCAGGAGAATCTATAATCAAGTTACATTTCGGGTAGTTTGTCATTAGAATTCTTAAACGTAAAAAAATTGATCGATGGATGCCAGCCCTTGGACAAGCATCTGATGCCCATTTCAATTGTATATTTTCATTGATTCATTGCCATCTTATGTATTGAATGTAGGGGTGTTAATTGATTCGGTTTGACTCGGTAAACCGCACCAAACCAGTCTAATTGGTTCGGTTTGGATCTGGTTTTTTGAATATTTGATTCGGTTTGGTTCCAAAAATCAATCAGTTTGGTTTGGTTCTAAATTTCAAGTTTTGTGGCCCGAACCAAACCGCTGAGATTATATGTGTGTTGAACAGTAGCCATTAGATATGTTAGATGTAGCCATAGTTTAGTCTCGCATTGTCTGTGGTATTGTAATGATGTGCGTTCTCGCCTTATATAAGGAGAGAATGAGAGATAGTGCTCGTATAAATGTATAATGAATAATCAATACGAGGAGTATTCTTTCTGAAACCCTAGTCTCTCCACCCTTTTTCTTTCTCTATTATTCCTTGGTATCAAACCATCTTCCTTGGCCTAGAGTTTCAGCGTTTCCCCCCCGCCTTGTCCTTCTAAGTCGACATCGGTGACCTCGAGGAGGCCGAGAATAGTAAAATATTCTTTCTCCAGTCTCACTTTTGACTTGAGTCGTTCAACCGGACTCATGCCCATCATTCTTCTAGCAAATCTCAACCATAATTTATATTGGAGATTGCTTGATTTCAGCGAACCCATGATTTTGGGTCATGATTGCTCAGTGCACGTGATATGGTCTGTGTTTTCCTGCATGAAAGCCTCGCGATCTGGTCCGAGTTCTAGTCCTCTCATACGTCTCTCTCGAGATCACGAATGCCTTCGCGAGCGGCAAATGATGTCGCGACAACCTGCCATCGCGAGCGGTTCAGATTCCGTGGGTCGTGACATGCCACCGATCTCTGCTTCACAGTCGGACCCACGATCACCGGTTCTCTACCTTCACAATCTCGATTATATCCCGTTGTTCAGACATTTGCGACAACACGTCCTTCTCTAATTAGATCCGATAACACTAAACACCGCATCTGCACTCTTTTTCAGGGTGGTGAGATTCCAATCTCCCGCTCTTGTGACCTATCTTCTCTCTCTCTCTCTCTCTCTCTCTCTCTCTCTCTCTCTCTCTCTTTCTCTCTCTCTCTCTCTCGGTTGCAGATCAAGAAAGATATGAAGAACCTCTCATTTAGGCGACGACTGTCCACTAGACTGGAACGCTCTCTGGTCCCAATCTCTTCTCTGTGATGCGACGCGATCTCTTTGGTCTCTGGCAATGATCGACTGCAGACGACCCCGTCGCTCTCCGTCGTGGCTACCAGACTGTAATACCTGTAAATAAAATTTAGCATTTATATTTGCAATAAAAATTAGATGGACACAAAACAAAGGAAAATCACCATATACAAAAATTTGACTCCGTCATTGCATTCGGCTCGTTGAAACAATAAAAAATCGTATATACACTTAGGGTATTTGACCTCATATGGACTAATTAAAAATTAAAAGAACTAAAATGCAATATGATGATTTTAACCCTGGTTCCACCTAAAGACACTTTTATCACTAACCACTAATCCCAGGACAACTTAGTGATATAACTCATGCAAATATAAATATAAAGTGATTATTGTCTTATTTTAATAATTATTTTATTTGAATAATTAACTACATAGTTATGGGATCCGTGGTGGCTCATGGTTTTAAAACGTGTCTTATATGTTTGAGAGGAGAAATTATATATATAGCCCAGAATCTTCTTCTCGCGATGTAGGACTAATTCAAGGCCTTGGACACCTCACCTCACATCATCCATGTTTTTTTTTTGTCTCAGGAGTCTTGGCTATTGGTTCTTGCCTATTGGCTATTGGATTTCGATCTTGGTCGTCACAATCCACTCCCCTTGAGGGCCACATACCTTCCTGTGGTATTATACCGCTCTCATCACGAGGTGATCCGGCTCTTATATCATTTTGTAACATCTGTCCCAAACACACAAGATATTGTCCACTTTATCCATGCCTGCACTAGGACTTCCTAGGATTGCCCTCGCTTAAGTACACTTAGCTACGGAGTTCTTATGGGATCCGTAGCGGCTCACGGTTTTAAAATACATTTTATATGTTCTGGAGGGAAAATTATATATAAAGCCCAGAATCTCATTCTCTCTAAGCAATGTAGGATTAATTTGTAGTCTTGGACACCTCACCTCATTTTACCTCATCCTTTTTTGATTTTCCCGCCTTAGGAGTCTTGGCTATTGACTCTTGGATCTTAGCCGTCACACTGCGAGTGAGGCTAGCCCTGCAATGGCAAAATGTACCTTGGGTGTGGGGCTAGCCCTGGCTTAGGTCCAAGGATCAAAAAAACAAAATATTTTGCGAAATATTTCGTTTTCCTGAGACCTCGATACGAAATATCATGTACTATCTCGACCAGTTGGAAAAGTGAAGGATATTTTGAAAAATAAAACAAAATTTCTAAAAAATATTCTGAAATATAACAAAATATTCCGAAATATTCTCGAAATCGGTTCCAAAACCCTCCAGTTTTCAGAACTTCCTGCACTTAGAAAAACATGACTCTCCATTTACTTTAAGTTATTTTATGTAAATAAGCAAATACCCCCCATTTAATTTCAATAAAAATATCAAAAAATAAAAAACCAAATAAACCAAAAAGTATATTTTCAGTTTTAGTAGGAGAAAACAGTTTTTAGGGATTTTCATAAAATCCGCATACTGAAAAAAGTGGTTAAATCAACTCCTTTTTAACTCAAAAAAAAATCCACAAGATATAGAACTATAAGCGCATCTAGAAAACCATAGTCTATTCAAGGTTCTAAAAAGCGCTAGGCGCTAGTCGGGCGGTGGGGGGCCGCCTAGCGCCTAGGTGTTTTGCCTTTTTTTTAATTATTTTAATTATTATTTTGATATTATATAATATATATATATATATATGTTTAAAAATTAATATAAGTTCAAGATTATCCCAAACCATTATTTCAAAGAACAAGTATATAACCATAATTCAAGATCGAGTGATTAACCAAAACAAAAGCAAACATGGTCCGCCTGGCCAGCCTCAGCCCGCCTGGTCCGCCTGGCCAGCCTCAACCCGCCTGGCCCGCCTGGTCAGCCTCAGCTCGCCTGGTCCGCCTGGCCAGCCTTGCCCCGCCTAGACCGCCTAGGCGGCCGCCTAGCTCCGCCTAGGAGCTTGAACGCTTTTCTGGAGCGCCTAGGGCCTAGGCGAGGCGGTGGGGGGCCGCCTAGCGGCCGCCTAGACCGCTTTTTAGAACACTGAGTCTATTAAAGAAATTTTTTAATGAATAAAAACTTTCCTATATAAAAACACTTTTTTCCATACTTACTAAAAATAACAGTGTTTCGTATTTCAGCATAATTTTTGCACGATTTCAAATTTGCATAACTTTTTTGTTTTAAGTCCGTTTTCAAAATCGTTTGAAGTATTATTTTAACAATCAAATAATCTTTAGTTTGAAAACATTTTTATCGATAGAAAATATTATAAATCATTTAAAAAACATAGATAAAAAAACGGACAAAACTAGATTGTCGAAATATTTTCACGAAATATTTCCATATTCAGAGTGTCGAAATATTAATCGAAATAGAAATTTTGAACCTTGCTTAGGCGTACCTCAGGTGTGGGACTAGCTTGGAGCGCTTTAGATGGTTGGGACCAGCCTGGTAAATGGTCTCAAGTTAGTCAATCATCTCATAGTTGCTTGGAGAATATGTTATGCATTTCTAAAGTATATTATGAACTTGAAAGTTGAAATAATGTTGTATCATGAACCTACTGGATCAATGAAATTATTTGAATATAGATATTTGTGGTGTAGACCCTAACCCTGCAGGGATGGAGGAACCAATGGAAAAGGCATTGAAGAAGCCGGAGGGCAAGGACCCATTGTACGAACCCTTCTATAAAGATACCCCGAGGCTCTTTGAAGAGTCATCAAAAGAATAAAATGCTAGCATTTGCATATGTACTCTTTGATGTGATCCGAGAATCGTAGTTTAAATTTAATATAATGGCTCAGTTTTCTAGCTCGTTATTGAGTTTGGAAAAGTGTACCAAGTTTTCTCTTCATACCCCAGTATTATACAAGTTGCTTAAATCCGTAAAATATCGCGGTGTGACACAGACCTCCTTCGGATCTCCTCCGCGTTTGTCGTGATTGCTCCACATGTGTCTTTCTTTCCTCCACGTGTCGCGATTGCTCCTCCACATGCGTGCCTCCTCTGCTTTGTGAGCTCGAGATCTCCCTTCGTTGCCTCCTTTGGATCCGCCACAAGATCGGTCCATGTTCGCCTGCTGCGATTGCTCCTGCACGTGCATGCCTCCTCTTCTCCGCGGGCTCGAGATCTCCCCTCGTTGCCTCCTCTGGCTCTTCCTCAAGATCAGCCCATGCTCTCAATGGTTGATCTCCCCTCGCATCCGCTGCCTCTCGCATCCGCTGCAAGCGGAGCAGGGAAGTTAAACCAAGAACCCACGTTAGAGTGGCACTTAAGCATTCAAGGCTCCTGATGTACCAAGAAGCACCCAGGCTTTTGGCACCCAAGTCAATTCCATGCTACCTTCCCGGCTTTTGACACCCATGTGGCAGCCATGGGCTACCTTCTAGGCTTTCATCACTCAGGGAAATTGCAAGCTACCTTCCAAGCTCTAACGGTACCCCCTAAATTTACTGAACGCACCCCCACTCTAGATTTGAGCCTTGGGTGCTAAGGGCACCCAGTCGCTTCGCTTGTCCTCCTGTGTGACCGACTCCTCCCCTGTGAGCTATGTTTTCTTCTGAGCACACACAAGTGTCCATCATCTTGCCCGGGTACGCTCCGCACACCTGGTGTCCGACCCTCGCGGATCACCAGCCTCCCCCGATCGTCGTCTTTCCGCCGTGGCACCTCTTTTGACTCATGCAGTCTCTCTCAGCAAGCCTCTTTGACATCGATCTCTACTCCGACGCTCCTCTGCTTACCTTCTTTACCGTGACCTGAGCCAATCTCCTTATCCCCCGCGACCAGTGTTCTGAAAGGCTCGAGGCGCACATGAGGCGCAAAGGTCTGCTAGAGCCTAGGAGCAAGGCGCAACTCAAGGCACGCGCCTGATTGAAGTAAGGCGCATATATATATATATATATATATATATATATATATATATATATATATATATATATATATATATATATATATATATATATATATATATATATATATATATATATATATATATATATATATATATATACGGGGTATAGGCTGGCAGCCTATTTCGACGAAATGGTCAGCCGCCCATTTGACACCCTTAGGAGTCTTAGACTGTGCTGATTTTTTGTGAGCATATGCATCTTACTTTAGATAGCACACCCACAAAAAATCAGCACATTATAAAACTTTTAGGGGCATCAAATGTTACATTTTAGATTAACGGTTACAACGGACGTTCGATAAAACTTTTAACATTTGAAGCCTCTAGGAGCCTTAGAATGTTCTGATTTTTGGTGGGTGTTCTATCTACAATAAGGTGCTTATTCTCACAAAAAATCAGCACATTCTAAAACTCCTAAGGGCTTCAAATAGGTGGCTGCCCATTTCGTCAAAATGGGCTAGCAGCTCATTTCCCGTTTCCTCTACATATATATATATATATATATATATATATATATATATATATATATATATATATAAAGAGAGAGAGAGGGCTGTTACAGTGAGCTGTGAGCTGCCGGGGGGGGGGGGGGAAGTGAGCTGCGGGTATTTTGACCCCCCAAAAAGTTATGGAATTCGATGAAATTTGGTGAGGTTGTTGCCTTGGATAAGATGATCATCCTCACCAATTTTCATCAAATTCCAAAACTTCTAGGGGGGTCAAATGGTCGAAGCAATTTTTGCAGATTTTAACGGTGACTGCAGACGACAGAAATTGCTTCGACCATTTGACCCCCCCTAGAAGTTTTGGAATTTGATGAAAATTGGTGAGGATGATCATCTTATCCTAGGCAACAACCTCACCAAATTTCATCAAATTCCATAACTTCTTGGGGGGTCAAAATACCCGCAACTCACTTTTCCGGGCGGCAGCTCACAGCTCACTGTAACAACCCTATATATATATATATATATATATATATATATATATATATATATATATATATATATATATATATATATATATATTGAGAGAGAGAGAGAGGGATACTAGAATGCGGCATGCGGTACGAGCGGCACCGCACTTTAGCCGTCTGATGCACCGCTGCGTGCATGCGATGCACGCAGCAAGTGCATCAGACGGTTGCGGTACCGCAGTACCGTATGCCGCATTTTAGCATACCTCTCTCTCTCTTTCTCTCTCTCTCTCTCTCTTTATATATATATATATATATATATATTCAAAACATGCATAACTAGATTAAGAAAATGAATTTTAACACAAAAGATAAATCAGATAGATCGTTGTTGCAACAACACAAATGTTGTAGCCTTGTAGGTTTAAATTACGGCTCTACATAAGCTATTTAAAATATATTAAATCTTCAAATATGTATAGTTCAAATTCAATAACCAGTTATAAGATATCAAATGTGATATTATAGCAAACAAAAATTAAATAGTGAATGATTGAATATATAATTTTATCCGTGTGCTTGTATACATGCTTCTAAATCAATAAGAAATGTGCAAATCGAGAAAAAGAAGGAACTTATTGAATCTTGTAATAGTTGAAATAATATCAAAGTCATCAAATCCGACCCACAATTGCTCATATGGTCCTACCTAAGAACTATAACAAATAATTTTGAATGTAAATAATATTCAATAAATATGTCAATATTCAGACTATTGCAATTATGAATCAAATCTACTTAATAACATAATCATATTGTCAAAAATATCAAGTGCAAGCACATAATTGCACATGGTTTAACTACGCACGTCTTTTTTGCGGCGCGCGCCTTAGACCTAAGCGCGCGCCTTTCTAACAGAGTGTGGTCTTGTGTTTTTTGAGACGCAGGGGGTGAGCCTGGTTGAGCCTAGGCGCGCCTTTAATAACACTGCCCGCGACCGAATCTAATCTCTTCTGACGCGTGATCCAACGTGTGTCGAGCGTTCCTCTATCTCTCTCTGCATGATGCCTCTTCCTCATTCATGCCGGGAGCCTGACCCTCTCCTGTGCTGTATTCCCCGGGTGTGTTTAGCATGCCAGGAGGCCAGCCATCTATCCGTCATATTCCCTGGGTGCGTTTAGCATATCGGGAGTCCGGCTTTATCTGTCGCATTTTCCGGTGCGTTCAGCAGACCGGGAGCCCAGCCCTTTCTCCGTCGTACTCCCCGGCTGTGTTCAGCATGCCGGGAGCTTTGCTCTTTCTCCGTCGTATTCCCCTGGTACGTTCAGCATGCCAAGAGCCCAACCCTCACGTTGAAATCCCTGGTGCACTCAGCACTCCGGGAGCTCGACCCTCTCTTTCGTTGTATTCTCCTGGTGTGTTCAGCACGCCGGGAGCCCTACCATTGTCTCTTCTTTCTATCGGACTGTGTCGATCTGCCCTTCCCTCTCTGCATAATCCATATCTTTTCTTCAGTTGTGATGATCTAGGCCTCTCTGGAGGTATAAGCGCTTGCTTCGCCCTAGTGCTTTCCTCCTATGGGATCTCACGTGTCCACATCTCTCTTCCCTTTTCTCTCTTCTTTATCCTACCCTAGTCTCTTCCACGTCAACTTCTATCACTATTGGTTGCCTTTGTCATCACTCCACCCATTTGACATTGGACCTTAGCGACCCTTGCATGTTTCCTGATTGGCCTGCTTGCAGGTTTGTTGGTGAAGGATTGAGGGCGCACAATGGATGGGCGGTGGGCCCGCGTTATGAAAAAATATTAATCTTTCGACAAGATCATGGTCGTGACTCGTGATAGTATCTATTCGATCATGTAAGCTATCATGCAAGTAAATTAAAGCTACAACCTATGGATTACTAGCTAGGGTTTACCTCACAGGACTAACAATCGCCCCTGGAGAAGATCTGTTGTTGGATGAAGATGATGAATATGGTGTATGATTAAGGCAACTCATGTATGTGGATGAGATCTTATACAGGAGATATGAAGTTACCATACATACTTAAACAGGGTCGCAGTCGGTCACTAGACTGGACATCTAGTATGTAGGCTATAACACCATGACCTCCTCGTTAGAGAGATGACCTATCTCTGTCATTGGTAGTAAATGTCCTAGTATCTCATAACAATGACCGAGATATGTCATCTCTCTCTAACGAAAAGTCAGAGTGTTATAGCCTTAAATACTAGATGTCCAGTCTAGAGACCGACTGCGGCCTGTTTAACTAACTTCATATCTCCTGTATGGGATCTCGTCCACATACATGAGTTGCCTTAACCATACTAAACGGACTTAGTGGTTTTATGCATCTCATGCACAATGGTATGTGAGTTTTAGTAATGTGAGCTTAATCAAGTGTCAGACATGCTGAAATTGGCATATCGAACACACCAATCCCAACAGTTGGGTCCCCCGGTTGTCCTGTTTATAGGTTAATCGAGTTCCAAGACGACTTGCTTGCATGTCAGCCTAGCACAATCTTTACTTTACGACAACAAAAATAGGATCTTGGATATATTTTTTCTTTTTTTTGTTAGGCAAGCTGATGTTGGTTTATACCATATATCAGTTTGAGGGGGGGGGGGGGGGGGGGGCGCTAAATCGAACCCACAAAACCTCACCCAAAGTATCAACTGCTTGTCAACTCCCCTATCCCCTTGTGGGTCTCTCTCTCTCTCTCTCTCTCTCTCTCTCTCTCTCTCTCTCTCTCTCTCAACAAGATCCATTTTCTTTGTTGGTTACACTATGTTTCATAGATTGTTGTTTGGTTGACTTTTTATTTATATGTTATATAAAGTTGGTTGTAATTTTAATTGACAAGGTTGTCATTTGGTTATTTAGTTGTATGTTCAAGTAGGCAACAGCTACTTCTATTGGTTATTTAGTTATATGTTCAAGGTTATCCAGTGATTTTACTTACATGTAGAACTAAACGGTATCCAGTGATTTTACTGACATGTAGAACTAAACGACCCAAACTGAACTTTTTGGTTCGGTTCCGTTCGGTTTTAGCAAGGAATGGTTTGCTTTGGCTTTATGTAGGCCCATCAATTTTGGTTCGGATCCAAGATTTTCAGAAATCCGAACCGGCCCGAACCATGAACACCCCTGATTGAATGTACGGCGGATTTACAAAAGCTTATGCTTGCCCCTATGTAGAGTTCATTGGATTTTGACTTTGTGAATAAGAACTCTGCAGCTGTTTTACTCAAAATCAAGTATCTAAAACTGAAAGTTTTCTGTATATCTGCAGGCTGTTCGGATTAATTTTTTCCGGGGGTTCAGGTATCTTAACATTTCCCTCTAATGTGTCTCATTATATTCTTGTACTTCCTGCCTTCAGCTCCAGTAATCTTTGAATGTCACCTACTTACAATTTTTATGTAAATTACATCAATAGGTTCTCACTAGCATGGTGGGCATACACCTTTCCGATGACCGGGGCTTCAATTGCAACGATTAGATACGCAACAAAAGTCAATAACATATTGACCCAAAGCCTCTTTATCGCTCTCTTCACCATCTCTACCATCACAGTGACGGCTCTTCTCGTATCGACCGTCATTCATGCAGTTGTGCTCCGTGACCTCTTCCCCAATGACATCTCCATCGCCATCACGATAACGAAAGCAAGATCGAGTAAGAGGCATCGGTGACAGGGGATGTCGAGCTCAGATACCGAAGACATCGAAGTTTGCGCATCGGCCAAGGCCGGCCTTGTTCTTGAAGCGATGTTACTGGATGCTCGTCTCTCACACATGATAGCAAAAAAGCCGGTTTTTCGAACTTGAATAGTGGGCTACAAAGTATGGGATCAAAGCAACAGGTCACAGAACTCTGACTCTCTGAGCAATCCTTTCTTGGATCCATATAGATAACCCTGCTTCATCTTGATGGCCTGGAAGCCTTTACAGAATAGGCTCCACTTATCAAGGAGTGAATCACCCTGAATTTAGAGAAGGTGAGACTTGGGAGAAATCATGTAATCATGCTTGTATTAGGGTATTGTGTCCAATATATAGACATATACAAAGGGTGTGGTCACAATTTATGAGAATACCACACCAAAGAATGAAGAGTCTTCGGCGAAAGATGTATACATACATACAAAAGGGTGTGGTCACCATTGATGAGAATAATATGTGTGATTGTATTACATAAAGTAAATACCGACTAGAGGAATTCATGTGTTTAAACCCCAAAAGAGATGGGACATGGCTCGGTGGTTTTTTTTTTAATTTTATTTGGGTACACCATACATGTTAGGGATCTAATTGTTGAAGATCTAACGTGGAGGAGGCGAAGGGTGAAGAGAGGTCATTGGATATCATGGGACATTCTGGCGATGGGGATCATTTGGCTCGAGAGAAACAACAGAGTTTTCAATGGTAAAGCAGCCGCAGATGCGAAGATCATGAGATCCGTTTGTTCTTATTTTCAAGGTGTGGATCGCCCCCATGGGTCGATTCTTTTACCCATGAAGCTAGAAATCTTTGTAGATTAACACTTAGCCAGCCTAGGGATTGCGATCGTGGATGCAGCCTTAGATAGAGCTGTGGAGAGTATATTTGAGGAGCTTGCAGATAAGGTCATCGCTAAAGAACTTGCAGATAAGGGATCCTAACTTGCCATTGTTGATTCGGAAAGATTTTCACCCCTTTCATTGCCCTTCCCAAAGTGTTGACAATTCTAAACCCAACTTACCTTGCGAAACTTGCGAGCCTTGCCCAGGAGAAGAGGCCAAAGCCAAATACGAGGAAGATTCAAACTCGACCTCAAAGGTCTCGTAGGAGCATTTGCATGCAATAGCTATTCTACCCCTTGATCTTTGGTTTGTTGCTTGTGTGATGTCTTATGGACTAATTGTTGTGAGGCATATGTAGTGCCACTGTTTAGAGCTTCATTTGTTTGGAGCCTTGGATCTGTTGCTTGCTGATCACACACACACACACACACACACACACACACACACACACACAAGAATTTGTGTTTCTCATCGGGGCTTCTACCAGTCTTCTTGGGTCTACATGCCCTTGTGGGCTCTCTTGTCTATTTCTTGTGGGCTCTCATATAGTCTCTTTGTCGATTCTGTCGTGTGCCAAGGTTTTGGGAAAAGCTTGTAGAAGGGTTCGATGGCCGCGAAGATGGTGTGACCTTTCTTGCTATTTGCTATTGGTGTGTTACGAAGAGAGATAGAGAGAGAATAGGTTTGGGGAGAAAAACTCCTTGTATTATCTCATCAATCTCACATTAACATTACATAAGACTACCTCTCTTTATATAGAGAGAACGCACACCATTACGTTACCACAACCGAGGTGGGACTACTAGAATACTAACACACTACATCTAATACCCCCCGTCAAACTGATGTAAGGTATAAACCGGCATCAGTTTGCTTAATAAAAGGAAGGCGAAAAAAAGAAAAAAGAAAAAATTACATCAAATAACATTTTTTTATACTATAAAGTAAAGATAGTGCCAGGACGACCTGCAAGCAAGTTGTCCTGAAACCCGATTGACCTGCAAGCAGGACAACCGGGGGAACCCGGCTAACATGTAAGCAGGTCAACCGGGAGAATTGGCAATGATCACTAAGAATCGGAGTGGAGGAAGCCGACGGTGATGGAAGCCGGCAATAAAGGAGGCCGAAAAGAGAGAGATCGGCGAAGAAAAGGTGTGAATGCGTGAGACCTCATAGGATGCAAGCATCCGGCCGAAGCAAGTACTTGACACCTCTTAGAAGATCTCAATCATCACAGACAAAGAAGAAGGAGAGAATGTAGAGTCGTAGCTCTGATAGGGTCACATGACCAAGGAAAGGAAGAGGATCCGAAAGCCGGCACAAGAATGACTGGAACGAGAGTGGATCCAAAAGCCGGCACAAGACAAGTGTGACCGGAACAAGAGAGGATCCAAAAGCCGGCACAAAACAAGTGTGACCGGAACTAGAGAGAATCAAAAGCCGGCACAAGACAAGGTGTGACCGGAACGAGAAAGGATCCAAAAGTCGGCACAAAACAAGTGTGACCGGAACTAGAGAGGATCTAAAAGCCAACACAAGACAAGTGTGACCGGAACGAGAGAGGATCCAAAAGCTGGCACAAAACAAGTGTGACCGGAACGAGAGAGGATCCAAAAGGGTGCAACGTGGGTCGGTAGGGCGCAGAGCGCAAAAATACCAAGGCGCAAGGGCACAGAGCGAGGAGATGGGGCAGGCGAAACGACAAAGTGCATGGGCATAGGGTGCAAGGCGGGCTAACAAAGCGCAAGGCGCAGCGAGCGGATCTACATCGGGGCCAACCTGGAGTTCCCTGGGGTGCCGTACAGGGCGCAGGGAGAGTGCAAGCGACGAGGGGATGGCCGGGAGCGCCAGATCTGGCCCCCCGTGCTACTGTGCCGGAGACAGGACACGGGCGCAGGAGGTGGAGCGGCAGCTCGAGCGCAGGGTCGCAGAGAGAGCGCAATGGGTCAAAGTGCACGAGGGCCGAATCAGGGTCGCAGAGAGAGCGCAATGGGTCAAAGTGCACGAGGGCCGGATCGGGTGCAAGGGCTATGCCAGGTTGGATCGGGTGTAGGGCACAGCGCAAAGTCAGGCTCAAACTCAAAAGGGGATCATCGGGTCGGATCGGGTGTAGAGCCATCCGATGCAACAGATCATAGCTGGCAGTCCGGTGTAAAGCATAGGTGCAGCAAAACTTAAAGCACAGCCATCCAATGCAAATCGGATGGCTGTGAATAGCTATAGAGAGAAGGGGAATAAAAGAGGGAATGTTCGGATGAGAGAGAGAGACTAGATGCATGGACGGCTGTGATTCGGTTTTAAAGGGATCAGCCAGATTTTAGGAGAGAGAGAGAGAGAGAGAGGAGATAAGGAAAGAGAGAGAGAAAGGAGGGGGGAACGGAGAGAAATTCGGAGATGGGAGAGAGAGTCGGAGTTGGGAGAGAGAGATCCGGAGCGCGCCGCGTGCGCGAGCGAAAGATCCGGAGACGGGAGAGAAGATCGGAGGTCGGCCGGCAGGGCGGGCGCGGCGGGACAGCGGGCGCAGAGAACGGCGGGCGCAGGGAACGTCGGGCGGCGGGCCTGAGCTCAAGGCCTGCGGCAGCGGGGAGCAGGGAGGAGGCCGGCCTTCTTCGGTGCAGATCGCACGCCGGTGCAGGCTCTGCGGCAGCAGACGGTGGGCACAGAGGGTGGATGGCCGAGCGGACGGGCGCAGGGCCGGCGTGGCAGATCCGGCGGGCGCAGGGCTGGCGGGCACAGTGGCTTGGCGGCGGACGTGCATAGGGTCGAGCCGGAGACGGGCGCAGGGCCGGGGTCGGGAACGCGGCAGACAGGCGCCGGGCCGGGCGGGGTGCAAAAGCGGGTCAGCGTCGCCATGGAGGAAGCCCGCGATGCTGCCAGCAACGAGGCTGGCGGAGGAGACAACGACGGAGAGGAGCGCGCAGCAAAGGAGCACGAAGAGGGCTAGCCAGACGGGGCTCGCCGGCGACCTGCGGGGCCTGCAGGCACCGGCGCCCCCAACGACCCATCCAGTCTCTTCCGGTCCTTCATGGCCGGCTCCGACTCCTAGAATCCCCACAGGCGGCGGAGCACCAAATCAAACCCCTTCCTGATCGATCCTGATCGGATCGAGAGGCGGATCATCGAACCAGCAGAACACAAAGAAAATATCTTACTATACCTGGCCTCCCCGAGGTCGCTCGTGGCGACCGGGGAGGCCAAGGCCAGAGATAGGGTCTTTGAAATCCTAGGCCAGAAAAGTTGGCTCTGATACCATGTTACGAAGAGAGATGGAGAGAGAATAGGTTTAGGGAGAAAAACTCCTTGTATTATCTCATCAATCTCACATTAACATTACATAAAACTACCTCTCTTTATATAGAGAGAGAACGTACACCATTACGTTACCACAATCGAGGTGGGACTAATAAAATACTAACACACTACATCTAATATGGTGAAATCCTTGTAGTTTTGCACTAGCCTTTGATTAATATTAAAGATCTTTCGCTCGCTCGGTGGACGTAGCCCCATTGAATGAACCACCTAAGTCACTTGTCTTTATTTTTAGTTATTGCTCTATGTGCTTTTTATATTGTTTTGAAGTTATCGAGTGTGACTTATCTTTTCCTTGCATGTGTTTGCATGCACATAATACACCAAGTGAGGAAGGAAGTCATACTTCTGAGCTGAAATCCTCTTCCCACTGGATCTAAGAATCAAAATTCTCTTCCCACTTAGTACAAAAAATAAAAATAAAACATTGGACTGGTAACTAGCTATGATACCATGTTAGATGCCCTCACACTTCAAAACCCGGGTCATAAGGGGAGATCCACAGGGGGTATATTAGCGGATGATGGGTGCCTCCCTCACCGATGTGGAACTACCTGTCAACATGGTGCATCGACGAAACTGCACCGGGCGCAAGGCCTCTGTCGATTGCGGCATCTACAATTGGCGCCACCTGTGGAACCCTCTTGAAATTCTCGATCTTGAGAGTTCATCGGTCCCGCTCCTCCGATCGTCGTGTCAACATGGAAGCGACCACTGTTCGGTTCGACATGGGAAAGAGTGGAAGAATGGCAGTGATTGGCATCTCCAACGAAGATAGTGGACTGATAGTAAGGGGCTGATCGATCGGTAGAGAGGAGTACGTGGGCTCGACCCCCCCTCCTCCTCCTCCTCCTCCTCCTTCTCCTACCCCTCCGTCGATAGAGGCATATGCACCTCGGAGGCAGAGCAACTCCCGAAGAGTTAAGCTGCTATCAACATCCGGCCCAAAGCATCGTTGACATCAACTCTACAAAAGTCTAACGCCAAATCCAAACACACTACCAATGTCGGGCGGATAAAAGCTTCATTGACAACAAAGAACTTAAATGCTCCAGCGTACGAGGTTGTGGCCAGACGCAGTATGTCAAAAAAGCCATTCAAACACGGAAGTAGGCTCGGAGCGCCAACTCTCTCCTCTACTCTGTTCCCCTAGATCTAGGATTTCGGTGAGCCCTCTCGGCCTCCTCGAACGCCACCGATGGCTCCGGGGAGGCCAGGACTTCGGTCGGTGCCTCTCATCGGATCGGATCGGATCTGATTCCCCCCTTCCCTCCATTTGTTTATAGGGTGTCACCAGCAGCGGCGTTTTTGTGATCAGAGATCCGGGGGGTGGACCGGCCCCGCTGCTCGATTCGCCGGTCTTGGCCCGGCTTTGGAGTCAATCTCCCGGCCGATCTACGACGAGAGGGGCAATCCGGATCTCGGCCCACGTATGGCGAATGTTCCAGCGATTGGGTCGTGTGATCCCCCTTTCCTCGGCGCAGCGGAGTGGCTCCCGACGGTGCGTGGAGCGACGACGGTTCGACAGCAGGTAGGGAGTCCGACGGCGACCCCAATTTTTTCTGTGCCGAGCAGCTGGTGGTGTCTTCCCGACGGTGGAGACGTTTTTGGTTCCTTTTTGGGTATGATCCTTTTCTCTGTCGCCTACCCAGTGTGGCGTGGTCCTTCGCCATGGGTGGCGTTGTCTTTTAATACAGTTAGATTTCCGTCAGTGGTGGCGGCGGTGGCTCTGTCTGGATGCTTGGTGGCGTTTGATTTGTTGATCCCACAGGAAGATGGATTTATCTGCTGCCACCACCGGCATGTGATGCCTCTTGTGGATCCAGTTGGGACCTTCCACCCTTTTTACTACTTAAAAAAAAAAAAAAAAAAGTGCTTCTGAGCATGAGATAGATATCAAGTATATGGAAAGCTTAAATGCTTCTGAGTACGTAGTCTCCTAAACCAAGTATGTAAGTGAAGACAACTTGCCTGACCTCAGGGCAACACGCAGGGAAAGATCCATCAGTACGGTCCCAGGTGTGTCACCCAAAGTCCAAAACCCCTTGAGCCTCCTACATCTAACCAAGCCCCAAATGTTGTGTCGGCTATCATCTGGCCAAAGTGCCACCCAAAAATTTCAGAAAAATATAGGGCTGGCAATTTCGGACCCGACACGGCAGACCCGACACAGCCCAACACGAAGTTAGCGTGTCTGGCTCAGGGTTAAACGGGTTCGGGTCGTAAACAGGACATAAACGATAGAGCCGTTCATTTACGACCCGTTTAATAAACGGGTCGGGTCCGGGTTTAGGGTCTGGACACGGTAGACCCATGATGACCCATTTAAAATTCAACGGGTCGGGTCAGGTCGGGTCAGGTCTACCCGCAATCTGATACTGTAATATATAGTATCAGCGGGTCTATCGGGTTAGGTCGGGTTGAGTCGGATCGGGTCAACTGAATAAACCCGTGTGGTAAACGGGTCTACTAGTTTATAAACGGGTCGGGTCCGGGTTTAGGATCTAGGCACGACTAGTTAAACGGGTCGTGTCGGGTCGGGTCAGGTCTACCCGCAATCCAATACTGTAATATATATAGTATCAGCAGGTCTATCGGGTTATGTCGGGTCGAGTCGGATCGGGTCAACTGAATAAACCTGTGTGGTAAAGGGGTCTAACGGGTCTACTCGTTTATAAACGGGTCGGGTCCAGGTTTAGGATCTAGACACGATTAGTTAAACGGGTCGGGTCCGAGTCTAGGGGTTTTGGACATGACCCGAAACTAGACCCGACATGAACCCGACCCGACACAGCCCATTGCCACCCTGGAAAAATCCATACATCGATCAAGACATGGCATCTTCTAGTAAATCCATGCTCAAAGGCTCAAAACTAAGATCATACCCTTGTGTAGGCAGGGGCGGACCTACATAGGGCCTAGGGGGGGCTCAAGCCCCCCCCCCCCCCCCTCAATTTGGGAAAAAGTTACACTTACCCCCTTGAACTTTAGCACAAAAACCCTTAACCCCCTATAGTTTATTTTGTTCCAAATCACTCCCTAAAGTTTGAAATTTTAGCACAATTCCCCTTTTGTCAATTACTTGATTTCCTCATTTCGTAGTTTTTATTTGATCTAGCTAAACTTCAAGAGGGAGGAAAGCAAAGTTAAGTTTACTCAGAAAACAATTATAGCCAACTATTGGTAGCCAACTTCACATGGAGGTGACCACCACCAGCCGTCACCGTCCCACCAGCCATCACCCCCCGCCAGTCAATATCTACCGTTATGCCACAAACCATCACCCCACCGCCACATGGGCCACTCGTCGCCTCCAGTATTGGTGACCCACGGCCGACCTCGCCGTTTGCCGGCCACCGACGCCCACCAGGGCCACCACTGTCCGACCGACACCTATCGCGGTCTGCCACCTCTCGCGCATGTGGCATCCCCATAGAGTTCATCCCATGGCTCTTAGTGAATAAGAATCGAGTGGGATCGGGGCCTATTTATAGGTTTTTGGGGATATGTATAAAATCTACCCCCCCCCCCCCCCCCCCCCCCCCCTAAAAAAAAAGGATCTGGTCTATTGTTTACAAACTGTGCACCTTGATCGAGTCGGCCAATTATAGTTCCAAATTTTCGAATGACTCCGACGATCGAAATTCTCCTTTACTAGAGGCAAAATCCTAATAGGCCTTTTACTGCGCGATCGAAGGTTAGGGACGCTGTCACACCGCCTGCCAAAGTCTTCGACTGTGAGGCAGCGATTATAGTTACTTTTTAATAATTATGCCCCCCTGAGGAAAAACCCTGGGTCCGCCACTGTGTGTAGGTACGGTGCCGGTCTCGACCCGTCGGTTAAAACTAAGATCCTACCCATGTGTAGGTATGGCTCCGGCAAATCGGTTAAGACTTAAGATCCTACCCTTGTCTAGGTACAGCTCAGCCTCGGCTAGTCATTGCCTTCTCCAAAGGTACGCAATCTCCACATCTCTCCTCCAACTATATCGTCATTCTTGAGGCTAACTTGAGCATCGGAGAATCGACACTGGGGACCAAAACTTGATTTCGTCGAGTTATTTTGTAGGTACATCAGCGGAACTGCCTCGGTCCCGAGACCTCTGTCAACTTCGGCATCTACATTCGTAAGTCACATGAGGATTTAAATCGACCACTTTGTTCACCATTAACGAGTGATTGAGATTGTAGTCGATGAAACATGTTCCATAGTCCATTACTGCCACTTAGAATTAACGCTCATCAACTCTATTATTCATCCCAATGCACAAGATCATAAGCCTTATCTAGGTCAACCTATAAAAGTAGAGATTGGTGGGGTGGAAGGGCAAGAATCTCTCAATTGGGGGAAGGTTGACCCTGGTCAATTATGTACTCACAGTAATACTGTCTTACTACTTGGCCTTCTTCTACCTCCCAGCTTGGGTCATCAAGAAGATTGACAAGATTTGTAACTCTTTTCTTTGGCAGGGAGCTAACGGAAGATCCGGATCATATCACTTGATAAATTAGGGATATGTATGCAAGTCCAGAGACCAAGGAGGGATGGGAGTCATTAACCTATAAAACCACAATAAGGTTCAACTAGAGAAATGATAGTGGAGGCTCTAGAATGACCAGGGGGGCAGCTGGAGTAAAGTTTTCTGGGGAAGGTACTTCAAGAGGTTCTTAGCCTTTCAAGTGAAGAGCAGGAGATTGGGGAAGGTCTCACATTTTTGGCGTGAGGTGTTGAAGGTTGGCAGCCTTTTCAAATGTGGTAATAAACTCAGCTTGGGTAACAACCTAAACATCCTTTTTTGGAAAGATCGGTGGGTTGGGGACAGTCTCCTTGGGAAGATCTTCCCTAACCTCCATACTCTGGCTACTCTCCCAAGACCATAGTGAGTTCTCTTTGCTCAGCCATGGGGGGAGCCACAATGTGGGATATGTTGTGGATCGCCCTTGACGATACCGGATGAACAATCTGATATCGTATCGCTCCGACCGCATGGGTCGACAAAGATCAATCACACAAAACAATTCTCCGATGAATCGATGCAGAAGAACAAACTAACACACAATAGAGAAATAGCAATGTAAGAAGAAACACAATCACAAAGGAAGAAATGAGAGATTTACGTGGAAACCCTTGCGGAAAAAACCATGGAAAAAGACGATCGGAAGATCAACTAGAACGAAGAATGAACTGGAGTTACAAACAACGCCCAACTCCAATGAGATGAACTCCCTTCGCCGAGATTACCTCCTTCTTTAACAAATCCTTGCCAAAGCCTCTCCAAGTCTCCCTCAATGTTTCTCTTCAATGCCTAGCAAAAGCTTTCTCCTCCCCACAACCCTAGACTTCTTTATATACCAGGAGAATAGGTTACACAAGATTAATCCCGAGATTCCCCAAAAATAGCCAAATCTAGAGAGACAAATCGAGCAAGACTGGGTCAAACCCGTTTGCCAGGCACAGTCGTGCGCACGACCTAGGCAAGTCGTGTGCACGATCACTTGTAGGCTTTCACTGAAGGACGCGTCGAAAATCTCGAGCTCCAGGTCGTGCGCACGACTGTGTGGTCGTGCACACGACTGTGGGGGAAATAGACGCTCGCCTTTTTCAATGGACATGTCGACTTTCTCGAAGGCCTGGTCGTGCGCACGACTTGTCCACAGTCGTGCGCATGACTTTTATTAGAATTGGTGAGGTTTACAGCTCGTAAAAACCTATAGTTTAGCTGTATATGGTTGATAGCTTAGGATTGCATCTTGGTACGTACCTTAGTACGTGTTCTGATTATAGAATAGAGAGCCATGTCTATATGGTAATTCACTTGAGGGGTAGACTTAATGGATTGAGTTCATGTAATCTAAATATGTTCACAGCTCTGATTATGGTTGGTCGCTCTATCAAGGTAAGCTGTTGGGATGATAGAGCGTGGGTGTCTCCACTATGATCATTACGATGCACAGTGTCTATGGCCGAACGGAACCAACACGGTGCACATATCAGTGAGCAGACATCAGTGTAATAAGTCGTGTTTCTGCTTAAGGTAAAACGGTCCTAAACCCTGAGGAACCATGTCTGGTGGGCTAACCAGTTGAGTGCTGATTTGGCGCACCAATGTGTGAGGGTCCAGTTACGTGAACCAAAATCACCGTGTAATGGGTTATCCGGCTGGCGTCGCATCAGCGTGCTACTCCTGCAGGCCATCCACACTCCTAACAGGAGATGCGTTCCTTGGTCTGACCTACGTTGTATTAAACCCTGGCCAGGTGGTTATCAGTTGGATTGTTGACTGGATCTAGTGTGACTGGGTTTACCAGTGTATATCCACAGTTTCCATGAGGTTATTGATCAATGGAGAGGAGACACAGGTGTTCTAGCCTAGCTGTGGGATTCGGCAAGGAGACCCTCTATCCCCATACCTAGTTCTTATTGTCACCCAAGTCATTCATTGGGAATAACAGCAAGAATCCAAATCCTGTAACCTATCTGGCATATGCTGATGATTTTCTTTTCTTTTTTTGAGCCATTATGCTTGATGCGTGGGGATTAAGATCGGTTTTTTCTCAGGTGACCATGAGTATGAGATTACATATTAATCTTCAGAAATCGAGTATCAAATTCTCTAAGTGTGTTTCTTCCTATTTGCAATGACGAATTGCCAAAATATTTGGTATGCAGGTTGAAGGGGGACCTTGGAAACATCTTGAGATTCCCATTAATGGCATTAGAGTGCCGGCAACATCCTATTCCAACTGTTGTCCTCCATAATTTGATGTCTCGGATTTCTGGATGAAAATCCCAACTGTTGTCCCAGGCTGGTATAGGTTGGTGCTTCTCCAATCAGTACTTGCTGCTATTCCAGTTCATGTTATGATGGTGGGAGGTTTTGCCGCAAGGTCTATTGCACCGAATGGATAAAGTTTGTAGGGCTTTCTTCTGGGGCCACACTGAACGAGACAGAAGACTTCATCTTGTGTTAAGCTCATGGGATGTCATCACTAAGGTGAAGAAAGGTGGGGGTCTGCAACTTCAGACATTTGACAAGAGGCAGCTAGGCTCAGTTGGGCGTACGTTGCTTTGATGGTGGAGTTCATTCAATCGAACCATAAAGGACCTGCATGGATCCAAAACAAATATTGGTCCATTATGGTGTTATCTTGATAAGCATTATTGGTCCATTCTCTAACCGCTTAAGCTTTGAGTGAAATGGTAACTTAACATGTCGATCACTAGTGCATGCCCATGCCTGTCGGCACTGTAGCGGGCCGCCAACACATCTGAATGCCTTCGGTAACAAAACACTTTCTACGACAACACCGACATTCATAGGGACACCCAAAATTTCAGCAAGCAGGTTTATAACCGTTGATGTGAACAACGATCGCAGGATGAACGATCAGTTTTAGTGCAGTTTAAATGGGTCGGGATTTGAAACCAATGTGAGGGAGTTGGTTGACGGGGAAACAGAGATCGTGCGTTGATTTTTGAACGAATGGTTAGATCTATTCGGTTCATTTTAGTCCAGTCATTTTGTCTTAGTCAGCTTTCATTTTGTCTAGTCAACACAAAACCGCCGTGCCATGTTATATAGATAATCCAGCATATGTGAAATGATGAGTAATATATTAAGTCCCTTTCAGTCTTCACGTAATATAACTCATCGACACATCTCGAACAATCGAACATACATCAACTGATTGCACCTTTAAGGTATCTGCAGCAAACATCTGACATCATTCAAGTCTTAATGCTTTTTTCCCCCTTGATCTTAGCTTTACTTTGTCGCGACATACTAAAATTAAGTTGGTAGGGTCTAGGCCGAGCCCTCCCTCAAATAAAGAAGGATTTCTCAAAAAAAAAAAGAGAGAGAAGACTTCGTGTTATCGCATAACGATGATATTTGTCAATACTTCGATGGTTATCCTGCTTGTCCTAAGCGTGACGCCGAGGTCCGAACTCCCCACGGGCAAGTGCATAGCGAGGCTTTTTCCGGCCCCAGCGAGCACGAGGACGCCACTCATCCCCTACCGATGGCAGGATAATGGGCCAACCAGAAGAACAAAAATGGAGGAAGTTGGGAACATGGAGCACATCATTTCCTTTTTGTTCCCTTGTTCTTGCTCCTCCCATGTGATAATAATGGTCCCGTCCTGACCCACCCCCCCGACCTCCTCCCACCAGCCGCTTGTCGTGGGCCAAATCTCATGGCTTGGAGAGGGATGTTTCCATTGTTTTCCGACGACAGGAGTGCGAGGCCGAGCTCGACTGGTCCATGTTGTCCATAATTTTTCCGTCTGATCTCAAAGAAATTTGTTTTCGGGGCCGAGCAAATCCAGTGACTGGTCCTTTGGAGATATTTCAGAACCAATTCTCACCTCAGCTCTCCAGGTTGCGTAAATTTGGGCTTGCAGTGGACCCAGCCATGTCGTACAACATTGCCAATTGTCCACAAACTCCGGCCATGGAGGTGGCACCACTTGCTCATGCCCATCCTTGAGAGAATAGGCCCAACAAAGTAACAAGAACCACTGATTTCCAATGCAAAGCATGGTGCCACACCCTTCCTCAGAGCCAAACCTTGGGTTCATTGGTTCGATTTTGGATGTATATCCAGGAACAACAAAAGTTTACTGGCCGATCCGTCGGCATGCTAAATCGATCGATCGGTGTAAGGTACTGGAAACAGAGTCTATTGGAAGACCAATGACTCTTCACCAGATCAATCGGAATTACCCACGACGGGATTGCCCAGGTTCGGACCAAACCGACTGATCAGCATGTCTAAACCGATCGATCGGTTTGATAGTTTCAGGAATTCTGATTGTTTCCAGGTTTGGATAAAGAAAAGGTCTAAGACTTTTTGTATTAGTGAAAAAAAACATTGAATGAGGAGAGATGCCATGGGGGTATACTTGAGGGTGTTAATGTATAGAGATGGGTTGGGTTATATGTACAGTCGGACCGGGCTGTGTGTGTATACATATACATATATATTGGGCTTCAGTCCCTCAATGAGATGGATTCTATTCTCTCCAAACCCTAACCGTCATCTCCTAACATGGTATCAGAGCTCTAGGGTTTCTCGCGCGACGACGGCGACAACGGCAGCCACCTCCGGCCTCTCCTCCACCCGACAGCCCCCCCCACCTCCGGCCTCTCCTCCACCCGGCAGCCCCCCCCTCCAGCCTCTCCTCCGCCCGGCAGCCCCCCCTCCACCCGGCAACCACCTCCGGCCTCTCCTCCACCCGGCAGCCCCCCCTCCGGCCCCCACTCCGCTCGGCAGCCCCCCCTCCGGCATCTCCTCCACCCGGCAGCCCCCCTCTGGCCTCCCCTCCGCCCGGCAGCCCCCCTCCGGCCTCCCCTCCGCTCGGCAGCCCCCCTCCGGCCTCTCCTCCACCCGGCAGCCCCCCCCTCCCCTCCGACCTCTCTTCCTCCCGGCAGCCCCCCCTCCACCCGGCAGCCACCTCCGGCCTCTCCTCCACCCGGCAGCCCCCCCTCCGACCCCCCCCCTTCGCTCGGCATCCCCCTCTCCGGCATCTCCTCTACCCGGCAGCCCCCCTCCAGCCCCCCCTCCGCTTGGCAGCCCCCCCTCCGGCCTCTCCTCCACCCGGTAGCCCACCTCCGGCTTCCCCTCCGCCCAACAAACCCCACAGGCCCCCTCCCTCCACCTCGCAGACCACCCCCCATCCTCCTCTGCACCCTGCAGGCCCCCCTCCACCCTCCCCTGCACCCCCGCCCCCTCCTGCACCCCCTGAAGCCCCACCGCCCCCCCTTCTCCTCTGTACCGAACTGCCCATCTCTTCTGTATGGACTGCCTTAGAACTCCCTTATGCCGACTCGCCCCCGTACTTCAAGGGTATGGCTTCCTACAGCATCTCTCGGCTCCCATACTGCCTGCACACAGTCGCTGATCGTCGAGTCCCTCCGTCTTCTCGTTTTGATGGTATTCTCGGGCCACGTCCCTCCACTACGTCAGTCCACTGTGGACGTCGTCAGGGTCCCCTCCGCCATGATGGCGAGACTGCTGCTGCTGCTGATCTCCCTACTCCAGCATCGCCTGCCACCACTCCTGCTCCGTCTCGGTCTTACTCCGACCGTCTCTAGCGCTTTGAGGAGTTACTGTTGCGATACCTCACCTCCACCAGCTCTTCGACAGATCACAGTCTCTCTGTCACTCCGAGTACTTCTACTCAGTCTCGGTCTTACTTCGACCGCCTCCAGCGCTTTGAGGAGTTACTGTTTCGATACCTCGCCTCCACCAGCTCTTTGACAACTCACAGTCTCTCTGCTACTTCGAGTACTACTGCTCCATGGATCTTCGACTCGGGTGCCTCCTGCCACCTTACCTCCGATCCTTCTGTCCTCACGGACTTTAGCCCTGCTCCTACCCACATAGGGATCCACACTGCTGACGGGACTTGTGTACCCATTTCGCAGTGTGGATCCATCACCCCTGCCTCCTATCCCACTGGTCGCCTAACCTTACCTCGTGTTCACCATGCTCCCTGCTTAAATATTAACTTAATATCTGTTAGTTCTTTTGTGACTCAGGCCTGATCGTTACATTTACTTCTTCTTGTTATGTGCAAGATCCGCGGACAGGTCAGAGAGTTGGGCTGGGTCGTCGAGCAGGGGGACTCTATCAGTTGGATCACCTTTAGGTTCCCACTTCCACTCCATCGGCTCTGTCTGTTACCTCTGATGCCGATTTGTGGCACAGAAGGTTAAGTCACATATCCAGTGATCGACTCCAAAGTATTTTTTGCTCTGCCGCTTTGGGCTGGGTGTCCTTCTCCCCTATCTCTGTCTGCATTGGGTGTCGATTAGCAAAGCACCTTGCTCTTTCTTTTTCTACTAGTATTTCCCGTTCCAGCGCCCCTTTTGATCTCGTGCACTCTGACGTGTGGGGTCCTGCTCCAGTTATCTCTTTTACTGGTTTTTTGTATTATGTGAGCTTCATAGATGATTACTCCCGCTGCACCTGGGTCTATCTCATGCGTCGTCGCTCCAAGATTCCTTATATTTACAGGACCTTCACTACTATGCGTCACACCCAGTTTGGTCGGCGCATTAAGACTTTTCGGTCTGATTGTGCCCAGGAGTATCTCTTCTCTGAGATGCGTGAGATCCTTCAAACTCACAGCACTCTTCACCAACAGTTGTATCCCCACACCCATGAACAAAACGGAGTCACCGAGCGCAAACATCGCCATGTCCTCGAGACAGCACGAGCTCTACTTCTGTCTGCTTCTGTTCCACATTCCAACTGGGCTGAAGCTGTCCTGACCGCTGTTCATCTCATCAATATCACTCCGTCCTCATCCCTCTCTGGTGTTTCCCCGTACGAGCTGCTTTACTCCATATCTCCTGACTACTCTCTTCTTCGTACCTTTGGGTGCATGTGTTTCGTCCTCCTCCCTCTCCATGAGCGCACCAAACTTTCTGCTAGGTCTGTTAGGTGTGTTCACTTAGGACTCAGTCGGGAGCACAAAGGCTATCGGTGCTACGATCCCTTGGCTCGCCGGATCCATGTCTCTCGCCATGTCTCCTTTATAGAGGATGTCCTGTACTTTTCCACTGAGTCCCGGGATCTTCCCTCACCACTTACGTTATTTTCTACGTCGTCACTCCCTCTCACCATCCCCTTCCTACCTCCGTATCCTGCTCCCACGCCCACCTTCCCGGTTGAGCCTCCTCTACCTTCCTCGTCTCCCCTATCTCCACCACCTCCACCTCCCTTGTCTCCACCACCTCCCCCACCACCTCCCTCTCCCCCGTTATCTCCACCACCACCATCTATCACACGTGTCTACGTTCGTCGCTCCATAGTTCTCCCACCAAGACTGTCTCCACTGGTACTACTTTGCCTGCAGCTACTCCTACCTCTTCGGCCGTGAATCCTGGTCATGTTCGGTGCTACCCTTCGTACGAACATCACCCTCCTGACAGATATGACTACTCCCCTGACAGGTTTGGTTACTCTGTGGTTACTCTTGTTTCTCTTGACACTTCTGGACACTCTGTTGTTGCCTTCTACTCTCCGTCCTACCAGGCCTTTCTTATAGCGCTTCACACCCACCGGGAGCTCCAGTCGTACCGTGAGGTAGTTGTACACCCGGAGTGGCGATAGGCCATAACAGTCGAACTTGAGGCCTTTCAGTGGACTCAGACGTGGGATTTGGTTCCTTGTCCCACTGGCGTGGTTCCTATTAGCTGCAAATGGATCTTCAAGATTAAGACTCGACCTGATGGGTCCATTGAGCGACATAAGGCGTGCCTTGTTGCTCGTGGTTTCTCCCAGGAGTATGGGATTGACTACAAGGAGATGCTTGCTCCAGTGGCTCGGATGACTACCATTCGCACCCTCTTAGCTGTGGCAGCTGCTCGAGGGTGGCCTCTACATCAGATGGATGTGACCAACACATTTCTCCACAGTGATCTCTCATAGGAGGTATATATGGCTCCTCCATAGGGCGTCCCTGCTCATTCAGGTCACGTATGTCGTTTGCGCCGAGCCATCTATGGGCTCAAGCAGGCCCCTTGTGCCTGGTTTGAGCGATTCCGCAGTGCAGTTCTGACCGCCGGGTTTGTTGAGCGCCACTCTAACTATGCCCTGTTCACTCGCTCCTCCAGTCAGGGTATTGCAGTTCTTCTCTATGTGGATGATATGATCATCACCGGGGATGACAGTGCCACTATAGCATCCCTTCAGTGCTACCTCCAGAGTCAGTTTGAGATGAAAGATCTGGGCCCTCTTCGCTACTTTTTGGGCCTGGAGATTGCCCGGTCAGCTCGTGGCCTGTTAGTCTCCCAGCAAAAGTACATCTCCGATATCTTTGCTGATGCTGTTCTTACTGACTCTCGCACTACTGACACACCCATGGAGCTCAATTTGAAGCTTCTTTCTACAGATGGTGAGCCACTCCAGGATGTCTCCCGCTACCAGAGGCTGGTTGGGATGCTCGTCTACCTCACTATGACCCCGCCAGACATTGCACATGCTGTTGGCATTGTCAGTCAGTTCGTTCAGGCTCCCCATTCAGTTCACTATGCAATAGTCCTTCGGATTATCCGCTACCTTCGAGGCACCATCACCTGCTCACTACTTTTTTCCTCTACCACTCCGTTGGTGCTACGTGCCTACTCCGATGCAGATTGGGCAGGAGATGTAACCACTCGCCATTCTACTACCGGATACTGTGTGTTCCTTGGTGATTCTCTCATTTCTTGGCGAAGCAAGAAACAGGAGTCTGTTGCTCACTCAAGCACCGAAGCCGAATACAGGGCTATAGCTTCCACCACCGCAGAGATTGTCTTGTTTCACCGCCTTCTACTAGACCTGGGAGTTTTGATATCCGGGCCCACGCCTCTCTTCTGTGACAACCGGAGTGTTATTCAGATTGCTAGCAACCCGGTATTCCATGAGCGGACAAAACATATTGAGGTTGATTGTCACTATGTTCGTCAGGAGTTTCTCGACCACACCATCTCCTTATCATTCATTTCATCATCGGAGCAGACTGCTGATTTTCTGACGAAGTCCCTTACGATTGCTCGCTTCCGGTATTTTATCGGCAAACTCTCGGTCCATGATCCACCATGAGTTTGAGGGGGAGTGTTAATGTATAGAGATGGGTCGGGTTATATGTACAGTCGGGTCGGGTTGTGTGTGTATACATGTACATATATATTGGGCTTCAGCCCCTCAGTGAGATTGATTCTATTCTCTCCAAACCCTTGCTCGAACGTTCTAGAGTACGTGCTCGCACATTTTAGAGCGCGATGAGAGATTGACAAGGAATGATCCTTCTGGAGTGCCAGGTCCTGTATACTAATAATTTGGGTCATTGATACTTAAAGCAAGTTAGGGTCTAAAACTATGTAAGGAGTGACAGGCCCTGTATACTGATAATTTGGGTCATTGGTACTTAAACCAAGTTAGGGTCTAAGACTATGTACGTTGATCATTCTTCTTTGTTCTGTCTGGTACTCAATCCTCTTGAGTGCCTGTATTATTATCTTTATTATCTAATGTACAGCTTGGAGTTTGCCTAATACCCTCCCGAAATAAAGAATACATCTTTTCTCAAAAGAAAAATACTCGCACACATCAGTGCATGAAATGTGTATACATGTATTACTGAAACTATGTACATGAGAGATACTTAAATGTGGGAGAGACATCGGTGAATGGCGTATTAGTTGGGGGGAGGAATAGGCGAAAACCCTTATCTTTTTCCGGTGAGGCCGATCGCTCGATCGATGTCCTTGTTTTCGGGACCGCGAATAGAGGGAAGAATTCTCTCACGACAATGGAGCTGCTGCTTTCTTATGAGTTGAATTTGTAATTGAAAGGGTCCACATTTCTCAAAAAAAAAAAACATGAAAGGGTCCACTTTGGTCCAAGTGTGTCATGTGAACCTGTTGGGGCTTCTCCCATGCATGGGAGAGCAGGGTCGCTTTCTTGTTTGGTCGTTTTGCCTGTCATTGATTGCAATTTGCAAGGAACAAGCAGGAGTTGCTTTCCTACTCTTGAAGGGCAGCTCTGTGTTTTGTAGACTTTCTTTACCTTCAAGACAGTCACAGTTGATTTTTATTGTGTGTGTGAAAGGGGAGGGGGGTTACACAAACTAGGAGTACAAAATATGCTAAAAATCCAAAGGGGGGGGACATACACAAACTAGGACCATAAAATAAGCTAAACCTTCAAAGGAGTTATGGTAAGCACACAAAATTCTTTTCAACATGATTGATTCCCAAAGATTTAACTCATCAAATTGGGATTCGTACTCATCAGTGCTCGGTATTCTAAACAAATGTAGCTAGGTCATTGCTAATGCGACAGTCGTTGCAACCAAACGTTGTCTATCGACAACTAAACGAATGCAGCTCTGACATCGCCAATGCGACCGTTGTCGCAACCAAATGTTGTCCGTCGACAGCCAAACAAATAACGTCCGTTGACGACCCCAAGCAAGCGGTGATCATCCATCCACGACTCCAAAGTCTGTTGCACTGTAGACGCAAACGATCGGCATCCGTCGATGACTCGATGCTTCCGTATTGGTACACATTAGCACCTCCACCAATCACCTGTCGGCGACCCCATCAGACCGCTCGTCGGCGTCTCGAAGGGTCACCAGTCAGCGACTCCGATCGACATGTTTCGATGTCGATGCAATGGTGCACACCGGGACCTCCGTTAGGCATCCACAGATACCTCCACCAATGGTGCCCGCCGATGCCTCCGATCGGCATCCATCGATTCCGCTGCAATGGTGCCCGCTGGCACCTCCGATATGCATCCGCTGATACCTCCACCAATGGCGCCTATCGAGGCCTCCGATTGGCATCCATCAATGCCGCTGCAATGGTGCCTATCGGCACCTCTGATAGGCATCCGCCGATGCCTCCAGCAATGGGGCCCGCCGACGCCTTCGATCGGCATCCGTTAATGCCACTACAATTGTGCCCGTCGGCACTTCGAATAGGCATTTGTTGTTGCCTCCACCAATGGCACCCGTCGGTGCCTCCGTAGAAGCCTCCAACAATGGTGTTTGTCGGTACCTCTGATTGACATCCATAAATGTTGCCAAATTGGTGCATGTCGGCACCTTCATCATCGAATGTGCCATCGGCCTTCATGCCAACCACCAAAGGGCACAGAGGGGAGGCGAGATGCACGCTCTCTCCCCCCCCCCCCTTCGCGGTCTTAATCCTCCTTCGAGTGTCCTCCAGAGATCTCCAATGATCTTCAATCGATCTTCTAATACGATGTGATCTCGATCCAATTCTGATTCTCTTTTGATACCATCTACCATGGGAGCGATCCTCTATTAATAGAGGATCAATGTTGGTTGCTTCGCTTGCACTCCAAGCATCAATCCTGGCTATGTTAACGAATGAGACTCTCACCAGTACAGGTTTATGCCGGATCCTGATGTAATTAGCAACAACTCACACAAGCCCAAATCCAACAAGGGATCTCGTCTGAACAGTGTTAACTTGGGCAAAATCCTGGGGCAGCGCCAGAGTTAAATTGGGACTCAGCATGCAAATTTTGCCCGAGAGAACTCCTGTTGATGCTCGGGTGAAAATTTGGGCAGAGGGGAGCCGAGGTCTTCTGCAAATCAAGCCAATTAATCACCAACTATCTTCACCTTGGTGAGATTTGTCGGCCAACTGATCAAGAGCCAATCCAATAACCAAAATGGAGGGGAGGAGGGGCTCAACTTTTTTTTTTTTTAACAAATTGAACCCAAACTATGCTTCATTTTCATTTACCCCCCTCTATCATCTGTCAACTATCAAACTTAACTTTTCTTTCAAAAATGCCTTAGTCCTAGTAAGCATAAGTTATCACTCAAGGGGATTCTTAAAAAAATCTTTTATCTTATTGGAAATTTATAATGATATTTTCTGGATAAAAGTTAAGTTTGACGATCGACAATTGACGAGCATAATTCAGGAATCGATTAATTTGTTCCAAAAATAAAAAAGGGTTAGGGATCAATACGAAATGAGGTGAATATATAGTTTAGGGGAGGTTTTTGTAATTTCCCCTTTTCTCCTAAGTTTGATAGGATAAGATCCGGCTCATAGGCTCAAGCTGATTGGTTATTTGCTCATCCCCCTTTTGAGTTTGATTAGTTTGATCTCAAGAGATGGTTTGTGGCTGGGGTCATCATGTAGGGAAGTTGTTCCCAAGAATCACATCAGTATGACACCATGGAGCCGCCCATAAATCCACACTGTCCACTCCGTGGGCCAAAACAAAGATACAGAAGAGAGAGAGAGAGAGAGAGAGAGAGAGAGAGTTTTCTTGGTTACTTAAAATTTTTCAAAGAAGAAAGAAACCCTTAATTCTTTTCCTAAACAGCCCAACATCTACAAAGCCATTTGTTAATTTACATGAAGCCTTGAACAGAAGCTCAAAAGAACTGCATCTGTCAGTTTTCAGAGGATTCCTACTTCTCTCTTCCTTTTGGATCCTGGTTACAAGTGTGCTGCACTGTGAGCCAGCTCCATCATTTATCCTGCCATCAACAGCAAAAGGACCAAAAAGAAAAATCAAAATTATGGTCAATGGGAACACCCACCAGTTCATATATGCCATCTAAGTGTTCCTATGAGAAGGAAAAAAAAATAATTTTAATCCAAAATATTCATCTGATTAGTACGTTATTCACAACAAGTTAAGTACTGACTAAATGCGATCGTCAGAAGAGGAAGCATCCTAATCTCATGGATTATTGCTTCATGGAGGAGAGAGAGGATTAGGAAATTAATCTTGGAGAAAGGCTTGGAACATCGTTGCCATTGCAGTATGTTGGAGTATATGTGTTACCAATAACCCTAGATTAGAGAGAGAGAGAATTGTCGTTCATTAAGATTAATGGGCCGGCCAACATATAGTGTCCTTGTATAAGGCTTATACATAGAAATGATATATGCACTAGGCTATACATATGACCAACAATATGAAAAGAAAGGAATCATAGAGTTTTTCACAGAAAATTGCTTTGCAAGGATTGGATGCTAAAGATTTGGATGACCAAAAAATAAAAATTGATTTTTCTCCAGCCAAGATCAGGATCTTTCTGTCATATTTTCTTTCTATCAACACCTTGAGGGATACCAACAAAGGAAGAAAAAGAAGAAAAAAGAAGATGAAACCACATAAAATCTACACTTGAAATTCATTCCATGGAGCTTACAATCGATTTCTTGCAGTGTAGGACCGCATCGTAAATTTTTCTCTCGTCGCCCATGTCCGCCGTCGCGTTGCTATAGCACCATTCGATCCTCGAGAAGGAGTTGCCCGCGCCCGGGGCTCCCACCGGATCCCCGCCGCCCCTCACCGCCTTCATGGAAGTCAGTCTCAGCTCGTTAATCTTCTTACACAAGGGTGTGAGGAGGGACGACCAGTACTTCCTCAGCATCCTCTTCGGAGATCTCACGCAATTCGCGAGGAAGGGCAGCTTGAGCTTCGGGATTCTCGACGGAGAGCGCTTCAGCGGGCACGAGCTCTTCGAAGTGGGCGTGCTTGGCACCGACCGGAAGACCGGCGAGCAGTCCGACGAGATCTGTCCGCTCGGGAGCGCGTAGACGTAGCACGGGCAGTATCGATTGCTCTGAACGAGCAATGTTTTCGATGAGTCCACCGGGGGAGAGCTGCTCAGAGCTGAATACGGGCGGTCGGAGACCGCCTCGCACTTCGACGGAGTACTACTGATGAGGTGGAGCGGCAGGATCACCCCGTTGGAGAAGATCTGGTCGGCGTGGACCAGCACCGGAGCTTGGGAGCTCGGGAGGCCGAAGTCGAAGTCATGACCTTCGCTTGTCCAGCGCATCGAAATGAAATCGGGGTCCATTTCGATGAAGGCGCCGCCATCTTGGGCGTCGAAGGAGCAGCGGAGGCCTTCGTCGTCGATGGCGTCGAAGGAGGCCGGCTTGATGTTGATCAGCCAGCTATAGGAGAAGCTTTCATTGGAGAGCTGTTGAAGGGACTCCATGGGCTGCACTGCAAATCCTGGGATTGGGTATAGGGGGGGAGGGGCTGGGTGGAGAGAATGAAGAGGACTGATAAGGGGAGGGGCATGAAGAAATAGCAATCCTTGATGCATGATTACAAAAATGGCAACATCAAAGTACGTGATTATGGGTTGAATGACCACCATGCCCCCTACTTTCAACCATAAATGGTGAAATCCATTGGGGGAACTGTACATTCCTTATTGGCAGGTCATCCATCTTATCAACAACATGAAATGCCTTGTGACCCCTCTCTCCCATGCTGGGGAGGTTCTTTGTTCGACTTCCTATATGGACATCATGGAGCAAACTTTTCATTAAAGTCGTCGTATTTTGTTAGCACTGCAAATCCCGCTGGCTGTTGATAACACAGTACTGTCTCCCCTGTTTCAATCTTCGGACCTCTTTGAGTATTGGCTCTAATGTCGGGCCCTTTGACCGCCCTTTGATTGTCTGACCGGTCCAGTAAAAAACAAAAAAATAAAAAAAAACCTTATGAAATGATTATCAATAGAAAAGATTAGTGAAGTGACTTGCTTGTTGTTTCATCGCTTGGAATTTTTTTGGTAAGCGAACATGGAATTAATACCTTGAACCCTTTCAATTCATTATAAAAACATAGCCCTATGACTAGTATCATCATTTGAGAAATGATTACATAAGGCATCCCATACCGTACCGTGACAATCGTACGTTGACAGGGCTTTTGCATTAGACACGTCTGATAGCAGGCAATTCGACAGGTGAATGCCATGCACTCGGCTAGGACCGATAGTGCTCGATGCATCGATCCCGCCACCTTACGGTGCATGACATCTTATGGAATCACTATTTTATCATTTTAGCAAAATAAAGTAGCATATCACTTTCTCAAGCTAAAAGCTAACTATGAAAACATCAAGTTATTAACCAAATAGGCCGGCTAGTGGGATAGGCTCCAACTCGTCGTGTAGCCTTCATTTCTATGGATTGAACAAGAAAACAAACATGGGGCTGTAGAAACTAATTGTTTTGGTAAATGGACAACAGCTCATGAAAATTTAGTATTTCATGCAAGGTTTTTTGGACAAGATCATGGTTGACTGCTTAAACTAAGCAACATATATACATTATGGATTGTTTATACACCAAACGACTTAAAGATTCGCACGAGATAGCTTCGGGTGTTCTATGGGATCCACGTCCTGTTTTTTGGTGGTTTGTTTTTTACGACACAATCGGGTTTGGATTTTTTTGAAGGGTACTAGGTTATCTTTTCTGCTTTGCTTAGCTTCGATCTGTTGTTCGTACTTTGGGATTTTAACCTTTAAAACCTCATGTTTTTATCTTAGATAAATGCTATTCAGCCCGGAGGTATTCCCAATCCGCTCAGCCCAATTGATATGAATGGCCATGTGGCATCATCCAAGTCATGGTAACAGATAATATTTTACTATGGCTAAAGGTATTCGGGAGATCGATACCCGGTCTGTTTATCTTTTATGTTTGTTTTGTGCAGATCGACGGCTGAAGATCAAGAGCCAATTCCGACCTCCATAGAAAATTCTGAGAAACATTGCAGTTTTTTTTTTTTTTGGTACAAACGGATTATTATTTAGATCAATGATGTAAGCACTAGACACTTTCTAACAATTCCATTATGTGGAGAAGTGGATGGATGGCAACCACCTGGATCCCCCCTACATATTTTAATTCCTCCCTTAAAAGTTAGGCATGATGATCACGATATTAGTCACGATTCCAATATTTTTTCATTCTAGTGGATAAAGATGCAATCTTAATTTAAGAGCTAATTACAAAAACCACCCCTGAATTATACACCGCATTTTATATTCGTCCCTTAAACTTATTTTTTTGAACAATATGATCCCTTAACTATGCTCAATCTGCATTTAGCCCCCCTGTCAACTTTTTATCCCAAAGATATCCTTATCAATTTTTAACAAGAGTCAAAAGTGTTTCAGAATATTTAACTTATAATTACTAGGATAAGGATATTTTTGAAATAAAAGTTGATAGAGGGGGTTAAATGCAAACAGTGCGGGTTAAGTTGTCCAAAAAAAATATTCAGGGACCAATATAAAATGAGGTGTATAGTTCATGGGAGGTTTTTATAATTTGCCCTAATGTTAATTATGAATGCCGTGTCGAAGAATGGTATAAGCATGTAAAAGTTAATTGAAAAACAATACTCTCCCTGCACAGAATCTTTCTATGTATAAGATGATGGAGAGTTGGAATCAACCAATTGCATGGGTATATGTTGTAATTGGTACTCTGAGTATCATCTTAATTATGTTCCTAAAGTTCTCAATGGACTTGACATTAGTCAATTTGTAAAATTGACTTCATAAGACAGAGTTTGTGAGCTATGAGGGTTTGTAGACCATGCTTTGAATCCACAATAAAAATTTGTTCATCATTAAAGAATTTTAAAAATATCAAAAAATAGCTTCCACTAAAATCATATGTTTGGCCTACAGAAACTAAGTGTAGAAGTTTGGGGTTGCGTACGTGCTTGTTCCTGGTCGGTGCTTATAACTCCAGGAAGACGTCTTTAAGGGGAGCATCATCGATCCACAGATCCTCACAAAATTTTATCTTGATTCCATCTCCAAGAATAAATTTGTTGCCACACTTGAAGGCTTCTTTGACTTTGAAGATCCATTTTTCAGAAGAGTGAAAGATTTCCTAAAATTCTACTCCTGATTTAGAATCTCCTAAAGTAGCGGGACTTGACCATCTCGCTCCACTAGCCTCTCATGCAGTTTTGGAGGCACCACCACCATTTACACAAGGATGCCAAGTTGAAGTCGTGACAGTTGAGAACATACCAACCTAAGCGATTGGTTAACAAATTTTATCCCACTTTAGCATGTGATAGGCTCGGGAACTATCATCTGCTCCTTTCCATAGAAATTTCCTTCTAATTTTATCAATCTTCCGGATGACCCAAGATGGGAGATAGTAAAACTGAGTTGGTGAGGGTATGGCATCCACCTATGGACAAGAATTTACCTTTCCCGGCAGATAGTCTCATCTCCACCTTTTGAACAGGAGGAAGTCACTCATTCCTGATTACCTTCTTATCACTCATTGGTAGCTAGCTCTAAGTATTTGAGGGAAAGATCCCCCAGCTTGTAGTTCAAAAGGGCCATAAGTGTACACCCCTTGTTCCGATCTTCCCTAATGTAGTAGATGGAACGTTTATTGATATTTATCTACATTCCAAAGTAAAACTCGAAGGATTAAAGAATGATCTTAAGAGTGACAAGCTAAGTTTGATCTGCCTCACATAATAATAGGTACCATCTGCAAAGTGTAGATTATTCACTCTCCATGAATCATCATTAATGCATTTTATCAGATTGAGAAACACCGCCCTCTTAATGATAGCGTCAAAGATATCAACAACCAGGATGAAGAGGAATGGAGGGAGGGGACAGCCTTGCTTGACGCCTCTCCCCAGATGTCATTGCCCTTATCATTGTTCAGAATGCAAGATAGCTTGGATGAAGATTGTATGTCCCAAATCATGCAACCCTAATTTGATAGAAGCCCTCTGGCAATAAGAGAACGGGTAACAAAATTCCAATTCATTCTATCAAAGGCCTTCTCAAAGTCGAGATTTAGCATAACTCCTTCCTTTCTGGACTCCAATAACTAGAAGATTTTCTCTTGAGCAAAGACAACACTAGCAAGGATATTCATCCCTTTTAACGAAAGCAGATTGAGTGTTATGAATAAGAAAATTCATGGTCTTACTCAAGCGGTTGGTGACAACCTTGGTAGCAATCTTATATATACAATTCAAAAGACTGATCAATATGAAATCGGAAATGGAATATGCACCTTCTAGATTCGATAATTGGATGATTCAGGAGAAATTAATGTTTTGCAATGATACTTTAATATCAAAGACATCCTTGATGAATGAAAACAAATGTTGCGATCCGAGGCCCTCACACAGCGAAACACGACAAACGTAGAACCACCATGGTAAATGGTAAAGACGACCACCGACAAAACCAAGCAAATAGATAAACACAAGCAAAACATCCAAAAAATTACTACGATAAAACGATCAATGAATTCACTAGTGTGGAAAAACCTGAGTACATGTTTGTCAGTCTCTTACATTCCCTCACACACCCAACAAAGAGATACCCCGTATAAGAGAATAGATCTTGTAGCCCTATACCCCTAAGAACACTGAAGAAAACCCTTTTCGAAACCTTCCGGTCTCCAATGGATTCCCTTCCCTCTCCCTTGATGACAGCTACCCTCTAAACATCTCTTGTAGTACTCTTGTTAATCCTTTAGTCCATGATGCCCTAGGTTTGTCCTGGGATCTCCCATTTATAGGCACATATTCGCATCTGACTTGGAGAACAAATCCCACGTGAAAACACAGACCAAACGGCTTGACTCACGTCCTACCAGAGTCGATCGTGCGCACAAGATCGTGCGCACGATCTACTAGTGCAAGTCATGCTCACGACCTAGGACTATTGTGCGCACAAGCTTCCTAAAAAACATATCCTTCGCCTCTTGTATTCTATCTTTCGTCGTTCCTTCGCGCATGAACCTTGGAGTTGTATGTCGTTTGTTTGGGGCTACATCTTCAACAACAAATCTTGTTTAACGATAGTCCAGTATCTTTGAAAGAAGAAAACTGGGAAACCATCTGGGTCCGGGGATCCATCAAATTTTATGTTAAACATAATCGCTTTGAGATCCTCTAGAGTAATCTCTTGATTGATAATTGAAGATCTTTTAATCTCAAGAAGGGCAGATTGTCCCAACCCAAGGTCACAATGAGAAGTCTATATGAAGTTTCTCTTAAAGTGTGAGAAGTTTTCTCTGAGAATAACCATTTAAGAATATTTATTATCATTCATAGAGAACAAAAGCCTCCACATTGTTCCTAAAATGATCTAATCCATAAGCATGAAATGATAGATCTAAATGATCCAACACATAGTAACTAAGCTCGATGTAGGTTAACATGCATATACCACAAGATGCCCATGCAAACTTGGCACCCATCCATGCAAACTTGGACTTCAAAATTCATGTCTTATGTGAGGCAACCAATACTATTACATAATGATTAGAATCTCATCAAGAGAATCCATCCAATCGAACTGTAAGATCTACCATCAATCATTATTGACCAATTAATTGTATAAATCGAATCCTATAGAACTTAAAACCCATCTTCCTATCATTATGGTGACTAATCAAATTTGACCCATAAATCATCTGATAGTTATGGATCGTCATGCAATGAAAAAAAGAATAAAACACTCAATATACTCAACCAAAAGAAAAATTAAGACTCACCATATGAATAAAGTAAAGAGATTATAAAATCTAGGTGTTTTAGGTATACCTCACTAATGATGAATAGATAATTCAATATGATGCTCGCAATGTCTTCTTATTTCTTAACGTTCTAGATCTTAGATGTGAGTGCATATTTTTACCCAAACACGTGACAACACCGAATGAAAATATGCATGAAGCTAATAGAGATGTATCAGTTCTGGATGAATGTAGTACACACCACGGACCTATGAAGTGAGAATAGCTAAATTTGTACATGAAGTCCAATTACTTTTTATAAACATCAAACAAATATAAATTTGTGCTCGGTTGTGTGAATCCTTATTACACCCCCAATCCATAAAACTCGTGACAAAATCAATGGCAATTAATTGTTTCACCATGAATCGTAATTCGCAGTCCCAAAAAAGATAATCTCAATGGTTTTCTAGCCTATTTTTTTTATTTTTAAATTTCCTGAAAAGAATACTATCACAAGAGGATAAAAGTGAGTCTTCAATGGAGAGAACATACAGGGAATGGTCCTAGAAGCTAGATACAAAAAATTCATCCTCATAGAGTGAAGGGGTTTAGGAATATTGAGGGTTATGTCAGGAATAGGTTAAGTCAAGAATCCAAGAATGCTGAAGCCTATTCCAGAAATCCTGAGGGTTATTTTAGGAAAGCAAAAATATGAAGAGGCGAGTTAGTTAGCATGATTAGAGTATACTCAAGTGCCTTTTAGAAAAACTATAACAAAAAGATGCATGGACTAGTGAGAGAGCGGCAAATAGCATCCCCTCTAATAGTTGGTCAAGACCTGAATATACCAAACTTGAATTTATGAAATTGTTAGAAGATTCCACTGTCGTGGAAAGGGACCCTGAGAAGAACCTGTTGGAGTTAGCTTAGTATTGGACTAAGCCCCCCCCCCCCCCCCCCCCCCCCCCCCCCCGCCTCTCGGGGAGCTAGTAGAGGTCACGCCCAAGAAAAATCAGTGGAACCAGAGGCTTGGCTCCAGGTTCTATTTCGCCCGGCGCCAATTGCTTTCTCCCAGGCAAATTATGGCAAACTTCATGGGCTCGGCTATAGGTTGTAGGCGTCCGGGCAAATCCTGTGCGGGATGGACATGTTTTTACCCTAACTATAAAAGGTTTTAGGTTTTTTTGGTGAGCCGTCATATGGAGAAACTCGGAGATGGTTCTAAGGTTTTTTCTTTGGGGCTTCTCTATTGTGGAAGAGAGACAAAGGGAGAGCGGGGATCAAAATAGGAAGATTGTTTCCTCAAGATTAGAGGCAAGAAAGAAGGTGAGGTTGTAATCTAACCTCTCATTGGTGGATTCTTGATATTGGTGGTTGTACTTTTCATATGTGTCAAAGCAAGGAATGGTTTGACATATATGAGGAGAAGTACGACAACAAAATTCTGACACGGAACAACGCATTCTGCAAGATACTTGAAATTATGAAACTGAAGATGAGTAATGATACAATTCGTCTGCTTGCGAATGTGAGGTATGTTCCAGCCCTCAAGAAGAGCATGATATCTTTGGGCGCCTTAGATGCAAACAGATATGCCTATTCATAAATGATGGAAAAATAAAAGTCACAAAAGGATTGCTGGTGTTCATGAGAGGTGTAAAGCAGGTAAATAATGTGTACAAGCTTTCAGGAATTACAATTTCTGGCAATCTCCACAGATGCAAACTCAGAGGAAGACACGATCTGACTATGGTAACTGATACTAGACCATATGAGCGAGAGGGCACTGCAAGAGCTACACAAAAATGTTATCGAATGGGTATAGACAAATGCATATTGGAGTTTTGTAGATTGTGCATCATGAAAAAGCAGTAAGGTCACGTTCAAATTGGCAACGATTGAGAACATGGCAAAAATGTGTTCTTGACTATATTCACTCCGATGTTCAGGGGCCGGGCACGACACGTTCTCACGGTGGATTCTGATATTTTGTCACGTTTATAGATAATTTTTCACGAAATATTTAGGTCTACTTCATGCACGAGAAGCCTGATGAGGTGTTTGAGAAGTTCAAAATTTGGAAGGTGGAAGTAGAGGAATAGACGGGGAGAAAGATTAATTACTTGAGAAGTGTCAACGAAAGGTAATATAAAGATAGGAGGTTCTTAGAGTTCTGTCAGTAGGAGGGTATTATAAGGAACTTCATAGTGAAGAAAAACCCTCGGCGGAATGGAGCTGCAAAAAGGATGAACCAGACTCTTATGGAAAAAGAAAGATGCATGAGAGTATATGTAAACTTGCTCGAGTCATTTTGGGCAGTCCGTTAACCATGCTTACTACTTGGTTAAACAGATCTCCATCAAATGTATTGACCTCAAGTGTGTTGAGGAAGTATGGTTTGGGATAGAATTATATTTTTCTATATTAAAATTTTTTGAATGCAAAGTATTGCTCTCATGCAAAGTGACGAGAGGAACAAGCTGAAGCCAAAGTTACAGGAGTGTCTTTCTGGGCTTTAAAAGATGTATGAAGGGCTTTAAGTTGTGAGATCCGAAAAACAAGAAGAAGATAATTAATATGGTTGTTGTATTTCATGAAACATCAATGCCTATGATCGAGGCAAAAAATGGAAAGAAGAAAACAATTACTGGAGAGAAGATTGTCACAAAGATTCCCTTTATCATGAATGGTGTAGGCCAGAGGACCCAGGTAGAGGCAGTCAGCACATCAGGGAGTGATGTGGAGGAGCAACAGTCAATAGTCTTTGGAGAAATCTACCAGCATAGCTTAAAGGAGGCCGAAGAGAACCATTAAACTTTTACCTCTCAAAAATAGAAGATAATTATTAAACCACTTGAATGTTGGATTATCAGTGAAGATAATCCAACATTAACTCCCAAGCACTGCCCTAAGATATCGTTTCAAGGGCTCATTTGGTTTCTCATTTTCTCTAGGGTTTTGGGGGCTTATCTTCCCAAAACCCCGCTATTGTTCATCTTCCGGGCGTTTAGTTCCCCGTTTTTACCCCAGGCTTCGACGCCGCCGGAATTCAAGCCCCCCTCCATATGGTATTTTAACTCTCGCCTGAGCCTTGCAATCCGCGAACCAAACGAGCCCGGGCCCTAGCCACCACCGCTTAAGAGTTGAAAGAGGAGGTAGCGCCGCTGATAAGTTTGTCGAAACTCAGCGGCAACGCCGTCAGCGGGCCCCAGCAACCACCGCAGTCTCTAGAGAGTCCCCGCGACGCCCTCCACCACCGCAGCCGCTAAGAGGTGAGTGTCCCTCCCCCTTCATCCCTTCAGTCTCCACCATCCGCCGCTCGCCGCTCCTCCTGAGCCCCGCTGCCGCCTCTGTGTTCTTTCTTAAGATTTAAAGGAATCCGTTCTCAGAGCCTTCTAGGGTTTCACAGAGATGGGGAAGGCCAAGAAAGCCCAGAAATTCGCGGTCGTGAAGAGGCTCGTGAGCTCCAAAACCATTCGGAAGTGAGCGGATCCATTCCCTCCCCCTCCCTCCCGTCAATTCACTCTTCTTCCCTTCATAAACCTTCAAGAATCCCACTTTTTCTTTTCTGGATCCCTGCTTCCATTGTTACAGGTACAAGGAAGAGGTTCTGAACCCTAAGAAGAAAGACCTCGAGAAGGAGAAACTCCCCCGGAACGTGTAAGCTGCGTTCTTTCCCATCCTCTCTCCTGGTTCTTGCTTGCTTTGGTCTACATGTTGTTGATCTTTTCTGCAGCCCGAACGTTTCGTCAGCGCTCTTCTTCAAGTACAACACTGCACTCGGCCCCCCTTACCGGGTTATCATCGACACAAACTTCATCAACTTCTCCATCCGGAATAAGGTGATTGTTAACTGTTTTTATGTTCACCATTTTTGTTTGAGAAAATGGGCCACTAAATCAGTGTGCAGAAAAGTCTATTCAATCAGCAGGAATGTAGGTAGGTGGCATATATGGTGACCATGTTGATCATCGTATATAAACATCAGGATTTGTTTCCTCATCGGGTGTAAAAACGGGTTACGGGGTTAGAATTATGGATGAAAAAAACATGTTAATGAGATGTTTGTCAATATATCTAGTAAATATCGAGATATGCTAAAATGAGTCATTTTGTGATATATTGCGATATTTCTCAATATATTGGAAATATTCATGATATATTTGATTTTGGTAAAGAAGAAAAACGAGATATTTCATGATATATAACAAAATATGTCGAGGTTTAGTACCTTGTGTGTGACTTCTTTAACTATTTGAATCAATGAGTGTGAGCAATGAGCATAGCTAATTGAATCGTTAGCCTTGAATGGTTGAAGTATATGAAAATCATTGCTCTTGACATTCCAACTAAGGTTAGTAACATGTTGGGTTCGGGTCAGGCCATACCACTATCCATACCCATATTCGCCCATTCGGGCATGGTAGAGTCCATAATCGGCTCATAACTGATCGGGTATGGGAGGGGTTCATATCCAACCAAATACATTCTGACTTTGGTTCAGGTTCTTGGGTCAGGATCGGATGACCCATCAAAATTTTGACCCATTAATAACCCAGCACCCTTTGAGGCACCTAGAGCTTTTAGAATGGGCTGATTTTTTGTAGACATGTTGTCTATGATATGTTGATCATCCTCACAAAAAATCAGCCCATTCTAAAACCTCTAGGTGCATCAAAGGGTGCTCTTCAAATCAACGGTTAAAATTGACAGTCAAAAACCGTTGATTTGAAGTGCACATTTGATGCACCTAGAGGTTTTAGAATGGGCAGATTTTTTATGAGGATGATCAACATAACATAGACAACATCCCTACAAAAAATCAGCCCATTCTATAACCTCTAAGTGCCTCAAAGGGTGTTGGGTTATTAATGGGTCAAAATTTGTTGGGTCATCCGATCCTGACCCTATATATATATATATATATATATATATATATATATAGGAAAAAGGGAGCTTAGACCCGAGGTGCAGCTTCGTTGCTGCACCTCAGGTGTAGTTTACCATCTTAGAAGTTTTAGAATTTGATTATTTTTTAGTGGATGTGTTCTCTAGGGTAAGGTGATCATCCTCACAAAAAATCAATAAATTCTAAAACTTATAGGGTCATCAAATGTTCGAACCTTTATCGATCGTTCATTGTAACCGTTAATTTTGCCTAGCATATTTGATGACCCTAGAAGTTCTAGAATTTACTGATTTTTGGTGAGGATGATCATTTTATCCTAAACAACACATTTATCGAAAATCACCAAATTCTAAAACTTCTAGGGTGGTAAACAAGCGAGAGGTGCAACAACAAAGCTACACCACATGTGCAGGGTCTCTGCCCTTATATATATATATATATATATATATATATATATATATATATATATATATATATATATATATATATATATATATATATATATATATATATAATTTGAGTGAAGTAGGATAGTTGGTATAGTTATTGAGGTACCCAATACCCAAAATACGGTTATGCCCATACCCTACCTGAATCAGATTTGTTACCCTAACTCGAGGTTAGGATTTTTAGGGTTCATTGCATGCCCTAATTCCAACTAGATGTTGGAGCTATCTGCCAAGGACTTTATGGGGATTTCCTTGGAAACTTCTACTGTTCAAATATGGAATTAGAAACTTATGATATTGAGACACATCAAATACACTTTCTTTAGAGCGTGATTTGCTCCCACTTGGATAGAGTTTATTAATGGGATAATTGCAAATCCGCTTTTAGGAAACAACACAGCCTTTAAGGAGTCTGCGTTTAAACAATGAAAAACTTCGTTGATACTGAAGGTGTCTAGAAATCAAAGAAACAGAGCCACAAACTAGGAGCAATTGAATGATTCAACGTGCCCAAAGTTTGATTTTTGTCTCTTGTTAAAGACTTCGAATGGACGCTCCAAAGGGTGTCTTTTCCTTTGGGTGTGTCCCATGGACTACGAGGCACCTCTTCAGATATGGATGCACCTCCTAATAAGGATGTGGCCCTTATAGTAAAATACATCTCCTTACACCTGTCGGATCAAAACACCTTCTACACTTTAAATTCGTGAAAATACAAAATTACCTTTTATCTCAGAAAAAGTTGGGTTAGGGGGCCTGCCAACTCGGTGTGGAGTTGGATCCACGAGAAGCGTGGTTTGGTCTATGGTACTCTCCCTCATAATTCTATTAAAGAAATTAAATAAACACCCAAGTTGAGTCTGTTGAGATATTCTCACTATCGGTGGTCCAAGAGGGTTAGGTTACTAGTACATGAATGTTTTTAATCTATGTGGTGGTAGGCAAAAGATTATAAATGTTGGATCGGGATAGGAAAAATCTATTCCTTATTTATCGGGAACGTAACAGAACTAAAATAAAAAATCTCCTTAATCAATATCTTAAACCCCTGCCATTATTTTATGAATCAAAACTGATTATTCTAATTTTTGGTGCAGAAATAGTAAAAAATATAAATGAAGTTGTGTACATCAATTCAATTGATCCGCATTCCTCCGATTTTTGCATAAGAACACTCGATGAACCCATGATAAACGCTGAAGAATGCCCGAAAATCCACAAAGCTCTTCAATGAATTCCGAAGAAGTCATTAGAAGTAATTTTGATTCATGAGAACAAAGACATATCACCATGAGTGACTTTCCGAGCCATGAATAGGTATGGCAACGAGGCAAGTTTGGGACGAGCAACCCCATCTCGATCCCAACCCGGTTAGGAATACGATATCCCAAAGCCACCTCAGGTTTGCCGGGTAAGTCCCAAACCCATCCGACTTATGTTATCGAGAACCCAAACCCATCCTACCTCACCTACTTATACTTGGCGAAACAGTAAAAGATGAACGAAGTCGGTTTAGAAGTAAATTGTATAATCCGTCCATAGACAGTGAATGGTTGCATTGTAGTAAAACTATATTTGTTACTACAACCACTAAAATACACCATAACCATAACAATAAGAGGTACCATATCACAATCCTTGCTTCCCGACTCCATGGGTGATGATGTATATTGTTATGTAACATGTAATTCGGTCGGGTTTGGGGCGGGGTAGGAGAAACTCGGACCCGTGCTAAATCAAATAAGGTTTTCTCCAAAATTCACAAACCCGCCCAAACCTGTTTAAGGTCATCCCAAACCTGTCCCAATAGGGTCAAGTCGAGTAACCCGAAAAACCCTATTAATTGCCATACCTAGCCATGAAGTTGTGGGACTTTTTTTTTTAGTTTTTCCTCATTCATACTATTTTTTTAAAGGTTTTGGTGTATTGAATAATACAACAAGCCCCTCTATTTATAAATGTTGATGGGAGAAACAAGAAAGGCAATATGGGCTAAACCCCAATACAAGTGCGATAAAAAAGCTTGGCATGACACAATAGATCTATGATCCTTCAAAGTTCAAACATGAAAACCCAGTGTTGTAAAGGTGTCGCCTAGGCGATTTTGGGCAAAGTCGCCTAGGGCACAACCTAGGCAAGTGACATGTATTAAAAGATCTGTATTTATTTTTTATCTTTTTTTGTCTTGTTTATTTTTCTTTTTACCTATCTATCTATTGGTTCTAATTTAAAGTTTGTATCACGTTTTTTTGGTTTTACTATGATTAATGTTATTGTTTGATTATGGTTTTTTTAGTTGTCTTTAAATATATGTATGCATGTGACTTATCCTCTCTAGTGTTTCTATTCCTCCAAAGTGTTGTGCTAAATTTTTAGAGTTTCTTTATCATGCTCGATTTATTACATATGATTGTTAGGGACCTAGGGTTTATGTGTGTTCTAACTTCTAAGTTTTGACTTTCTAATAGTGACATCATCCCGTTCCATGTTGATGATGATGCATGATATCCATGGTTTTATGTATTCACATTACAATGATTTAGCATGACAATGATGTCATGAATATCTTTTTTGCAGTGTTTTCAGAGGCGGGGACATATGGCGGGGCATTTTGCCTGCTGTGGGGCGGGGCTTATGCCCCACAGGGGCGTAAGCCCCAGGGTGTGGGGCGTAAGCCCCATGAATTTTTATTTTTTTAATTTCAAATTATATATAGAAATAAATATTATTATATAAAAATGTGAATAGATTTAAGAAAAAAAACTATGAGCAAAGTTATCAAACAAAGCATTTAGGCCTACAAACATGTTGATAAATCACAAATATATAAAAAATGATAATAAAAATGAACTTGTCATTGTCTTTCAATATCATTTAAGATCTAATTATAAGTTTCTAACCAAAATTCAAACTATCAATGCTTATATTCCATAGATTCTACCATTCCATACATAATATAGAACCAATTTAAAACAACTTTAGTTTCCAAAATATCATAATCGTCATCCAAGATAGTAAGACACATATAAAAGATCGCATAGTAGTAATCAAATCATTTTTTTTCAATTATGCAGACAAACTTCAATGGAGCGTAAGCTCAGGCCATTGGGGCGTAAAAGGCGTGCTCGGGCGTTCGGGGCGTACGCCCCAGTGGTTCGGGCGTAAGCCCCATAGAAAAAAGCCCCAGCTGGAGCCGCCCCGGGCGTTTTAGGACCACCCCGCCCCGGGGCGAGCCCCGAGCATACCCTGGGGCGAGTTTTTTAAAACACTGCTTTTTTGGATAAGAATATTTGATTTCGATTATTTGATTAATTTTACATGAAGTTTTTAATGGTATCATGCATATTATTTATTCAAATCTTAGAAATCTCTTATATATACATTTTTTTAATATTAAAAAAATTTTGTCACCTAGGTCTTGCCTAGGCCACCCCTTGCCTAGGCTGGCCTGGTTGCCTAGGATTGCCTAGCCGCTTTAATGACACTAGAAACACCAATGCTTACTTCAATGTATCAATGGATCGATCTATGTGCTTCAAACATGAGACACCAGTGCTTGCTCCAATGGGTTGGCTTCGGTGCTACAAACACAGCAAAAATGATAATCGTGCCAATGCTTTTTGTCACCTTATGCATAAACGAGGCAATTGTGCAACTTGCGTCCATACCATTTACACATAGAAGCAACTAGCCTTTTTACCATATTACCATGTACACATAGAAGCAACTAGCCTTTATACCATGTAGGCATGTATACATAGAAGCAACTAATTTCTATGCCATGTACATATGTAAGCAATTATGCAACTAGCCTCTTATGATAGAACATATATGCCGTCCCATATTGGTCCTTCTAGAGGACCCTAATGGTCATCCAATGAGCCCTGAAAGAGAGAAAGGGCAAGATATAATCGAGAGCGATGAGAGGCATCTAATTTAACTCAAAATCTATGGGTTTCAGCTATACAGTTGCTTGTACTAGTGTCTGGAGTAAGACCTAAGGGTCCAATGCACTAACTTAAATTGGTTACATTATTCACTTGGGTTAAACCCGACTATACTAAGTACTAACTAGTTGCACCTAATTCCAATATATAGGTGCAACTGCACTCCAAGTTTGTGGAATTTACATCCTTACCTTTCCGACTAATGTTTTCCAAAATATCACTACCTCTTTGCGGACATTCTCTAAATCCTGGCATGACTGTTTGAGGTTCACTATCCACCCATTTTGTCATTTACATCAACCCTTGAGTAACCGACTATGATCATTGCTAGAATTTTTTTACAAAAAGCTTGTTTTATAAAGAAAACAAAAGGTTTGTGATACCCATTTCTATCAAATCATTTGATTCGATGAACTGGTCAAGATTTTTAGTGGTCATCGAACCTAAGTCCACTCAAAGGGATATCTAACTCCCAAGAACGTGGATTACATCAAACCGACTGTGATCACTGTTAGGATTTTTTTTACAAAAAGCTTGTTTTATAAAGAAAACAAAAGGTTTGTGACCCATTTCTATAAAATCATTTGATTCGATGAACTTGTCAAGATTTTTAGTGATAATCGAACCTAAGTCCACTCAAGGGGATATCTAACTCCCAACAATGTGAATTCCATCTTGGCGGGTGCATGTACCCACAATCTGGATATCAGTTAACCCCAGATACTAGGTATTGATCGTAGGATATGTCTCACTTGTTGGTAAGTCAAAGCAACTTGAACCTATGCTCACCACTCCCGCACGATTTAGAGATTTTGCCTAAAGCAACAATGATTACCGATTTACCGTTGGTCAATACGTGACCGTCTTATTGATCATACTCACCATCTATTCATTCTATTGTAATAACACTTGCAAACCACCCTGTCTTATGGTCACAATATGGTGCAATGCTACATATCCGGTTGGAACCTAACTAGGTTAGAAGGGACTATGCTATCAAAATGGGGACTAGTGGGGACTAATATCCAAGAGAATACTATCACAGTCATTTCCTCTTCTACCTTATGGAAGGCAATACTTGTAAGCCTATGGGTCAAGAACCTCCAGTCAGGAGATTTGCTTGCCATCTTTATAATAGACCATCAATTGTTAATGATCATGTTCCCCCTCGTTTTTTTTACTTGAGTTTTTTAGGGTAAATTACATGTAGGCCCCCTGTAGTTTGATCGATTATCACTTTTATCCCCTCATATTTAAAACCCTACAAATGCCCCCCCTATAGTTTGAAGAACATATCACTTTTACCCCTCTCGAGGGGGTGTTCGTGTAAGGAAATAGAAACTATATGGGGCATTTGTAGGATTTTAGACATGAGGTGGTGAAAGTGATAATCGGTCAAGCTACAGGGGGTATATGTGTAATTTACCCTATTTTAAATAATGCAGTTACTGCATAACTTGATGAAACCACACATCTGTGCATCATCCCATGTGATTATATGCATTTCAAAGCGCATCTCATGTGTCACATCACTTGTATGTCCCATGTGTCCCACACTTCTACTTACACATCACATGGCATACATCTTGCAATATAACCGAGTTATGGCTTGGTGTCATTTTGTTGCATCTTTCGTTTATTCAAACATTATTGTCGTAAATATTTTAAGTGTCTATTAAAATTCTTGCAAGCACAAACAATTTGATTGATATTCCATTTCTCATGATGACGGTACAAAATTATACACCTGTTATTTCATCGGAAGCAGAAGATACTGATTTTGAAAATTTTTGAAAATTGAAAGCTTTCTCTATCATTCCTAATATCATCCATGTTTTTCAAACATGACCAATGTTTTATCTAGGGTGATCAGTGTATCTCTAGTTTCTAAAAGAAGAATTGACATTATATTAAATAAATTAAATCTACTTTACTGATAACTACAAAATATTAATGCATTGTCCTAGTAATTTGTCATGAAATTAATGAATTGGTCATTGTGGTGCTTGAATGTAAAAACCAGGTAAAAAACTTATCGTAATTGATGAAGAAATTATATTCATGTATGTATGGTATTAATGATTCGTAAATAAATCCAATTGACAAAATGTATTAATCTCAATGTACATATTATGCCAATCTTTCATGAATAGGTAGGAAATGAATAAAGCAATCAAATGAAAAACCAAAAGAACCAGGTAAGAAAAAGCATAAAAACAATAATCAATCGAGTTGGGCCAGGTTTTAACCTAAATCCGAATTACTTAAAATGAAATGTGTGTGTGTGTGTATGTATATATATATATATATATATATATATATATATATATATATATATATATATATATATATATATATATATATATATATATATATATATCTTCTTTCTTCCGATCCCAACACAAAGGAATGCTCCAAAAAACCATACATATCGCCACCATCACCCATGTTACCAAGGCGGCACTTTTTTTTAGCAAAAAACTTGTTTTAAATGCGACTTATTGTTGTGATGTTTACTACACGATTCTTTCCCGATTTTTTGAAAAAGTTATAATTTTTTGAAAAAAATCATGATTTTTTTACCATTTTAATCTTGATTTACTTGTCTAATCCTGATTAATTGCGTTTTAATCCCCATCTTGACTACTCAAAAAAATTGTTGGAACATCTTTATATAGATTTTAAAACCTTTTACCTACGGTTTCCCGATTTTTCGGATATCTCCCCTATCCATTTTTTTCTTCACTTCCAACTTGGTAACTTTGTCGTAACCTCGTCTGCTTGCGCCCATTGGCACCCTGCGTGCCTCCGGCTCCGGACGTCGGTATTCACGTAGGTCTTCTGTGTCGGGCTCCCACACCGCCGGTCACCTACTTTTCCCCCTCAATCGAGCCAAAAACTTTCTTCAATCAAGCCCACAAAAGAATTTGTAGTGTAGGGTTGTCTGCTAACCATTGCCCATGGGTGTACTGGCCATTAGCGAGCCGTCATCCACCTGAGTAGATGCCCTAGTCACCTTGCTCACGTCACCACCAACCATGAAGTACCCATGCAAAACGGCTATGAGTTCTCCATGCAAGCTACTTATGTGTCAGTTATAGCGCTGCGGCAAATGCAATGATTGTTCAAGATTTGGGAATTCGACTTCGGGTTTGGACCATGCAAAAGTTAAACAGGATTGGGTTAAACCAGTTTGGTATTTTGGGCCAAAATAGGAGAAAAGCCGAACTTGCAGTCTGATCCAATCAATTCGGGCCCGAATCAATCGTTTCATATCTGATTCTTGTGGTATATGAATTATGGAATATTGGAATAACTACTAAATACATATATGACATTATACAAACTAATAGAACGATGAGATGAAACAAATCTACCAAGTTACCAATTGCCAAGTAATATGTAACATATTGAAGGAGTAGCATGGCTACACCTTCAAGTTACGACTAATCATTTATTAACTAAGTATTTTTGTCTATTTATATAAGTTTGATGTGCGTCAATAATTGAATAAAGTTTGGGTTTATGGCTTAATAAACACAACCAGGCTTGGCTAGAATCAGGGAAGCGGGTATGCTCTCTGATATGACCAAGATCAATAACAAACGACAGTACCAATCCTAGAGGGTTGACGATAGATTGACAATAGGTATCGATTTTTTGTGGTCCGTTCTTAGTTAGAGTTGTCCCTTGGTCAGTCCCATATTGATGGGATAAGACTTAGGGTGAGTGAGGAAACAATCATAGTTCTTGTTAAGATGTGTGATGAGAAGTGAGAAAAAAATAGTTGCAGACATGTTCACGAGAGAAAACTCAGGTATTACACAAGTAGTATGTGAAGTAACATCAATGATGAAGATCTATGGTAATGTCAACAGAGAGCAAAGGAGGACTTGATGGGAAGAAACCTTTTAATTTGTATTGAAGGGTTTGAATTTGGATACTAGGAGGGGGGACCATAAGAAAATTTAGTTCAAAGTTGTATTAAATGACTTGTTCGCGTATCTATTGGGGATCTAACCCTTCATAGGAGGTTTGGTGTGAAGTAGGATTTCTGAAGGCATAATACTACCCAAATAAATGGAATGGGGTTTGTTGGTTAATACCACATACATATTGACGTACATAGGTATAATGTTACACATTTAGTAAATAAAAAAAAGTTTCATTTCTCTTGGAAGGATGATTGGTTGCGATTGATAACTCTTCCTTTTCATGCAGTTGGATTTGGAGAAAGCAATGATGGACTGCCTCTATGCAAAATGTGAGTCGGCGGATAACCTTCACACAGTCTGATTTCAATATTGATTTTTCTAAGCTGCTTTATATATTGATGCCTGTTATTATTTTCACATGAATCTTCCCCCAGTTGTGGACTAATTCTGTTATTTGGTGATAAGGTACTCCTTGTATTACGGACTGCGTGATGGCCGAACTTGAAAAATTGGGACAGAAGTATCGTGTGGCTTTAAGGTGCCGTTCTTCACAAGGCTCTTTCCGTCAATTAGGCCCTATAAAAAACTATCATCTTTCACGTGGCATGAACATATTCTGTTGAAAATTTGAAAATATTTTATCACTCCTATATGATGCAGCAAAGTCTTATCCCACCAAGATGGGTAGACTGATACTCTGTAGTTTACAAATAACAGGGATACCTCTAAATCTAAGCTTGCGTAAGTTTCATGTTTTTGTCATAGGATTGTAAAGGATCCTCGGTTTGAAAGACTGCCGTGCATACATAAAGGAACTTATGCTGATGATTGCATTGTCGATAGGGTCACTCAGGTATTATTAGATGCACAATTTTTGTGTGCTGTTTACTAGCAGTTATCTTTTATGTGGTTATATAGCACTGTGCTCCTTCAAAAATTTTGAAAACATCTGTTTAATTTTATGTTACTTCCATTGTTTTGACTCGTGCTTGTTTTAATTTATTCGACTTCCTCTATCAACACTTAAATTGGTTCTCTGTATCCTACATTGTCGAATGATTATTTTTTACATTAACTGCTGAAAAGAAATATAATGAAAAATGATAAGCTATTGTTGTGTTTAGTAGAATAAAATACAATACATCTGTGGCTTTTTTCCCAATATTTTCTTTAACCTAAAATTGCCGCCTTTCTTTGATCAGCACAAGTGCTACATTGTTGCTACATGTGATAGAGACTTAAAGCGGAGGATACGCAAGGTACGGGCGATGGACATTTATTTATTTGGGTAAATTACACCGAGACCCCTTGTATTTTGAGGGATTATCGCTTTCACACCCTCATGTTTAAAACCCTACAAATGGGCCCTATCGGGTTTTAAACATGAGGAGGTGAAAGTGATAAATGGCTAAACTACAGGCGGTCTGTGTAATTTTCCCTATTTGTTTCAAGCGTCGCTTCTGACCATGCCGATGCAAAATCACGAACGTGCCGTGTGTCGAAACAGATTCCCGGGGTTCCTATCATGTATATTACTCAGCACAAGTATTCGATCGAGCGGCTACCTGAAGCAACCATCGGAGGAGGTGCGGTGTATTTTCTTTTTTAAAATTTATAGATTCGTATATCTACTTACATTTTGGCTTTGCTGCAATTATCAGTATTATTATCTACTATGAAGTTATGCATTTCCCATTTTCGTTGAACAAAAATGTTTCGAAGATGAAAATTTCCACTCTCTCTGATTCATGCTGGACTTTGGTTTCCGCAGCACCGAGAATTTGATGGCGGAGTATCTTTTGGGAAATGGGAGCATCTTCGGTGTCTTTCGGCAAGTGGATCCACTTCTATTTTGTGAGCTCAGAGTTAGTGTAAGTTGCTAGACTATGCATCTAACATTGGTAGAGACCAATCGCAATCCAGGGGTGTGGAGAGTAATAAACGGAGGAAACAATCATATATCAACCCACACACACTCTCTATCTCTCTCTCCACACGTATGTGCATTGCACGTGCTTTCCCCTTGATAATATCATAATCTCTTGAATAAAGAGAATTTGGCTTATATTGAAAAGAACCAATACCTCCTGATACTCTTTTCTTGATTTAGAAACAATATTTTATATATATATGAAATATCGAGGCCACTTAAGTCTTTGTATGGACAACTAATTAGAGAGGGCAACCCAAAATCTCCTTCCCTTAACTTTGGGTGTGTCTTCCTCATTTGCATGTCTGTAGTAACAATAATACTGATAATAATAAATATGGTAAATTCTTTAAACACCCAATGAGCTATACCCTTGGCTTTACTTTGGTCCCTCAAGGTCTAGTTTGAACAAGTTGTCCTCTAAACTATGCTTTTCATTACAAATACACCCCTAGCGGGGGGATTATTTGTGGCAAAATAACATAGTTCAGTACCCAACTTTTAGCACAATTTGTGTTACATTGCACCCTTTGGGTGTATGTCCTCAGTCCCGCGGGTCACAAATGCTACTGTTGAGTAGACGTGGTCATATCGGCAGGTTGCAAAGGTATGTTTCGAACCCTAGGTGAGCAGTTGGTAACGATGCATTTGTATCAATAGGTAGCAACTTGATTACCCAAAAAAAAAAAAAACACTGTGGGAGGCAAGTTGTTCAAAATAGAACTCGAGGGACCAAAATAAAACAAAGGGCATACTTCAAGGGTTATTGGTGTAATTGGCCCTAATAAAGAATCAAGCAGTCAACTTGCATTAACCAGCCATCAGATGTTTCACAAGGAATCAGCAATTTGGTGAGTGGTGGAGGCAGGGCTGATTTCCGGATGGATCAAATCGGAATAAAGATGTTTGAAAAATTTTCAAAAATTTTTGGAATCCCAGATGGTATTCCGATTCTGAAATTTTGGAATTTCAAAATCCAATTTCGATTCAGAATTTTCAAAATTTTAGGAATTTTTCGGAATGTTGCATTTTCAAAAAATTTCAAATTTTTTTGAAATTCTCCAATTTTGACAGATTTTTTATTTTTTTTCAGAATTTTCAATTTTGTCAGAATTTTAAAATTTTTGGAATTGCACAGCACATGCTGCTTAGGATGAGTCTTGGTTGAGTTGGGTCGGGCAAAGGATGAAGACGGTAGAATATGATTTGGTTGGGATTTAGGATTTTTAAGGTATATATGCTGTGCATCGTGGGTTATTGCCCGCTGGTATTGGGTTGGACCCATTTTAAGTAAAAAAAATATAAATGGTGTCCTGTCCTTCGGTGAGGCCCTAAGCAACAGCCTTGTTGGCATTGCCCAAGGGCAGACAATCCACAATATCCGCTACTTCGGATGGGTCTGGGTCAGTCGAAAAAAAACATTAAAAAAAATGGAATTTTTTGGATCGGATGTTTTCGAAATTTTTGGATCTAAAATCGGAATTTTTGGAATACGAAGCTCCCTTTCGGTTCCGATCTGATTTTTTCAGATTTTTCAAAAATTAAAAATTTGGAATTCGGATTTAATTATTTGATGCCAAAATTGTGACATTTCGGATCTATTTCGGAAGGAATCAAAATTTCTGTTTCAACTTGCACCCCTTTGTGGAGGGTATCAACTCAAATGATCAACACAATAATAGTCCCACATTTGGGGGGGGGGGGGACTTGTTGGGCTATAAAAGAGAGGGCCGTGGGCCGTGAGAGGGCATCTTTGCACTTGGGCCTATCAAAGAAAAGGGTAAAGCCCAACAAAGACTTGCAACATTAAAACTTTTTTTTAGCTCAAAAACACTTTTTAAGTTCATAAAACTATATTTTTGCCCCCTTCAATTCAGTTTTGATCAGATAATAATTACCAAATGAGAAAAATAAGTGGTTAACAAAAGGGGTTACTGTGCAAACATTTCAAACTTTGGTGAAATTTAAGCCAACACCCACATCTTACACACATGGAGAGCTGCTCTACTTCAGATTGCATCGAAGAGATCGGTGCCGCCGGTGGTGATGCTACCGATATCAGCCACAACGGACACCTGGACACGCGTACCCATGCTCCGCACCAAGATCTCTCCATCTGCGAACTGGACTCGCCCCGCCAATGGAAGGTTGTTGTCTCGAATGGTCGGGCCTCTCGAGAAGTCTGCATCCGCCAAGCATGCATTCGATCACATGCACATGCTTGAACGTGGCCATGAGCCACACCAGGGGCGTAGTCAGAAATTTTTTTTTGGGCTAGGCAGAAACTAAACTATTTTTTTTTTTTACAATCAAACTTTTACTTTACAAAAGAAATACTAAGCAAAATTTTTTAAGGAAACATCAACGGTACTAGAAATTATATTAATATAAAAAAATATTAATTACACTTTATCCTCCGAATTTTAGCTCAAAAATATTTAACCCCCTCTATAGTTAAAAAACTATATTTTGTCCTATTGAATTCAAATAAAAATTACAAAATGAGAGAATTTAAGTAGTTGACAAAAGGAGTATTGTGCTAACATTTCAATCTTTAGGGAGCGTTTTGGAACAAAGTAAACTATAGAGGGTTAAACGTTTTTGGCGGCGATTCACGTTTTGTGAGGACTCAGAGGCGATAGTGATTCACGTACGTGTCGCGAGAGGCCAAGTGTCTCACTGGGTTGATGCGGGCCGATGTCTTGATTGACGCGGACTGAGACATGTATAATATGGGTTAGTTTTTCTCAAAACTCGGCTGGGCTATAACCCGGTCAAGCAACTATTAGATCCGCCAATGAGCCACATGTTTGTTCAGATGAACTGCCATACAACCCCACATGTACTCCACCTTTGGTAGCCGGCTAAGTCGATGAGGGAGCCCTCCATGCGTGGGTTCCCGATGCGAAGCGTTGCACGGGGTCCATGGCGGGATTCAAGGTGCACCAAATGAATATATCTATCCTCCGCTCCGAAAAGGAGGCTACCCCAGTTTCAGGAAGTAGTATATACACCTGAGATTAGGGGTGGCAATCCTTGACTCGACCCGCCAATCCGACCCGAAGTTAGCGGGTTTGGGTTTGGCCTAAACGGGTTTGGGTCATAAACATATCGACCCGATTGACTCGTTATTTAATGGGTCGGGTTCGGGTTTGTACTTATAACCCGATTGACCCGACTTGACCAGTTTACCAAATGGGTCGTGTCGACCCGACCCGACCCAACCCAATCTGACCCGACCCAACCCGACAGGTTTACATGGGTTCTGTTGACCCAACCAGAACCAACCTGACCCGACCTGTTTAGTAAACAGGTTGGGTTGGGTCAACTAGGGTTGTGCAAAAACCGACCCGAACCGAAGCGAAACCGACCAAAATTTAACCGAAATAACCGAACCGAACATCAATCCGAACCGACAAAACCGATTAAATCGATTTCGGTTTCGGTTTCGGTTCCCGGGTATGGAACACCGAACCGAAACCGAAAAAACCGACCCGACTCCTTAAATCATAAACTCAACGGCCATAATATTTTTGTTTCCAGTAAGTGCAAGTATGAAGTAATTATGAACGTCGGTTGATTTTGCTTTAAACCTTGATTTTGGCACTATGTAAGGACACAATCATCCACTTATTTATGACGAACTGACGATCAAGATTCAAGAGCCAAGGGCTCTAGCATACCTCATAACAACCAAAACCGAACCGAAAACCGATCACACCGAACCGACAAAAACCGACCATTTCGGTTTCGGTTTTGAAAAAACCGAAAAAAAATAAAACCAACAAAACCGACGCTCACCCTAGGGTCAACCCGTTTATTAGACGGGTCGGGTTTGGGTTTAAGTTTTTAACCCGTTTATTAAACAGGTCGGGTTCGGGTTGGGTGTTTTGCCCTTATACCTATGTCTCAACCCGACCCGACCCATTGCCACCCCTACCCGAGATGGCAAGGGTGTAGCCTCCCATCTGTTCTAGTGGCCAGGATCCCAAATCAGTACCGGTGGGTTGTGCCGGGGATTTGGGATCCCAGCCACTGGAACACATGGGAGGCTACTCCTTTGCCATCTCAGGTATATATACTACTACTTCCTGAAACTAAACTGGTGCAGCTTGAACCCTGCGATGGAACTCATGCAACAGTCTGCATCGGAAACCTAAGCATGGAGGTCTCGCTCATCGACTTCAACCAAAGCCCAAAGGTGGAGTACATGTGGAGTTGCATGGCAGCTCATCTGGACAAACATGATGTGTGTGGCTCACAGCCACAATGCATGCTTGGCAGATGCTGGTTTCTTGAGTCCTGATCATTCGAGACGACAACCTTCCATCGGCAGGGCGAGTCCAGTTTGAAGATGTAGAGGTCTTGGTGCGGAGCATGGGTAAGCACGTCCAGGTGTCCGTCGTGGCTAATATCGGCGGTATCACCACCGGCGGCACCGATCCCTTCGATGAAGTGGAACTATGCCACAACTGTTGAAACAATGACAAAAGGGGGTTTGAAGCCAACACCCGCATCCTACACACATGGAGAGCTGCTCTACATCAGATTGCCTTTGGTATCAAAACGTGAATGGAACAAATAATTTAGGATTCGATGATGCAGAACCTAATGATAGAATTCTATCACTGGTCTAATTTAGGGTTCATGCAACAGGCTCCAGTTCTTGCGCAACACCATCTTCAAAGAGGGCGTCGTATTTCAAGCCTCTCGCGACATCGAAGAAATGAGCAACTGCCTCTTCTGGAGTCCCCACGAGAACACCATGACCCAGGTTAAGTATATGCCCTCTTCGGCCCGCACACCTGACAACCCTGAAGGCACAAAAAAAAAAACACGATTACCTAGAAATATAAGGTGGCGATTCTTTAATCTCTCCTCTCTTCCATAAAACCAGGACTAACAGATGACGTTCATCTCTCCTCTCTTTCATCAAATAGGGTATAACATGATAAGAGAAGGCTCGCATGAGAATGATTCAATGCTTAGCTAAGTAATGAACACTGAGACACTAACCTATGAATCTCGTCCGTCAGAACAGGAAGGGGGGAGAAAAGATATGCAGGGTCTACGTTTCCCTGCACACTGATTTCACTGCCAAGCCGCCGCCTTCCGTCTGACATGTCCACCGTCCAGTCAAGCCCGATCACGTCAACTCCAGTTCCAGTCATGTGCTCCAGTAGGCCACCATTACCATTGATATATAACACGAGCGGAATATGAGGGCATTGCTTCCTTACTGTGTTCACCATCTGCATGTTAGAAAGTAATATTGGATGATCAACAACATTTCCTGAATTAAGTACTGAACAACATTCATTATAACAAATCCGATGATGATTTTCATATTTTAAAATACAGATTAATCAAGTCTCAGTCTAAAGAAGATAATTGCAAAAAGAAATTGTAGAAACTAATCAAAGGTTGCATGTAACTTAGTACCAAGAGGGATCGACAGATTGTACTAATCAAGTGATAACCTCAACATGGATGTAAGCCAACTACAATCCTCATGTGACAAGTGATAAACATTTAGAGAGAGCAGATGCTGCAGATCTTGAATCCGCAATTTACAATTTAAAAAAACTATAAGCATATAGAACTCTTTCTCCTCTGCTCATACTAAGTATATACCTTATGAGCATCCCTGCTTTGTTTCTCCTACTTATGGGCATCTTCAACCCATGGGTGTGCTAGCTTCATTCTAATTCCCCTTAGTGATGAACCAAGTTATGCATCCCAAGGCACCTCACCTTCTTTAAGAAAGGTTATTACTATGTGATGCATCTAATTTTATCACAAGCCAAAGGGAAGAAATGATATTCGAGCTTCAATAGGCCTCAATAAGGAGCATAATTTGCTGAAACTTAAGTTTTTGAGTGTGTTCTTCCTTTGGAGCACATAAAATATTTTAAGTATATTAGATGGATGGTTGTGATCAGAAGCCTAATAGTGATTTTGAAGATTCCGGATTAGGTTCCTTGATTTACAATTAGAGATAATTTAAAGTCTTAGGCTGATGTGCAAGCTGTAGACCAATTAGAAGAAAGGAAAGGGAGGAAACAAAGAGAACAAATGTAAATTCAGGTTGACATTACGATACACGTATGATCAGTACTTCCATGTCTCTTTTCATTTCTTAATAATGTTCTCATCCTTCTTCATAGGGCACTCACTCTTCTTTTCTCTGAACTTTCTTCTGCAGGAAAAAGATTTTACTCAAGGTTTGTACTTTTGGTTTTGATTTCGGTTTTGATCCACCCACCAAGGATCAGTTTCGATCGGTTTCAGAGTTATGGATTGGAGTTTCGGTGGTTTTGGTTTCATTTTTTAAATTTAAAATAATTACAAAATATAAAAATAATATAAAATAATTACATCGGTACCCACTTCATAGTGGTCTTGTTTTCAAAAAAGCGTAGCTTTTGCTTTACCCCGACTTTTTGTCAAAAAGTTAAAAAAATTGTGATTCTGAATTTTGGCCAAGTCTGGAGGAAAAAAGACTTCTTGTGAAAGAATTTTTTTATAGATTCTAAATATTTTACCGGACTTTGGATTTTTAAGTTGATCTTATACTTCTAGATTTCTGAGATTTTTTCCGGTCCAAAATATCTTGAGGTTTTTTTTTTTACAGAATTTTCTTTTTTGGCCAAAAGTTGTAAAATCTGGTTTTGTATAGGAACTAAAAAATTACATTTTGATTCCTTTGGATTTTGATTTTTCTGATATTTTTATTAAATCCAAATGGGAGGTATTTGCTTATTTACATAAAATAACTTAAAGTAAATAAAGTTACTTAAATGCTTTTTATGTAAATATAGTTGTCATGCTGAAATACACCTTATTCTGAACCCAGTCCTGCTTTTATTGAGTGTTGAGTTCCGAAACCCGAAACTGAAGAGTTTCGGTACCGGTTCCGACCGAAACCGATCCGGAACGGCCAAAATGGATCGGTTTCGGCCGAAACTTCAAACCATGATTTTACCATTGCAACAACCTTCCAGCCAACTTAGAAAAAGCAGACTCTTCCAAATATCTTCATAACCTACCCTAAGACCTCTACACAATTGAGCTGTTAATTCCAATAATTATCGATACACATAAACCTTCTACAACTATCTTCAAGACCTGATTTAAGAGTCATTAGGTTTTGTGCAAATTCTGATTCTTAGACCTTGAAAACTTCTTCAAGAAACCTTCCCTCTAAATCTAATTCATCCAAGGTCCTACGATTCTAGTACGACTAAGATTTCATCCTCAAACTTATTCTGATTTCTGAACGCCAAATTTCAGATAAGCAATCTGCAGAATTCAAGGAAAGCAAGCATATAAATTTGCTTAAACCAGTCCTATCTGATCACAAAAACACCCAATCACTTCCGTGTGAAGCATACATACATGAGCACAAATTTTGATACCATAATAACACGATCCTTCCTCATGTGAGTGTGATCATGTTCTTCCAGATGCTGAACAGCATGGACAGTAAAAAGGATCTCCAAGACTCCAACCAACACAAAGACCGCCTACGCTCAAGAAATATAGCCACGAGTTGAAAGAGTATCATGCAAGACATTGAACTTCACCAATTTAATAGAGCGGAATGGATGGATAGATGTCAAACTATGGTTGATTACATGTTAATTTTCTAATCTTTTTTTATTAGGTTGTCCTTAGTGAGAACTTGAATTATTTGCCACTGGATCTAGGTTTGACGTGTTCTTAAAGCTACCTGATTACGTGCTACTTTAGAGTGTTTTGGACCGCCCTTAATTTGAGGTATTATGATGTTGTCTTTAGAGGGTTTAATAGCAATGTAAATACATTTAATAAGGCATGCCACTTATGATAGTAGCAATGGAACCAACTACCATAGTGATTCTTTTCATATGCCCTTGAAGAGAGATATGTAAGCATCCTTCCGGACTCTCCATCTTAGTACTAGACTACTAGTATGGGTCATTATGTGAAACTTTGTCGCGACTACGAGTAAAAGAAGGATAAGTAGTAGCAACTTAACAAGAACCTTTTAATAATTCCATATCAGCATCTATGAGATGTCTAACAAATTATTCTCAGGACACAATATATTAGTAACTGACTGTTCCTCGTTATTATGTCCGGAATCTCCGGATATTTACCCAAACAAAACAATGCATGAATACATCACATAGTTAAGCTGATTTGCTATCACATTGAGCCAGAAACAAACATTGCACGCAACAATATATAAGTAATGCACAAAATTATACATTACAGTGTCAAAACGTACCTCTTGGATATACGGCTTTGACCACTGCCCCCAAACATTAGGTGGTAGCTGCCCACCCCATGAGTCAAAAATCTGTATACATTGAGCTCCAGAATTTATTTGGAAAATAATGTACTCAGATATTGCTCGTGTCAGATGAGAAAGAAGAGCCTTCAGCACATTCGGTGCAGTATGGCACATGCGTTTTATTGTTGTATATGTGCGAGTGGTACCCCCTTCCACAATATAAGTAGCAATTGTCCAGGGGGCTCCAACAAATCCCAGTACTGCTGCTTTCTCCCCAACCTATCAACCAAAAAAAAACAAAACAAAAAACTGAGCCAATCAAAAAACAACACCCCACACTCGTTGAATTGGTTAGGAACTACAATGTGAATCACAACAATTAGGCCCTTCACATACAAGGATCCAACCTAGGAACAAAAAATCGATATATTTCGCGAAATACATCGGAAAAATGAAAACCCGATACGAAATACCACCTGCAATCTCGGGCAGAACTGGAAATGTCAAAATATCGAGCGGTTTCGCGAAATATCGCGATATTTCCACGAAATATTTCCATCTCCACAAAATATCACGAAATTTTATCGAAATTTTGCGAAAATTTTGAAAAATTTTGCGAAATTTATCCGAAGCGCTATGACTGACTGGTTATAAAAGGGGACTGGGGGGTCTGGTCTTAACAGCTTATTTCCTCCATTTACTTTAAGTAAATGTCGTTTTACTTAATTTTTATTTCCTCCATTTACTTTAAGTTATTATATGTAAAAAAAAAAAATACCCCCCCATTTGATTTCAATAAAAATATCAAAAAAATCAAAAAACAAAGGAATCAAAAAGTAAACTTTCAGTTTTAGTAGGAGAAAACAGTTTTTATGGATTTTTATAAAATCTACATGGTGAGAAAAGTGATTAAATCAACTCCTTTTTAGCTCAAAAAATTCCACAAGATGTAGAAGTACGAGTGCATCTAGAAAACCATGGTCCATCTTAGGAAATTTTGAATGTATAAAAACTTTTCTATATAAAAACTCTTTTTTTCAGACTTAGTAAAAAAATTGTGTTTCACATTTCAGCATAATTTTTGCACAATTTCAAATTTGCATAACTTTCTTGTTTTAAATCCGCTTTCAAAATCGTTTGAAACATATTTTAACAATCAACTAATCTTTGTTTCAAAAATATTTTTATCCAAAAAAAATATTAAAAAACATTTGAAAAATATATATCAAAACCGAACCAGATAAAATTGCACAAGACTTACAGACTCAATACATTGAATACATGTTATGTGAAGCTCTGCACTCCTAGATAGGGTACAAATATTATTTGAGTATTCCAAAGTGTGTATCTATACTTGGTTTATGACTATCCAGAGTTTCACTAAAAAAATTCCATCAAAAAATCAATATTTCCACCATTTCTACAAAATTGCAATATTTCCACACTGTCGAAATATTTCCACGAAATATTTCTATATCCAGACGGTCGAAATTTCCACCGAAATGGAGATTTCGAACCTTGGATCCAACATGCCAGGAAATCAGAAAACAACATGCAGGAAGAAAGATCAATGGTCTTCTGAAGGTGCTTGGTTTTTTCTGAAGCCTATCAATTTCAATTTACACAGGACAACAAAACTTCAAAACATAGTAGGTAGGTTTTTGAAGCACCAAGATACAAAATACACATTTCTCGCTACAACCTAATCACCTTCAACATGGAGAGACCATTGAAGATAAAATAAAATGGATAAGATAAAAAACTGTGTTTCTTTTATGGTTAATTTGTGTTCAATATAACAAGCACAGTGTGGTTAATACTTCTATCAATGCCAAGCAATATACCTGACCCACCCACACTCACACCCCTTCCTCCTCTCTTACAATAGGAAGAAGAAAAGGAAAACTTTTTTTCCTAAAGAATGTTTCATGTTTGAATTGAAGTCTGATTCGTGTTTCTCTTATCAGATTCGGGTCAGGTTTGAAACTGTTATCCGATTTTAATAGCTCGAAACTAAACTTCAGAAATCAGTATTCCTTTTGATGTTTTAATCTGAATAGCCTCTGCTTTTTTTGAGCATTGCTTTAACATCACATTTTTATGAAGCTTTGTATATAAATCGAATAGTTGGTTCATACGATTAAGCTGGCATGTCTTATGCTAATATGTAATAAATATGACAAGAAGTTAAACATCTATAATACATATGAAATAGCTATTGTATCCGCTATCAGGATATCATATTCGGATGTGGCCATATCCAAACCCTACCTAATAAGCTTATCGGGTTTAAATTTGGAACTCAAATTCATTTACTTTTTAATAATCAGGTCGGTAGTGGTATACCATACTATGGCCTACCACCAACTTCAAGTGATACGAACGGAATCATAGACAATACAAAAAAAAAGAAACTTGAAAGCCCTTTAAATTAGGAAATCATCGAGCACCAAGAAACTTTAAAGCCCTTTACAAATATAGACAGGGGATTTGCTAAGTAACTAAAACCAAAAGAAAAGGATTGCATATACTAGGTATGTAACTTGACGTAAGAGGAAGAGCATTAATTTGAAACTGTGCCATAACCATAAACACAACCCTAACCATAACCATCGAGCCATGTCCCATCTATTTGGAGTCAACATTATGAATCCTTCTTCGCTTATCATTTTCTGATAGACAGTTTGAAACTATGCAAACAAGCTTAATTCATAGACACAAATAAAAGCATGCAATAGTACAAGGACCAGCATATTTTGTAGCTAGATTTCATTACTGAAGTTGTAGGCTCCAGATCGCTTACGTAAGTTTTACTCAAGATGAGAATATATAAATCCAAGGAGTTTATTGGAGATTTTTCAACTCTTATGTAGACTACACTGCTTTCTGGTCGATATGATACCTCTGTGCGCAAGATATTCAGAGACTCTCCAACAAAATGAAGCTTCTCTAGGTCAATGGGATGCAATTTCTTCAGCCCCTCCTCTGAACAAATTGGGGACTGAATAATCGGGCCTTTTACTTCTTCTATCTCAAAAGGGACACCAAATGCAGGTAGAGGGGTAAGTATGTCGGAGAATATTATAACTCCATCCGGATGAAAAGCTCTCCAAGGCTGCAAAGAAATTTCGACTATGAGATCAACCGTCTCTGACCTCTCTCTGAAGGATGGATATTTCTCTGCAAGCTTTCTGTAAACTTCCATATACCTTCCTGCTTGGCGCATCATCCATGCTGGAGGCCGACTTACAATATTTCCTCTAGCAGCCTGAACCAAGAGTGGATCTGGAAGGACATTTGTCAGTGATCAGATACATGTCCTATGTCAACTTCAGAGCCTTCAAGAAATAGCACTTCTCATTTATGTGCGAGATTTGAAACAAACACAAATCAAGAACTACGCACAAAAAAGGCCCGCCTCTAGATAAAGGTCACAGTGTAGATGACCTCTCACCTACAACTCATCTAACAGAACAAAGTTCACCAAACATAGATATCAAACTTGCAGATGCATTGTTATAGTACAAAATTGTATTTGAGGAAGGTTCAACTTGCCCGTGCAGAAAGTCATCATCTTAGGATGGAAAAGAGAAGTTTATTTGAAAAAAATCAAGAAAGCGATCAAAGAAAGTTGATTTATTGGTAAATATAAAATATTTGATAGAGACAGGCACGTAGATCACCCTGTTTATTATTTTTAGTTGTTTCAGAAGTATTGAGGTGTTTTAGTAAGTACCAGATTAAAGTTTAAATATGATTTTTAATTAAAGTAAGCCAACTGCTTTAAGGCCATGACCTATAATGGTAAGTTCTCATAGGGTTTAGGTTTTTCCTTTTCCTTTAATTTTATGGGAGGAAGGACACCACCTGAATCATTTCATAACAAACACATGTACAAGAACATGGAGGAATCAGAAAATCCCAAAAGCCCTCAAAAAGTAAACTCCATGAATAGAAAACATACCATAAGGGCAAAAAATAGACAATAAGCCCCATAAAAGGAGAAGAATAAAAAAGCAAACCCCCGCCCCCCCTGCTGCACAAAAAAAATCAAAAACACACCCAATGTAATCTCTCACTTCGCATTATCTTATAGACTATAGTCCTTATAAAGAAAGCACAAGACACTTATCCTACAATGTAACAGATCTACTTAATAGTTCAGCTGTATTCGTGAAATTCCCAGGCATTGCAACGGCCATCATAAATACAAGGGCATAATGATCATTTCCCTTCTTTCTTTCTTTTTTTTGAAATCAGATGATTAGGATTAAAAAAAAAAATGAGTGAACTAGATTATGTTTTCCAATTTTATTTTGAGTCTAAATTTTTTTGAAATATGGTTATTTATATAATATTGATTTTGTGAAATAGTTAGACTTAGAGTTCTCGTTTAAAAGAGTTTTGATTCCCCTTTTATCAATAAAAGTTCTCTCTTATTCATTAATCATATCCTTATTTCTTTGAGCTCACTAGAGAAAAAGGATTTACATTGGTTGTTACTTGTTACCACCTTAATTGAGTTGCATTGCTTGTGCCTTGTGTCGAACATGAAGCCATGCCATTTAGAAGATTCCATACGTCAATATGGTGTAGAACTCGCTGACCAACATGTCACAAGATTAGGAGATCACGATACAAGTAGATTAGCAAAGCAAGTTGAGTCACTAATGTTGTTAGGAGCATAAGCTCATAAATTGATAGAATGGAAATGCTTCAACAAATGGTTCTTTATTGCATTGCAGATCTGAGGAATAGGACCTTAAGCCCCATGATTAAAAGATGAAGTGCTATATCAAATTCGCATAAACAAATAGTCAAATACTCTACTCATCAAGATCTTCCTTATGCATGAAAACATCATAGAAGGTTCACTACAGTTGTGCGTGAGCGGGTTCAAATGACCCATATTTAATGTGGACCCAACCAAATTGTCCATATTCATACCTAATATTAGACAATACAAAAATTATTGTACGTATTTTAAGATTACATTTTCTGATTTTTATCTATGTATACCTGCCGAACTATGGACGAATTCTATATTTTTTTGATTTCCTGAACTTCACCTAGGACACTTTCCGAATGCCAAAGATGTCACCACATGAAGTGTAAGTGACCAAAATAGTCTACGTGAATACATAATACATATAAAAATACATATGTATGAAGTACAATATACGTATGCATGTATGTACTCTCTCTCTCTCTCTCTCTCTCTCTCTCTCTCTCTCTCTCTCTCTCTCTCTCTCTCTCTCTCTCTCTCAGATCAAAAGAACTTTGAGTGAGAAATAACTTTTCAAATAACTAGATTCAGGTTTTGTAATGTTATCATTTGATGTATTGTCAACACATCCAAACAAATTATCGTTTTCATATTAAGTGTCAATTATTTAAATATGAAAATACCATAAATCTAGTAAAAAGTAACAACTTTTCACTTGAAATTTGAGCACCCTGCCTTTGCTTTAAATTATATGATTTCTAATGGTACGAGCTTGTGTTAGTTTCTAAAAGACATTTCTCTAGAAGTGTGTGCTTAAGTGTGTAAATGCACGCATGAAAACTTAAGCGTGCATACATGGAGAGGCAACATGGAACGATAATTCTTTTTGTTTGAATAATGGAAACATGCCTCCTTCCCACTATAAAAAAATTACAAATAGGGCAAATGCCAAAGAAGAGGGGACAGGGATTCTTCTAGCACACTTTGGCATGCTTTTGGTATATACTTCATATTTGTGCATCTTTTTTGTGTAGGTACATGCTAATTGTCAGCATGGCACAATAATGTACAGATATTGCGTCAGGCTTCAGCCCCAAAATGGACAAGTATGATAAGAGTCTAATCCTTGAATCTTTTAATATGAAGCCATAGTAAATGAACCTAATCTAAGATTCAAAATAAATTGCGCATTGTGGTTGCACATGCTAAATAATTTTAATCAACTATATTTACTATAATATTTTAATGTTATAAGAAATGTGCAGCCCCTCAAGCCAACTGGCACACACCAGTAATCTTGGAAAAATACATCAGTCATGTTGACATTAGGTTGAGAGTCGATCAGAAAATTTCTAATCGATCCTTTGGTGTGATGTTCTTGCAAAGTGTTGTCAATCCCATTTTTCAGGGGGAAACGGCTAGGTTATTATTATTGTTTCATATCTAGCTTTGAAACTTGAAAACTCACCAAGGGATATTTTTTCTCAGTTATGCTTGTAAAATCGGTTTGTAAAAAACATTACTCTCTTCTACATTTTAAGCCGATGAATATATTCTTATTTAAAAAAATCAGTTTGCAAATTTAAATCATGACATATGAATGATCCATTTCTTTCCCCACAAATATTTCTTATGTGTTCCCACTCTCTAGTGGTTTTCAGGAAGGTCGAAGGTCGGTTCAACGCTATATGTTTCTAGTCATGTATGTAAACGACATACTTGTAACTTGTAATGACTTGGGGATGCTACGTGAGACGAAGTATCTCTCACAGAACTTTGATGTGAAGGACCTACGCAAGACATCTTATGTTATTGGGATTAAGATTCATAGAGATCAAACCCGAAGGATACTAGGATTGTCTTAAATGACCTATGTTAACAAAATTTCTGAAAAGGTTCAACATGAAAAACTGATCATTACTAGAAAGGTTCATTATGAAAAACTGCTCATCAAGCGTTGCTCCCATAGTTAAGGATGATAAATTAAATTTGTCCCGATGTCTGATAAACACTCTTAAAAGAGAGGTTATGACTTACATTCCCTATGCATCAACAGTTGGTAGACTGGTGTATCTGGAGGTATGTACAATGCCTGACATCAGCTTTGCAGTAGGAATATTGGAAAGCTACTAGAGTGTGACCCTGGTTTGGATCATTGGAAGGATGTCAAAAGGTCATGAGATATCTATTGAGGACTAAAGACTACATGATTACCAAGGAAGCACCGATACGGATACGAGGATACGGATACGGCGATACGTGGAATTTTGAAAAACTAGGATACACGGTATTGCAGGGATACGTTTGTAATTTTATATATATATATATATATATATATATATATATAATATTTTGTGCTATAATATAAATAGTGAATAGTTTAAAAATTAATTATGATCATGTTTATCATTCATTACATGATTTACATCCAATACAACTAAAAAATCAAAGCAAGTGTCACATTCATCCATTACAAAAAATAACGCTAACATTACGCAAGTGTTATATTCATCGTCCATTACAAAATGCTAACATTCATCATCCATTACAAAATACAAAGTTAGTGTCACATGTATCATCCAAAAAACAAAACATTTAAATGATATCATTAAGCAAATGTTCACGTATAGAATTTAGACTCATATCCGAAGTTCCGGTCGAGTTTCGGTTGGGTTCGGGTCAGATTTTTGGATTTTGAACTATATTACCATCCATACGTATCCCGACATATCGGTCCCGTATCCCCGACGTATCGGTCCCATATCCCCACGTATCGGTCCCGTAACCCCGGCGTATCGGCCCCATATCCCCAACGTATCGGATCTTCTTTTTTTTTTTAAACTTTGATACTTCCTAGCCGTATCGGATACGTATTCCGCCATATCGGGCCGTATCGGAGTATCGGGAAGTATCTGATACGTGTACGGCACCTGTTTCGAAGTATCGATATATCCCTGATGCTTACATATAGACATTCTGATGATCTGGAATTAGTCGGATATTGGCCTTCCGATTTTGCGAGTTGTGTTGACTCTAGAAAGTCGACATCAAATCATGTTTTCCTTTTAACGGGTGGTGTTGTCTGTTGAAGAAGCATCAAACAGACCCTTACGGTAACGTCAACTATGGAGACATAGTTCGTTGCTCTCTTTGAGGCATCGTCATAGTCACCTTGGCTAAAGAACTTTGTCACAGGAATTAGGATCATGGATTCCATATCCATACCTCTAAATATTTATTGTGATAATATCGCTGATGTATTCTTCTCAAAGAAGTAAAGAACATGAGTGAGCAGGGTTTGAAATCTCGGTCGATACCGGTACGTACCCGTTTTGCCCGATTCGAGACCGATACTACACCTGATCCCGATACCTGGCCGGTACCGGTACGTACCGGTCCGTATCGGCTAGTTCAGACAGGTACCGACCGGCATGACCAGTTCGACATTTTTTTTTTTTTGCGGGGGAGGGGGGGTTTCCTCAACCGGTATTAGTCCGTATCAACAAATACCGGTACGTACTGGCCGGTACATACCGGGTCAGGACTGATCGATAATGCAATTTTGAACCTTGAGTAGGAGTCGAAGCAAATACATCGAGAAGAAATATCTTATTGTTCGAGACGATCAAACATCTGATAAAATTATGGTTGAGCATATAGGTATGTACCTTATGATTGTCGACTCAATGGCTAAGGGGCTACAACCTACTCAGAATAAGGGTCACGTGGATCGTATAAGACTTACTAGCTCATTGTACTCTTAAGTATTATGTCAGTTGGAAAAAAACCTTAATTCGATCAATGAATAAAGTTTTATCTTGTCTCAGTTGTGCACACTTAAAGTTTTGAAACAAATTCTGACACGGAGGAAAACATGCATTCACTCATAAAGCTACTCATCGCATAAAGTGATTGGTCAGAAATGATTTATTACACTATAATATATGGTAAGAAGTGTCTGTCTGTGTGGACACGACCGTCATGATTAATGTGATTGAAAATTCCTATTTGACCTTAATAACACCACATAAGGAAATATGGGTATTGTTTTGCTTTCAAAATTTGTATGCGCATACTAAAGTTTTTTGATTACTTGTTACTCATTAAAGCTATTGTGCCAAATGGGAGAGGGTTGGGTTATGTCCACGTTGGCCGTGCACGACATTAGGTTGGCCCAATTCAATCCTAAAGGGTGCTTTTTTAATGAATGAGCAAAACCCATACGCTTGTGGTCTAAGTGATGAATCTTGGTCTTATATTTAATCCTATGGATGGATGGATTAGACTAAATAATTAGGGTTTAGGGGAGTTGTCCTAATTTAGTTATAAATAGATGCCTCATTGCCTCTACCATCTATTGGGTATCCTTCAACCAAGGCCTAAACTAGAAAAGTCTCTCTCTCTCACTCTTTCCCTCTCCCTTTCTCAGTTTCTCTATTTCTCTTTGTATGGCTACGAGGCTTCGTCTATGGGAGATATATGTTTCATCGCCTCCGCTTATCATTGTGGATCCAAGCTATTACGTTTTTTTGTTTTAGATCTAAAGAAATCCATGGTGATTTCTTACAAAGACTTCAAATAGAAAGAAATCGTGTAGGCTACGATAGGAATGCATAATGAAACAGAATTTGTACAACATGGGCAACGCTCGCTGACCACTATTATGGCTTGATACAAACATTTACTAAAATACAGTGTTGCTTAAATTCTTCTTCATTCATATACTCTTCAGGTTGCCGAGCAAAAAGGATACAGTGCCAGCACCCAAACAGAGTGTGCCCATCTGGAAAATCTACCACATTCTCAGTAAAGAGTATTGTAAGGCATTTACCTCCCAGCACCATTGCAAGTAAAATTTAAAAAACAAAAAACAAAAATCCTTTGTGCCATACTGCAATCACAATCTCTGCTCAAAATCTTGAACATCATTCTTGCGAGAAAAAAAAAATCAATCAAACAATATATACAAAAAAATTCTTACAGACCCATCATCAAATTCGATAAAGGCGTCACGTTTCCTAGTTGACTGCGGTTCCTACAGCGGCTACGGCGATTCGGCAAGAAAAAGATGCGGAATTCGAAGCGGAATTACGGGAATTCAGGGGGAACATACCGGAAGAGAGGCTGGCCCTAGGGAATCCCCGATGGGATCGGCGGTGGGAGAGAACCCTAGTTCCATAAACCCCATTGCGGAGGAGCCCGAGCTGGAGAAACGAACTGTGAGAGTTCAGACCGATCGAGCAGCCACCGCTGCAAAAACGCATCCCAATGGATGGATTTAGCAGAGAATCGGAGAGGAATCAAGGATCTGCATTGGTCTAAAGAGAGTGAGATCTTGAACATGAGAGACTATAGAGCTTCACCTGCTCGCCGGAGTCGAGCCCATCCTCATTCCCGCGCGGGGGGTGAGAGAGGGAGGGAGGGACGGGGCGGCCCTCAGTGGAGTGGAGACGATACCCCCTTCTTTCCCGCTCCCCTTATCTATTTGCGTGTGCAGCCGAAGCCTTGAACGATTATCGGGTTGCACCGAACGCGACCTTGTCGCGGACACACTACAGTGCCACGTGCACTTTAGGATTCGTTCTTCATGGTTTACATTAACCCGATCGCCCTATCCGAGTTGCATCCATAAAATATTAGCTTCCCTAAAGTTATTTGATAAAGATTAAACGCTCTCCACAGAGATTTTTGATAGGATTTCAAAGCGAAGGGCCACCACCTATACCTGAAAGCTTAGAAGTCTTTTTTTTCTTCCCAAGAAACAAGGAGAGCTGGCCATTAGAGAGATGGAATCGATCAATAAGCCAATAAGACCATGTTGGCAAAACTCTCTTGATGTTCACCAAAATAAGTATCTTAAAAGATATGATTAGTGAGATTCTACTTGCCGAGTTCTCCATTACAGTTTTTGTGCCGCTTCACGACAACCATGATACTTGGAGATTCATATCCAATATCATTCCTACAAGAGATACATTAAACAGGAGGGTCATGTCCATGGATGACATATGTCATTTTGCTCAAATGACAGAGACTGTGGAGCATCCATTCTTTTTGTGACCCTTCGCGGCAACCATTGGGTTTGGCTCACTCCTCCATTAGATATCATATTAGTTCAATTATTGACATGGAAATTTATCAAAAAATGGATTACTACAAATTCTAATAAAGATTTCTTCTACCTTGCAGCTATAACGTTATGGTTCATTTGGAAAACTCGATGCAGAAAGATCTTTGATCACAAGGACATGAGCCCCATCCGAGTAATCCAAGGTATTACTACCTCCTTCAATGAATATTATAGACTTTGGGAAGATGATTTCAACCCAGATGAGAAATTCAGTCCTCAATCCCAGAGAAATATAACAGCCACGACATGGGTTTTCTCGAAGCAAGGAGAGCTTAAAATTAATGTGGATGGAGCTACTAAACCTACTCATTCTGCAGCGGTTATTGTCAGAGATGGGAACATCCACCTAATTTTGGGCTTCTCGATGAAGATACTATCATCTCCGCCAGAGCTTGTGGAAGCCGAGAGTTTCAAATTAAGACTAATGTTACGTTTGAAGTTTGTCAATCCAAACACTATAGAAGGAGATGCCTAATCAATTGTCATGCTGATTAGGGGTGGGACTTGGGCAGGTCCTACCCGAACCCAACTCGAAGAATGGACAAGCATGGGCAAGGCTGGTTACAAACTTGGACTGGTTTGGATAAAAAAAGATCAACCCGATTTCAATTTGAACGGGTTTGGGCACTGATCACACCCAACCTGAGGAACCCGTGTACGGTGGCCCAACCTACATTTCTCAAGTACTTTGACCTTGCACTTTCATGTATCTACTTTGTTATTATCGATTTGATGAACCGACATTGCAATTTCAAAGATGATTTTGTTGAATACATAGATGTATTACTAGAAAAGATTATGCATAACTAGAGTTATTAAAGCTTGAACACATAATTCAGCAAAGATTCAACATAGATCTAACTTAGTATGCTTCCATATCAATCAAATGGTTTTGACCTCAAACCCCTAATGCTGATCAATGATAGTGAGGGAGTTATCCCTCGGAGGCTAATCTCAGTGATTAAAGATCGCAGCTTGTTGCTGAAGCAAAACCCATTCATTGAAGTCTAAGTTTGTCCCTAGACGAGGCAATGTTGCCGCCCACGGGTTTGCTAAATTTACTATAAACCACTCATTGTTTCACGAGTGGCCACCCTTCTCAACACGTGTGTTCAAGATATCATTTGTAATAATGTTTTTGATTATCAATATAGGTCAACAGCCTCTACAACCCATAATGATTCTTGGATGTGGGACCTGGTGAACAAAGTAACCAGACACATTATGAGGATTCTTAGGATTTGTGAAGGAAAGTTTATTTCCAAAAAAAAAGTTGCATCCCTCCGAAAACTATACCTGTACTATAAAGATGGAACTCCAAACATCTCCTCCATCACGGAAAACCTCAGCACTCAGGCTGCTGTACTCCCGCTCTGTGCGGGCGAATCAGCAGGCTGTACTCCCGCTCTGTGCAGGCCAATCAGCAGGCAGCACTCCGCAGCCGCTCTGTGCAGGCCAATCAGTGAGCTGCACTCTGCATGATTGGCCTGCAGAGTGAGAGTACAGCAGCCGTGAGTGAGTGCTGAAAATTTTCCCATCTCCACCTAAGGGGGCCAGATATCTCTCTCCAACCAAAGGGGCTCAGCAACCAATAAGTACAGAAGATACAAGAGGTTAATGGCTTTTTTATGTAGTTGCAAGAATTTTAAAAGAAAGTCCACACAAAGCTGACCTTATATTCACAAAAACCTTATACATACATATACATAATGAAGTAAGGGTTTACATAATACATATCTAATACACTAAACTCTGCCTACTCCTAGTTCCACCCCTTATTTTCATCACAAAGGGGGTGTCAATTGAATCACAATTGAGCCCTAGCCATCACAATCATTGGATGCGAAAGCTCGAGTTCCTCGTTTCCACACCAACACAAGTCACCAACAGAACCAGAAACAAAAATTACAACCAAGGACTTTGAACACACCCAGAATACGGCCGAAGCAAATCAGATCATGCCCGCATAAACAGGAAACAGATGATTGCTCACTGCTTCCCTTTACACCCAGCAGTGAGCCACGGTGTAAGGTACATGTTGCTCTGAAGTCTCGCCGCCTTCAACTTGGCTTTGAGAATTGCGCCCATGACCTGGACTGCTCGCCAGTATCGCCATTAGATTCCCGCCATGCACCCTGCCCTCCGGAAGAGAAACCAACCTAGGCTGAAGAGGGTTCATTTGATGCATGGAATTTTTCTGATTGGAGAACATATCTTCTTCGACAGCAACCTCTTTCATCCTCTCAGGCTTAGCGAGTGCCGGGGACTGAGCTGCGACAGGTTCCAGCATTGTCCCGCCGTGAACCTGGTGGTCTTGCACCAGGGCGCAGTGCGCAGCACAGAGCCCAATCTTTCCCCTAGCAAACCGGTCGCACGATGGGCCACCAGCACCAAAATCCGATCCTTCTTGGCCCCACGAGCACCGCTTACCTCCCCCATGTGCCTTGCAGAAATCTGTGCTTCCCTGCGCACTTTTCCCGCATCCCTCAGACCTGCATCGCTTCCCCCCACCATGACGAACACAGAAATCAGTACGGCCTCTTGCGCTCTTCGTGCACTCGGGCACAGCACACCTCTTCCCGCCACCATGGGCGACACAGAACAGGGTCCCACCGTGCACGCTCTTCGGGCAACCGCCTTCGAATGAGCACCGCTTCCCCCCACCGTGCCCCTTGCAGAAGGGCGTGCTCCCTTCGGCCCCCTTGTTGCAGCCCACAAATGTGCACCTCTTGCCCCCACCATGCGCTTTGCAGAACAAGGTACTCCCCTGAGCACCCTTCGAGCAGTCCAGATACTGGCAGCGCCGGCCTCCTCCGTGGGAGATGCATAGGCCCGAGTAACCCTCGGCACTCTTCGTGCAATTCTCGGTCTTGCACCTCTTTCCACCTCCGTGCTTGATGCATAGACCAGATTTCCCCCTTGCGGCTCGGGTGCAGCCTTCACGGATGCAGCGACGGCCACCACCGTGTGCTATGCAGTGATCACTCCTGCCTTCGGCGCTCTTCGTGCAACCTAGGTACTCGCACCGCCGGCCACCACCATGGGATTTGCAGAAGATGGTCCTGCCCTCGGCTCCCTTCTGACAACCAGCTTTCTGGCACCTCCTCCCACCGCCATGAGCTATGCAGAGTCCAGAAGCTCCTCTCGCTCCCTTTCCGCATCCTTGAAACTGACATTTTTTTGTGTTGGTGTTGTGCTGCTGCTGCTGGTGAGTTACCTCAGAAGTAGAGAGGCTTTTTGGTGTAGGAATCATGGCTGATGAGAGGTCAGGATTTAAAACTGGGTCGGATTTGGGAGGGATCTTTTGGTTGAGAAATCGATGACCGCCACATTCCCATTGATATGATGTTGAGCCTTCATCAACAGTCAGCCCCGGAGAAAACATTACAGATGTCTCGGAACTATTCTGATGTTGCGCAGGGAAAACTGCAGTACGGGTAATAACCGATTCAGATGGCCCCACTGATAAACTTAATTGCAGGTCAATTACAGGCCCATATTTCGATGCCTTGAGAGTAGTGACAGCAGGGCTTTTTGGGCCCGGTGTACTCTCGTTGCCAAGATGAATCTGGAAATTCAAGTCCAGATCCATGGAGGACTCCTCATTAACCTCATTTGCTGAAGATGTGGTGCAAACAGTAGCGGAACTCCTCCTGCTACTCTCTGATGAACTGGGTGGATGCCCCAGAGCTAAATCCAGCAAGGCATGATCTGGACCCTCGGTTCCATCGATATCACCGTGTTTCCTCTTCGTTCCTTTCAAGCTGGAATTATACAAAGTGGAGCTCGCAGGTGATTTGAGACTTAATGTGGCGCCCGTGCAATATTCAGCCCCTGACCTAATTTTGCTCCATGCCTCAAAAGCATGTTGGGAAGAACTTTTGGTAGAAATCCCGAAGCTATTAAACATGTTATCCATGGCTATCGCTGATTCGCTGGCACCAGAAAAAGTGAGCTCTTATTCGTACCAAATCTTGATGGAAATGAAAAAGCCCAACCTGCCTTCTGGGGCTACAAGTTAGCTAGATCTAAGATTAGGCCAGAGGTCATCGCATGAATGCTTGCCACCACCGCTAACAAATCCCGATGTATCACGGCGGTCCATTTCTGTAGAGCTCGAAAGTATATCTATTTTAATCTGTTTGGTTGCTCAAACTAGCTACAACATCCTAGTATTCGCAGACATAAGTGCCATTGTATAAGGTCAAAGCCGCCCCTGTTGCAGAGAAATGAATCAGTGCATGACTCGGCAGAATGAAATAGATCAGTATTGATTTGAACTGAAGTTTTAGCACAAAACCAATGGTTCTAATCCCATATATATGAATTAAAAAGAACCAGTTTAAATATTTCCTAGTACATAATTAACATGTCCAACATTCCACCAAAAAGCACTTCAAACAAAATAGCACCTTGGACATGTCTTTTCCTTTATTAATTGGTACATTATAGAACTTATTACATAGAATAGTATTCAAACACTGAACGCTAGGAGATTAAAATAAATAAATAAAAAATTTATGAGAAGCACATAGTCATATTCTAGAAAATACTGTAAAATGTTCACAAGGAAACGTCTTGATCATAATTGATGCAAACATGCAAAGGAATGATTAAAGGACAGAACGAGTTTACAGGTGTAATCTTTGTATCTCACAGTTTTCCCCTTTCCAGATCCCTTAGGAAGCTAAATTGTATAGAGTCCCTGGTCATATTGTGTATTAAAAACTTAATCAGGTCAAACTACACATCTAGTGAATCTATTAGACCTGCAAGCCTGTAAGCTTCAATTGTATACCCTTCCTCATGTCACATGCACTTTCTTACACTATTTCTTATCCTAAGTTTCATTATTTTTAGGATTTCATTGAGCAAGGAAGAGGATGCAGATTTTGTTTACTTTTAATAATTACAGGCCAATATCGAAAGAGGGAAAAAACTGAAATATTATTAAGAGAAAAGGAAGGGGAGTGAGAGAATTGTTGAATAGTATGTCTGTTAGAGGGTTGGTTCCTAAAGCCAACTTTGTTGGGTTTGGGGTTTCATTTTGCTAGTGGCTCTGGTGTAACCCCTTTTAGTTGTTCTTCTTGCTTCTCAGTTCTATCGTCCTTTTTGGTATATGCATTCTTGTATACATCTTGGAATAAGCGCCACTTGTATCACAGGTTGTATTGACAAATTCTAATGACAAGGTTATAAGTTGTGTGCTGAGTCAAGCTACAGATCAAGACAAAAACCGATGAAGAAGCTTCGAATTAGAGAGGTGCATTGCATCACATGGAGCATCTCACGCACACAAGGAAAGCTCATCATTAGGTGCTTACAGGTAAAATACCCTGGTAACCATAGTTTATCCTTGGTTCAGTTCTTAGAGTAGAACACACACTTCGCAGATTTGTGCATCTTTTCCAAAAATGAAAAAATGATCCAAGAAAAAGTCTTTGACATGTTTCTACGTGTTTCCAGAAGTTTTAATATCTTAAAAATAGTTGAAAGATAAAATTTGTTTGAAATAGATTTGGAAAAGTTTTTGAAATTTTTTAGAGAAAATTCCTTTAGCAGAAAGCCAAATTGGTTGGGCATAGGTCTATGTCTTAATGTAGTATGTAGAAATTCACTAGTTACAGACAGGTCGGATCCTAAGAGGGACCAATCGGAGTGAGATATCAGACTATGCAGCCAAAAGCTCAGGTGCAGCCATGCTCAACCTAGGCGCAAGGGTGGAGTTTTGCCTATATTTTTCTGGTATTTAGTGGGTCTAGAGACCCCCTACATTCCCCCTCCACACATTAAAATTAATTTTTATATGAGGTATTTAAGCAAAACAAAATTAAAATCACAAAATAAAAACATATAAATGGGAAAAATATCCTCAAATAGTATAAGCATAACATAAACTGAAATCTTCTATCAAATACTGCTAGAGTCTAGAATTGAAAATTCTAGGTTAAGGACTTAACATAACCATAACCATCAAGTCATGTCCCATCTACTTGGGGTCGGTTTTATGAATCATTCTTTGCCATTCATTTCTATTTAGGGTTGTATCTATTGTCAACGAGGGACTTAAAGAACAACTCTACAAAATTAGATATTGATGCTAAGAACTTAAAATAACATGTCTAGCATTGTCGAAGGTAAAATGTATTTTGAGCTTTGCACTCGTGCTCTCAAAAACACTCCAAATTTGTTTGGTGATGAACACAAATTGGAGTTGAATTGAGTCAAATCTAGGTTTCGGGATGACCTAAGAGTTTCACCAAATCAAGGGTTTTGGAGGAATTTTAAGTAAGAAAACAATTTGGGACTCCTAGGCTTTAGGGAATAAATGGGGAGGAAAAAAGTCAAAGAATACAAAAGGAAAAAAAAATATCGTGGCTTTAAATCGGGTGCCCTAGGCGCACATGGGAGCAGCTAGGTGCTCACCTAGGTGCACCTATACCTCAAGGAGCCTGGGCACTCCTAGGTTAGGCGCTAGGCGTGAGCCTTGAGGAGCGTGGTGAAATTAGGCGTACCTTTGACTGCATAGATATCAGAATCAGGCGTCTGTTGTTTAAGACTAATGGAGCCAATGTAGCTATATGCGATGATGCAATCGAGGAATATCCCTAAAGCCAATGTAGCTATATGCTTTGCAATGAGGAATTATTGAAATTGACTATAATAAACAAAGAAATGAAGATAATGAATTCTACTAGAGTTATGCAACACAAATTTCAAGATACCCAAATAGGAATTGGATCAAGATCAAAGAACTCCCTTTTGAAGATCCTCGGGTGGTTTGATTCGATGGATGTTCGTCACAAACCAAGATCCTCGTCACACTTCGTGTTGTGCCCGGGATGTCGCAACACGTATCCACCGTCAAATTGCTCATGGCTCAACTCTGAAGCCTCCTCACGTAGTACAAATTTTAATGAAAGCAAGCATGTAAAATAGGTGTTGATCTTATTGCAATTATCAGATTGCAACGAATTTTTGTGGGGTTATTGGTCTAGGGATGAGTGATCTTTAATTCGAATTTTGTAGGATTCGCATAAGGAAAGCAGGGTTTTCAGGGTTTTTTCCAAATCTGGACTGTGTTCCAAGATTTGAAGTTTGGCTTCAATTGGATTCCAATTCGGACTAACTTTTAGAGCTTTTGGTATTGGAAGATGGAAGGATGATGGGTAGAGCTATATGATCTAATTTTGTGGAATTTGGTCATTCTGAGGTGATTGATCGGTTTGCGATGGGATTTCAATTCAGCTTTAAGGATTTTTGGATTCTAACGATGGATGGAGATGGTAGTCTATGGCTTGCACGAGATTCTGGCTGGGGATGATGGATCATGGCTTAGTGAGACCAGGGATAATGAAGTCGAGCGAAAGAAAGGCAGAAAGTAGAAGATAATGATATGGAGGCCTTGCACCCCACCGGACTTGCTCCAGGTCTATGGAATCTTCAAGATCTTCAAGAACTCGATGAAGAACAAGCACAATTCAGCAACAAGCTTTTTATTTTATTCAATGGCATAGATGATTCAAACCGCTGCTGGTAAGTCTTCATCTGATCCCCGTCAATATCAACATGGACACAATCAATAAGAAAAAGTTGTTGGATTGTAAGATTGCTAAGTTCGTAGTCGTTTATGATTCTTTAACAAAATGCAGGAACATGGACTTGGTTCCGTGGATGTAGCATGAGCGTGAAGCCAAACCATGTAAGCGTGTCTTCTGTTTTTTTCGGATATCTGAATATTTGTGTGATGCTTTGTTCATGTTAACATAAGAAAGGCTCCATAGATTTTAGTTTGTGGATACATAGGTGAGTTGAACCTAATATCCCACATACTTTGATATATGTGTTAATCAACCAGTGGTGTACAATTTAGTATTGATAATTTTAATTGCTCATTATAAAAGTAACACAGTAACCCCCCCCCCCCAACTCACACACACACAAAGGTTTTACTAGTTTGATTCACCAAAGTTGTCCGTATCAAGGTTTGAGAATTCAGGTTAGGACCAAGAAATAATCAAACCATTTCAATGGTTCAGCCAAAACTATTAAAAGATTAGAAGAAAAAAAATCAAAAATTTGGTTCTAATTCAGCTGATTCGGATTTGATCCAACCTATTCATATCGGATTTGGGCTTGATTCGATTGAATCGAGTCTGTTTTGGATTTGTTCGAACTCGATTTGTCCTTGTTTAAATCCTATTGGGCCGAGCTAGATTCGGACTAGAACGAACCAAATCTGAATCTGGCTGAACCGGGCGAGGCGAATTTGAATTGGGACATATATCACCAAAGGGGCTCAACCCAGTTTGGCGATTCGTTTCGGATTCTAATGAACCCTAAAACAATGGTCCATAACTTACAATTTCATTATCCGGTAACTGGATCGCTTTGCTTAACATGCGCCAGGGGGGGTCATCGACATGTTGGAGCACAAGAGCCAACTAGACTGCTTTGTTTAACATGCGCCTCCATGTAACAGTCACCAACAATCCTCATCCTCTCAAGTTTAGTTCTTATTATTCTTATTATTTTTATTTCTCTTTCTATTTTCATTCTTCTCTCTTTTTCTCTCTCTGTCTCGCTCGCTCTCTCTGTGGCTCTCATTGGTTCCTCAGCCAAGAAAACCCTCATCCCTCTAGCACATCCACTCTCTGTCGATGCAACTTTTTCGAGGTTCGGGTCCTGTTTTTCTGTGAAGGAATCTGGTTTGATGATGTATGTTTTCATTAATAATTGTGCTGGATCTGAATCTACTGTTGTTTGAGTTCTTATTAGCTCCGATGATTCATCTTTACATAAAAAATATTTAGGTTTAGGATTTACTTTTCGTTCCTTTAGATCTCTAGATTCTCTACTGATTTTTTAAAAAATCTGGAAAAAAAATGTAGGTTTCGCTTCTCGATCAGTTAGGGTTTTGTCTTCAATTGATTTCTCATTCTGTTTCTGCCTCCAGGCTTCAAATGAACTACTCGAATGTTCTAGAATCTTCTTTTTTTTTTTTAGTTTTTGTATTGTAAATTTCAATTTTGGTGTGCATCAGTTACTTCGACTATTTTCGGAATTTGATTTGTTTGGTTGTGGATTTGGCTTCTACATTGAATTTTGAGGATTTGTTTGCTTCTCGGATCTTTTTGTTGTAAAGAATATGGTTTTGAAGGGCTTCAAGCTTGTTACAATTGTTACCTTCAAGTGCTTTCCTTTGTACTTGTGAGGTTCTAGAGCGTATAGGAGGCTCCACTACAACTCATCAACCAAGGGACTAGGATAAATTCTATTACCATATAATGAAATTGTAAGTTATGGACCATGGTTTTAGGGCTCATTACAATCCAAAATGAATCGTCAAACTGGGTTGAGCCCCTTTTATGATATATGCCCCAATTCAAATTCGCCTCGTTGGTTCAGCCAGATTCAAATATGGTTCGTCTTAGTCCGGATCTAGCTCGCCCAGTGTTTTAAAACACGAAAACTCGACTCGACTCAAAACCTTAATGAGTCGAGTTGACTCGACAACTCGGCTAAAACCCGACAAAACTCGATACAAAAAACTCGACATTATATAATATATTTTAAATATTATATATATTTAAAAATGGATATCTAACAAGTTTTGATGACCTTAAAGTTTATCACCAAATAACATGTCATTACAAAACATAAATTGTTCTACCGGATCCCGATTTTACCCCAAAAAAATACAACGATCAAGACTCGAACCGAGTCACACACCCCAAAAACTCGAGTGACTCGCCCGAGTCACTCGAGTTTTGGTCCGAGACTCCGAGTCACTCGAGTTTTGGTCCGAGTAGTTGCCAAACCGAGTTTTGGACCGAGTCGGATCGAAACTCAGCCGAGTCGAGTCGACTCGGCCGAGTTTCGAGTCGAGTCAATGAGTTTTAAAACAGTGAGCTCGCCCTAATAAGATTTGAACAAGGACAAAACAAATCCAAAACAAACTCGATTCAATTGGATCAAGCCCAAATAGCCCGAATCCAACATGAATTGGTTGGATCAAATCCGAATCAGTTGAATCAGAACCAAATTTTTTATTTTTTTTTCTGATCTTTTAATAGTTTTGGCTGAACCACTGAAATGATTTGTTTTCTTTTTGGTCCGAACCCGAATTCTTACACCTTGATATGGAAAACTTTGGTGAATCTAACCATTAAGACTTGTGTGTGGGGGGGTTTACTCTTTCACTTTTATAATGAGCAATTAAAATTATCAATCCTAAATTGTGCACCACGGGTTGATTAACACATATATCAAAGTATGTGGGAAATTAGGTTCAACTAATTTGTGTATCCACAAACTAAAATCTATGCAGCCTTATCTTATGTAAGTGTCAACATAAACAAAGCATCACACAAATATTCAGATATCCAAAAAAAAACATAAGACGCAAGCTTACGTGGTTTGGCTTCACACTCGTGCTACATCCACGGAGCCAAGTCCCCGCTCTACAAACTTAGCAATCTTACAATCCCACAACTTTTTATTATTAATTGTGCCCATGTTGATATTGACGGTATCAGATGAAGACTTACCAGGGCGGGGCCGATCGCGCAGGCCAGATCGGCGGGCGGCGCTGATAGCGCAGGCCAGATCCGCCGGAGCAGGATAGAGAGAGACGCAGGGCCGGTGGTCTCCGGCGGGCGGCGCCGATTGCGCAGGTCAGATCGGCGTGCGGCGCCGATCGAGCAGGCAAGATCCGCGGGTCGCGCAGGCCAGACCCAGGCCCGATCCGCTGGAGCGCGCGCAAGAGAGAGAGAGAGAGAGGCACTCGCCGGTGGTTGCCCGCGGGCTGCGCCGGTCGCGCAGGCCCGACCCACCGGAGACAGAGACAGAGAGAGAGAGAGAGGTTACCTGATGCTGTAACGCCTCTGATCTGAACCCTAGCGGCGGCGTGGGAGAAGTGGGGAACGAGAGAACCAGGGCTCGCGGACGAGACCAACGAACGAAACACGGGTGGGAATCTTGGTCACTCGCCAATATTTTTAAAGGGGGTAATGTGGCTAAGGTCGCCAGCAACAGATATCTGGTAACTGCTGGCAAATGCTTCGTTTAGCCTAAGGTTTATGAATTTTGTTATAGACTCGAAATTTTCTCGGACTATCTTCTCCCATCTTTTTCACAGAGGTGATAGGTACGGAGCTAGTTGGGTTTGGATGGGTCTGGAATTTACGAAATAAAATCCGATTGGATTTCGGATGGGGTCGGGATTAGACTACCCCGACCCGATTATATATGTGTTATTTTTATTGCCGTTTGATAATTTACTCAGTTATAGTTTAGTATCCTGTTTTATATTGTACCAATACTATATTTAAGGATATAATACAACTCATGCCTTTTGTTTATAAATTTTTTAAAATATATTTGATTTAACCTATTAATATGTTTATGATGTTTAACTGATTTGTAAACTTGTAGTAAGATGCATTTTCATTATAATGCATCTTTTTAATTCATTCAATGTATATATATTTAACAAAAACATAGAAACTGCTGTTTTATGTTATAATGAATTTAGATCTCAATATGTTCATTGCTTCTCTAAGCGAAATTAAGTTTAGTTCAAAATATAATCAACTAGCTTGGACTTGTCCAGCATAAACACAATTGGGACGGGACGGGACGAGTTTGGGATTGATCATTTAAACCCGACACGGGTTTGGGATAAGGTATTTTTTAGCAAGGTGGGGCGATGTCAGGATAGGCTGACCCGTCCCAAACCCGACCTATTGCCATCCCTAGGGAGCGGTGGCGTCATGCAGCAGAGGAGGCGGCAGCAACAGCGAGCAACAGAGGCTACGACGGTGGCAGCGGCGAGCAACTTCGGAAATGGCGGCAAACAATGGTTCGGTGGAGATGTTTAGATCTAAGGTTCATTCCATGTCTAGATCTTAGGATAATAGTTAGGTTTAGGTTTGGTTCCGTTTGACGGCGGTGGCGAGCAGTTCTAGTGGTGACGGCGATGGAGTTTGGTGGTTCAGTAGCGGCGAGCAGCTCCAGCAGCGTTCGGTGGCGACAGCGGTGTTCGGTGGGGCATCGAGCAGCTCCGGCGACGGAGGCGAGTAGTGGAGATGGTTCGGTGGTTCGGTGGCTCAGTGCAAGCATTCAAATGAAAATTTAAATTGCTATGGAGGGCAGTTTCATCCACAGCATTTGTTTGGACCAGAACTTAAAAACATCTTCTTAAAAGGAGTTTCCACCAACTCTCCCTTTTTTTTATTCCCTAGCGACGCATCACTTCAAATTGACCTCTTTGGTTAGGAAAAAAAATTCACGTAAAATAGGGTAACTTGGTTTCTTATAAAATAGATTTCTCACGAAAAAAAGTAAAAAAACAGTGGAAATTTTTTTTTTCCCATAGAAAATGTATTTCCTAACGTCTTTTACGCGCGAAAAGAATGGCCCATAAAAGGCAAAAGTCTCATAAAAATGTTCAGCGCATCCTATGTATGCTACAACCGCGGAGCCCACTGCAGTTCAAGATGTTTGATTTTAATCCTTATACCAGAGTCGCAGTGGAAGCAAAATATAGATCCGGAGATCGGGTGGTGTATGTTCCATCATGATCTATTCCACAAAACAATCTACATACAAATCTATAAACCTAGCATATGTGCGGACACCCTAGAGGTATACTATGATCTACGAAGTATCTACATGAATGCGTCTAGTTAAGTGTTTAGAATTATTATACCTTGCGGATCCTTAAACCAAGAAGAGTGAAAAAATAGTTGATGACGATCCGTACGTAAACCGAAAGAGATGCTATCAAATAGCACATTGTCCTTTGCGAAGGAAGAAACCCACGGCGTCCTATCTCTGAGTGCAAGGACGACGCACCGACAGAGGATTGCACGTAGCGAAGACGACGGCGTGCCTCAAAGAACTCCTTTTTCTCTTTCTTTCTTCTTTTTCCTTCTCCTTTCCTTCATCTTCTTTCTTGGCCGAAACCACAAAGGGGGAAAGAGGGGGGGTCGTTTCAAGGGAGAGAGAGAATTATGGGTCGACCTCTCCTTATACCTTTATAGATCAGTCACCAAGTGGCTTTACAGCCGGCCCTATGATGGCCACAAGAGAGGGGGGTGGATTTCTCCAAAGGGATAAGGCTATGCGGTTAGGGTTTCCCCTATCTGCATGACACCTTAGATGAAAATGCCCTTTTGTCAGGATACCGTTGATAGAGAGATAGAGTGAGGTATGCTAGTCGGAATCAAATACCGTCAGCGCTTATAAAGCTCCTAGAATTATTTTGCTCAATTTAAGATCCATATTCAATATGTTCTGGGCCATATTTTGGTATTTACCAAAATACCCCTATGGCATCTTAACACATGTGAATTAGGTTCTTAGGCTTCAGGCTTGCACTCCATCGCACTACTTCACATCTAATGTATCCAACCGGGTCGGGTAACAATTCATATACGCAACAATAAGGTGGAACCTTCATGGTTTATGATCTCTAGCTCTAACCGGATTCCTGATTAACTTTTTTGGTGACACACCGAAAGTTTCATTAATCACTCCTAACCTGATTAACCCACGTAGTCATCCAGAGTGTGACGCGAGTTGAACTCTAGTGATCCTAAACTTATGTTACTCTTTCGTAACCCTATTCTCTACTATAATCTAATAATCTTTAGTCTCTCTTGTTATTTGTGTCATGATTTGACTCGGGCGGTAGGGAGCACTATCAGAACCTGATCGATTATCTGACTATGATTTGATGACTTATTATCTATAATACCACATGCCTTCCGGTACTATGCCTAGCATCCGGAACATCGTCAGTCATACTGACAACCACCAGGCCTAGATTAATTATGTAGACAGATTAACTCATCAAAATGCACCTATCCAATTCTTGATGTCTAATAAACCTATAGGGGTTGTATGCCACTCCAGTGTCAGCTGAGTAACCCAACGTACCGTGGTATTGAACTATGGAAGGTCTACATACGTTGGCACATCAAAGCACCACATAGTTAGTTAGCTGAGTATACATGGCCTCTCAGGTTTGAGGACAAATTATCAATAATACTAAGATGGTTTATGCACTAGACTCTGATACACTAATCTATGCACTGTCTTGGTTCCTGTTCAACACGATTATCATGCTTAGTCAGATGAATGGAGATCTAACATCCCCGTGGTGGAGACTTCACCACATTCCTCTACCTATCAACAGCTTATTTCCGGTAAAGTGACCAGTATCACCAAAGCTGTGAACTCAATCTAGGTCTACACAAGACTATTCTACTAGGTCTCCCAAGTATGGACCTACCATGTATCTTGGTGGCCTACTATATTCCCTAGGGTCCTTATTAAATATGAATTAATATATACTAAAGCAGTGTTCTAATTAAAGCAATAACCAAAGTCATCTTTATTAATGTTAATACAGAAAATCTACGCTCATGACATATGAGCTATAATAATCTTTCACTTGGCCTAGCAGGTAAAAACAGTCTTAAATCCTATGACATCTACATGTTTCTCAAAAGCCATGGTCGGTAGCATATTTGTAAAAAGGTCTGCCATATTATCTGCAATCACTACCTGAGTCATTGCAACTTCTCCACGCTTCTGCACGTTCCGGATGATATAGTATTTTCGCTTAATATGTTTACTCTTCTGTGGATATCTTGGCTCCTTGGATTGTGCTACTACTCCACTATTATCGTAGTACAGGACAATAGGGTCTTGAGCTTCTGGTACATATCCTAAGTTTGTTAGGAACTTCCTGAGCCACACCGCCTCCTTGGCCGCCTTTGCATGCCACAACGTACTCAGCCTCTGTAGTCGAATCCGCGACATACTGCTTCACGCTTTTCCAACTGACAGCTCCTCCTCCTAACAAAAACATAAACACTGACATCGGTTTCCTAGATTCTGGATCTACTGCAAAGTCAGAATTTGTGTATCCAATCGGTGTCAGATCCTGTAAAGAGTAGACTAATTCCTAATCTCTCATCCTATAAAGATACTTGAGTATATTTTTCACAGCAGTTCAGTGCCTCAGACCCTGGTTTGACTGATACATGTCTATCATGCCTACTGTATAGCATATATCTGATCTCGTGCGCTATATGGCATACATTAGACTTACTACAACTGAAGCATAAGGTATCTTATGCATCTCTCCCCTTTCCTCGGGAGTCTTAGGACCCTGATCCTTGGACAACTGCATTCCATGTCTGAATAGAATCAGTCCCTTCTTGGAGTTGTGCATATTGAATCTGATCAAGATAGTATATATGTGGGCTAACTGTGACAGCGAGAGAATCTTATTCTGATGATCTCAAGTTACCTTGATCCTCAAAACATAACTCACCTCACTTAGGTCTTTCATGTCAAATTAAGAGGACAACCACACCTTCACTGTAGACAATGTTCCAATATTGTTTTCAATGAGTAGGATATCATCTACGTAAAGAACTAAAAAAACTATGGTAGTCTTATCGCTCCTTTTATAAATACATGGTTCATCCACGTACGTTCTGTTCAAATCCATAAGACTGGATAGCCTAATCAAAATGCATTTTCTGACTTCTGGATACTTGCTTAAGTTTATAAATGGACCTTTGCAACTTGTATACCAGATTTTCTTGACCCTTTACGACAAAGCCTGGAGGCTGAGACATATACATGTATTCTTTCAAATCCCCATTGAGGAATGTGGTCTTGACGTCCATTTGCCATATCTCCCAATCATAATGGGTTGCAAAATAGATAAGAGGATCCGGATAGATTTAAACATAGCCACTAGTGAAAATGTTTCGTCATAGTCGATTCTTTTTGCTGGGTGTAACCCTTAGCAATTAGTCTAGCTTTGTAAGTCTCAACGGTACCATCCGAGGCTTTTTTTCTTTTATATACCTACTTACATCCAACAGATTTAATATTGTGAGGTGGTGTTATAAGTGTCCAGACCGTGTTTTGGGACATCGATGTCAGTTCTGTCTTCATGGCTTTTCTGCAATACTGCATGGTCAGAGGACACCATCGCTTAGTCGTAGTTCATATGGTCATTCTCCTAAAACTCTGGATCTACCAAAAAGGTTTCTCCAATGTATCTATCAGGAGCTCTTATGGTCCTCCCACTACGACGACCCATTAGTGGCTCCATTAGAGTCGATTCTACAGTATCTTTATTCTTAGTGGTATCAGCTCATACTACTTTTTCTATTTACGTACTATCATCAGTACCAAGAAATTCTTCAATAACTACTTTACTGGTGGTCGGGTTTATGGTTCATTAAATAATCCTGCTCCAGGAATATGACGTTCGTCAAAATAACATTTCTATCCTCAGGATTATAAAACAGGCCACCTTTTGTTCCTTTTGGATATCCTATGAATAGACACGCCTTCGTCTTTAACTCCATCTTATCTTACTTGTCCTTCCACACATATGCTGGATAACCCCAAATTCTAAAGTACTGCAGGCTCGGCTTTTACTTTAACTACAGCTCCCAAGGACTCAAGGGTACTGACTTTGATGGAACAAAGTCCAAGGTGTATGCTGCCGTCTCTAAGGCATATCTCTAAAAACTAGGTGACAACGATATGTAACTCATCATAGTTAAAACTATGTTTAACAAAGTTCGATTTCTTCTCTCAAACACCTCATTCTGTTGTGATGTCCCTGATGCAGTCAACTGGGATATGATCCCATTTTACGCAGGTACCCAGGAAATTCATTATATAGGCATTTGCCTCCTCGATTTGATCAAAGGGACTTAATACTCTTACTCGTCTGCTTGTCGACTTCAGCTTTGAACTCCTTGAACTTATCAAAAGAGTCAGACTTCCACCTTATTAGGTATATGTACCCAAATCTCGAGTAAATATCTGTGAAGTATCTCAAAGCCTCCTATAGTACGGATACTTATGGGCCCACATACATCAGTGTATACTAACTCTAATATCTCCTGAGATCTGTTACCTTTGTCTTGGAAAGTTTTTTTGGTCATTTTGTCTTCCAGGCAAAACGCACACGTTGGTAGGCTTTTCTGAAACATCTGGACTTAAAAGTCCAGCCTTGACCAACCAGTGAACCCTGTCTGAGGCTATGTGTCCAAGCCTCAGGTGCCACAAGATTGTTAGGTTATTTAAGAGATTTTTCTTTTTAGATGAGTAAACCATATTATAGGCTTAGTTATGTTATCCTGCTTATGAGTGGAGTTAATTATATAGAGATCATTCTGTTTCTTTCCCTTACAAATAAAGGACTATTCAATTTAATTGACACAATAGAAACATCAAATAAAACTAAAAAACTTTTATTATTCAATAAGAAAACAAAAATTAAGTTTCGTCGCAACGGCGGTACATAAAACATGTCTCTAAGTAATAAACTTATTCCATTAAAGAACTACATGATAACATCTTCGACTACTACATCCTCTGTCACGGCCTCGGTCCCCATGCTCAGGATTATCTCTCCATCACCCAGTTTCTTGCCTCCTTGAACTCTTGCAAATTATTGTAAGAATGGTTAGTGAAACCAGAATCCATAATCCATGAGACTAGAGAATAACTGGATGCAACAAGAGATTCCACTATGTAGATTTGAGATATATATATCTCAGCCTTCTTAAGAGCCACGCAGCAGTCTCCCTTCCAGTACCTTTCTTGCCGCATCAGAAATATTTTTCTATGGACTTCACCAGACCATCTTGTTTAGGAACCTACAATTGCTTTTGGCCCACCTTCATGGGCTTCTTAGACTTTATTTTATGAACCTTGCATTTGACTTTCAAAAAAGACATTTGCTCCATGCTCATGGATTGGGCACCTACCTTATCCCATCCTCTATCGCCTGGAACGTCGCTAGGAGCTCTGTGTTAGTTATCTCTAACCGGTTAAGGTTGAAGTTGGTAACGAAGCACTCAAACATTCTTGGTAAAGAAGCAAGGAAAATATTGATCTGTATTTTGGCATCCAAGATGACATCGAAGAAACCAAGTTTGTTCACATAGCCAAATAATTCTAGAATATAATCCCATACAAGAGTCCCCTCTGCCATCTTTATGAACACAAATTTTTTGATAGTCAAGTAACGAGTCACCCGACTACGGCCCTCGAGCATTTTTTTTAAGTAGAGCATCACGCCAGAAGCGAAGGGCATGTCTTCAACTTACTTTTGAAGATGGTATACAAGGAGGCCATAATGTAGCACTTGCATATCTCATCAGCATCTAGCCAGTCTTTCCATTCTTTTATCTGAACCTCAGTAGCACTTGGTCCCGGCATGATCGGTTGAGACAACTTCTCCATTCAATTGTACCATTTGAATAGTGAACTCGAGTTCAGCTTCTCTCTCTCTCTCTCTCTCTCTATATATATATATATATATATATATATATATATATATATATATATATATATATATATATATATATATATATATATATATATATATATATATATATATATATATATATATATATATATATATATATATATATATAATGAGAGAGAAAAAGAGGGGGATGGATACTCTTACTCATGAGGTCTTACATATGGGATTACCTATGATCCGGACCATCCGTTCGGATCCGATGGATGGCTCAGATTACAGTTGGACCCATTCTCTCTCTCTCTCTCTCGATCGGCATCCCCGACCTCTCCCCCTCTCCGACCACCCTCCACCTCTGGCAACCCCCTTCCTCTCTCGTACCGATCACAAACCCCTACCCCTCCGACGTGCTGCTCCCCACGACGGTCCCTCCTCCCTGCCCGCCGGTGAATTACACTCCCTCCGATGCCGCTGCCACTCCTTCTTACTGTCCCTCCCCCCCACCGGTTGCTGATCAGTTTCGAAGGGAAAGGGGGTTGCGATTGATACAGGGTCAAGAGGGGGGCTGCGATCGGTGCTGGAAGGAAAGGGGGCTGCGATTGGTGTCGGAGAGAATGGGGCTGCCAGACATGGAGGGTGGTCGGGGAGGGGGAGTGGTCGGGGGCTACCGCTCGATCGATCGAGCAAGCGAGAGAAAGAGAGAGAGAGAGAGAGAGAGAGAGAGAGAGAGAGAGAGAGAGAGATGATGGGTCCAACTGTATATGAGCTATCCATCGGATCCGAACGGATGGTCCGGATCATAGGTAACCCCATAAGTAAGGCATCATGAGTAAGTGTATCCCTCCCCATATATATATATATATATATATATATATATATATATATATATATATATATATATATATGGGGAGGGATACTCTTACTCAAGGCCTCTTACTCATATAGTTACCAATGATCTAGGACGTCCATTTGATCCCGACGTATGGTTCGGATTAGATGGGGAGTTAAAATAATGGTGTCCGCATTAAATACGAGCTTTTAATACGGGTATTTAATACGGAAACCATTGTTTTAACTCCCAATATAATCTGAACCGTACGTCGGGATCTAATGGACGGCCCAGATCATAGGTAACTATATGAGTAAGAGGCCATGAGTAAGAGTATCCCTCCCCTATATATATATATATATATATATATATATATATATATATATATATATATATATATATATATATATATATAGAGAGAGAGAGAGAGAGAGGAATGAGATGCTGCCTATCAAAGCAGCGTTTTTTGCTGCTTTGATACATTGTTTGACCATCCTAGAAGTTTTGGAATTTGATGAAATTTGGTGAGGGTGTTGTCTAGGGTAAGATGATCATCCTCACAAATTTTCATTAAATTCCAAAACTTTTTAGATGGTCAAATGGTCGAAGCAAAATCTGCAGATTTTAACGGTGACTGCAGATTTTGCTTCGACCATTTGACCCTCTTAGAAGTTTTGGAATTTGATGAAAATTTGTGAGGATGATCATCTTACCCTAGACAACACCCTCACCAAATTTCACCAAATTCCAAAACTTCTAGGATGGTCAAACAATGTATCAAAGCAGCAAAAAACGTTGCTTTGATAGGCAGCATCCCATTCCTCATATATATATATATATATATATATATATATATATATATATATATATATATATATATATATATATATATATATATATATATATATATATATATATATATATATATATATATATATATATATATATATATATATATATATATATATATATATATAGAGAGAGAGAGAGAGAGAGAGAGAGAGAGAGGGAGGAAACAGGAAATGAGCTGCCAGCCTATTTTGACAAAATAAGCAGCCACCCATTTGATGGCCCTAGGACTCTTAGAATGTGTTGATTTTTTGTGAGCATAAGTACCTTATCTTAGATAGAACACCCACAAAAAATCAGCACATTCTAAAACTCCTAGGGGCATCAAATGTTAGATGTTTTATCGAGCATTCGTTGTCACCGTTAATCTGAAATATTGCATTTGATGCCCCTAAAAGTCTTAGAATTTGCTGATTTTTTGTGGGTGTTCTATCTAAGGTAAGGTGCATATGCTCACAAAAAATCAGCACATTCTAAGACTTCTAGGGGCATCAAATGGGTGGCTGCTCATTTCGTCGAAATAAGCTGCCAGCCTATACCCCGTATCCTCTCTCTCTCTCTCTCTCTCTCTCTCTCTCTCTTTCTCTCTCTCTCTCTCTCTCTCTCTCTCTCTATATATATATATATATATATATATATATATATATATATATATATATATATATATATGCATGCTTAGGTGCAGTCTGTGGTCTGCAACCATTCGATGCACCACTCCGTGCATCCGATGCACACGGCGGATGCATCGGACGGCTGCGGACTGCAGACCGCACTTAAGCATTCCTCTCTATCTCTCTCTCTCTCTCTCTCTCTCTCTCTCTATATATATATATATATATATATATATATATATATATATATATATATATGGGCATGCTATAATGCGGCATGCGGTAAGTTCGGCATCACACCGCAGCTGTCTGATGCACCTGTTGTATGCATCGCATGCACACAGCGGTGCATCAGATGGTTGTAGTGCGGTGCCGCACTTACCGCATGCCGCATTATAGCATGCCCCTATATATATATATATATATATATATATATATATATATATATATATATATATATATATATATATATATATATATATATATATATATATATATATATATATATATATATATATATATGAGGAATGGGATGCTGCCTATCAAAGTAGCGTTTTTTGCTGCTTTGATACATTGTTTGACCATCCTAGAAGTTTTGGAATTTGATGAAATTTGGTGAGGGTGTTGTCTAGGGTAAGATGATCATCCTCACAAATTTTCACAAATTTGTGAAAATTTTTATCCTCACAAATTTTCATCAAATTCCAAAACTTCTAAGAGGGTCAAATGGTCGAAGCAAAATCTACAAAATCTGTAGTCACCGTTAAAATCTGCAGATTTTGCTTCGACCATTTGACCTTCAAAAAAATGGTGATCACCCTAAAAAAAATTCAGCACATTCTAAACATTCTAGCATTACTAATTCACCATATGTCATAGGGTACCCTATGACATGTCATAGGAACCCAGCCCTCATATATATATATATATATATATATATATATATATATATATATATATATATATATATATATATATATATATATATATATATATATATATATATATATATATATATATATATATATATATATATATATATATATATATATATGGGAAATGAGTTCCATGACATGTCATAGGGAATACCCTATGACATATGGTGAGTTAGTAACCCTAGAATATTTAGAATGTTCTGAATTTTTATGAGGATGATCACCCAATCTTAGATAGGACCCCCGCAAAAAATCGGCTCATTCTAAAACTTCTAGAGGCATCAAATATGATTTTCAATTTATCGGTTAAAATGGATGGCCGATAAAACTTCTAGCATTTGATGCCCCAACAAATTTTAGAATGCTTTGATTTTTTGTGGACATTCTATCTAAGATAAGGTGATCACCCTCAAAAAAATTCAGCACATTCTAAACATTCTAGCATTACTAATTCACCATATGTCATAGGGTACTCCCTATGACATGTCATAGGAACCCAGCCCTCATATATATATATATATATATATATATATATATATATATATATATATATATATATATATATATATATATATATATATATATATATATATATATATATATATATATATATATATATATATATATATATATATATATATATATATATATATATATATAGGGGCATGCTATGCTGCGGCATGCGGTGCGTGCGGCATCGCACCGCAGCCGTGTGATGCACTGCTGCGTGCATCGCATGCACGCAGCGCGTGCATCACACGGCTGCGGTGCGATGCCGCACGCACCGCATGCCGCATTCAAGCAAATCCCTATATATATATATATATATATATATATATATATATATATATATATATATATATATATATATATATATATATATATATATATATATATAGGGGGCTGCTATAATGCGGCATGCGGTGCGTGCGGCATCGCACCGCAGCCGTGTGATGCACTGCTGCGTGCATCGCATGCACGCAGCGCGTGCATCACACGGCTGCGGTGCGATGCCACACGCACCGCATTCCGCATTCTAGCACTTCCCTATATATATATATATATATATATATATATATATATATATATATATATATATATATATATATATATATATATATATATATATATATATATATATATATATATATATATATATATATATATATATATATATATATATATATATATATATATATATATATATATAGAGAGAGAGAGAGAGAGAGAGAGAGAGGAAACGAGAAATGAGCTGCCAGCCTATTTCGAAAAAATAGGCAGCCACCCATTTGATGCCCTTAGGAGTCTTAGAATGTGCTGATTTTTTATGAGCATAAGTATCATATCTTGGATAGAACACCCACAAAAAATCAGCACATTCTAAGACTCCTAGGGGCATCAAATGTTAGAAGTTTTATCGAGCGTTCGTTGTCACCGTTAATCTGAAATATTACATTTGATGCCCCTAAAAGTTTTAGAATTTGCTGATTTTTTGTGGGTGTTCTATCTAAGATAAGATGCTTATGCTCACAAAAAATCAGGACATTCTAAGACTCCTAGGGGCATGAAATGGGTGGCTGCCCATTTCGTCGAAATAGGCCGCCAGCCTATACCCCGTATCCTCTCTCTCTCTCTCTCTCTCTCTCTATATATATATATATATATATATATATACATATATATATATATATATATATATATATATATATATATATATGGGAAATGAGTTCCTATGACATGTCATAGGGAGTACCCTATGACATATGGTGAGTTAGTAACCCTAGAATATTTAGAATGTTCTAAATTTTTATGAGGATGATCACCCTATCTTAGATAGGAGCCCCGCAAAAAATCGGCTCATTCTAAAACTTCTAGAGGCATCAAATATGATTTTCAATTTAACGGTTAAAATGGATGGCCGATAAAGCTTATAGCATTTGATGCCTCAACAAGTTTTAGAATGCTTTGATTTTTTGTGGACATTCTAAGGTAAGGTGATCACCCTCAAAAAAATTCAGCACATTCTAAACACTCTAGCATTACTAATTCACCATATGTCATAGGGTACTCCCTATGACATGTCATAGGAACCCAGCCCTCTCTCTCTCTCTCTCTCTCTCTCTCTATATATATATATATATATATATATATATATATATATATATATATATATATATATATATATATATATATATGTATATATATACATATATATATATATATGCTATAATGAGGCATGCGGTAAGTGCGGCACCGCACCGCAGCCGTTTGATGCATCGTTGCATGCATCGCATGTACACAGCGCGTGTATCAGACGGCTACGGTGCGATGCCGCACGTACCGCATGCGGCATTATAGCATGCCCCTATATATATATATATATATATATATATATATATATATATATATAGTAGTGATACATTGCAGCCGGTAACGTGCGGGTTTAAATGTGCGGCCACCCATTTCGGAGGTATTTTTTATTTTTTTTTTCTTGTCTAGATCCTAAACATGTACCCGACCCGTTTATAAACGGTAGACCCGTTAAGACCAGTTAGACCCATTTACCACACAGGTTTATTCAGTTGACCCGATCCGACCCAATCCGATTCGACCCGACCTAACACAATAGACCCGATGATACTATATATTATAGTATCGGATTGCGGGTAGACCCGAACCGACCCGACCCGACACGACCCGTTGAATTTTAAACGGATCTTCTTGGGTCTACCTGGTCCAGACCCTAAATCCGGACCCGACCCTTTTACGACCGAACCCGTTTAGCCCGGACCCAACCCGCTAACTTCGTATCGGATCGTGTCGGGTCTGCCGTGTCGGGTCACACATAAAAGCTCAATCTATACTATATACTAAAACGGAAGCCTCTCTCCCGTGTTGTGACACGTGGACGTCTTTTAAAGAACCATAATCATTCTTCTATGTGTGAACACGGCTCAGTTTTAAATCCTATTAAAAACCTACCATAAAGATAATAAAACACTCATTCAATGACATTTAATTATCATTTGATGTTAATCTCTCTCCCTCTCTCTTTCTAACAAGTGAATCACACTCGCTTTAGATTTCATACTTCTTCGAACAGTTGTGATGTCATCATTGCCAAATGGCTGTGCATCAAGATCATCTGGGCATTGCCCGGGTTTCTTACTAGTTAAGATACTAAACCCTCCGACTGTTTCCGCGTGAACAACGTGGAGTAAGAAAGATAAACGTTGATATAAATAAGAAAGGACCTCCACACTGCCGTGTCATCGTGGTGGGGACTCACCCACTACTTCTTCTTTGCTTGCCTAGCACCACATAAATGACATAATCAGTGAGTTAAGAGAGAGAGAGAGAGAGAGAGAGAGAGAGAGAGAGAGAGAGAGCCATGTATTATTAAAAATATTATGGGAGACCGACTCTAAGCCTCCTTTACGTAAGAAAACCACTCCTTCCGACAAACATAAACCAAGTCTGCATCAACTGATCAAAAATTATATTATCTTCAATGTCATCAAGGGACTAAACCCCATAATTTCAGCTTTGCAAGCCACGTGGCAATACATGGTTTGTGGAAAGGTAGGGAAATACTAGGAAAGATCCAAGTATAAGTCACACCAAATTAGTTTAGAGACATTATGGGATTTAAAATATGTTCCAAACTCACATTCTCTCTCTTCACCTTAGTTAGAGAGCAGTTGTGTTTTTCCTTTACATGTCTTTTATTATGTACTTTTTTATTTTAGATTGTGTGGTGCACGTTATGTAGGTTGTGTATATTCTTGGTCATTTATCTTTGGACGTTGCACCAAACAGGACCAAAAATAAATTTTATATACGGCTTCGGAGTCTGTTTCATAGTTAATGCATACCGTACATGACCAAACTAGCACTAGAATGGCAATTATGTAAATACTCTGAAAAGTTTAACAATGTGGAATGTCTTTTATATCCCAGAGGTGATGAATAGACTGAGGAGACTAGAATGGTAACTTTGTAAATATTTTCATCTTTCCTGTTAACCAAAAAAAAATTTCTTCATCTTCCCTAGAAATCCTATGGCTCGCCAATCTAATCACCACCATCGACACATCGGCCTGATCGACCACCTTTGTCCTCCCCCCATCACCACCGAAATGTAGCAAAGAACAGTGGGTGGGGGCACCTTAGGTGGAAACTGTGCGGTTTAAAACCGAGAACCACGATAAACAGTACCTCATGGTGCAGGTTTGCCAAAATATAAAACCGTCGCAGTACGGTGCGGTTTCGGTTTTGTTCAAAACCGCATAAAATTGCACTGTTTAGACCATTATAATGATAAACCGTGGTGTACCGCACCGCATGGTGCAGTTTCGGTTTAACATAATGGTACACCATCGCGGTGCGGTGCGGTTTCGGTTTGGCGGTTCAGTGTTGCGGTGTGGTTTTGGTTTTGCCCAAAACCGCACCGAAACCGCACCGTTGTCATCCCTAGGTGGCCAGTATCCCACCCCACCCAACCCCTCCCCAGCACCCACCGCCACCTGAGTGATTGGGCCTGCCTGCTGTGCGATGACAGCTGCTGTGCCGGTGCGACAATAGCGCGAGGTGATGGTAGCAGGAGTTGTGGGGTGTGTTGGGTGGCGCGGGGTGTTGGACTCCTGCTATATATGTCCGCATCCCATGTTCCCTTCCCGGCGGCGGAGGGGGTGGGCAAAGACGAAGGTGGTTGGGCCGGTGTGCGGGCAACGATGGTCAGGTCGCCGAGCGACATGATTTGTTGGGAAGATGAAGAGTGTCCTATTTCATTTTTTTGAAAGTTGAGTGAGTAGGTTTTCGTTTACCCTAATATAGTTGAGCATTCCTCTTAATAGTTTCTCCTATAGTATACCCTTAGTTGAGCATTCCTCTTAAATGGGCACAAAAATCTCGTATTGATTAAGTTTCTCCTATAGTATACCCTTAGTTGAGCATTCCTCTTAAATGGGCACAAAAATCTCGTATTGATTGGCTTAAGGATGTAGATCGAAACACGACATTCTTCCACCGATCCACTCTGGTGAGGAGAAAGAATAATCGTATCATGTTTCTTGATGATCCTAATGGTGCCTCTGTCAACAACCGTCATAATATTAAGAACATCCTAGTGGGTTATTTTCAGGATCGCTGGTGCACCGAGAGGATGCACCCGATTATGGAGGATGCCAAAGGATCCATCCCTTGCCTTATCACTACTTCTGACAATCAGTGGATGACCAGATCAATGTCCATTGGGGAAATCAAAGATGTGGTTTTCAAGCTTCCTAGAAATAAAGCCCTTGGCTCGGATGGATTCACTAGTGAATTCTTAATTTACTTCGCACTGGGATATTGTGGGAGCAGATGTCTGCATGGTAGTGATAGGGTTCTTTAGTAAAGGTATCATGCCACGTTCTTGGTGGGATACTTTTATTACCCTGATCCCCAAAATTGAGGACCCAATGCAACCTAGCCATTTCAGACCTATCATCCTTTGCAACACCGTTTACAAAATCGTCTCCAAAATTATGGTGAATCATCTTAAACCCATCATTCCTAGGCTAATCTCGAATAAGCAAAATGCTTTTGTTAAAGGCAGAAACATCACAGATAACATATTGTTGGCTCAAGAGGTGCTCCACTCCATGGAGATTGATAACATCAAAATTGCTCCAGGCCTATCAAGATCGATATGGAGCAAACTTATGATCGTATGACATGGGACTTTATTGGGAGGGTCCTTGACAAGTTTGGCTTCTCTAGAAAATGGACTAGGTGGGTCATGAACCGCATTTCGAGGCCATCTTTTTCCATTCTCCTCAATGGGTCCCCGACCCGCTGGTTTACTACCTCTAGGGGCCTACGCCAAGGGGATTTGCTTGCCCCATACCTTTTCTTGTTGGGTTCAGAGGTCCTGAATCGTAACATTGCTGATAATCATGCGTAAGGCGAACTTAGTGGGATCAGATCCACTCCGGAAGGGACCGGGATCCATTTCTTAGCCTTTGCAGATGACCTTCTGATTTTTGCCAAAGCTACCCTAATTCAATGTGCCACTCGTTTGAACACTATCTCAGACTATTGCCTTGCTTCTGGGGAAAAGGTTAATAACGAGAAGTCTTCTATTATCTTTGGGCGAAGTGTTCACCATAAATATCGCAAGCTTATCACCAGAAGAACGAGTTTCAAGGAGGTTTCAGGGCTATTCCGCTACCTGGGCGTCACGATATGGAGTAAGAGGATTCTGGCTGATAGACAGGCGGAGGATATCCTCAACAGAGTCACCAAGAAATTAAGCGGGTGGAAAGAAAAGATCATGTCCTTCCCAGGGAAGATCACACTTATTCGATCGATTCTTTGCTCCCTCTCTATTTTTGCTCTCTCTTGCTCTTGGGTTACTCAAAGGATCACCAACGCAAGTGAGAAGGTCATGCATTTTACCTATGGGAAAGCAACTCGGTCGGGCATGGGATCCATCTGGTGGGATGGAATATGGTGTGTCGCCCTTTAGCCGTTGGTAGGCTTGGTATTAGAAACTTTGGTCCCTTACGTCAAGCTTTAATGGGGAAGAAGGCATCTGAACTTATCTCAGGGGATGATGACTTATGGTGCCCATTTGTGAGGGCCAAGTATATGGTGGCATGCAACCCATGGGAGTGTCCTAAAGCCAGAAACTGTTCTAGAGCTTGGAAAGCCATTTGCGATGGTGTTCCAACTGTTTGCAAGCAACTCAAATTTGGAGTTTATCCCAATTCTGACCTTGATATGATGAGAATGTCATGGCTTATTCTGGCTCCTTTGATTAAAACCCCAATGCCCCTAGACCCGGTCTCCTGTGCCCAGATTCGCTATGTCGGGGACCTGTTGGACGATAGGGGCCAATGGAATGTGGATCTCATCCATCAACTATTTGGGAGCGCAAATGTTGCTCGGGTTATCCAGACTCCAGTTTTGATGGCTGACACGATGACCAAATGCTTGTGGGGCTCTAACAACGACTCTACTTTCTCCTCAAAGGAGGCCCTTACACTTGCTTATAAAGGAAAAAATGCTATTGCGGAGCCCTTGAGCAATGATGACTTGAATACTGAGCCTGATTTTCACTCGTGGAAGTCCTTGTGGAAGTGTCATGCCCAACCTCGGGCGCTGACCTTTGTTTGGAAGGCTATTCTTGGGCGTATTCCTACCAAATCATTGCCCAATTATAGAGGAATGGACCTAATACCACTTTGTTCCAGATGCACCATGGTAGAGGAGGATTTGAATCATGCGTTATTCACATGCCCAAGGGTCGAACCGTTCTGGAAAGCATTATCGTCCCAAGGCATACGTTTGGGAACCATCAGATCCATGAGAGATTTGTGCATTTCTTGGGATCACTCCAAGAGCCAACATACTTCCTTTGCCTCTATTAGAGTATCTTGGTGGTTGCCCTTTGGTCTATTTGGAAAGATAGAAACATGGAAATCTTCGAAGGAAGAAGCCCTAAACCTCACATCTCTGTGAAATTGTGTCTATCTAAATTACATGAATTACTAGTGGCTAATGTGTGGCTCCCTGACTTGCAGGTGGGTGCTAAAGAGCAGACGATCACTTGGGTCAAATGGACCCTGCCAGCTTATGCATGACTGAAGATCAATTTTGATGGCGGAGTCAACAAGGAGTAAAGGACTGCTGGATCGGGCTATATCATCTGCAATCATTGGGGGGCCATCCTTGAAGCCGGTGCCATCCCTATATGCTTGGACTCAGAGATATTGGCGTGGAAGTGAGGGGGCTATGGGAAGGGATCCGCGCCATCCACGAGAGATTTGCTACTTCTCACCTTTGGATCGAAGGTGACTCTTCTACGGTCATTGGTTGGGTCACATGCGGAGTTGGTGACCACAACCTCATTAGCGACATTATGAGGAGGATTGTGGCCCATACCATTGTTAATGTGTCCCACATCTACCGGGAAAGCAATCGTGCGACAGACTTGCTTGCAACCATGGCCCAAGCCAATCGTGATCCTTTCCGACTACGCGGGGACTATCCTACCCAGCTCATATAGATCAACAACTGGGATAATAGTCTGTGTTTTCCTCACACATTTCATAGCTAGATTGTAATTGAACTCCTTACAAAAAAAAAGAAGAATACGAGCAGCTTCTTTTTGTAGTATATTTTTTCACTTCTTGTACTTTAGAATATTGTTGACGTGTAGACCTAAACCTAATTTATGTTTGGATCCTTCAAAATGTCTCCTAGTTGTTTAGCTCGAAAACACTTAACCCCCCTTTAGTTTATTTTGTTCCAAATCGCTCCCTAAAGTTTGAAATGTTAGCACACTACCCCTTTTGACAACTACTTGATTTCCTCATTTGGTAAATTTTAGAGGAAATGGGTGTTAGATCCCATACAACAGATCCGGTTAATGAACATGACACTCATAAGATATCTTTTACAGGAGGTCCCAAATTTTATTTTTAAAATTGAAATTGCCCATTTTTCCCTTTCCCTATTCTCTCTCGAGCAGCGGGCGGCAAACAACAGCGGTGCGAATCGCAGCTACCCACCGCCGCCGCCTCGGCGGTGGCGAGCAGTAGAGACAAGAGGAGGATGCAGAGAGTGGGTTCGGATTAGGTTTCGTAGAATTAGGTTTAGGATTAGATCTAGGGTTGTAGGGTTCATTCCCATGGCCTATAGATCTTAGGTTTTAGGATTCCGATTAGGTTTTAGGATTCGGATTAGGTCTAGGGTTCACCTCATGGCCTGTAGATCTTAGGTTTTAGGAATAGGTTTAAGGTTTAGTTTAGAGGTGAGTGGCATACAAATAAAAATTTGAAGTATATGGAGGGACATTTCCATCCTCTACATGTCCTTGGGCTTAAACGAAACTCATGTTTTGGGCTGTTCACCAAATCCCTCTAAACTTTATCTAATCAAAACCGAATTGAAGGGGACAAAATATAGTTTTTCAACTATAGGGGGGTTACGTGTTTCTGAGCTAAACTTAAGGGGAGCAAACCGTACCCACTACCTTGTTAATAGCTTAGTTTATGGTCAAGGAAGTGTGACCAATAGATTTTAGTCTCCATCAAAAAAAAATAAAAAAGGAATTAGTCCTAAATCTCTCCACAGGTCTTTATTTAAGCTAAAAAATACAAGTTGTTAGGATATTAGCTAAAGTCCCTCCCAAGGACACGGTTGTTTAGCAGATCCTTAACCGAAAATGTTGCCTTTTTTTTATCCTTTAAATTAGAAAACTGCTCCTCCAACAAAAGTATCCATTCGTCTTTGGCATGACTATTCATTTGCCGATTAACACTATCAATGTAGCAATTTTATAGTGATTTCACTGTAGCTACTACCGCGAAAACATTATAGCAAAAGTATACATTCATCTCCGGAGAGAGTATCCATTCGTCATCAATAAGAGTATCTATTCACCGGGTGACACTATGCATGTTGCGGATGCTACAGTGATTTCACTGTAGCAAGAGTATCCATTCGTCTTCAGAAAGAGTATCCATTTGGCTAATTGATACTCTTGCTACAGTGAAATCACTGTGGCAACTACAACGAAGTCATTGTAGCAACATACAATTCGTTAAATTAATACTCTTACCAAATCAAATCGATACTTTTGCTACAATAATTTCACTATAGCAGCTACAGCGAAAGCAGTTATAGCAAAATCATTGTAGCAACCGCTACATGCACAGTGTCAACCAGCGAATGGATACTCTTTTTGTAGCATGTGAACGGTTAAATACGGACGAGGGACTTGCTGTAGCACGCAATGTTCGGGAGGGACTTGGTGGAATATTGAAACATTGCTTGTTCCGTAACTAATATAGCATCTGCTAAAAGGACCTAAGACTAAATCTCCCAATAAAAAATCGCACCTGATATGCGATGCCTTATGGGATCAGAACTCATGACAAAAATGATTTTTTTTGTTCATTTTTTATATATTTTCCAAAGGCTCACTGGTCTTTTTAGAAATTCCTCCATCGTCGAAAGCACGTCTGTCTCAGGTAACATGCCGGAGTCCTTCCTCGTAACTTTGCGGTAAAGAGGTATCCTTCTCTAGGAGCATCTCCAACCCAGTCCTAGTTGGGAGGACCTCCTAAGGATTGTGGGGCTCACTTTTGGAGCCACCTCATCAAATCTCCTAGTTGGGAGAATTTCCACTCCAACCGTCTCCCAATTAGGATATCCTAGGCTATTTGCACCAAACCCCCCTCCCACCCAAACTTTTTATAATTTGCGTCAAACCCCATCCCACCCTAAATAAGTTGAATAAAAAAGTATATTCAAACGGCTAAAAAATCCAATGGATCCAAAAATGACCGTTGGGATCAAACCAAAGAAAATGTGAATATTGGAAGTGGGGTCTTGGTTTTGGGCTGGTTTAATTTTTACAATTTTCAGAGGGTTTTTGTGCAAAAAAAACTTGTGGGGTCCATTCGTTCATAGCTTTCCGAAGGACATCATAAGTTTGTTGCGGGCTTCGGAGCTTTCCGAGTCACATCAGTTTTTTTTACCCTAGGCTCCGCCACGTAAGCCTTCAGAGTTTTGTTCGGACTCAGTTGGAGGTAGATTCTATCGCTCGGAGCGCCATGTAGGACTTAGGATATCTGCTCGGAGTCCGTTGGAGATGCTCTAACAAATTACGACTCCCGTAACATGCGAATGGGTTTATTGCACTTGCTTATGGCCCAAGTGGGGGGTGCCACGTGAACTACGAAAAGGGTTGGAAATAACGTAAAAAAAAGTTATTTCCAACCCCTCTAACTGTTTCTAGGGCTGGGGCGAACGGGTTCAAGGGTCTACCCAGACAGAACCCAAGAGATTGAATCCTCTGCCAAGCCCAACCCAACCCAACCCAATCCGAGGTCGGATTGAAGTTTTCTAGTCCAAACCCAACCCGTCAGGTTGGCCGGAGTCAACATGGTAGAGGAAAAATAATTAACATATAACAGTTCCTTTGCAACAATACAACACAAAGCATTTCTTTGTATTCTTATATAGGTGATGATAGATCGTTGGATGGATAAATTCCCATCCAACAGTAGCCATTAGAAGTTGGATAAATACCCATCAAAGTTCCACTACAGTGCGACCTCAATTTGTATTCAGCGGATGATCCAATAGATGAATTTGGATTGAACCTATTTAATATTATATTATATTAAATATTTAATTATTAAATTGTTGTGTTGCCCGAGGCCTTTGCCCAAGCCCAACCCGAATTGAGTTTCAACCCAAGCCCAACCCATACAAGTAAATCTCAACCCAAGCCCGCCCAAATTTGGGTTGGGCTCAGGTTAGCCCGCCCAAGTTGCAGCTCTAACTGTTTCGTAGTGCATTAAGTCCCTCTTTCACTTAATTTTTTTTAAAAAATAACTATTTTCCCCTTTAACTATGCCAATAGAATCTGATGTACTTTTTTTTTTACATGTATTGTACAATGAAATCCCCAATAGTAGATCCAAAACATTATATATGCTATAGTGATTGCATTGTAGCAGTAATATTTCGGAGTATAAATTCTGTAGCAACCGAATTGATACTCCATATACACTCGAATTTATACTCCATAGCTACAACAGTGATTTCACTGTAGCAGTAATATTCTGAAGTATAAATTCGATTGCTACAACGAAATCACCGTAGCTTCTATAATGATTTTATTGTAGCAACCGAATTTATACTCCATATACACCTGAATTTATACTCCATTATCCCGAATTGAAATCACTATAGCGTAACACATGTAGTATAAATTTGATTACTACAGTGTTTTCACTGTAGCAATCGAATTAATACTTCGAAATATTACTGCTACTGTGAAATCACTGTAGCAACTATGTAGTATCAATTGAGGCTAGTGGAATATAAATTCAGTACGTTAATACATCAAGGTAATGGTAGGTGTGTTTTAGTCATTTGATACGGTTGAACATGTCAACATGGGTTTAATGTATATGTGTCTTTTCGAGCTGTGCTTTAGCTCAAATGAAACTATTGTCGAGACTGGTGCTTAAAAGCATCTTCTATAAAGGGCTTATCACCAACTCCGTCTTTTTCTTACAAATAATTGGTGACTAATCCCTGAGTCCCTGAAATAACATTTGATTTAACGTACGGGGGATCTAAATATTATCGATTATGTTAGATCCTTTCATTTGGCAAATGCCTATTTTACCCCCTATATACAACTGTACAAGGAAATCACGTGGAGTAACACTGGTAATAAACAGTAGTGATTGCTACAGTGATCACTATAGCAAAAAGAAATTTTCTAGTGATTTCATTGTAACATTTTTTTTAAAAAAAAATACAGTGATTTCACTATAACAAGAAAAAACAATTCAGTACTAAATAGGACCTTGTGTACATAAAGATATTTGGGCATCCTTTACATATATCCTATGTCAGAAACCTACCACTTCCTACCCTTTTTTTAGGGGGAATGTGTGAGAAATCCCTGACAAAGATATTGGTTAAGTTGAAGTCCCCTAAATTGATGTGGACAAAATACCCTACATATGAATTCAAATTTTCAAAACGATGCTATCAGTTCTCAACGCCAGATCTACTCGCCTCCGGAGCCCCACCTCCGTTTCCCTCGTCATCCCTCCTCACTGGCGATGGCAGCCGTCGATTAGGGTGCGATGCACAAGTCGACAGTAGCTGCTGTCAAGCTAGGGTGCGATGCATAGAACCCCACCATCTCCCTTCTCACCAACAGTGACTGCTGTCGGGCTTGGGTGCAATGCACCGATCAATGGTGGCTACTGTCTGGCTGGGGTGCGAAGCACGAGCCAGAGCCCCACCTCCTCCCTCCTCACCGACGGTGGCTGCCGTTGGGCTAGGGCGCGATGCACCGGCCAGAGCCCCCTTGACACCAACCACCTGAGGACCTGCCACACCCCAACTTGCCAAATCTCCGGCCACCACTGCCTCCAACCACCTCTCCGCTCGAGAGAGAAGGCCGAAGGAGAGGCTATGGGCAGTTTTGGGTTTCTGAAGAAAATAGTAAAATGAAATGTCTAGTGATCCTGCACCTTAAACATTTGCTATGTCAGGAATTGATCACCAATTAACCCTTTTTTTTTCTAATACTAGTAGCAATGGGGGCCGTGGGATTGAATGGGTCTCCATCTCTTAACACAATGGGGCGCAGGATTCAATGCATCTAGCAACACGCGATCTAGTGGTGCATGGGATTAGTACTACTGAACCACTATCATCGCAACAAATACAGATACAGGCCACAAGAAATCAAGCAACGGCGTACATTACAGAATTCTGCAACCCAAGGAAACACAACACAGATCTGGAGCATCACAATCCAGCTCAACATCGCACGCGCTGCATCCCAACGGGCAACGCATCCTCATGCTACGCCTCATGCAGTAACCGATTCCATCGTTTCGGCCGGGAAGTCTTGATAACCGGTGATGCCGGTGATCCTTATCCGTGTGTTTGGCTGGAGATGAGATCCCGGTAGTGCATTAATTAAACCCAAAAACATTGTTTTCAGGGGAATGCTATTCAGCCACCCAATTTTCCACAACACGCGATCTAGTGT